>CM044564.2:22277013-22877682 GCA_024416835.2 Perccottus glenii | reverse complement strand
GGTTGCGATACGACGCTCACTCTGTAGAACCTTGCAAAAGTGCTTGGGTGTGTCCATGATGCTGCTGCACAGATCACTCCCAGGCACCCTTTCATGGCAGCCCAAGAAGTCGACAGGCCCCTTGTGGAATGGCACTCACTCCAGGTGGCAGCGACCGCCCTGTAAAGCATATGCCTCAGAAATAACCTCCACTATCCAGTGCGCGAGACGTTGCTTTGAAAGAGCCTGACCTTTACGTGGGCCGGCAAAGCAAACGAACAGGCTGTTCGACCGCCGTATCGACGCCGTGGAGCGTATATAGGCCTCGAGAGCACGGACAGGACAGAGGGCCTCTGAAGGAGCCCCAGCTTCAAAACGACAGTTGTAGCGGGCTGGGTGAGTGGCGCACCCAGCGGCACCTTCGAACAAAAGTTGCATTAGGCCACAGGAAACCCCTGACCCGGCCAGGATGCCAACGACAACAAGACTCCTCCGTGGACAGAGCGTGGAGCTCACTCACTCGTTTCGCCGAGGCCATCGCCAAAAGAAACGCTGTCTTCATTGAGAGCCACTTGAGACCGCACATGTAAGGGCTCAAACGGGGCGACCGCAGGGCCTCAAGAACCAGGAAAGGTCCCACGGGACCTTAGGGCGGCCAGCGGGATGCAAACGTCGAGCACCCTTCAGAAACAGTGAGACATCCTTGTTACGACCCACTGTAGACCCATCCCATCCTTTGTGCCAACAGGAGATGGCAGCCACATATACCTTAAGAGTCGCCGTGAACGCCCGCGATTGAGTTGCCCTTGCAAAAAGCAAGCAACGCGTTGACACCGAGCAACGCACCGGATCACAGCCTTTGTCGCGACACCATGCGTCAAACAGTTTCCACTTGTAGGAATACAACAGGCGAGTAGATGGAGCACGTGCATTACTCATGGTATGCCCAATCTCCCCGGCATAATCAGAGAATGTCACGCCGGGCCCTGCAGGGGCCACACCCAGAGCTTCAGCCGAGTGGGTCGGGTGGAGGAGCCGTCCCCCCAGCTGTGACAGGAGATCCCTCCTGGGGGGGAGGCGCCTCGGAGAGCCGCAGCAAAGCTTGCACAGCAGAGGAAACCAGGTCCTCGCTGGCCAGAACGGAGCCACCAGGAGGAGACTGTGGCCCTCCTGAAGGACCCGGAGGAGTGTCTGAGAGATCAGAGGAAATGGAGGGAACGCATAGAGGAGCGTATTGGGCCAGTCGTGGGCGAGTGCATCTTGACCCAGAGGGCCAGTGTTGTCCCCCATCGAAAACCAAAGGGGGCAGTGGGTGGACTCCCGAGAGGCGAAGAGATCCACCTCCGCCCTGCCATAGAGCCTCCAAATGTGTTCCACCACCACCGGGTGAAGTCTCCAGTCTCCCGCCACCGGCCTCCGGCGGGACAGGAAATCGGCTGACTTGTTCCGCACCCCGGGAATGTGTACTGCCCTCAGACTGGCAAAAAGTGGTGCTGCCCAGTTCAAGAACCGCTGAGCAACCCTTAATAGGCTCTCCGACTTGGTGCCGCCCTGGTGGTTGATGTAGAAAACCACGGCAGTGTTGTCGGACCTCACCAACACGTGTCGCCTCGCAGAAATGGGAGAAAATGGTTCAAAGCAAGTTGAACGGCCATGAGCTCCAGAACATTGATATGGTGCATGCTCTGGCGTAGGGACCACGCCCCCTGAGCCACCCGTCCTTGCCATGTTGCGCCCCAACCCAACAGGGATGCATCTGTGTGCACAATTTCTCCGGGAGGGAAGAGGACCCAGAGGGACCCCCTCCAGCATAAAGGTCTCGTTCCTCCACCGAGAGAGAGACCTCATGCACTGGGGAGAGACGAGCACCCGCTGCCTGTGAGCGCGGCATGCGGGTCCAAGCGCAGGCCATTGAGCCATCTTTGAAGGGGTCGCAGGGAAAGCAGCCCCAGGGGAGTCACCGTCGCGCAGCAGTCAGCTTGCCCAGAAGCCTGAGGAAATCGACGTAGGAAGGGATCTCCGCGCCGAAATCTCGGAGCATATCCAGAATGTCCCCGATACGCCGGGTGAAGGACGTGCTATCATTGCCTCGAGTCGAGCACTACCCCAAGAAAAGTGGCCACCTGTGACGGTGCCACGCAACTCTTGCCGAGTTCACCCGTAGTCCCAGACATGACACGTGCCTGAGGCCACACCCCAGATACTTGGGTTGTGGCCACTTTGTCTCGGGGGTATCGCCTCCAGTTCCATTGCCGCCACCTGTTCCTGGTCGAGTCAGGATGACTGTGATCCAGGATCCGATCAGAGCACAGGCACTGACTGGGAAATTGGCACCCTACTGGGCATGGGTGCTATAATTCCCGTGGACCCTGGTAGATCCAGGGGGCTTTTATTCCCGCTATTTTTTAGTACAGAAAAAAACGGGCGGTTTGCGTCCAGTTTTGGACCTCAGGGGTCTGAATGCGTTTTTAAAGGTCCTCACATTCAAGATGTTGGGTGTCAGACAGGTTCTGCAGGCAATTCACCCAGGAGACTGGTTCACGTCCATAGACCTAAAGGACGCCTATTTTCATGTCCCTATTGCGCCGCAACATTGGCGTTTTCTCCGCTTCGCTTTTCAGGGGAAGCACTATCAGTTTCGAGTCCTCCCATTCGGCCTCTGTCTGTCTCCTCGGGTTTTCACAAGGTGCGTGGCGGCAGCGCTGTCCCCCCTGCAGGTTCAGGGGTTGAGGATCCTGCCCTATCTCGACGATTGGCTGATCTGCGCTCCCACCCACGAGCAGGCAGTTCAGGATACGCAGACAGTGCTCAGGCACGTGGCATGTCTGGGACTACGGGTGAACTCGGCAAAGAGTTGCGTGGCGCCGTCACAGGTGGCCACTTTTCTTGGGGTAGTGCTCGACTCGAGGGCAATGACAGCACGTCCTTCACCCCGGCGTATCGGGGACATTCTGGATATGCTCCCGAGATTTCGACGCGGGAGATCCCTTCCCTACGTCGATTTCCTCAGGCTTCTGGGCAAGCTGACTGCGGCCGCGACGGTGACTCCCCTGGGGCTGCTTTCCCTGCGACCCCTTCAAAGATGGCTCAATGGCCTGCGCTTGGACCCCGCATGCCGCGCTCACAGACGGCGGCGGGTGCTCGTCTCTCCCCAGTGCATGAGGTCTCTCTCTCAGTGGAGGAACGAGACCTTTATGCTGGAGGGGGTCCCTCTGGGTCCTCTTCCCTCCCGAAGGGAAATTGTGCACACGGATGCATCCCTGTTGGGTTAGCGCAACATGGCAAGGACGGGTGGCTCAGGGGGCGTGGTCCCTACGCCAGAGCAAGCATCATATCAATGTCCTGGAGCTCATGGCCGTTCAACTTGCTTTGAACCATTTTCTCCCATTTCTGCGGGGGCGACACGTGTTGGTGAGATCCGACAACCCTGCCGTGGTTTTTTACATAAACCACCAGGGCGGCACCAAGTCGGAGAGCCTATTAAGGGTTGCTCAGCGGATCCTGAACTGGGCAGCACCACTTTTTGCCAGTCTGAGGGCAGTACACATTCCCGGGGTGCGGAACAAGTCAGCCGATTTCTGTCCCGCCGAGGCCGGTGGCGGGAGACTGGAGGCTTCACCCGGTGGTGGTGGAACACATTTGGAGGCTCTATGGCAGGGCGGAGGTGGATCTCTTCGCCTCTCGGGAGTCCACCCACTGCCCCTTTGGTTTTCGATGGGGGACAACACTGGCCCTCTGGGTATAGATGCACTCGCCCACGACTGGCCCAAGACGCTCCTTTATGCGTTCCCTCCATTTCCTCTGATTTCTCAGACACTCCTCCGGGTCCTTCAGGAGGGCCACAGTCTCCTCCTGGTGGCTCCTGGCCAGCGAGGACCTGGTTTCCTCTGCTGTGCAAGCTTTGCTGCGGCTCTCCGAGGCGCCTCCCCCCCAGGAGGGATCTCCTGTCACAGCTGGGGGGACGGCTCCTCCACCCCGACCCCACTCGGCTGAAGCTCTGGGTGTGGCCCCTGCAGGGCCCGGCGTGACATTCTCTGATTATGCCGGGGAGATTGGGCATACCATGAGTAATGCACGTGCTCCATCTACTCGGAGTGCGCCACTCACCCAGCCGCTACAACTGGCACGTTTTGAAGCTGGGGCTCCTTCAGAGGCCCTCTGTCCTGTCCGTGCTCTCGAGGCCTATATACGCTCCACGGCGTCGATACGGCGGGCGAACAGCCTGTTCATTTGCTTTGCCGGCCCACGTAAAGGTCAGGCTCTTTCAAAGCAACGTCTCGCGCACTGGATAGTGGAGGTTATTTCTGAGGCATATGCTTTACAGGGGCGGTCGCTGCCACCTGGAGTGAGGTGCCATTCCACAAGGGGCCTGTCGACTTCTTGGGCTGCCATGAAAGGGGTGCCCCTGGGAGTGATCTGTGCAGCAGCATCATGGACACACCCAAGCACTCTTGCAAGGTTCTACAGAGTGAACGTCGTATCCCCGCAACCACTGGAAGGGGTTCTCAGGCGTCATCCGGCTGCATCACACTGAGGTATGGCTGGTGGTGGTTCCTCGGGACCTTGCTGGTATTCTTCATCCAGTGCTTAAAGCACCGCCTCTGGCGGTCAGAAGGGATGAAATAGAACGAAAGTTACAGATGTAACTACGGTTCTATGAATCCCGGATGACCGCCAGAGTGCCAGGTCCCTCGGAATCCTCGTGTTTTCGAGAAGGTCTTTGGGACTGAGCTTCCGTGTCACGTGACTATATAGTCTCACGTGGGTCACCGGGAGGTCACAGGTGACTTTGTTGGTGCGCAAGGATGATCATCCAGTGCTTAAAGCACCGCCTCTGGCGGTCATCCGGGATTCATAGAACCGTAGTTACATCTGTAACTTTTGTTCTCTGTAACGCTGTAAGGCTGAATGTCTTTACAGATAAAAAAGGCGATTATTGCCTTGGACCGAGCAGAACTGTTAGGCAACTTCGACTGAAAAAGTTTGATCGCTTGCTCACCCGGCGCCCCGCTAGCAGTGGCAGGTTCAGCTAAATCCGAGTGAGAGGAGGAGGAGGCGGCCGGGCGTCTCCAAACTCACACCGTGTCGGTGCTTCAGGTGTGTTGTCAATTTGTCGTGCTGCCGGTATATTTTATAGCGGCAGGACATATTTTACAAATTGCATGGGTTTTATCAAGATTTCCAGCGTTCTTATAAAAGCCAAAGTGTTTCCACACACTGGATTTGTAATTACTTGGTGGAGATGCAGCTGCTCTACCTCTGCCATGTTAATCTATGTGACTTTCTTGACACGCCCGGTCTCTGTGGTGTTGTGAAAGGCTACGCCATCACGCAACAGTGAAGAGAGACGTGCTTGAAAAACAGTTTAGAAGGGTGAAAACAATCTAAAAATATTATTCCTTTTCTAAATAATGAGAGTATAGTTATCTACTAATAATTATAAAGAAATAAATCTGGGTTTACCAATGCAGATATGTTAGAAACGATGCATTGCGATACAAAAGCCAATTTGAACTGATGCACACTTTTTAAACAGATGCATCGCATCTTTAACTTTTTAAGCCGATGCACCGAGCGAATCGGGGAATCTTCCCATCCCTAATACGTTGATCTCTAGCAGGTTAGTCTACTGCAATGGTCTGCTCACTGGAATCACAAATCGAGCTGTAAGACAGCTGCAGTACAAACAGAACGCTGCTGCTTGAGTCCTGACTAGGACCAGAAAGTACGACCATATTAGTCCTGTTCTCAGGTCTCTACACTGGCTTCCAGTCTCTCAGAGGATAGAGTTTAAAGCTGCTCTGCTGGTGGATAAGGCTCTCCATGGCTCAGCGCCAAAGTACATCTCTGATATTTAGTCCTATATGAACCATCTCAGACCCTGTGGACCTCAGGGACAGGTCTCCTGCTGGTGGGGTCAGGGAGCATTTCAGTTTTCTGCAGCTAAAACCTGACAGGCCTCTACTCTGACAATGTTCAAGTCCAGGCTGAAAACGTTTCTGTTTAAATGTGAATATGAAAACTAAAAATATTTTATCTGCACTCTTCTCTTTTTGTTTTGTTTTAATTAACTTTATTTTATTGCTTGTAAATTGTCTTTTATTTCTGTAAAGCACTTTGAGTTGCCCAGTGTATGAGATGTGCTGTATAATTATAATTGCCTTGCCAACGCCTTGTCTGTGAACTGTAAATATTTACTGTAGACGTCCCGTTATCCCCACACCCTGTCCCAGCGGTGGACAGTGGGCTGTGTGCGGCCGGTGGCTGGCTCTACAGCTCGTGCGTAACCACCTTGGGCCGGTGCCACTCGTGTCTTTAGTGCGTGTCTGAGCTGCAGTCAGCTGGAGTTGTCCTGCAGCGGCCTACGAGACCAGTTAAAACTGAGACCCACATTAAAATGTCTGTGCTACATGAAGGTAAAAGCTCTTGCTGCAGTTTGAGGTCTGTGTGTGTTGTCTGAGCGCTTCAGTCTTTTCATGTGGATGTGTGAAAAGTAGCTTCCATCAGAAATAAAGCTCATGTATATATGTACTACCTAGCCTTTAATGCAGATATCCTCTTTCATTGGGGTATAATGGTAAAAAGCATGAGACTCATGGGAGCAGGGAGTAGGTAGAAAACAATGTTTTAATAGAGTATAACAGATACATTTAATTCAAATCATTGTGGTATGTCAAATATGATGTTAAATTAATTTGTGAAATTTCAAAAACAAAACAAAAAGAACTACAAATTACAGGCATATCTTTCCATCAGGTCCAGTCTGGAATAACCCATTAATAGGTGGGAGAACACTTTCAACGGCTTTCTTGACTGACCAATCTGATCAGATCAGTTAATAAACAATGGCACAATGCTATACCATTTGTAGATTTACAAACACAATTTAATATCAAGGAATCAAAAATGTTTTAATACTTTCAGTTACAATCAGTTATTAAAAGTTATTTGTCAAAAAGAATTGTACCTGCAACAAAAAAAAAAAGATGTTTACATTTTTTGTAAAGAAGCTGCTACAAAATGAGGGACTGTGGGAAACAAAGAACTCCAGTTATTGTTAAAAATGTATAAGATATAAAATTATCCAAATGAAAATGATCTATAGAGCCTGTATTACACATCGCAAACGTTAAAGAAAATTAATCCAAGTACTTCTGGGCTCCTGCCGTAGATATGCCCTGGTGTGAAGAAGTTTTGGAACTCAGTTATCCATTTACTACAAGACTTTATGAATGTGGAAATACCTAAACATCCATATGCGCATCCCTGGGAACTCTTTGCAAAACACCATGTCCAAATAAGAACAAAGAATTGCAACATTAGGATTCATGTCTGCAAAAAATTATTATTTGAATGAACTGGAAAATACATAAAGCTGACTGATTCAACATTAATAACTGGTTGAAAGACTTTCTGAATTTGATATCAATGAAAAAATGTAACATCAAACTTTAATGACTATTGCATTAATGAAACTGAGTAATTGTTAAGGCCCAACATTAAATAAATCAAAAAGCAAAACTCATAAATTAATATACAACAGTATGTAAATTTAGAAGCATTTTGTGCCTGTTTAAAGCACAAAAGACATTACCTGTACAGTAACTTTTTTGGCACACGTGTCTAGATGATACTCATTAAATTTGGAGCTGTTTAGATGAAAACCCTTTAGCACAAGGGGTGCGATTTAGGGGGTCACGCATTCCACCCAACATAGTAGATTTCCTGTTGAGTTTACGGTATAGCTGTAATAAAGTCTGTTTGCCCTGAGGTGTCCTATGGATTTACCAAGTTTTGTATTTCTACATTGGAAAAAATTTACTTTCACTTTCCACAGGCACAATGTATTTTCATTTTCCAGGGGTCGCTACCGAGTCATTTATCGATTTCTTTTTGGGGACTTTTCACGCCTTGAATTCTGGGACCAATAAAAATGACTTTTCGTGCATGTTTACTGGGACAAGTTGAGGATAATGTTGCAGAAAAAATATAAAAAAATAAATAACTCGAGCAAAAACAATAGGCCCTAACGGTCATCACCGGCTCTGGCCTAGTTAACAAAACTAAAATAACAAATTATCAAAAACACAACAACATCTTGGTGGGGCGGGCACAGGGCCAACACCTCTTGTTAGTCTTAATCCAAATGGTAAGCTGTTCTTTGTTGAGCTTGGTGATGGCAGTGCTCTGGCTGAAGTGATGGTCTCGATTGTTGCTGAAGGCCCAATAAGGTGTTAACTCGACTCTGGCACGTGAACTTTGTGAAGACTTGGGTTTGCTCTCTGCCCCATGGAGTATGGTGACAGAGTGTCTGGCTGGTTAAGCTTCAGATTTATCTCTTAGTCCTCTGGGTGATTGCTGGCCATCAAAGTCTTGGCACCAGGACCCATTTTTTAACCAAGTGGCCAAGTCGTTTAGGAGTGAGTGATTGAACATGCATCTGCGGAAGTCCGCTCATTCTTTAGGGAGTAACTTACTAAGTAGGTGAGCTAAATGGGATTCACATTGTAGCTCCACATCTCCTTCTGGACCCACAGTCTTTAATATTCCCACTCGTGACTGTATCTGGAGGGAAAACTTGTCAGAGGCTGCCACATCTCCTCTCCGGATGTCAGGTGAGTCCATCACTGCAGCAATCCTCTTGAGGGCTAATTGATGTGGCTGTGCAAACTTGTCATTTAGCGCGTGCATTGTATCGGTGAATAGTGTGGTAGAATGCAGGTAGGCATTGGCTATTAGCTTGGCCTCTTCCAGATGTATGTGGTCTATTAGAATTTGGAATTTGAACAGCTCGCTACTGTCAGGGAGCAATAGGTTTTCTAGGACAATCTCAAACTCATCCGGGTTTCAACGTGAGAGATTTGGAATTGTTGGTCAACTGCAGTCTGGGGCTGGTGCATTGGCAGGATGTAAACTGGTTTACATTGCTCGACAGCTGAGGCCTTTCCTTTGAAGAGTTGAAGCTTATTCATCGAGTCAAGGCAGTCTAACACTGGTGCTCACCTGGAAGGAGGCTCTAAAAACACAACGACAATTCAGAAAGCAAATAAACAAATCAGAAAACAAATGAACAAAACCAAAAACACAATGATAAAATCAGAAATCAAATGAACAAATCAAAACACAATGACAAAATCAGAACAAATGAACAAAACCAAAAACAATGATAAAATCAGAAATCAAATGAACAAAACAAAAACAATGATAAAATCAGAAATCAAAAGAACAAAACAAAAATACAATGACAAAATCAGAAAACAAAAAAACTAAAAATAGAAAACAAATAAACAAAACAATCAATAAATCAGAAAACAAATGAACAAAACCAAAAACACAATGACAAAATCAGAAAACAAATGAACAAAACCAAAAACACAATGACAAAATAAGAAAACAAATGAACAAAACCAAAAACACAATGATAAAATCAGAAATCAAATGAACAAAATCAAAATCACAAATGACAAAATCAGAAAACAAATGAACAAAACCAAAAACATTGATAAAATCAGAAATCAAATAACAAAACCAATGAAAAATCAAAACAACAATGATAAAATCAGAAATCAAAAGAACAAAACAAAAATACAATGACAAAATCAGAAAACAAATTAACAAAACTAAAAACAAATCAGAAAACAAATAAACAAAATGAAACAAAAACAAATGAACAAAACCAAAAACACAATGACAAAATCAGAAAACAAATGAACAAAACCAAAAACACAATGACAAAATAAGAAAACAAATGAACAAAACCAAAAACACAATGATAAAATCAGAAATCAAATGAACAAAATCAAAATCACAATGACAAAATCAGAAAACAAATGAACAAAACCAAAAACATTGATACAATCAGAAATCAAATGAACAAAACAAAAAACAATGATAAAATCAGAAAACAAATTAACAAAACTAAAATAACAAATCAGAAAACAAATAAATAAAACCGAAAACCCAATGACAAAATCAGAAAACAAATGAACAAAACCAAAAACTCAATGATAAAATCAGAAATCAAATGAAAAAAATCAAAAACACAATGATAAAGTCAGAAATCAAATGAACGAAATCAAAACACAATGAAACAAATCAGAAAACAAATGAACAAAATCAAAAACACAATGACAAAATCAGAAAACAAATTAACAGAACTAAAATTACAAATCAGAAAACAAATAAACAAAACCGAAAACACAACAACATCTTATTGGGGCGGGCACAGGGCCAACACCTCTTGTTAGTCTTAATCCAAATGGTAAGCTGTTCTTTGTTGAGCTTGGTGATGGCAGTGCTCTGGCTGAAGTGATGGTCTCGATTGTTGCTGAAGGCACAATAAGGTGTTAACTCGACTCTGGCACGTGAACTTTGAGAAGACTTGGTTTGCTCTCTGCCCCATGGAGTATGGTGACAGAGTGTCTGGCTGGTTGAGCTTCAGGTTTATCTCTTAGTCCTCTGGGTGATAGCTGGCCATCAAAGTCTTGGCACCAGGACCCATTTTTTAACCAAGTGGCCAAGTCGTTTAGGGTGTAGGTCCACCCAGAGTGATTGAACATGCATCTGCGGAAGTCCGCTCATTCTTTAGGAGTAACTTACTAAGTAGGCGAGCTAAATGGGATCCACATTGTAGCTCCACATCTCCTTCTGGACCCACAGTCTTTAATATTCCCACTCGTGACTGGATCTGGAGGGAAAACTTGTCAGAGGCTGCCACATCTCCTCTCCGGATGTCAGGTGAGTCCATCACTGCAGCAATCCTCTTGAGGGCTAATTGATGTGGCTGTGCAAACTTGTCATTTAGCGTGCATTGTATCGGTGAATAGTGTGGTAGAATGCAGGTAGGCATTGGCTATTAGCTTGGCCTCTTCCAGATGTATGTGGTCTATTAGAATTTGGAATTTGAACAGCTCGCTACTGTCAGGAGCAATAGGTTTTCTAGGACAATCTTAAGGCGTACAAACTCATCCGGGTTTCAACGTGAGAGATTTGGAATTGTTGGTCAACTGCAGTCTGGGGCTGGTGCATTGGCAGGATGTAAACTGGTTTACATTGCTCAGCAGCTGAGGCCTTTCTTTGAAGAGTTGAAGCTTATTCATCATTGAGTCAAGGCGGTCTAACACTGGTGCTCACCTGGAAGGAGGCTCTCCAAAAACACAACGACAATTCAGAAAGCAAATAAACAAATCAGAAAACAAATGAACAAAACCAAAAACACAAAATCAAATGAACAAAACTAAAAACACAATGACAAAATCAGAAAACAAATGAACAAAACCAAAAACATTGATAAAATCAGAAATCAAATGAACAAAACAAAAACAATGATAAAATCAGAAATCAAAAGAACAAAACCAAAAATACAATGACAAAATCAGAAAACAAATTAACAAAACTAAAATAACAAATCAGAAAACAAATAAACAAAATCGAAAACCCAATGACAAAATCAGAAAACAAATGAACAAAACCAGAAAACAAATTAACAGAACTAAAATTACAAAATCAGAAAACAAATAAACAAAACCGAAAACACAAACAACATCTTATTAGGGCGGGCACAGGGCCAACACCTCTTGTTAGTCTTAATCCAAATGGTAAGCTGTTCTTTGTTGAGCTTGGTGATGGCAGTGCTCTGGCTGAAGTGATGGTCTCGATTGTTGCTGAAGGCACAATAAGGTGTTAACTCGACTCTGGCACGTGAACTTTGTGAAGACTTGGGTTTGCTCTCTGCCCCATGGAGTATGGTGATAGAGTGTCTGGCTGGTTGAGCTTCAGGTTTATCTCTTAGTCCTCTGGGTGATTGCTGGCCATCAAAGTCTTGGCACCAGGACCCATTTTTTAACCAAGTGGCCAAGTCGTTTAGGGTGTAGGTCCACCCAGAGTGATTGAACATGCATCTGCGGAAGTCCGCTCATTCTCTAGGGAGTAACTTACTAAGTAGGCGAGCTAAATGGGATCCACATTGTAGCTCCACATCTCCTATGCAGGTAGTATGTGGTCTATTAGAATTTGGAATTTGAACAGCTCGCTCTGTCGAGCAATAGGTAGGACAATCTGACAAACTCATCCGGGTTTGATGGATTGTTGGTCAACTGCAGTCTGGGGCTGGTGCATTGGCAGGATGTAAACTGGTTTACATTGCTCAGCAGCTGAGGCCTTTCTTTTGAAGAGTTGAAGCTTATTCATTATTGAGTCAAGGTCTAACACTGGTGCTCACCTGGAAGGAGGCTCTCTCCAAAAACACAACGACAATTCAGAAAGCAAATAAAATCAAATCAGAAAACAAATGAACAACAAAACCAATGATAACACAATCTGAAAATCAAAATCAAACAAAACCACACAATGATAAAATCAGAAATCAAATGAACAAAACAAAAACAATGATAAAATCAGAAATCAAAGAAAATAACAAAATCAGAAAACAAATAACAAAACTAAAACACAATGAAAAATCAGAAAACAAAAACAAAAACAACAAAACACAATGAAACAAATCAGAAAACAAATGAACAAAACCAAAAACACAATGACAAAATCAGAAAACAAATGAACAAAACCAAAACACAATGATAAAATCAGAAATCAAATGAACAAAATCAAAATCACAATAAAAATCAGAAAACAAATGAACAAAACAATGAAAAATCAGAAATCAAATGAACAAAACAAAAACAATGATAAAATCAGAAAATCAGAAACAAATAACAAACATCAAATAATCAGAAAACAAATGAACAAAACTAAAATAAAAATCAGAAATCAAAGAATAAAACAAAAACAAAATAAAACAAATTAACAAAACAAAAACACAATAAACAAATCAGAAAACAAATGAAAAAACCAAAAACACAATGACAAAATCAGAAAACAAATTAACAGAACTAAAATTACAAATCAGAAAACAAATAAACAAAACCGAAACACAACAACATCTTATTGGGGCGGCACAGGGCCAACACCTCTTGTTAGTCTTAATCCAAATGGTAAGCTGTTCTTTGTTGAGCTTGGTGATGGCAGTGCTCTGGCTGAAGTGATGGTCTCGATTGTTGCTGAAGGCACAATAAGGTGTTAACTCGACTCTGGCACGTGAACTTTGTGAAAGACTTGGGTTTGCTCTCTGCCCCATGGAGTATGGTGACAGAGTGTCTGGCTGGTTGAGCTTCAGGTTTATCTCTTAGTCCTCTGGGTGATTGCTGGCCATCAAAGTCTTGGCACCAGGACCCATTTTTTAACCAAGTGGCCAAGTCGTTTAGGGTGTAGGTCCACCCAGAGTGATTGAACATGCATCTGCGAAGTCCGCTCATTCTTTAGGGAGTAACTTTACTAAGTAGGCGAGCTAAATGGGATCCACATTGTAGCTCCACATCTCCTTCTGGACCCACAGTCTTTAATATTCCCACTCGTGACTGGATCTGGAGGAAAACTTGTCAGAGGCTGCCACATCTCCTCTCCGGATGTCAGGTGAGTCCATCACTGCAGCAATCCTCTTGAGGGCTAATTGATGTGGCTGTGCAAACTTGTCATTTAGCGCGTGCATTGTATCGGTGAATAGTGTGGTAGAATGCAGGTAGGCATTGGCTATTAGCTTGGCCTCTTCCAGATGTATGTGGTCTATTAGAATTTGGAATTTGAACAGCTCGCTACTGTCAGGAGCAATAGGTTTTCTAGGACAATCTTAAGGCGTACAAACTCATCCGGGTTTCAACGTGAGAGATTTGGAATTGTTGGTCAACTGCAGTCTGGGGCTGGTGCATTGGCAGGATGTAAACTGGTTTACATTGCTCAGCAGCTGAGGCCTTTCTTTTGAAGAGTTGAAGCTTATTCATCATTGAGTCAAGGCGGTCTAACACTGGTGCTCACCTGAAGGAGGCTCTTCCAAAACACAACGACAATTCAGAAAGCAAATAAACAAATCAGAAAACAAATGAACAAAACCAAAAACACAATGACAAAACAAGAAAACAAATGAACAAAACCAAAAACACAATGATAAAATCAGAAATCAAATGAACAAAACCAAAAAGACAATGACAAAATCAGAAAACAAATGAACAAAACCAAAAACACAATGATAAAATCAGAAATCAAATGAACAAAACAAAAAACAATGATAAAATCAGAAATCAAAAGAACAAAACCAAAAATACAATGACAAAATCAGAAAACAAATTAACAAAACTAAAATAACAAATCAGAAAACAAATAAACAAAACCGAAAACCCAATGACAAAATCAGAAAACAAATTAACAAAACCAAAAACACAATAAACAAATCAGAAAACAAATGAACAAAACCAAAAACACAATGACAAAATCAGAAAACAAATTAACAGAACTAAAATTACAAATCAGAAAACAAATAAACAAAACCAAAACACAACAACATCTTATTGGGGCGGGCACAGGGCCAACACCTCTTGTTAGTCTTAATCCAAATGGTAAGCTGTTCTTTGTTGAGCTTGGTGATGGCAGTGCTCTGGCTGAAGTGATGGTCTCGATTGTTGCTGAAGGCACAATAAGGTGTTAACTCGACTCTGGCACGTGAACTTTGTGAAGACTTGGGTTTGCTCTCTGCCCCATGGAGTATGGTGACAGAGTGTCTGGCTGGTTGAGCTTCAGGTTTATCTCTTAGTCCTCTGGGTGATTGCTGGCCATCAAAGTCTTGGCACCAGGACCCATTTTTTAACCAAGTGGCCAAGTCGTTTAGGGTGTAGGTCCACCCAGAGTGATTGAACATGCATCTGCGGAAGTCCGCTCATTCTTTAGGGAGTAACTTACTAAGTAGGCGGAGCTAAATGGGATCCACATTGTAGCTCCACATCTCCTTCTGGACCCACAGTCTTTAATATTCCCACTCGTGACTGTATCTGGAGGAAAACTTGTCAGAGGCTGCCACATCTCCTCTCCGGATGTCAGGTGAGTCCATCACTGCAGCAATCCTCTTGAGGGCTAATTGATGTGGCTGTGCAAACTTGTCATTTAGCGTGCATTGTATCGGTGAATAGTGTGGTAGAATGCAGGTAGGCATTGGCTATTAGCTTGGCCTCTTCCAGATGTATGTGGTCTATTAGAATTTGGAATTTGAACAGCTCGCTACTGTCAGGGAGCAATAGGTTTTCTAGGACAATCTTAAGGCGCATAAACTCATCCGGGTTTCAACGTGAGAGATTTGGAATTGTTGGTCAACTGCAGTCTGGGGCTGGTGCATTGGCAGGATGTAAACTGGTTTACATTGCTCAGCAGCCAAAACCAAAAACTCAATGATAAAATCAGAAATCAAATGAACAAAATCACAATGACAAAATCAGAAAACAAATGAACAAAACCAAAAACAATGATAAAATCAGAACTCAAAAGAACAAAACCAAAAATACAATGACAAAATCAGAAAACAAATTAACAAAACCAAAAACACAATGAACAAATCAGAAAACAAATGAACAAAACCAAAAACACAATGATAAAATCAGAAATCAAATGAACAAAATCAAAAACACAAAGACAAAATCAGAAAACAAATTAACAGAACTAAAATAATAAATCAGAAAAATAAACAAAACCAAAAACCCAATGACAAAATCAGAAAACAAATTAACAAAACTAAAATAACAAATCAGAAAACAAATAAACAAAACCGAAAACCCAATGACAAAATCAGAAAACAAATTAACAAAACCAAAAACACAATAAACAAATCAGAAAACAAATGAACAAAACCAAAAACACAATGACAAAATAAGAAAACGAATGAACAAAACCAAAAACACAATGATAAAATCAGAAATCAAATGAACAAAATCAAAATCACAATGACAAAATCAGAAAACAAATGAACAAAACCAAAAACAATGATAAAATCAGAAATCAAAAGAACAAAACCAAAAATACATTGACAAAATCAGAAAACAAATTAACAAAACTAAAATAACAAATCAGAAAACAAATAAACAAAACCGAAAACACAATGACAAAATCAGAAAACAAATGAACAAAACCAAAAACACAATAAACAAATCAGAAAACAAATGAACAAAACCAAAAACACAATGACAAAATCAGAAAACAAATTAACAGAACTAAAATTACAAATCAGAAAACAAATAAACAAAACCGAAAACACAACAACATCTTATTGGGGCGGGCACAGGGCCAACACCTCTTGTTAGTCTTAATCCAAATGGTAAGCTGTTCTTTGTTGAGCTTGGTGATGGCAGTGCTCTGGCTGAAGTGATGGTCTCGATTGTCACATTGTAGCTCCACATCTCCTTCTGGAACCACAGTCTTTAATATTCCCACTCGTGACTGTATCTGGAGGGAAAACTTGTCAGAGGCTGCCACATCTCCTCTCGGATGTCAGGTGAGTCCATCACTGCAGCAATCCTCTTGAGGGCTAATTGATGTGGCTGTGCAAACTTGTCATTTAGCGCGTGCATTGTATCGGTGAATAGTGTGGTAGAATGCAGGTAGGCATTGGCTATTAGCTTGGCCTCTTCCAGATGTATGTGGTCTATTAGAATTTGGAATTTGAACAGCTCGCTACTGTCAGGGAGCAATAGGTTTTCTAGGACAATCTTAAGACGTACAAACTCATCCGGGTTTCAACGTGAGAGATTTGGAATTGTTGGTCAACTGCAGTCTGGGGCTGGTGCATTGGCAGGATGTAAACTGGTTTACATTGCTCGACAGCTGAGGCCTTTCCTTTGAAGAGTTGAAGCTTATTCATCGTAGAGTCAAGGCAGTCTAACACTGGTGCTCACCTGGAAGGAGGCTCTCTCCAAAAACACAACGACAATTCAGAAAGCAAATAAACAAATCAGAAAACAAATGAACAAAACCAAAAACACAATGATAAAATCAGAAATCAAATGAACAAAATCAAAATCACAATGACAAAATCAGAAAACAAATGAACAAAACCAAAAACAATGATAAAATCAGAAATCAAATGAACAAAACAAAACAATGATAAAATCAGAAATCAAAAGAACAAAACAAAAAATACAATGACAAAATCAGAAAACAAATTAACAAAACTAAAATAACAAATCAGAAAACAAATAAACAAAACCGAAAACCCAATAAACAAATCAGAAAACAAATGAACAAAACCAAAAACACAATGACAAAATCAGAAAACAAATGAACAAAACCAAAACACAATGACAAAATCAGAAAACAAATGAACAAAACCAAAAAAACACAATGATAAAATCAGAAATCAAATGAACAAAATCAAAATCACAATGACAAAATCAGAAAACAAATGAACAAAACCAAAAACATTGATAAAATCAGAAATCAAATGAACAAAACCAAAAACAATGATAAAATCAGAAATCAAATGAACAAAACAAAAAACAATGATAAAATCAGAAATCAAAAGAACAAAACAAAATATAAATGACAAAATCAGAAAACAAATTAACAAAACTAAAATAAATAAAATCAGAAAACAAATAAACAAAACCAAAACCCAATAAACAAAATCAGAAAACAAATGAACAAAACCAAAAACACAATGACAAAATCAGAAAACAAATGAACAAAACCAAAAACACAATGACAAAATAAGAAAACAAATGAACAAAACCAAAAACACAATGATAAAATCAGAAATCAAATGAACAAAATCAAAATCACAATGACAAAATCAGAAAACAAATGAACAAAACCAAAAACATTGATAAAATCAGAAATCAAATGAACAAAACAAAAAACAATGATAAAATCAGAAAACAAATTAACAAAACTAAAATAACAAATCAGAAAACAAATAAATAAAACCAAAAAAACCCAATGACAAAATCAGAAAACAAATGAACAAAACCAAAACTCAAATGATAAAATCAGAAATCAAATGAACAAAACCAAAAACACAATGATAAAGTCAGAAATCAAATGAACAAAACAAAAACACAATGAACAAATCAGAAAACAAATGAACAAAACAAAAACACAATGACAAAATCAGAAAACAAATTAACAGAACTAAAATTACAAATCAGAAAACAAATAAACAAAACCAAAAACACAACAACATCTTATTGGGGCGGGCAGGGCCAACACCTCTTGTTAGTCTTAATCCAAATGGTAAGCTGTTCTTTGTTGAGCTTGGTGATGGCAGTGCTCTGGCTGAAGTGATGGTCTCGATTGTTGCTGAAGGCACAATAAGGTGTTAACTCGACTCTGGCACGTGAACTTTGTGAAGACTTGGTTTGCTCTCTGCCCCATGGAGTATGGTGACAGAGTGTCTGGCTGGTTGAGCTTCAGGTTTATCTCTTAGTCCTCTGGGTGATTGCTGGCCATCAAAGTCTTGGCACCAGGACCCATTTTTTAACCAAGTGGCCAAGTCGTTTAGGGTGTAGGTCCACCCAGAGTGATTGAACATGCATCTGCGGAAGTCCGCTCATTCTTTAGGAGTAACTTACTAAGTAGGCGAGCTAAATGGGATCCACATTGTAGCTCCACATCTCCTTCTGGACCCACAGTCTTTAATATTCCCACTCGTGACTGTATCTGGAGGGAAAACTTGTCAGAGGCTGCCACATCTCCTCTCCGGATGTCAGGTGAGTCCATCACTGCAGCAATCCTCTTGAGGGCTAATTGATGTGGCTGTGCAAACTGCAGTCTGGGGCTGGTGCATTGGCAGGATGTAAACTGGTTTACATTGCTCAGCAGCTGAGGCCTTTCTTTGAAGAGTTGAAGCTTATTCATCATTGAGTCAAGGCGTCTAACACTGGTGCTCACCTGGAAGGAGGCTCTCTCCAAAACACAGAAAGCAAATAAACAAATCAGAAAACAAATCACAATGATAAAATCAGAAACAAATGAACAAAAAATGACAAAATCAGAAAACAAATGAACAAAATCACAATGATAAAATCAGAAAACAAATGAACAAAACCAAAAACAATGATAAAATCAGAAATCAAATGAACAAAACCAAAATACAATGACAAAATCAGAAAACAAATTAACAAAACAAAACACAATGAACAAATCAGAAAACAAATGAACAAAATCAAAATCACAATGACAAAATCAGAAAACAAATGAACAAAACCAAAAACACAATGACAAAATCAGAAAACAAATGAACAAAACCAAAAACAATGATAAATCAGAAAACAAATGAACAAAACCAAAAACACAATGACAAAATCAGAAAACAAATGAACAAAACCAAAAACACAATGATACAAATCAGAAATCAAATGAACAAAACCAAAAACACAATGATCAAATCAGAAAACAAATGAACAAAACCAAAAACACAATGATAAAATCAGAAATCAAATGAACAAAACCAAAAACATTGATAAAATCAGAAATCAAATGAACAAAACAAAAAACAATGATAAAATCAGAAATCAAAAGAACAAAACCAAAAATACAATGACAAAATCAGAAAACAAATTAACAAAACTAAAATAACAAATCAGAAAATCAGAAATCAAATCAAATGAACAAAATCAAAACACAATGAAACAAATCAGAAAACAAATGAACAAAACCAAAAACACAATGACAAAATCAGAAAACAAATTAACAGAACTAAAATTACAAATCAGAAAACAAATAAACAAAACCGAAAACACAACAACATCTTATTGGGGCGGGCACAGGGCCAACACCTCTTGTTAGTCTTAATCCAAATGGTAAGCTGTTCTTTGTTGAGCTTGGTGATGGCAGTGCTCTGGCTGAAGTGATGGTCTCGATTGTTGCTGAAGGCACAAAGGTGTTAACTCGACTCTGGCACGTGAACTTTGTGAAGACTTGGGTTTGCTCTCTGCCCCATGGAGTATGGTGACAGAGTGTCTGGCTGGTTGAGCTTCAGGTTTATCTCTTAGTCCTCTGGGTGATTGCTGGCCATCAAAGTCTTGGCACCAGGACCCATTTTTAACCAAGTGGCCAAGTCGTTTAGGGTGTAGGTCCACCCAGAGTGATTGAACATGCATCTGCAGAAGTCCGCTCATTCTTTAGGCAGTAACTTACTAAGTAGGCGAGCTAAATGGGATCCACATTGTAGCTCCACATCTCCTTCTGGACCCACAGTCTTTAATATTCCCACTCGTGACTGTATCTGGAGGAAAACTTGTCAGAGGCTGCCACATCTCCTCTCCGGATGTCAGGTGAGTCCAGCACTGCAGCAATCCTCTTGAGGGCTAATTGATGTGGCTGAACACACTAGTCATTTAGCGCGTGCATTGTATCGGTGAATAGTGTGGTAGAATGCAGGTAGGCATTGGCTATTAGCTTGGCCTCTTCCAGATGTATGTGGTCTATTAGAATTTGGAATTTGAACAGCTCGCTACTGTCAGGGAGCAATAGGTTTTCTAGGACAATCTTAAGACGTACAAACTCATCCGGGTTTCAACGTGAGAGGTTTGGAATTGTTGGTCAACTGCAGTCTGGGGCTGGTGCATTGGCAGGATGTAAACTGGTTTACATTGCTCAGCAGCTGAGGCCTTTCTTTTGAAGAGTTGAAGCTTATTCATCATTGAGTCAAGGCGGTCTAACACTGGTGCTCACCTGGAAGGAGGCTCTCTCCAAAAACACAACGACAATTCAGAAAGCAAATAAACAAATCAGAAAACAAATGAACAAAACCAAAAACACAATGACAAAATAAGAAAACAAATGAACAAAACCAAAAACACAATGACAAAATAAGAAAACAAATGAACAAAACCAAAAACACAATGATAAAATCAGAAATCAAATGAACAAAATCAAAATCACAATGACAAAATCAGAAAACAAATGAACAAAACCAAAAACATTGATAAAATCAGAAATCAAATGAACAAAACAAAAAACAATGATAAAATCAGAAATCAAATGAACAAAACCAAAAACACAATGACAAAATCAGAAAACAAATTAACAAAACTAAAAAACAAATAAGAAAACAAATAAATGAAAATCAAAAACACAATGACAAAATCAGAAAACAAATTAACAAAACCAAAAACACAATGATAAAATCAGAAAACAAATGAACAAAACCAAAAACACAATGATAAAATCAGAAAACAAATGAACAAAACCAAAAACACAATGACAAAATCAGAAAACAAATGAACAAAACCAAAAACACAATGATAAAATCAGAAATCAAATGAACAAAACCAAAATCACAATGACAAAATCAGAAAACAAATGAACAAAACCAAAAACAATGATAAAATCAGAAATCAAATGAACAAAACAAAAACAATGATAAAATCAGAAATCAAAAGAACAAAACCAAAAATACAATGACAAAATCAGAAAACAAATTAACAAAACTAAAATAACAAATCAGAAAACAAATAAACAAAACCAAAACCCAATGACAAAATCAGAAAACAAATTAACAAAACCAAAAACACAATAAACAAATCAGAAAACAAATGAACAAAACCAAAAACACAATGACAAAATCAGAAAACAAATTAACAGAACTAAAATTACAAATCAGAAAACAAATAAACAAAACCGAAAACACAACAACATCTTATTGGGGCGGCACAGGGCCAACACCTCTTGTTAGTCTTAATCCAAATGGTAAGCTGTTCTTTGTTGAGCTTGGTGATGGCAGTGCTCTGGCTGAAGTGATGGTCTCGATTGTTGCTGAAGGCACAATAAGGTGTTAACTCGACTCTGGCACGTGAACTTTGTGAAGACTTGGGTTTGCTCTCTGCCCCATGGAGTATGGTGACAGAGTGTCTGGCTGGTTGAGCTTCAGGTTTATCTCTTAGTCCTCTGGGTGATTGCTGGCCATCAAAGTCTTGGCACCAGGACCCATTTTTTAACCAAGTGGCCAAGTCGTTTAGGGTGTAGGTCCACCCAGAGTGATTGAACATGCATCTGCGAAGTCCGCTCATTCTTTAGGGAGTAACTTACTAAGTAGGTGAGCTAAATGGGATCCACATTGTAGCTCCACATCTCCTTCTGGACCCACAGTCTTTAATATTCCCACTCGTGACTGGATCTGGAGGGAAAACTTGTCAGAGGCTGCCACATCTCCTCTCCGGATGTCAGGTGAGTCCATCACTGCAGCAATCCTCTTGAGGGCTAATTGATGTGGCTGTGCAAACTTGTCATTTAGCGTGCATTGTATCGGTGAATAGTGTGGTAGAATGCAGGTAGGCATTGGCTATTAGCTTGGCCTCTTCCAGATGTATGTGGTCTATTAGAATTTGGAATTTGAACAGCTCGCTACTGTCAGGGAGCAATAGGTTTTCTAGGACAATCTTAAGACGTACAAACTCATCCGGGTTTCAACGTGAGAGATTTGGAATTGTTGGTCAACTGCAGTCTGGGGCTGGTGCATTGGCAGGATGTAAACTGGTTTACATTGCTCAGCAGCTGAGGCCTTTCTTTTGAAGAGTTGAAGCTTATTCATCAATTGAGTCAAGGCGGTCTAACACTGGTGCTCACCTGGAAGGAGGCTCTCTCCAAAAACACAACGACAATTCAGAAATCAAATAAACAAATCAGAAAACAAATGAACAAAACCAAAAACACAATGACAAAATCAGAAAACAAATTAACAAAACCAAAAACACAATGACAAAATCAGAAAACAAATGAACAAAACCAAAAACACAATGACAAAATCAGAAATCAAATGAACAAAATCAAAAAAACAAATGATAAAAATCAGAAATCAAATGAACAAAATCAAAATCACAATGATAAAATCAGAAAACAAATGAACAAAACCAAAAACACAATGACAAAATCAGAAAACAAATGAACAAAACCAAAAACACAATGACAAAATCAGAAAACAAATGAACAAAACCAAAAACAATGATAAAATCAGAAATCAAATGAACAAAACAAAAAACAATGATAAAATCAGAAATCAAAAGAACAAAACCAAAAATACAATGACAAAATCAGAAAACAAATTAACAAAACTAAAATAACAAATCAGAAAACAAATAAACAAAACCGAAAACCCAATGACAAAATCAGAAAACAAATTAACAAAACCAAAAACACAATAAACAAATCAGAAAACAAATGAACAAAACCAAAAACACAATGACAAAATCAGAAAACAAATTAACAGAACTAAAATTACAAATCAGAAAACAAATAAACAAAACCGAAAACACAACAACATCTTATTGGGGCGGCACAGGGCCAACACCTCTTGTTAGTCTTAATCCAAATGGTAAGCTGTTCTTTGTTGAGCTTGGTGATGGCAGTGCTCTGGCTGAAGTGATGGTCTCGATTGTTGCTGAAGGCACAATAAGGTGTTAACTCGACTCTGGCACGTGAACTTTGTGAAGACTTGGGTTTGCTCTCTGCCCCATGGAGTATGGTGACAGAGTGTCTGGCTGGTTGAGCTTCAGGTTTATCTCTTAGTCCTCTGGGTGATTGCTGGCCATCAAAGTCTTGGCACCAGGACCCATTTTTAACCAAGTGGCCAAGTCGTTTAGGTGTAGGTCCACCCAGAGTGATTGAACATGCATCTGCGGAAGTCCGCTCATTCTTTAGGGAGTAACTTACTAAGTAGGCGAGCTAAATGGGATCCACATTGTAGCTCCACATCTCCTTCTGGACCCACAGTCTTTAATATTCCCACTCGTGACTGGATCTGGAGGGAAAACTTGTCAGAGGCTGCCACATCTCCTCTCCGGATGTCAGGTGAGTCCATCACTGCAGCAATCCTCTTGAGGGCTAATTGATGTGGCTGTGCAAACTTGTCATTTAGCGTGCATTGTATCGGTGAATAGTGTGGTAGAATGCAGGTAGGCATTGGCTATTAGCTTGGCCTCTTCCAGATGTATGTGGTCTATTAGAATTTGGAATTTGAACAGCTCGCTACTGTCAGGGAGCAATAGGTTTTCTAGGACAATCTTAAGGCGTACAAACTCATCCGGGTTTCAACGTGAGAGATTTGGAATTGTTGGTCAACTGCAGTCTGGGGCTGGTGCATTGGCAGGATGTAAACTGGTTTACATTGCTCAGCAGCTGAGGCCTTTCTTTTGAAGAGTTGAAGCTTATTCATCATTGAGTCAAGGCGGTCTAACACTGGTGCTCACCTGGAAGGAGGCTCAAAACACAACGAATTCAGAAAGCAAATAAACAAATCAAAAAACAAATGAACAAAACCAAAAACACAATGATAAAATCAGAAATCAAATGAACAAAACCAAAAACACAATGACAAAATCAGAAAACAAATGAACAAAACCAAAAACTCAATGATAAAATCAGAAATCAAAAGAACAAAACCAAAAATACAATGACAAAATCAGAAAACAAATTAACAAAACCAAAAACACAATGAACAAATCAGAAAACAAATGAACAAAACCAAAAACACAATGATAAAATCAGAAATCAAATGAACAAAATCAAAAACACAAGACAAAATCAGAACTAAAATAATAAATCAAAAAAATAAACAAAATCAAAAACACAATGACAAAATCAGAAAACAAATTAACAAAACTAAAATAACAAATCAGAAAACAAATAAACAAAACCGAAAACCCAATGACAAAATCAGAAAACAAATTAACAAAACCAAAAACACAATAAACAAATCAGAAAACAAATGAACAAAACCAAAAACACAATGAACAAATCAGAAAACAAATGAACAAAACCAAAAACACAATGATAAAATCAGAAATCAAATGAACAAAATCCAAAATCACAATGACAAAATCAGAAAACAAATGAACAAAACCAAAAACAATGATAAAATCAGAAATCAAAAGAACAAAACCAAAAATACAATGACAAAATCAGAAAACAAATTAACAAAACTAAAATAACAAATCAGAAAACAAATAAACAAAACCGAAAACCCAATGACAAAATCAGAAAACAAATTAACAAAACCAAAAACACAATAAACAAATCAGAAAACAAATGAACAAAACCAAAAACACAATGACAAAATCAGAAAACAAATTAACAGAACTAAAATTACAAATCAGAAAACAAATAAACAAAACCGAAAACACAACAACATCTTATTGGGGCGGCACAGGGCCAACACCTCTTGTTAGTCTTAATCCAAATGGTAAGCTGTTCTTTGTTGAGCTTGGTGATGGCAGTGCTCTGGCTGAAGTGATGGTCTCGATTGTTGCTGAAGGCACAATAAGGTGTTAACTCGACTCTGGCACGTGAACTTTGTGAAGACTTGGGTTTGCTCTCTGCCCCATGGAGTATGGTGACAGAGTGTCTGGCTGGTTGAGCTTCAGGTTTATCTCTTAGTCCTCTGGGTGATTGCTGGCCATCAAAGTCTTGGCACCAGGACCCATTTTTAACCAAGTGGCCAAGTCGTTTAGGGTGTAGGTCCACCCAGAGTGATTGAACATGCATCTGCGGAAGTCCGCTCATTCTTTAGGGAGTAACTTTACTAAGTAGGCGAGCTAAATGGGATCCACATTGTAGCTCCACATCTCCTTCTGGACCCACAGTCTTTAATATTCCCACTCGTGACTGTATCTGGAGGGAAAACTTGTCAGAGGCTGCCACATCTCCTCTCCGGATGTCAGGTGAGTCCATCACTGCAGCAATCCTCTTGAGGGCTAATTGATGTGGCTGTGCAAACTTGTCATTTAAGCGCGTGCATTGTATCGGTGAATAGTGTGGTAGAATGCAGGTAGGCATTGGCTATTAGCTTGGCCTCTTCCAGATGTATGTGGTCTATTAGAATTTGGAATTTGAACAGCTCGCTACTGTCAGGGAGCAATAGGTTTTCTAGGACAATCTTAAGGCGTACAAACTCATCCGGGTTTCAACGTGAGAGATTTGGAATTGTTGGTCAACTGCAGTCTGGGGCTGGTGCATTGGCAGGATGTAAACTGGTTTACATTGCTCAGCAGCTGAGGCCTTTCTTTTGAAGAGTTGAAGCTTATTCATCATTGAGTCAAGGCGTCTAACACTGGTGCTCACCTGGAAGGAGGCTCTCTCCAAAAACACAACGACAATTCAGAAAGCAAATAAACAAATCAGAAAACAAATGAACAAAACCAAAAACAATGATAAAATCAGAAAACAAATGAACAAAACCAAAAACACAATGATAAAATCAGAAATCAAATGAACAAAATCAAAAAACACAATGACAAAATCAGACAAAACCAAAAAAACAAATGAAGAAAACAAATGAACAAAACCAAAAACAATGATAAAATCAGAAATCAACTGAACAAAATCAAAATCACAATGACAAAATCAGAAAACAAATGAACAAAACCAAAAACAATGATAAAATCAGAAATCAAAAGAACAAAACCAAAAATACAATGACAAAATCAGAAAACAAATTAACAAAACCAAAAACACAATGAACAAATCAGAAAACAAATGAACAAAACCAAAAACACAATGATAAAATCAGAAATCAAATGAACAAAATCAAAAACACAATGACAAAATCAGAAATCAAATGAACAAAACAAAAAACAATGATAAAATCAGAAATCAAAAGAACAAAACCAAAAACCCAATGACAAAATCAGAAAACAAATTAACAAAACTAAAATAACAAATCAGAAAACAAATAAACAAAACCGAAAACCCAATGACAAAATCAGAAAACAAATTAACAAAACCAAAAACACAATAAACAAATCAGAAAACAAATGAACAAAACCAAAAACACAATGACAAAATCAGAAAACAAATTAACAGAACTAAAATTACAAATCAGAAAACAAATAAACAAAACCGAAAACACAACAATATCTTATTGGGGCGGGCACAGGGCCAACACCTCTTGTTAGTCTTAATCCAAATGGTAAGCTGTTCTTTGTTGAGCTTGGTGATGGCAGTGCTCTGGCTGAAGTGATGGTCTCGATTGTTGCTGAAGGCACAATAAGGTGTTAACTCGACTCTGGCACGTGAACTTTGTGAAGACTTGGGTTTGCTCTCTGCCCCATGGAGTATGGTGACAGAGTGTCTGGCTGGTTGAGCTTCAGGTTTATCTCTTAGTCCTCTGGGTGATAGCTGGCCATCAAAGTCTTGGCACCAGGACCCATTTTTTAACCAAGTGGCCAAGTCGTTTAGGGTGTAGGTCCACCCAGAGTGATTGAACATGCATCTGCGGAAGTCCGCTCATTCTTTAGGGAGTAACTTACTAAGTAGGCGAGCTAAATGGGATCCACATTGTAGCTCCACATCTCCTTCTGGACCCACAGTCTTTAATATTCCCACTCGTGACTGTATCTGGAGGAAAACTTGTCAGAGGCTGCCACATCTCCTCTCCGGATGTCAGGTGAGTCCATCACTGCAGCAATCCTCTTGAGGGCTAATTGATGTGGCTGTGCAAACTTGTCATTTAGCGCGTGCATTGTATCGGTGAATAGTGTGGTAGAATGCAGGTAGGCATTGGCTATTAGCTTGGCCTCTTCCAGATGTATGTGGTCTATTAGAATTTGGAATTTGAACAGCTCGCTACTGTCAGGGAGCAATAGGTTTTCTAGGACAATCTTAAGGCGTACAAACTCATCCGGGTTTCAACGTGAGAGATTTGGAATTGTTGGTCAACTGCAGTCTGGGGCTGGTGCATTGGCAGGATGTAAACTGGTTTACATTGCTCAGCAGCTGAGGCCTTTCTTTTGAAGAGTTGAAGCTTATTCATCATTGAGTCAAGGCGGTCTAACACTGGTGCTCACCTGGAAGGAGGCTCTCTCCAAAAACACAACGACAATTCAGAAAGCAAATAAACAAATCAGAAAACAAATAAACAAAACCAAAAACACAATGACAAAATCAGAAAACAAATTAACAAAACCAAAAACACAATGACAAAATAAGAAAACAAATGAACAAAACCAAAAACACAATGATAAAATCAGAAATCAAATGAACAAAATCAAAATCACAATGACAAAATCAGAAAACAAATGAACAAAACCAAAAACAATGATAAAATCAGAAATCAAAAGAACAAAACAAAAAATACAATGACAAAATCAGAAAACAAATGAACAAAACCAAAAACACAATGAACAAATCAGAAAACAAATGAACAAAACCAAAAACACAATGATAAAATCAGAAATCAAATGAACAAAATCAAAAACACAATGACAAAATCAGAAAACAAATGAACAAAACAAAAACAATGATAAAATCAGAAATCAAAAGAACAAAACCAAAAATACAATGACAAAATCAGAAAACAAATTAACAAAACTAAAATAACAAATCAGAAAACAAATAAACAAAACCAAAACCCAATGACAAAATCAGAAAACAAATTAACAAAACCAAAAACACAATAAACAAATCAGAAAACAAATGAACAAAACCAAAAACACAATGACAAAATCAGAAAACAAATTAACAGAACTAAAATTACAAATCAGAAAACAAATAAACAAAACCGAAAACACAACAACATCTTATTGGGGCGGGCACAGGGCCAACACCTCTTGTTAGTCTTAATCCAAATGGTAAGCTGTTCTTTGTTGAGCTTGGTGATGGCAGTGCTCTGGCTGAAGTGATGGTCTCGATTGTTGCTGAAGGCACAATAAGGTGTTAACTCGACTCTGGCACGTGAACTTTGTGAAGACTTGGGTTTGCTCTCTGCCCCATGGAGTATGGTGACAGAGTGTCTGGCTGGTTGAGCTTCAGGTTTATCTCTTAGTCCTCTGGGTGATTGCTGGCCATCAAAGTCTTGGCACCAGGACCCATTTTTAACCAAGTGGCCAAGTCGTTTAGGGTGTAGGTCCACCCAGAGTGATTGAACATGCATCTGCGGAAGTCCGCTCATTCTTTAGGGAGTAACTTACTAAGTAGGCGAGCTAAATGGGATCCACATTGTAGCTCCACATCTCCTTCTGGACCCACAGTCTTTAATATTCCCACTCGTGACTGTATCTGGAGGAAAACTTGTCAGAGGCTGCCACATCTCCTCTCCGGATGTCAGGTGAGTCCATCACTGCAGCAATCCTCTTGAGGGCTAATTGATGTGGCTGTGCAAACTTGTCATTTAGCGCGTGCATTGTATCGGTGAATAGTGTGGTAGAATGCAGGTAGGCATTGGCTATTAGCTTGGCCTCTTCCAGATGTATGTGGTCTATTAGAATTTGGAATTTGAACAGCTCGCTACTGTCAGGGAGCAATAGGTTTTCTAGGACAATCTTAAGACGTACAAACTCATCCGGGTTTCAACGTGAGAGATTTGGAATTGTTGGTCAACTGCAGTCTGGGGCTGGTGCATTGGCAGGATGTAAACTGGTTTACATTGCTCAGCAGCTGAGGCCTTTCTTTTGAAGAGTTGAAGCTTATTCATCATAGAGTCAAGGCTGTCTAACACTAGTGCTCACCTGGAAGGAGGCTCTCTCCAAAAACACAACGACAATTCAGAAAGCAAATAAACAAATCCGAAAACAAATGAACAAAACCAAAAACACAATGACAAAACAAGAAATCAAATGAACAAAACCAAAAACACAATGATAAAATCAGAAATCAAATGAACAAAATCAAAATCACAATGACAAAATCAGAAAACAAATGAACAAAACCAAAAACAATGATAAAATCAGAAAACAAATGAACAAAACCAAAAACAATGATAAAATCAGAAATCAAATGAACAAAATCACAATGACAAAATCAGAAAACAAATGAACAAAACCAAAAACACAATGAACAAATCAGAAAACAAATGAACAAAACCAAAAACACAATGATAAAATCAGAAATCAAATGAACAAAACAAAAAACAATGATAAAATCAGAAAACAAATTAACAGAACTAAAATAATAAATCAGAAAAATAAACAAAACCAAAAACCCAATGACAAAATCAGAAAACAAATTAACAAAACTAAAATAACAAATCAGAAAACAAATAAACAAAACCGAAAACCCAATGACAAAATCAGAAAACAAATTAACAAAACCAAAAACACAATAAACAAATCAGAAAACAAATGAACAAAACCAAAAACACAATGACAAAATCAGAAAACAAATTAACAGAACTAAAATTACAAATCAGAAAACAAATAAACAAAACCGAAAACACAACAACATCTTATTGGGGCGGGCACAGGGCCAACACCTCTTGTTAGTCTTAATCCAAATGGTAAGCTGTTCTTTGTTGAGCTTGGTGATGGCAGTGCTCTGGCTGAAGTGATGGTCTCGATTGTTGCTGAAGGCACAATAAGGTGTTAACTCGACTCTGGCACGTGAACTTTGTGAAGACTTGGGTTTGCTCTCTGCCCCATGGAGTATGGTGACAGAGTGTCTGGCTGGTTGAGCTTCAGGTTTATCTCTTAGTCCTCTGGGTGATAGCTGGCCATCAAAGTCTTGGCACCTTTTTAACCAAGTGGCCAAGTCGTTTAGGTGTAGGTCCACCCAGAGTGATTGAACATGCATCTGCGGAAGTCCGCTCATTCTTTAGGGAGTAACTTACTAAGTAGGCGAGCTAAATGGGATCCACATTGTAGCTCCACATCTCCTTCTGGACCCACAGTCTTTAATATTCCCACTCGTGACTGTATCTGGAGGAAAACTTGTCAGAGGCTGCCACATCTCCTCTCCGGATGTCAGGTGAGTCCATCACTGCAGCAATCCTCTTGAGGGCTAATTGATGTGGCTGTGCAAACTTGTCATTTAGCGTGCATTGTATCGGTGAATAGTGTGGTAGAATGCAGGTAGGCATTGGCTATTAGCTTGGCCTCTTCCAGATGTATGTGGTCTATTAGAATTTGGAATTTGAACAGCTCGCTACTGTCAGGGAGCAATAGGTTTTCTAGGACAATCTTAAGGCGTACAAACTCATCCGGGTTTCAACGTGAGAGATTTGGAATTGTTGGTCAACTGCAGTCTGGGGCTGGTGCATTGGCAGGATGTAAACTGGTTTACATTGCTCAGCAGCTGAGGCCTTTCTTTTGAAGAGTTGAAGCTTATTCATCATTGAGTCAAGGCGGTCTAACACTGGTGCTCACCTGCGACAATTCAGAAAGCAAATAAACAAATCAGAAAACAAATAAACAAAACAAAAAACACGATAAAATCAGAAAACAAATTAACAAAACCAAAAACACAATGACAAAACAAGAAATCAAATGAACAAAACCAAAAACACAATGATAAAATCAGAAATCAAATGAACAAAATCAAAATCACAATGACAAAATCAGAAAACAAATGAACAAAACCAAAAACAATGATAAAATCAGAAATCAACTGAACAAAATCAAAATCACAATGACAAAATCAGAAAACAAATTAACAAAACCAAAAACACAATGAACAAATCAGAAAACAAATGAACAAAACCAAAAACACAATGATAAAATCAGAAATCAAATGAACAAAATCAAAAACACAATGACAAAATCAGAAAACAAATTAACAGAACTAAAATAATAAATCAGAAAAATAAACAAAACCAAAAACCCAATGACAAAATCAGAAAACAAATTAACAAAACTAAAATAACAAATCAGAAAACAAATAAACAAAACCGAAAACCCAATGACAAAATCAGAAAACAAATTAACAAAACCAAAAACACAATAAACAAATCAGAAAACAAATGAACAAAACCAAAAACACAATGACAAAATCAGAAAACAAATTAACAGAACTAAAATTACAAATCAGAAAACAAATAAACAAAACCGAAAACACAACAATATCTTATTGGGGCGGGCACAGGGCCAACACCTCTTGTTAGTCTTAATCCAAATGGTAAGCTGTTCTTTGTTGAGCTTGGTGATGGCAGTGCTCTGGCTGAAGTGATGGTCTCGATTGTTGCTGAAGGCACAATAAAGGTGTTAACTCGACTCTGGCACGTGAACTTTGTGAAGACTTGGGTTTGCTCTCTGCCCCATGGAGTATGGTGACAGAGTGTCTGGCTGGTTGAGCTTCAAGTTTATCTCTTAGTCCTCTGGGTGATAGCTGGCCATCAAAGTCTTGGCACCAGGACCCATTTTTTAACCAAGTGGCCAAGTTGTTTAGGGTGTAGGTCCACCCAGAGTGATTGAGCATGCATCTGCGGAAGTCCGCTCATTCTTTAGGGAGTAACTTACTAAGTAGGCGAGCTAAATGGGATCCACATTGTAGCTCCACATCTCCTTCTGGACCCACAGTCTTTAATATTCCCACTCGTGACTGTATCTGGATGGAAAACTTGTCAGAGGCTGCCACATCTCCTCTCCGGATGTCAGGTGAGTCCATCACTGCAGCAATCCTCTTGAGGGCTAATTGATGTGGCTGTGCAAACTTGTCATTCAACGCGTGCATTGTATCGGTGAATAGTGTGGTAGAATGCAGGTAGGCATTGGCTATTAGCTTGGCCTCTTCCAGATGTATGTGGTCTATTAGAATTTGGAATTTGAACAGCTCGCTACTGTCAGGGAGCAATAGGTTTTCTAGGACAATCTTAAGGCGTACAAACTCATCCGGGTTTCAACGTGAGAGATTTGGAATTGTTGGTCAACTGCAGTCTGGGGCTGGTGCATTGGCAGGATGTAAACTGGTTTACATTGCTCAGCAGCTGAGGCCTTTCTTTTGAAGAGTTGAAGCTTATTCATCATTGAGTCAAGGCGGTCTAACACTGGTGCTCACCTGGAAGGAGGCTCTCTCCAAAAACACAACGACAATTCAGAAAGCAAATAAACAAATCAGAAAACAAATGAACAAAACCAAAAACACAATGACAAAATAAGAAAACAAATGAACAAAACCAAAAACACAATGATAAAATCAGAAATCAAATTAACAAAATCAAAATCACAATGACAAAATCAGAAAACAAATGAACAAAACCAAAAACATTGATAAAATCAGAAATCAAATAAACAAAACAAAAAACACGATAAAATCAGAAAACAAATGAAAAAAAACAAAAACACATTGACAAAATAAGAAAACAAATGAACAAAACCAAAAACACAATGACAAAATCAGAAAACAAATGAACAAAACCAAAAACAATGATAAAATCAGAAATCAAAAGAACAAAACCAAAAATAGAATGACAAAATCAGAAAACAAATTAACGAAACCAAAAACACAAAGAACAAATCAGAAAACAAATGAACAAAACCAAAAACACAATGATAAAATCAGAAATCAAATGAACAAAATCACAATGACAAAATCAGAAAACAAATGAACAAAACCAAAAACATTGATAAAATCAGAAATCAAATGAACAAAACCAAAAATACAATGACAAAATCAGAAAACAAATTAACAAAACTAAAATAACAAATCAGAAAACAAATAAACAAAACCGAAAACCCAATGACAAAATCAGAAAACAAATTAACAAAACCAAAAACACAATAAACAAATCAGAAAACAAATGAACAAAACCAAAAACACAATGACAAAATCAGAAAACAAATTAACAGAACTAAAATTACAAATCAGAAAACAAATAAACAAAACCGAAAACACAACAACATCTTATTGGGGCGGGCACAGGGCCAACACCTCTTGTTAGTCTTAATCCAAATGGTAAACTGTTCTTTGTTGAGCTTGGTGATGGCAGTGCTCTGGCTGAAGTGATGGTCTCGATTGTTGCTGAAGGCACAATAAGGTGTTAACTCGACTCTGGCACGTGAACTTTGTGAAGACTTGGGTTTGCTCTCTGCCCCATGGAGTATGGTGACAGAGTGTCTGGCTGGTTGAGCTTCAGGTTTATCTCTTAGTCCTCTGGGTGATAGCTGGCCATCAAAGTCTTGGAACCAGGACCCATTTTTTAACCAAGTGGCCAAGTCGTTTAGGGTGTAGGTCCACCCAGAGTGATTGAACATGCATCTGCGGAAGTCCGCTCATTCTTTAGGCAGTAACTTACTAAGTAGGCGAGCTAAATGGGATCCACATTGTAGCTCCACATCTCCTTCTGGACCCACAGTCTTTAATATTCCCACTCGTGACTGGATCTGGAAGGAAAACTTGTCAGAGGCTGCCACATCTCCTCTCGGATGTCAGGTGAGTCCATCACTGCAGCAATCCTCTTGAGGGCTAATTGATGTGGCTGTGCAAACTTGTCATTTAGCGTGCATTGTATCGTGTGAATAGTTTGGTAGAATGCAGGTAGGCATTGGCTATTAGCTTGGCCTCTTCCAGATGTATGTGGTCTATTAGAATTTGGAATTTGAACAGCTCGCTACTGTCAGGGAGCAATAGGTTTTCTAGGACAATCTTAAGACGTACAAACTCATCCGGGTTTCAACGTGAGAGATTTGGAATTGTTGGTCAACTGCAGTCTGGGGCTGGTGCATTGGCAGGATGTAAACTGGTTTACATTGCTCAGCAGCTGAGGCCTTTCTTTGTGAACAAAACCAAAAACACAATGATAAAATCAGAAATCAAATGAACAAAATCAAAAACACAATGACAAAATCAGAAAACAAATGAACAAAACCAAAATAATAAATCAGAAATCAAATGAACAAAACCAAAAACCCAATGACAAAATCAGAAAGAACAAAACAAAACTAAAATAACAAATCAGAAAACAAATGAACAAAACCAAAAACACAATGACAAAACAAGAAAACAAATAAACAAAACCAAAAACACAATAAACAAATCAGAAAACAAATGAACAAAACCAAAAACACAATGATAAAATCAGAAATCAAAAGAACAAAACAAAAAATACAACAATGACAAAATCAGAAAACAAATTAACAAAACTAAAATAACAAATCAGAAAACAAATGAACAAAACCAAAAACACAATGACAAAATCAGAAAACAAATGAACAAAACCAAAAACACAATAAACAAATCAGAAAACAAATGAACAAAACCAAAAACACAATGACAAAATCAGAAAACAATGAACAAAACCAAAAACACAATGATAAAATCAGAAATCAAATGAACAAAACAAAATCACAATGACAAAATCAGAAAACAAATGAACAAAACCAAAAATACAATGATAAAATCAGAAATCAAAACAAATAACAAATCAGAACATAACCAAAAACACAATGACAAAATCAGAAAACAAATTAACAAAACTAAATGATAAAATCAGAAATCAAATAAACAAAATCAAAATCACAATGACAAAATCAGAAAACAAATGAACAAAACAAAAACAATGATAAAATCAAATCAAAGAACATAACAAATACAATGAACAAAACCAAAAACAAATGAACAAAACTAAAATGAAAACAAATGAACAAAACCAAAAACACAATGATAAAATCAGAAATCAAATGAACAAAATCAAAATCACAATGACAAAATCAGAAAACAAATGAACAAAACCAAAAACAATGATAAAATCAGAAATCAAATGAACAAAACAAAAAACAATGATAAAATCAGAAATCAAAAGAACAAAACCAAAAATACAATGACAAAATCAGAAAACAAATTAACAAAACTAAAATAACAAATCAGAAAACAAATAAACAAAACCGAAAACCCAATGACAAAATCAGAAAACAAATTAACAAAACCAAAAACACAATGACAAAATCAGTAAACAAATAAACAAAACCAAAAACACAATGATAAAACCAGAAAACGAATAAAACCAAAAACACAATGAAAAAAAAAAGCAGTAAACAAATAAACAAAACAGAAAACACTCATAAGTCAGAAAACATTAACAAAACTAAAACAACAAACCAGAAAACAAAAGAACAAAACCAAAAGCACAAAATCAGAAAACCAATGAACAAAACTAAATTAACAAATCAGAAAAAAAAAAAACCAAAAACGTGGCAATTCAGAAAACAAAATACAAAGATACAACAAATCAGAAAACAAATCAACAAAACTAAAATAACAAATCAGAAAAATAAATTATCAAACTAAAATCACAACAACAAATCAGACATACAGGAAAAGTTACGTTTGTTTGTGGATGGAATTTTTTCTGCTGATTGGACATCTGTCACTCAAGATATACTTTATAGCCACAAGGTTTTAATGCAAGACATTCTTTGTATTTAGTTAATAATTAGACTTATTAATTCACTAAGTACTAAGCACTGTTAAGTACTAAATGTTTCAGAATTTATACTTCATAATTTAAAAGCACTTTATAAAATCCATTGAATATAAATGTGTCTAAATTATTTGATAAGTAAAAATTAGAAGTAAAATCTAAATAAGTTACAATGCACTTAATTTTGATTATTAAAACTGCAAGTTACAAAGTTTTCATTTAATCTTTGTCTATTGAAATGTATAATTTAAAAACTTGTAATGTTAAAGCTATTTGTGTATATCAGGTTGTGCAATAAACTTTAACTTAATGTGCAGTAATATGGGTCTGAATTGTAGCTAAGGAGCAATAATTTTCATACCTTAAATTGCTTCATAAAAAAATAATTGACGTTGTGTCAGCCAATTGTGCATCTTTGTTTGAAGCCAGGAAGATGGTCGAATCAAAGTACCTGGAACAACTTAAGGTGGAGAGGACAGCAAAGAGACTTCCTACTCATCTGGTAAATACATGGACACACATGGACATGTCTGACGGGGAACTGAGGAAAAGAGTAATTGAAGCCAAGGAGGATGTGGAAGCCTCAGGCAAAACCTGAACGCAAAGCTGCAATAAAGTTGTCCAAAAAGGTGCTAAGGAGCTGGACCAGGTATACAAGTCATCTGATTGCTCCAAACCCACATTCCAGGGCGCAGATGGCATTTTTTAACTGGGGGGGGACGGACCAAGCACTCAATTAGATATAGTGCCATATCGTGCGGTGGCGCAGGCCTGGCGGTGGTCAAGACGGCGGTATTTGTTTTTTGTTTTTTTTTATGCCCAACTCAGCTATCTTGTTGCTGGTTTTTGCCAGCAAGGGGTGGTGGTAACATACTAACAGCTGATCTTAACCTGCGAGGCATGAGGCGGCAGACGGAGCTGGAGTAGCAGTGTTGAACTTTAATTAGAACTAGTGCTGAAGTAGGCTACTGTAGGGTTAGGGTTAGGGTACTTTATGCAATTTGGGTTAATGGTTTGCACTAAAAAACCATTGTGGGATTTCTATTTGACATTATAGATAAAAAAAAACAATGAACAAAAGGTAAAAAATGTCCAATAAAAATTCAAACTATGTTTTAATTTATTTAGTTGAAATAGCTCTTTCAAATAATCTGACTCATTAAGAACTATATCTTTTTTCCATTGCCCATAATTTAAAAGCATAAACAAGCATAAACATGGTTTGTAAACATGAACTATATCCTCCGTGCCATAAACAGTTTCCAGCTATAAGAGGATGTAAAAAAAAGCCTATGTAGCTGTTAGGCCTTTATTTGTTGTTTGGACAAACTTAGCACCACACAATACAGTACAATACACCTCAGTTAACCTACAGTAGATTATTATTTTGGAATATCCAGATAAAACTACTATTTCTTGACAATACATTTTTTTTATTCCAACCATTCTCTTTGTGTTCATTCACTGTGTTTGATGCAAAAGCTTCTTGTCATTAGCTTGTCACATTAGCTATTCCCCTTAACAAAATGTTCTGCCACATTTGGTAAAGTCAGCAAACATAGGATACTTACATTGTTCGTTGATTGTTTTTTGTTTCTTCATTTTTTTACAGTTGGTAAAAGTCTGGATAAACCACCTGCTTAGTCATAGACAAAAGTATAAACCTTTTACTATCGTCCTTATACTATACGGTCACTATGGTTACCGTTACCGCTACAGGCCCAATTGAGGCAGCTACCAGGTCCTCGTAGGACCCCCTGGGATCAGGAGTCGTAGCGTCGCCGTGTGTGTTCAACAGAACAGCGTGTAGTGAGAGCGTGGATACAAAATAATGATGACTGGTAGATTATTATTGTGCTGGAAAGTCCGATTTATTTCCGCTAACGCGAAGTTCGGCGAAATTAAAGGAGCGGCTACAGTGGGCTAATGTATAGTGGAATGAAACCCTGATTAATTTATTTGTTATGGGTCCCCAGTGCCATCTGCGCCCATGCCACACTCTGTTACAACCCCGGTGAGGCTTGTCTTAAATAGCAACCAAAAAGACAAGCAGTTAAAGAGACTTCAGTACCACTTCTTCTGCTGCACTAATTTATGCTAAAAAAGAATCCTGAACAACTTACCTGTGTCCTGCAGCTGGAGTCGGAGCTGCTCCTCTTTTTTCTGCAGCTCATCTGATGCTTGAATGTTGTATCCTTTAAGCTCGGTTTTGTGCGTCTGTCTTGGTCGAGAGCAGAAATATAATGGTCACACTTCTGAAGCTGGCTTCACTCTAAACCTCTGTCCTTTGAATGACATCACAGTGTCATGAGGTCACACGTTCTTAGAATGTCTAGGATTGCGTTGAGATGTTTACATGGTTACACATTTGTATGTATCTATCTTTTTTAACAGATTATTACTATTGCTAATAATAAAAGGAATATTTACATGCCAGGATTTATTTTATTCTTGATTTTGATTTAAATCAAAATCATTTGAAGTTTTACAGTTTTCTACTGCTTCTAGTAAAACAAATACAAATCATTCAGTAAGTTACTGGCAATAAAAATCTATAAATTTAATAAATGTAAATACATTTTATTAAATAGTTTGAAACATACTAATTATAGGCAAAGACAAACAGTCACGTTACATTTTCATTTTGTCCACACACCTTTTGAGTAAATATTCTATAATAGTCAGTGTACAAATAAACTAGATCATGTATGAATCTTTAGGGATAATTTCTGTTGTCATTCTTATGCTGTTGCACAGAGTACTGTTGTGTTCACTGACCTTTCTGAAGCCGTATGTGTTGCCCTCTCAGCAGTAGTAAACTAAAAACCTAATGATGCTAGATGGAAGCTAATGAAACATGGAGCATCCTCTACACACTGTAAGTGAACAAGAAAGCAACAGCAGCTCGTTCATCTCACATCCTCACTGTTATTTTACTGTAAAATAACACTTTTAGTCTATTTTTTAATCATTTTAAATAATAGGATTTAGGTTTTCCCACACAGTAAAATTTACAGTACTATTATAACACTTAGAGTTAATTTTAACTCGAGTTCAGTGAACATAGGGTCCTAACCCAGAAAGTGTCAAATTTACACTTGCAAAAGAGTTTAAATTTAGAGTTAATTATAGAGTAAACCCAACACTTATAAGAGTTAGTATTTAATACTGTTAAGTGTTACTGAGGTTTAACACTTTAGTATATCAAACACTTTATAGTGAAATTCAAGTAATAATCTAGTTTAAGTGTTATTCAAAATTAACCTACTTGAGAGCTAAACCCGCTTAACACTTGCATTTATAAATAATTACTCCTAAACAGTGTTGATTTGTAATGACTCCTAGCAAACCAAAATTCTTGAAAGAATAAACCAGACCCATTCCATGTCATTATACCAATTTATTTCAAATAAAACATTTGGTATATAAAATGTGCAAACTCACATTGATCAGAACATGTAAAATACTTTACAGTGCATTTAAAGTGCAAAAAAACAGTCCTAAATATCTTCCGTTATGGAGTGAACTGGGGTATGTCACAACAGGGCAACAATGCTGTTTAAATGACTGATATCTCAATTAGACTGTTAGAAATTGAAATTATTTTAAGAATAATTTCAGAGAAATCTTAATTTTATCCACCTTATTGTTATGCTACCTGTCATACCCCAGAGGACACAAAATCTTTAATATAACTTTGAGAATACAATAGTGCTCAAGGCTGCATTAGATGGCAATATGGGACTACAAAGAGAGAACAATTGTTTGGACCATATGCCATTTGAACATCAATGGGTTTAAAATACAGCAATTCTTGAACACTTAACACCTTATGTGTTGGTAATGTTTTAAACACAACTTGAAATGCATGGTAATGCTCATCAAAACAAAGAGTTTCAACATCAGAGCAAGTAAGAACAACTTTTTCATCTTTCACAATAAGAGCAGTAATTTTACAAAATACCGGCATCTCATTAACTACCTCAACACAAACAAGTAAACCAGTCCGGTATTCAGTGCCATAATACTTTAACCATTTCACTGACAGAACAGTAGTGTTTTTTTGAACATTTAGCTTTTATTCTGCAGAATTCAACATCAGTTTTATTAAGGAGACATTGCAGATTAAAGGCTGATTCATTCTTCATCAGAAGTAAGAGGTTTGTTCATGTCACTCAGGCCGTACAAACAAAATGACAATTTTGTTCGTGCGGCCTTTGTTCGGCAGTTTGAGGCGCTTGTTCTCGCCACATCAGCTGAGCAGAACTTTGTTCGGCAGGGCTGTGCGTCAACTAGGCTCCGATTGGCTAGTTTTTCAAAGTGGGTGGGGTAAATCTCCATAGCAAGAGCAGGAAATGTTTTTTTGGGGGGGGATCACAGAGGTGGAGTGAGTCTAGAGGAGTTCGGTTGCAGCGCTTCAGTTGAAGTCTGAATGCCAGAGCCGAAACAAACTTTGTTCTTGTTCTCGCAGCCTGAGCGGCGCAAACAATCTTCTTACTTCTTATGAAGTATGAATTGGCCTTAAACCAATACAATATTTTCTCTAGAATATCAACTTACCAAGCCTTTGACATCTTTAAAGCGAGGGAATTCAGCCAAGACATCTCCAGATTTATCTTCAAGGACCATATTACGTCGGTATTCAAATGTCATCGTCATCTTCTGCTTGACACTCGTCTCATCTGAAGCATATTTCATGAAGGACAAGGCCTCCTTACACTGTTCTGTCGGACCTCCACTACCAAGCCGGTGAGAAGATCCTGGGATCCTTGGTGAGGCAGTCCTCCTTTGGATAGTTTTAAGCCGCCATGCCAAGTAATCAGTTCCGCTTTTCACCATCGTAGAAATGTTCCTTAAATGTAAGGAACAGTATAGTTAATAATTGTAAGGCACAACTGATTTAAAAGTCATCAAGATGTGGAATGACTTACAAATCCATTTTTGGAATATGGATCCATCAAGTATGGGAATAGTGCAACAATGCCTTTTGCATACATCTCCCGCACATTGCGTGGTGGGGCTGTCCTGATAAGGCATAATATTAACAGAATTAATCTTATGCCAGTGCTTTCACAAACATTTACACAGCAGGTAAATTCGTGGCTTGCTTTTGTCGATAGTAAGTGGACTTCATGACTTTGACTGCATTTATCAACTAATTTGAAATTAAGTCTAATGTTAAAACCTTTTTAGGCTTTATGCCTAAGTTTTACTCGCAAGTCCACTAAAGAAAGTGCATGTTGTTGGGATTAAATTATAGATTGAAATAGACTGATTGTTATTTGTCACATACTTTTTCCTAAATAGAGTTAAAACATTTATTAAATGTACAGAGAGAACCTGTAGATTGTGCAATTAAAGCCAAAAATACTAAATTAAAATAAGATTCATGAACACGCTATGTTTCTGTATATTATATGTTATATAGTTAACATTTTACAAGGCTTTTGAATAATGCATGTGGTATGTAGCTATAATATAGCATGCTAATTTAAAGTAAGTGCAGTTACACATTACTATGTAGGCTATATTCCACTCAGTTACAGCCAAGTTATACATAACTCTTTCTCTTGTAGTTTTTAACAATGGACCTGCCCTCTGCTCCCCTGCTTCTGCCTTCGGCACCTGGAAAGCAGACCTCCCAAGAGACTGATGCACAGACAAGTAAGTCCAGTTATGGCTGCATATTTAACCTTTTTTTTTTTTTTAATTGAATAACTCAATTATAACTTTTTAATTAAAACACATTAATTCATGCATTCTTTCCACTTCTAGAAACTGTGTGGATCATTGGTGACAGCCATGTCCGGCGTGGAGCCCAGAGAGCTGCAGCAACAACAACTAGCCATCTCAGCCTTCCACATGCCCGGGTTTGCTGGTTTGGCCTTCGTTTTAGTGGGCTTCTGCCCTTTTTTGAGGGCACGTTGCAAGGAAGATCAGTGCCGGAGGTCCTCCTGATTCAGTGCGGCGGGAATGACCTGGGCATTTTGTCCAGTGTCAAACTCGTCAATGTGATGAAGGAGGACCTGCTCCAGCTACATCAGCACCCTGGAATGAAGATCATTGTGTCTGCCATACCCCAGCGGTGCTGCTGGAGGGCCGGAGCAAATCCAGCAAAGCTTGAAAAGGCTCGTAAATTTGTCAATGTTACGTCTAAATTTGTTAATAAATTTAATGGTGTTTTTGTTCAACACCCCAACCTTAGACATGACAGCCCAGGGCTTTTTTTTAAAGGGATGGAGTTCATTTGTCACCTACAGGAAATTATATATTTTTAAAGACTTTAGCTCATTGCCTTAAATTCCAACTCCAAATGCTCTGACATGCTGGTCATTGTCATTTCCTTTGAAGTTGGCCTTTTGGGTATTTATTTTATGAAAAAAGCCCTGACTGTCATGTCGGATGTTGACTATATTAGTCATAACATTACTGACAAATTTTCTGATTCTGTTCTTCCTTGCAACTGTTGCTCTCTTGGCTCCATGCTGGCCATGGCTGTCACTAGATTTGTCCTCAACAGACTGTAGCATAAACAGTTAGCCTTTACCGCCTGTTAAAACATCTACAGCAAATTTTTGTTCAAATTATTCATTTGTGTTCAATTGCTTTTTAAATAGTGTGATTTTCAAAACACTGCATTCTTTTTGGTTTTTATCGTAGACAATGTTGTAAACAAGTTTGACATTTTTGTAGTTTTTGATTTTATACCAATACATACTGAAAGCAGAAAAAAACATTTGTTAAAAATGGTAAAACATATGATACAATACATTTCGTTTAAAATAAAAAAAGTGCAAATGAATTGTAAACCGTTTTTTTTTTGTGTGTGTAAAAGGTGTCACATATGTTTGTAATGCAGTTCCAAAAGAATTGAGGCAAAGCCTTGTCCCATCAGGTTGTAAGGGTGAAGGTGGATGTGGCGAGGATGTGATGAGGAGTTTAAAATTACTGCTGCAAGATGGGACCCTGTGGAAAGTCAGAAAAAAAATTACACAAAACAAATTCAAGTTGGCCTGTCTTGGTTGAAAGCCCACTCACCACGACAAGGTGCAGGCCTTGAGTGGGAACATATAAGACGGGACAATAACTGTTAAATAAAATGCACATCCAGAAACAGGCTCTAAGACATTCAACAGAAGAACTAGGACTATTGCACACTATGTCTCTGAAATTAAAGGCCAGATAAACAGGCTCTAAGACATGTTCAAATAGAAGTTTTTTTATGTAAACTATTGCACACACTGGCTCTCTGAAATGTTAGGTACAGGCTCTAAGACATATTCAACAGAAGATGTAGACTATTGCATACACTGAGGTCTCTGAAATGTACCTAGGCCCCGTCATACAGGCTCTAAGACATATTCAACAGAAGATGTAGACTATTGCACACACTGGCTCTGAAATGTACCTAGGCATAGCTGTTATACAGGCTCTAAGACATATTCAACAGAAGATGGGTATGTATTGCACACACTGCTCTCTGAAATGTACCTAGGCCCAGTTCATGCAGGCTCTAAGACATATTCAACAGAAGATGTAGACTATTGCACACACTGGCTCTCTGAAATGTACCTAGGCCCAGTTCATGCAGGCTCTAAGACATATTCAACAGAAGATGTAGACTATTGCACACACTGGCTCTCTGAAATGTACCTAGGCCCCGTTCATGCAGGCTCTAAGACATATTCAACAGAAGATGTAGACTATTGCACACACTGGCTCTCTGAAATGTACCTAGGCCCCGTTCATGCAGGCTCTAAGACATATTCAACAGAAGATGTAGACTATTGCACACACTGGCTCTCTGAAATGTACCTAGGCCCCGTTCATACAGGCTCTAAGACATGTAGAAAATGGTCTAATCAAGTTCATTCATTTCCCATTTAAGGTTTGCATGGCCACAAATGTACATGACATACATATAAATTAGGGCTGGGCAAGTTAACGCGTTTTTATCGCGTTAACGCATTAATGAATTAACGCCGACAATTATTTTATCGAGCGTTAACGTCGGCCGATTAGTATGGTGAAAGTCGAATGACTGCACGTATGAGCCGCCCTCATCCAGTGCTTTAAGTGGGCCGGTACGCACCTGTACTCAGTACCGCCACTTCTCCGTGCGCCCAGAACGTGCTTTTAGCGTACTGGTACGCTCATTTCGACATCTGTTTTAATAGAGGTTTTAATCCTTTGCCTGCTCTGCCGCTTTCCAGAGCGCCCTTTACAATGCACGCTTCCTAATTCGTCCCACCAAGAGCAGAGACTACATTACCCATACACCCTTGAGTTTGGCTAGTGAAAGGGAGAGGGTGTGTGAAACGCGCGGGAACTAGTGATGCTGGTGCCTCAGAAGGACTCGCGGATACCCGCGGTCGGGTTGGGGCGGGTGAAGAAATTGTCACTTTATTTGCGGGTCGGGTTGGGGCGAGTCATTAAAAACAAAATGTAAAATCCATGTATGTTGCGTGCAATTTACAGCCTATATTAAATATTTGGGAATATCTATTTACATATTTTATTAGTTTTTTTGTAAGGTTACCCGACGCTTGCGTGATGTCTCCAAACATTTGGCGTCACATGACACAAGCGGCGTGTAAGCAGCTCCGCCGCCGCTGCCTGCCAGTCACAACAAAAGCGGAGAAGATGGAAGACGAGGTGCGGGAGAAATTGAGGTCGGGAATGTACATAATAATAAAAAAAAAAGGTCAGGCTGCTAAGTCTAATGTTTGGGACCGGTTCTCAGAAATAGTTGCAGCAGGAGACAACCGCAGTATTGGCTACGTGAAGTGCAACTCGTGTGAAAAAATATACAAACATGAGAGCCACAAAACGGGCACTTCCAGCCAGTTTACAGAGCGATGTTTCCAAACACTTTCAGACTGAAATAAAGGCTGTTTTCATTTACATTACAATGCCTAATAGGCTATGTCTATTTAATGGTCGCGGGTGCGGGGCGGGTTATAAAAATAGATACAGTGGTGCGGGGCGGGCTGGGGCGGGCCAATAATTTCATAAAAACGGGACCCGCGGGTTGGAAAAAAAGCCGACCCGCGCATCACTAGCGGGAACTGCATTCACATGCTCTGACTGTAATGAAAACACAAGACATTTATATTGTTTATATTGTTATAATGTTATGATTGAAGCTCTGGACATAACTTGTTTTTCTATAACAAACTAAACAAAATATTAATGCCCTGTCAGTGGCAAATATTTTTGGTTTTAATATTTAATTTGATTACATTAATGTTTAAGTTCAGATTTACAAGAAATGTTTTAACTGCTGTAAAAAGCACATTATTTGTTTAAATTGTTGTTTAAAGTGCAAACCAAATATTATTGCACTTTTGTTCATATAGCAGTTCTTTTAAAATGTATGCAGTACACTAATTTTGAATTCATTATTAAATTTTGTGTATAATGCGATTAATCGCGATTAAACATTTTAATCGTTGCCCAGCCCTAATTTAAATATTGATGATAACAAGCTTGGGGGAAAACACAATTAATTGCAATTAATTACAGAAAATGTGCAATTAATTAGTTAATTTTTTTTAATCGATTCCCAGCCCTAATATAAATATATACTGACTGACACAAACATGTAAAAACACTGATAACGCACATGTATATTTAATAGGGAGGGGTATCGTTAAGGTTTTAACGGTATTACTACTCTTATCGATACTGCGTAACGGTCCGGTACTTTAACGGTATTCTTATCGGTACTTTGTGTTGTGTTTTTTTTTTTTTAAGAACAAGTTGAGAACAGAATTAACATTTTCAAAGCATATATATATATATATGCTCATTTTATTAATTTTCCGACCGACATATATATGTATTTAATCATTATTATTAACTGATAACATTATAATATTGAATTGGCATTAGCGGCAGTGTACAACGCGTCCTGGTACTGGCGTAAACACGCTACAAAAGAAAGCCTGCTTGTGCTTGCACCTCGTCATGCAAACTAATAATAAAGCTTAAAGTTCATCTTTCACTGATAAACCATTTTAACTGCTTACAACTGCGCCCGACACAAAGCCTTTTTACAGACAAGCACAAAGATTTAGTTTGGACTTGTATTACACTTTTGTGAACATCTGGACTAAACAGCAACAAATGCATGAAGCGTGTCTTTCTGTCACAAAGTCCAGTGAATAATATTCAGTAAAATAATTAGGTCACAAGACATTATTATCCTCACAAGGACTCAAAAACTGTCAGAAACATCAACTTGAAAACTGCACATTTTTGTCATTTCTATTAATAGGATAAAAACATAAGTCTGCGAAAACATCAGCTACTAAAATGCTAACAGGAAGTGTCAGCCTTGATTGACACACTTTTTCAGCCAATTGTGTCAAACATCGGGACCTATATGCACAAACATCAGGACTAACATCTTCAAACATGTCACGTGTGGTTGCGCCTGGACGTGCTCAGTTAATAAATATAAAGCTATATAGTAGGCTATTTTATTTTTAAACACTGTCACAAACAAACAAACAAAAAAAACTTAAAACATCAGGACTAAACGTTTAACTGATCAGTATTAATCACTGTCAAACATATTTACTATAGCACTGGTTAAACGGTCAAAACATCTAATATATATATATATATATACATAATATACATATATGTATATATATGTATATTATGTATTATGTATATTATTGTATTATGTATTATATATGTTTGGCGACTTTTAAGTTGTAGTTTCTTACGGGCTACACAGAGTTTTTGCTCCATATCCACAGCTTTTCTTTTAATTGTTTTTGGAGCATCAGAAATAAAGTACACTGTTATGATCACTGTGAGAAGGCTCTAGTTTCTAACATCAGTGATCTAATACTGAGCCTGATTCTAGAACACCCACAGTACTGCCACAAAGACTAACAACACTGTCACAAACATCGGGACTAACAACACTGTCACAAACATCGGGACTAACAACACTGTCACAAACATCAGGACTAACAACACTGTCACAAACATCAGGACTAACAACACTGTCACAAACATCAGGACTAACAACACTGTCACAAACATCAGGACTAACAGCAGGACTAACAACACTGTCACAAACATCAGGACTAACAACACTGTCACAAACATCAGGACTAACATCACTGTCACAAACATCAGGACTAACATCACTGTCACAAACATCAGGACTAACAACACTGTCACAAACATCAGGACTAACAACACTGTCACAAACATCAGGACTAACAGCACTGTCACAAACATCAGGACTAACAACACTGTCACAAACATCAGGACTAACATCACTGTCACAAACATCAGGACTAACAACACTGTCACAAACATCAGGACTAACAGCACTGTCACAAAACATCAGGACTAACAACACTGTCACAAACATCAGGACTAACAGCACTGTCACAAACATCAGGACTAACAACACTGTCACAAACATCAGGACTAACAACACTGTCACAAACATCAGGACTAACAACACTGTCACAAACATCAGGACTAACATCACTGTCACAAACATCAGGACTAACATCACTGTCACAAACATCAGGACTAACATCACTGTCACAAACATCAGGACTAACAACACTGTCACAAACATCAGGACTAACAACACTGTCACAAACATCAGGACTAACAACACTGTCACAAACATCAGGACTAACAACACTGTCACAAACATCAGGACTAACATCACTGTCACAAACATCAGGACTAACAACACTGTCACAAACATCAGGACTAACATCACTGTCACAAACATCAGGACTAACAACACTGTCACAAACATCAGGACTAACATCACTGTCACAAACATCAGGACTAACACTGTCACAAACATCAGGACTAACAACACTGTCACAAACATCAGGACTAACATCACTGTCACAAACATCAGGACTAACATCACTGTCACAAACATCAGGACTAACATCACTGTCACAAACATCAGGACTAACATCACTGTCACAAACATCAGGACTAACATCACTGTCACAAACATCAGGACTAACATCACTGTCACAAACATCAGGACTAACATCACTTTGCCACTCAACACTGTCATTTGACACATTATTAATAACATCCTCAACCTCTTCAATGTAATTGACACTTACCTTTTCAGCAATACATACCTGCCGTGACCGTCTTGGCACTGGATGTTTGCCTTTTGAAAAAAAGAAATTGGTGGGTCAAGCAAGTCCTTCCCTGTTAAAAGAGATATAAAGAAAAGACATGATATGGCATTGTAGCTACTTTATTGAATTGGTTTATTGTAGAATCAGTCGTACATATATTTTATCTAGAGCATTCCTGTATCAATGAGGAGGCCACAAAAGAAATGTTTGCACATTACTTTTCAATGCCACATAAAACAAATAAAAAAATATTCAATTTAATATGTCTAATTTTGGTACTCTAAAAACAATCTCTGTAGTAAGTATTATTTATATAGTAAGTATTATTTATATAGCACCTTTCACAGATATAGATCACAAAGTGCTTTACAACGTGCTTACCACTCACCCCATTCACACACATTCACACCTGGGGCAGACAGAGATGGCGGCTGCCACACAAACGGCGCTCAACCTCCTCCGACCACCACCAAACACACCTCTACAGTCACACACATTCATACACCAGTGCTACAGACACTGGAGGCAAGGTGGGTTAAGTGTCTTGCCCAAGGACACAACAACAGTATGAACTGTCTAACTGTATGAACTGAGCGGGAATCGAACCTGCTACCTTCTGCTCTTTTGGAACAAGTGCTGAAACTATACTACAAGAATAAAACTATAAAACCAATGTAAAGTTTATCAGTTTAATCACACTCACAAAAGTCTCACAAAGGTTTAGAAAAATACTAACAAATTGATAGACTAAATAGATTAGAAAAACAGCTTTCAGTCAGTCTGCTGTTTCTTATCGAGCTTCCAAATAACGGAATATTATTCCAACTACCATCAGAAAAATTAATTTAACTGGATTATTTTACTCTATTTTAAAAATGTGGCTCTTCAGATCAGACTTGTCAGTATTAAACCCCTCTGTGCCCTGCTGTTTTAACAACTTCTGTTTTGCTTTGCTTAATAAGATGTCTGTAGTGTAACTAATGCATGTTTTCTATTTGTCCTTTTAAATATTGACAGCGTGTTTTATTTGTCTCCCTAATGACTTTTCTGAAAAAGCTGCTGCTCGCTTGTGACTGTGAAGTGTTGACTGCACAACCGACTGGAAGAGGTAGAAGTCCAGTTCTGTCTCCTCATCTTCAACACCCACTGGTCCAGTCTGTCTGGATCACCTAGAGAAAACTTAAACAAACATAAACACATTAGGTGTTAGTTTGACCTTAAAAGATTACCAAACTAGTCCCATACATATAGTGTTACAATAACAATTGCAGGGTATGGTTAGGGTAGATAACAACAGGGCTTCACATAAACAAAAGATCATGGTCATAAGCTTATAATAATTTCTCTTTGGCTAAGTGACTAAAAAAAGATTATGTGTTATGTATATATGTTTACATTTACAATAATTTTTTAAGACCAGATATTAGATTAGATTATAAATAATAAAATAGTAGTTTATACCTTAGATGTATTGAATTGTATGTACTGAACTCTGAAGGCAGTTCAATATAAGAACAACAGAGCTCCTAGAGACACCCTCTACACGTCCTAAACGGAGGAAATACACATAACACTGGCACAATCTTCTGTGCAATTACGATTTCATAGAAAAAGTTCATTCCTATTTTTTTGCGAGATAATCTTACATTATCGTAATTATAACACGTTATTTTCAAAAGCCATTAGCGGTGGGCTTCAGAGCATTGACGATAGCCTACCGTAGGGTATTTTCTAAAGTCATTGCATAGCGCACCCGGTGAATAATGCAGTTTTACCAAGTTGTGCTCATTTGCACCTGCACCTTATATGTCAAAGCCATAACATCATTAATTCAATCACTTAAAACATATTAAAGCTAGCATGAATAAATCTATTCTTTTGCTGTTAAGCTATGTTTAATAACCATGTTCGCAATGCAAATAGTGTTTGGATTTGAGCAAGAAATGCCAAAATATATTGTATATATGGATCTATGGCATGCAATGGCATGCAACGCATTGTACCGATTAATGGAAGCGAATCAATGCAGTGGAATAACACGAAACATGTGTTAAATTTTTATAGCATTTTTTCCATTTTATTATTTAAATCCCCAGTGAACTGTAGATTTAAAATTTCCCCCTTCGAAAAGTAAAAGTAAAAAGGTAAATTTGATAGCGCCACAGATGGAACAACTTGACATTACATGTTAGCTTCGCTAGCGTTAGCCTGTATCTGATGGAATGTCAAATTACATTTCTTTGCCTAATTTCTCATGAAAGTTGCTGTTGTAGTGCCACTTTATAATGGTAGAAGACATGCTAACAGCATGGTAGAAGCATAAATGCATGGCAGAATTTACAAGTTCTGTGGTATACCACGAGTGCCGCGCACGTGTGAGGGCTAGCCTAATTTGCTTAGCTTAATTTGTAGCACTAAGCACATGCTAATAAATCGAGGTCTTGGCATGGTTTTGTCTAATTCCTTCTCTACTACGTTGTGACCGAACATAAAAACAGGCAGAATAGAAGGAACACACAGAAGAATACATATAATAAATTTTAAGCTTGACAAGCAGTAGGTTACTTACCACACGTCCTCCATCAAACGCAAGACGTCCGTTTTGCCAATTGGTTTGAACTGGTTTGAATCTGTTGAAACCTTGAAGGTGGGCAGGGCTTCGTTTACTCTTGCCATTGTGATAGTAACTCTTAAAGTGTCTTCCTATTATTACATTGTTCATTTTGCACCGTATATTTTAACTCTGAATATTTTCACCAACACTTAGTTGGATTTTACTCTTATTCAATTTGAGTAACTCTTGCCATTGTTACATCAACTTTGAAAGAGTTAATGTTATTTACCACTGCTTTTTTTACATTAGAGATTTTACTGTGCATTTGTTGAAATTCTTTGTAAAAAAAAAAGTAAAAACAATTTACGTTGATGCAAGAACCATGTGATGCATATTTAATCCCTCTATTCTTAATCAAACATCTTATACCGTCAGTGTAAACACAATTAATATATACAGTATATTATCAACAATACAGATCATGGAGTGTAATAACAGCTGAGAGGTGCCACAAGTTGGTGCCACACAGATGTGAAGCAGTTTTAAAAAACTGTGGTCATACAACTAAATATTAGTTTAGTGATTCACAGGATTGCTAAATCCTAGCAACAAAAACGTTTGGTACAAAATAATTTTGAGTTTGTACAGTCAACAGTAGACACTGCTATTTATTTTTAACACGCACACAACTAATTGGTTAATTGCACAGCCTTAAGAGCGTGCATATCATGAATGCTGGGTCTTGTTTGTTTTCTGAGAATCTACTGCACCTACTGGTAACTTGTTTGCCACGTAGCAAAAAAAATATACTAAAAACCTGGATTATTCTGGTTAGTCACATTGTACTGCTATTATTTTAAACAATACTGTTTACCTTTTCCACTTGCAAAAGGTGCACATACATTCACTGTGTTTAGGATGTGACTGGTCAAAGTAATTGTCTGGCTTTGGCCTATAGTTACAAAATGTGTGGAAATCAAGTTTGCAGTTGAATCTGCTCAGTCAAGCCTTGTTTAGATCACAGCACTAACAAACTGAAAGGTTATTGGTAGCTTGTAGTGGAGTTGCTATACTTAGGAATTGTAAAAGGGCAATGTAAGAGGGGGCAGTTTTAGTTTCTGTGAATTTCAGCATGAACAAGCTTGCTTTAAAACCTATTCTACTATAATAAGTGTAGCAACATGCAAGCAGGCCCGGATTGGCTAATCGGGAGCACCGGGAAAATTCCCGGTGGGCCGGTACGTTTGTTTGGCCGCGAGGGCCGTTGTTGTCATGGGACTGGGTTGAAATATATATTTTTTAATCATTATTATTATTACTTTACCGCAGCCGCACTCTTTTAATTTATTATTTTACCGCAGTCTCACTCTTTTATTTAATATTTTCTCGCAGAGTGCAGCCTGCAAGACAATGATGACGTTTTGACCCCCTGACACGGCCCCATTTGCAAGTTGCTCAAAATAATAAAAAAAAGTCACATATAACAGAAAGCGCAAAGGCGGCGATGAAAAGGCCAGAATAAATAAATAAAAAAAGCTTTGGAAACTGACGCGGCCAAATGTTCAAAGCTGAGCACATATTTTCTCAACAAAACAAACAAAGACGACGAGGCGGGTAAGTAAGCTAACGTAGGTAGTTAGAAGCAGTGCGAGATGCTAGCGACCGTGCAAAACAACGTCGTATGTAAACCACCGTTCATGTATCAAAGTTTTTCTTGTAGCTCTTCAGCAGCAGCCGCCTCTAGTACCATTTGCTGCCAACTGTGAAGAGCGAGGCCCAGGAACGTCCCCAAGCACCAGTCATGAGCCCAACACACCAGAATGGGCAGGTAGGATTGTCATTCAGAAGAAATAATAGTAATGAAGAGCCCTGCTCAATGAAAATCATTTTCTTACTTGTTTCCAGTTCAAATATCTAAATATTCTTAATTCAAGATACATTTACAAGTGAAATGGCATGAGAAAGTATGTCTTGTTTTCTGGAGAAAAAAACAACTAAAAATTAAGTGATTTTTTGTTGTTGCTTAAAAGCTAAAACTAAAACAATTATTTTTCTTACCCCATTGGACTGGAAACAAGACAAAAATACTGTAGAAAACAATGTGCCTATTGCAGACTTATATTCTTAGGTTTTCATTTTATTATTTTAATATAGTCAGTCGGGAACTAAAGTGGGCCGGTCTAAGGCATGAAACTCCAGGGCTGAAAATGAGTCCCAATCCGGCCCTGCATGCAAGCAACTGAATAAACAACATTTTCTTTGGTCTAAAACCCTAAACCCGTTACACTTGCAATTTTGGTCATAATCAAGTGAATGATTAGTTGTGGCATAAACTCTTGCTGTGGCTTAACATTAAGATTCAGTTTCAAGAACACCTGACCACAGAGTTGTACAACCAGAGACTACCTTCAACATAATGTGACAGTGCCAGAAACTTTACAGAAACTTGCTGGACTTTACACTCCTTAGGCAAGGCAAGTTTATTTGTATAACACAGTTCATACATAGAGCAATTCAAAGTGCTTTACAGAACAAAGAGAGAGAGGTTAAAAGCCCAAACATAGCCCAAATATGGAAGTCCCAAGAAGGAGGAATAGGGCCCAAAAGAACTGGAGGCACATTAATGAGAAATCCATGCACACTGTTGAATATAATTTGCAAAAGACAAAATAAACATTTGAATAATAATTATAATAATAATACATTGGTTTTGCTTTTCAAAAGAAACTCAAAGACACTTTACAATTTTAGCTCAAGAGACAAGACAATAACATAAAATACATAAGACAGTATTGGAGGCTATAGACAATCTGAAAAAAGTGGGTTTTTAGCAGTTAAACATAATGTGTGAACAGATTTACTGTTATATTTTAGTCTCTTCATATTCAGGAAAAGCTATAGAGTAAACACAAGTTGAAAGATAAAGATAGAAGCATTATTTATCTCTCGAAACTGTCCTTGTAACCCATAGATAGGGCAGGTGACCAGGTTAATTTGATGTAATGCCACAGATCTGAGCCTCAATTTTTTTGTTAAGTGTGAACTGCAGCTGAGCTGAGGCTGGGGATTGCAGAGCATCAGTGGGAGAGCACCTTGTGCTGTTCATCTGACGGTACGGCTCCTCCCCACTCCCTTTCGCTCCTCTCGCTCCTCTCTCTCCATCTCGCCATCTCTTTGCTCAATGAATCAGTGATGAGAGAGATCCACAGCACAAGCGGGGGGTTTTCTTCAGCGTGGACCGGTTGTGAACAAAAGTGCATTACACGCCTCAGCATCGTCTTCAGAGATCCCCCAGAAACAAGCCGAGAGATGCTCACCAAGCAAGGTAACAACATTTCCTTTAAGGATTCCCTGTGCACTTCAGGCTCTCTGTTTTTCTAACTTGACAGCTTCACTCATGTGCTTTTATGTAACCCTCCCCAGTGTCAGACAAAGACCTCTTTGTATCAATTCTTAAGAGCAAGGCCAGTGTCGCTGAGCACAAAGCTGTGAGACACTCATTTAGCCTTGTCTTCCTCCTGCGCTGCACATCTAAATCCTTTCCAATCGAGTATTGATCACACTAATTAAAACGCTACACACAATAAATGAACTTTATCAGCTCCCAGGGGATATCACGGAATAATATGGAAAACCCACAGACTTTATACATTAAGTTGTAGGAGATGGATTGTTCAAGACAAGGGTCCAAGACTAACCCACATTGAAATTGTCAAGGGCCAACAGACATTTTAAAGTCTATTTTGCAATTTCCTTTTTCCATGTATCGCCAACCAATCTAAAGAAGTGAGTCAAAGTCTGTAGTCTACTTATAGAACTAAAAGTAGACTACAAAATAGATCAAACTTTGGACTTTCTTGCTCTAAAGTGTCAGTGCTACGTATATCCACATTGCCACTGTGCTTAAACTGATTGTACCTCATTTATATATTTGTGGGCAGGACATTCAACATTCTTAGTTTAATAGATGTTTGTGATTTCATATTATTTATAGTGCTTTTCCACCTAGTAGGCACTCTTTCCCAAGGACACAACAACAGTATGAACTGTGGGGGAGAGCAGGATGTTTTGAGCAGGGATCAAACCGCCCACCTCCCGGTTGAAGGACGGCCGCTCGACCACTGAGCTATGGTCACCCCAGACCTACAGTCTCTCGGTGAATTTGACAACACAAATATGCTTTGATGAGAAACATTGCTCTTCGTGTCACCTTTCTACCGCCATTACAAAAAAAACACTTTATTTATTTATTTTGAACAGAAACACAATGCTTTACAAAGAAAGAAAACTGCAAACAGAAAAAAATATATACTGTATGTTGATGTACTACAGCTATAAGGTGCTGAAAAACCTTGTCAATTTACTGTATCCAAGTGTTGAAAAAGTGGTTGAATTTGAGAAGATTTGAGTTTGAGAATAAATCTATAAAAACTCTAAACAACCATATTAATTAATGTAAAAAATTGTAATAAAATAATTGTAGTGTTAGTCCTTAATGTGGTTTTGATGATTTTTATAACTTTAGCTTGATTTTATGTTTTTAACTGAAACATGGAACAGCAAGACTGGAAATACAGTCCTTATTGAATCCACTCCATCTAATTTCACATTTGTATCGAAACTATGGGAGAACAAAAAGGGTGGTGGTGTATGTGCCTTTCTTAGGGATATTATTCTTATCCAGAAGCTATCACTTGGGGAGTTTTCATCATGTGTCATTCAAAATGGAGTTGAGGTTTTCTCCATCTACAGTATCTCACAGTCCACCCCTCACACGAGCGTACAGCTTGTATAACAGTGTAAATTTGCTGTAGTGGCTATTTGTCCTTGCACTTAAATAAAAATAAAACCAAACTTCTCAAATGACCACTGAGGCTACGTCAAGGCTTAGGCTTTACGCACGCTTAGAGGTACCAAAAATAAACTAATGTCCATTGCCAAAGATAAGTTTTGATGAGATTTATTTATACATATAATCAAGCTCACAAACATTTCCTGCTCCTCTCACCCTGTGTGTCTGTACCTGTGTGTGTGGTAAAAAAACCATATGCCCTCGCAGCCTCCTGGCTCCTCCCACCTTGACCTATTTATGCAAATTAACATAGCACCACGTGACCAATAAACGACAATGTAAATAAACATAAAATAAACAAAGTGCAAAATAGCTCCAACAACCCAGCCCCTAATTGTGACGGTAATTTACCCACAATTAACCTTAGCTTTTAGCACAAAGGAGCTATTTCCTGATACTTGTCACAGGTCCTCTTCTGCAGATAAATCTTCGCACAGCATTGATGCAGGAGTCTGTGTCGAGTGAGTGCGCCACCTCCAGATGTATTGCACGGCTGCTCAGACAAGTAAATATCACTCCATATCGCTTCAGCACAGTTCTCCCTCTCCTCACATCCAATGGTCCAAAATAGTCCACTCCCACATTTGTAAAGGGTGCATTATCAGGCATAACTCGTTCCTCTGGTAAGTCGGACGTTTTCTGTTCTCCAAGTTTTCCTCTGTACCTTCTGCACACTGTACATTGTGAAAGAATCTTCCTGGCTGCAGAGTTGGCATTTATGATCCAATACTTCTGTCTCAATCTGTGCAGCATGTGATTGCGTCCAGCATGTCCAAGTTGATAATGGATGTAACGTAATATGAGCTGAGAAATATGCAGATCCTTTGATAGAATCACAGGATGTTTTACCTCCAACGGCAGATCAGATTTAGACAGGCGCCCACCAACTCTGAGGATTCCATCTGATGAAGGGTCGAGGCGATACAGAGGGCTGTCTTTGGAAACAGTCTTTGGATTGTGTTTTAGTGAGGAAATTTCAGTGCCGAATCTTTGGTTTTGTGCAAACTGAATTATTGCCTTTTCGGCTTCTTCCAAGCGCTCTGGTGTCAAGCTGGATCTTCCAAGTGTGGTTTTGAATTTTTTAAGCTCCTTTTCCACATTTTCATTCTGCTTGACCACATATTCTTTCCTCTTTCGGCTCAAAAGTAAAAGTCTTTCTTTCAGTTCCAACAACCAGGCCACTGATGTTTTAAGCTTTCTCCAGGATGAGAAATAGTGAATGAGCCAACTGAGGGAATTGTCACTGTGTGTTGTAACAGCATTCACTTTAAGTTCCCTCTTTACCTCTGGATCATCAGAATGATCATAATGATAATCATAATGTTCATTGTTAAGCACTGTTGTATCCTTCACAATTTTCATGAATTTAATGTCTTCTCTTGACATCTCAAGTTGTTCATCGTATGTTCTTTCAGCAAAGCCATGATTGTACTGCTGCATCAACATATTTTCCAAGTGCTCCACAGATATATGATTAGCAGTTACAATAGTGCATCCTAATTTGACACCAGCACCTCCAGAGTCTCCAACACGAAGAGGCCCATTTATGACCCAGCCAACTCTGGTCCTCACTGCATACGGTCCACCACATTGACTGTTTATTAGTTCCCATGGCTCCAAAACTTTGGGAGAGTCCGTTCCAATGAGCAAGTCCACATCTGCATCTACTTCATGTAGCTTAATGCTACTCAAATACACCCACTTGGCAACATCCTCCTGACATGGCACATTGACTTTGGATACAGGCATTTCTGTTTGTGTCAGAACAGATGGCAACTCAATAAAATCCTCGGTGTCAAAACCAGACACCTCTAAACCACTTATCACATTTGTATTAATGGTTTTAGTCTGTCCCATTGTCCTTAATAGCATGTTACAGGGTTTACCTGATACTCCCAGCCTTTCAGCCAGACTTGCAGTGCAGAAGGTACCGGAGCTCCCAGGGTCCAAGAAAGCGTAAGTGTGCACAACCTTATTACTTTTCTGACTTTTCACCTGCACAGCCACAATGAAGAAAACAGCAGTATCCTCTTCACCAGCCCCAATATGACCACACGTCTGCTGCTGGTCGGGTACAATGCTTACAGTTTCTTTGGAGGTTATCCTTGAAGTATCCTCCTTCTCCACATGCAGGACAGATGGGTGTTTCCTGTGACACACTTCACAATCCAAACGACTCCTACAGTCTTTGCTTGTGTGTCCATATTTCAAGCACCCAAAACAAACACCTTTCTCCTTTAGAAAGTGAATCTTGTCCTGTTGTGTCTTTCGTTTAAACTGAAAGCATTGTTCCAGAGTGTGATTGGTGAAATGGCAGAACAGACATTTGAGCTGGTTACTGTGAGCTGTTAAGTTTTCCTTTTCTTTATGTCCATCCTTTATTGCATTTATGCTGGTAGCAAAGGTACTACTTTTCCTTTTCTGTTTAACTTGAATAGATAGCCTTGTGTGGCTGGCTGGGGAAACATCATTAATATTTCCAAACAGCGGGTCCGAGACAATTTTGACTTGTTTTTCAATAAAGTTTACAAAATCAACAAACACTGCTCTGCTTCCAGTTTGTTCCAGTATATCACATGCCACATTTCTCCACTTTTCCCTCAGTTTGTATGGGAGTTTCATAAGGATTGTCCTGAGGTTAGCTGGCATGTCTAACTCCTTCATGTAATTTATATGATGTACTATATTGGCGCAACCTCGAAGGAACAAAGCAAATGACTGAAGAGCGTTAACATCCTCAGGTTTTATTGAGGGCCAGTTGTGGATTTTGTCCATATAAGCAGAAGAGATTTGTGTTCATTGCCAAAATGTTCAATCAAAAGCGTTTTTGCTCTTTGGTAACCAGGTTTAGAGGGCAGATGCTGACAACTTCTTACAATGTCTCTTGGTTGCCCCTAGTGTACTGTTCTAGGAAGTACAAACAATCACTGAAATTTTGAGTTTTATCCTCAATACAATTTTCAAAGGCTCTGAGAAAGGATTTGAAATGCAGAGGATCACCATCAAATACAGGTATATTTCTCATAGGCAGAGCAGAGGCTGTGTTTTGTTGGACCAACAGGGCAGTAATTTCATTTTGACGCTGCATGATGTTCAAAATGTCCGGAGAGTTGGTGGTTTGATTATTGTCATGAGCATTTTGCAAAAACAGTGGTTGTGTTCTTTGTCCTTGAGAAACAGGAATGACATTAGGTATGGGTGGTTGTATTAAAACATGTTTGGGTTTAACACCAACAGAGACAGAATTTAATAAGCAACTGGAGGAAGGTTCAGCGTTTTCATTGATGGGCACAAAACGTTCAGCATTTGGATTTAGTTCATATTTTCCTGGCATTTCTGACCTTTCCAAGTAAGAGTTCATGCCATCTGATGTTGTAGATGCACATTTTGACACTTTAGAGCCACACTTTGAATTTATTTCCAGAACCTTCAATTTTGCATTTGTCACCTTTAATTCTGCCTCCAGATCAAGTTGTTCCTTTTCTTTCCTTAAACGTTCTCGTTTCTTCCGTAATTCCTCTTGGTCCTTTTCCTGTTTCCTTCTTGATTCTTCTTGTTCAAGTCTTACTTGTTCCTCCTGCGCCTCCAAAATGTGCCTTTGTTTTAGAGCAGCCATGCGCTCCTGTAATGCTGCTCTTTCTGCTTGCGCTAATATTTTGGCAGATGCACTGGATGAAGTTCTTGACAGTTTAGAGCCAGCTTTTGAGCGCACTGCAGAACCTTTATTGGATACACTGTCCTCAGGCCTAATATCAGTTTGATTATCAGGTGGTTTGATTGGAAGTTCGTATGAATGGCCTGCATTTGATAACCACCCTTTGACATCATCGATAAAATTTGAAAACAGATTTTCCTTTTGTTCAAAATATTTATCTTGGTTTTCCTTTTCGTCCTGAGGTATATTCAATGACACAAATGACAAATGATGTTGTTTTGCCTCATTAACACACGTTATCGTTTGATCTAAAAGAGACTTGACAGCGTCAATATTGTCTGCAGAATGCATCAATTTATCCATTTGATTCATGCACAATTTAGCTTGTCTGCATTTTGTAGATCTCTTTTCCTGACATGTTTGCATGAAAAACATCATTCCTTTAGCAGTAAAACTTGTGCGCCTCTTTATCAAAAGCGCCGTGTCACTTGTAGCTTTAGATGCAACGTCAGACATTTTTACTTTCTTATTGATGTTGGCCAGGTGCACACACAGTTATTTGCCAAGGATGAATAAAGCACGTACCTTGCGGAATTTTGTTTGCAGCGGTGGTTGCCTTTTGCACTGTGCGCCGTGATTGCTGTTGCGCTTCACCTGTGAAGGCTTTGGGCCCGCTGGTGCGAATCTGGTGCAACAAACATCAATCCTCCACTCCGTAAATGCAGCTCCAGCGCTCCAGTAGCGTCACCGTTCTCCAGTACGGTGTCCAGGGAAGCTTTACACTGTCGGATGGGTCGGATTACTTGATGTTTGCTCTGTTTCCAGCCTGCGCCTCCGCCACTTCTAGGCCCAGCATAATCTCGAGCATCCAGGTGAGTAATCTACTGCAGTCATCCAGCAAACAACGAGTCCAGTTTCCAGGTATACCAACGATATACGTCCAGGGGCGGGTTTTTAACTTAATGTAGTGGCTATTTGTCCTTGCACTTAAATAAAAATAAAACCAAACTTCTCAAATGACCACTGAGGCTACGTCAAGGCTTAGGCTTTACGCACGCTTAGAGGTACCAAAAATAAACTAATGTCCATTGCCAAAGATAAGTTTTGATGAGATTTATTTATACATATGATCAAGCTCACAAACATTTCCTGCTCCTCTCACCCTGTGTGTCTGTACCTGTGTGTGTGGTAAAAAAAACCATATGCCCTCGCAGCCTCCTGGCTCCTCCCACCTTGACCTATTTATGCAAATTAACATAGCACCACGTGACCAATAAACGACAATGTAAATAAACATAAAATAAACAAAGTGCAAAATAGCTCCAACAATGTGTAACTGCACTTGTCTGGGCAGTGGGCTCTTGAGAGTGAGCAATTTGAACAGTGACCTTTTCCATATTTTAAACTACAATAGAAAAAGTTAGATTAGCATGCTATATTATAGCTACATACCACATGCATTATTCAAAAGCCTTGTAAAATGTTAACTATATAACATATTATAGAGAGAAACTGAGTGTGTTCATAAATCTAAAATTATACCACTAAGTAAGTATTTATAGTATTTTGGCTTTAATTGCACAATCTACAGGTTCTGTACATTTAATACATGTTTTAACTAATTAGAAAAAATATGTGACAAATAATCTTTCAGTCTATAGTTTAATCCCATAGATTTTAAATTTACTCACTGCTACAAGTGCAACATTTACTTCAGAGAAATGAGTAATTGTGGACTTGCATTGAAGCGCTGGTAAGTCGACAGTAAAGAGTCTTGTTGCTGTGTGGACTATAGCTCCCTGCTTTGTTTTTCAGTGTCGTCCACTTCAGAGCTTCTCAGGCCCCTGCAAAACCTGAGAAGTCTTTTACAGTCATTTTTAAGACACATAATGATGGCTGTGTTGAATAGAAAAGAAAAATGTTAAAAGGCTTCACATAGAGGCTTAAGTAAAGTGTTCATAGCAAGTTTAAACTATATAAAAACATCCTAAACAAGTAGCCTTCAAATAAATGAATACACTTAATTTACTACAAATAGATTTTCACCTCTTCCCTTCATTATTATCTGATGAGATCCCTGAAATTTATTGGCCTCAGATGATTGACAGTGAAATATCAAGCATAAACCTGCCCCAGAGCCACAATTATTAAAATGACATATCTTCTCTTTTGTAAAAGTATTGGTCTAAAACATACTTTGGCTTTATGACATTTATGTTTCATTTGAAAAACAGATTCAGAGGAGTGCCACTCTGGCCCAAAACAGATACTATAGATTTTTCACCTCAGAGTTACTCTGATGGACTGATTTAGAAAGGTGATGATAGTGTGTGATTTTTAGACAATAAAATGACATTTTAACAAGAGTTTTTTTGAAAAGGCTTTAAATTCCCTTGAGGATATAGTTTTGGAATTTGTGTGTAAACATTTGTCACATTGGCTCCAAGTTTCAGAAAACGTGCTTTAGCAATTACAAAAAACTGTAAACAGCGCAATGCAATATGTCTGTGAAGGTTCTCAGTCATCCAGGACATCTAGAAGAAAAAGTTAAAGTAAAAGCATCTGGACTAGGTTTTTAAGGTGAAGACGCTTTGTCTTTTGTGTGTGTTTTCAACAGTGCAGTTGTGTGGACAGTGGAGACCTACAGAACAATAATGATACATTCATGTCATGCAAACCTGTTTATTAATTGTACAATTATTTGTTGCGCAATGTTGGTTCCGTGGTTGTTAGGGCCGCTTCTATGCAGAAAACTTCACATTCCATTTTTGGATTCACGAAAAAACAGTCTTCAGGAGTTTCACTGACGATTTCTAAAAGAAAGACCTCAAGTGACCACTTTTATCCACTTCTTGACAACTAACGACCTGCTACGTGCTACTAAACAACCGTTAGCATGGAGCATGTAAGTATTTTGAATTTTTGAAATGTGTTGGTTTTAACTACATTTTCTAATTAGCATCCTCTAAAAAACGCTATGTTTAGTTATATTAAATGATTTCAAAGCTAAATTAACCAATTAGGTCCAATTCTGGCCAAATTGTTCCGTTGCAGAAGCCTGTTATCTGTGTAGGTTACGGACTAAACCAACCAATCAGCTTTAATCCAGCCCAGACTGTCAATGACTTATGGAGAAAAAAAAAAGCCTAGCCTAGCCTACTGATATTATCATATTTCACCATACAATGTATATAGGATGTATTTTGTAGGCTAATCCGTTAATCCATTTACAAATCTAACACAAAAACATGTGCTTTCTAGTGTTTTGTATGATGTCTATGTTACTAGACAGTTGTGAACTCATGATATTTTATTATTGTATTTTATTTTCTTGTTATTTTAATCTGTCTTATTCTAAAGTGTATTCATTGCTTTGTTGATGTGTCTTGCCCGATCAGCTGCAGGACCACGACTACTGCAGGAAGAGAGCGGCTCCCAGGAGTCAGCACAAGTCGGAGGGCTACTGGAAGCAGGTAAGCACCAGAGGTTTTTGTAGAGATCATGTAAAAGTTAGTTTCTGAAGAACAGAGATAGATTTACAGAATATGTTGTAGATGAAGAAATGCTGCCCTAAACAGGTCCTTAGCTCTCACCTGCCCTGACCTTCCTCCTGCCACTCCTCCTCTTCCTCAAGTCACTACAAATGAGCAGCTTCCTTCAGTCCACTGCCCTGAACCTAAGCCACGCAGTAACTCTGCTGAGCTCCCAGAGTTCCTGGGCTTGACCCGCTGCCCCAGCCCTCCTCCGCTGCTCAGAGCGAGGGCCCCAGCCCTCCTCCGCTGCTCAGAGCGAAGGCCCCAGCCCTCCTCCGCTGCTCAGAGCGAGGCCCCACCCCGAGCCGTCCACTGCTGACAGGATCCTGTGACATCCATGGGTACTCTGTGGAGCAGTACCAGAGCATCTACCACTCAGTAGTGGATGACATGCTCAAGTAGGTTTTTTTATGGCTAACAGGAAAAATATGTGTTTTTATCATTTGCCAATTAATAGAAAGACTGTATTTGTCACAGAAGGGAAAGACTAAATGGCTTTTCAAACAACACATGTGAACAAATCTGTTCTATTTTTGTTTGCATTTCAAAGGATCGGAGGCAACGGCCCACTCTCACTTGTGGAGACAGCCTCGGGACTCCTGAAAATAGAGGAGTCCACTTCACGCGAGACTTGTCCTCCACACATCGACGTGGACGCCTCTGAAGATCAGGACTCGGGCCCTCCAAAAGAGAGCCTCTAACTAGAGACTCTCTTCTTTGTAAATATTGTATATAGTTCAAGACATCCATTTGATGAATTTTAACGTTTTGTTTTGTTTTGTTTTAATATAAATACTTGTTAAGTCCATCTGCAGCTTCTATCACCAAGCTGCACCTCCAACATTCTGCCTCAGCTTCAGCCTCCTCCTGCCTCAAAAACAGACGCCTTACCATCATCCTGTCTGTTCCATCCTCCAGCCTCTAACATCAGGCTCCATCCTCCAGCCTCTAACATCAGGCTCCATCCTCCAGCCTCTAACATCAGGCTCCATCCTCCAGCCTCTAACATCGGGCTCCAGCCTCCAGCCTCTAACATCGGGCTCCAGCCTCTAACATCACCTCCAGCCTCTAACATCACCTCCAGCCTCTAACATCGGGCTCCAGCATCAAATACCTCCTGCCTCACAGTGTCCAGTCCATCGACAGCTTCCACCACCAGCGCCTCCAGTCTCCAGCTTCAGTGAACTGACAGATGTGGAAGGTGTCAAGGCCCTGGTTACAGCCTCCACTAGCGACAAATGTCAAACCACCAGCTAAAGACAGTGACTTCCAACATTGCCAAGGTACAGATGTTTACACAAAGCCTGCTTTAATCCACGATCCCTTAACAGAAAAATATGAGTTTTTGAATCTATATGTTTTTATATTTTGTAGTGTGAAGTCATCATCAGAAACCAACCTGCCTTTGAGTCATTCTGAACTGCAACCAGAAAAGTCTCTAAAGCCTTGACCAAAAAATTGTTTAAAATCTTTTATGAATAAAGTTTTTTTAAAACCAACATTATTTTCTGTTCTGTGTCTACAAAGGTATTTAAAACTGAAAGTTTCTCCTCCACACATGCTTTACTCGGTCAAAGAGTGACATAAGTAAATAGTGATCTGTGTTAGACCTGCAAGGAACTCAGGATTATTTGTATATTAGAGGCACTCAGTCAAAAGAACCACATCTGTAGATTTACATTAGAATATATTAGTATATCTAATACATATTCAAAGCAATTTTTTCTATTCATCAGATATTTAGAAATACAAAGAGAGTGTATTGTTCATACCATAGAGAAATAAATTGTTTACTAGTGATTTGTAAAAACCATGGTAAAAAAGTGCTTTGAGTGCTATATAAATAAATAAATATATAAAATAATAAAATAACAGGTGTTTGCTGTCCTCTGGTGGAGATTTGTCAGTTAAACACAAACAGAGTTTTACTCACCCTGGTCGTTTCCACTGCACTCTACCAGGAGGTGGTTTCCTGAAGAACAGAGATGCTTGGCGGCTGGAAAATCTGGATCCTCAAACAGTGTTTTGTCTTTAATGAAGCCCTCTTCAGCTCAGCCTACTGCTGGTTTTTGTACGGAGCAGGAGAGGAAAACATGGCCCAGATGCTGACGGCTCACAGCTGCAGACTGAGCACAGATACCAGACATGATGTGACTTTCAACTAGAGGAAATACAACTAGTGGGCTCTAACCTCTCTAATTATGGATAGGAATATATCTTGTAAATCAAAGATAACTGTTGGGCCCCAAGTCTAGGGTTTTTATCTGATGGTCAAACAGAATTTGTTTATATAGTCAGATGGTTTATATTCTCAAAGAAACATAGATATTTTAACTTTTCACAGTAACCTAAATTAAATCTTTCATTTCCCAAGACATCCCAAAACTCACTACAATGACACAGATTTAATACATGGATTTAATTCATTGAACTAAGTATCCTGGTTTTAATGGTGTTGCTTATTGTTGAACCCTATATACACAGCTGCAAGAGTTGCTTTTACCAAATGAGTCAGATATTTCTGAAAATGTTTTGGTGTGTCCAGGTGTGTCTTAAGAAAACAGCCTGGATAGTCCGTTATGAAGTGATAAAGTAGGTTATATTGTACAAAACATGACTCTAAAGCTATGATCTAGCCTTCAAACAGAAGAAAAGGTTTAAGTTTGTTCTTCTTCTGGCTCCTGAGGAATGTGAGTAGGTATTCTACCTGTTTGTGCTGCCCACACACTGGCCTCTTTCACCATGTGTATATGTAAATAGTGATCTGTGTTAGACCTGCAAGGAACTCAGGATTATTTGTATATTAGAGGCACTCAGTCAAAAGAACCACATCTGTAGATTTACATTAGAATATATTAGTATATCTAATACATATTCAAAGCAATTTTTTCTATTCATCAGATATTTAGAAATACAAAGAGAGTGTATTGTTCATACCATAGAGAAATAAATTGTTTACTAGTGATTTGTAAAAACCCTGGTAAAAAAGTGCTTTGAGTGCTATATAAATAAATATATAAAATAATAAAATAACAGGTGTTTGCTGTCCTCTGGTGGAGATTTGTCAGTTAAACACAAACAGAGTTTTACTCACCCTGGTCGTTTCCACTGCACTCTACCAGGAGGTGGTTTCCTGAAGAACAGAGATGCTTGGCGGCTGGAAAATCTGGATCCTCAAACAGTGTTTTGTCTTTAATGAAGCCCTCTTCAGCTCAGCCTACTGCTGGTTTTGTGCAGGAGCAGGAGAGGAAAACATGGCCCAGATGCTGACGGCTCACAGCTGCAGACTGAGCACAGATACCAGACATGATGTGACTTTCAACTAGAGGAAATACAACTAGTGGGCTCTAACCTCTCTAATTATGGATAGGAATATATCTTGTAAATCAAAGATAACTGTTGGGCCCCAAGTCTAGGGTTTTTATCTGATGGTCAAACAGAATTTGTTTATATAGTCAGATGGTTTATATTCTCAAAGAAACATAGATATTTTAACTTTTCACAGTAACCTAAATTAAATCTTTCATTTCCCAAGACATCCCAAAACTCACTACAATGACACAGATTTAATACATGGATTTAATTCATTGAACTAAGTATCCTGGTTTTAATGGTGTTGCTTATTGTTGAACCCTATATACACAGCTGCAAGAGTTGCTTTTACCAAATGAGTCAGATATTTCTGAAAATGTTTTGGTGTGTCCAGGTGTGTCTTAAGAAAACAGCCTGGATAGTCCGTTATGAAGTGATAAAGTAGGTTATATTGTACAAAACATGACTCTAAAGCTATGATCTAGCCTTCAAACAGAGTGAGAAGAAAAGGTTTAAGTTTGTTCTTCTTCTGGCTCCTGAGGAATGTGAGTAGGTATTCTACCTGTTTGTGCTGCCCACACACTGGCCTCTTTCACCATGTGTATATGCTGAGCCACGGCCGGGTCACTTTAGAGCCTATTTATATTGTTTACTCTTGAATGTGTTATATGCTGATAATGCTGGATGGTCCTCTGTAGAGCTATTTATATTGTTTACTCTTGAATAAGTCATAGTTATATGTCCTAAAAACTTGAAAACATAATGCTGAGATGAAAACATAAGCCATTACCAACAATGTAACTTGACTACTACTTTACTATTTACATGACATAAGATAAAAAAGTTTTAAAAAGCACAACTTAACCACTGCCAACAGCAGTAAATCCATGTCAAAGCAAGGCTGAGGAAAGGTTTTAAAAGGATCAGAGGTGGAGCGAGAGCAAAGATGAATGTGAGGTTATTATAAAAAATTCAAAAAATGTGAATTACAATCCCAGTTAGGCTCCACGCTGTTGTCAAAGAGCGTCTTTCATGTTTGGTTTTTGAAGAACTTCAGCAGAGACAGAAGTGTCTCTTAAATGCAAGGGTTCATCTGTGAATGTTATAATAAATCCTGATGTTTGTGAACCTTATATTTGTATAAATATATAGATATATAATATAAAGAGAAATTGGATCTTCAGTTAGCATACCTTGATTTTCCTCTTTATCTTTTGTTTTTCTGGTAGACATGCATCAGGAATGGCAATATATACAGTGTATATATACTATATACTGTATATGCAGAATATATAGATTTCTCTTTGTATCTATATAAAGAGAAAAACGTTATATATCAATGTATGTTTATTTAAAATGTAACACATATTCTTGGCAAATATCTCACTAAATTAAAATTCTGAAATGAATTTGAGATTTTGCAGCAGCAGCCTGAGCTTAAACCTGCCCTGGACCAGGTTAAGTCACCTGCAGAAGCAGAAGTGTGACTCAGGATGAGCATGTTTTAAACAGAACCTTACACCTTTTGACCAACAGGTGGGAGTGTGGACCATGAAAATTATGTCATAATTTGTAACAAAAGTATGTTTATGAACATGAGCAACAGCGTTGTTCTTTTCAACAACTGTACATAAAGATAGGATATGAAGAATTTAAACAAGTTTTAATTGAACCCTCCCACAATAGCTTTGCCTTTGTCAGCACAAGTATGTTTGCCCTTTTCTCCACAGCACTATGAGAGAAGGTTATAAAGTGGAGCCTCATGAACTCTTTGAAAATAAGTAACATTGCATTAATGTAGAATTTATCATCTGTACTGTTTTAGGACTTTAGTTACCCAACATGTGACCTTTGCCAAGTAAAAATATTATTTAAAAAAACATTTTATTTTAGCACACACTTTTTTTAGGTCTTGTACTTATTTTTTCCACTGCCCATTCTTTGAGCTTTTAAGTCATCAACATTAAGACAAACTGAAATGTTCTAAAAAAACAAACAAAAAAAATAATAATTCCAGGTACAAATAACCAAGCATGACATTTATTTTTTCATAGACAACTACATTTTTAACAATTCAACACTTTTCCACGTCTTTATATACAACCAGAGGACAATCAGATTCAGAACTTTACAAGAATGAAAACTTGGAGTGGGCAGGGATACCTTACCTTCTGCGTTTGAAGAAAACAAAGAAAAAGCAGTAAAAATGCAAAACAAGTACTTGAGAAGTACATTACACTGATTATTCAAACTGCATTTTACATGTTGGGACTCTTGCTCTCAGTTCATGTAAGAGCTGTGAGGGCGGGGCTCTAGATGAGGAAGATGATGTCGCCACCATCACCTGGTTGTCGTCCTGCATGCGCGCCAGGGCCGAGCGGATCTCGTTGTCGGAGAAGTGCTTCTCTCGTCCTTTGTTGATGTCGTCCTTCAGGTCCTTCAAATTGACGGACTGAGCGTGGGCCGACTGGAAGACGCCCAACAGGGACGACTTGAACTCTTTCAGCCTGAGAGACCACATCAAGCATAAAACTAAATGTAGTATACAATTGAACAAAATACAGAGAAAAATAAGGTCAAAATAAGAAAATTAAATTGAAGACAGCAACACAGCAGTTTTTTTTACCCATAGCAGAGAGGTTAGAGATGCAGCAGTGAAAGTTAGCTACATTTGTGATTTGTGATTTTGTGATTTTTGGCCATTTTTCAGACAATATAAATGATAACACAAAACTTTTATCACTCATAGTTAGTGGTTGGGAAGCCATTAGTTGTCAAACTCTCTTTAAATAATAACAGAAACTGCCCAAGTACATTGGGTATCACCAGGTTATGTAAAACTGATCAAAAGTTTACATACACTGGTGATTTTGGCCTGATAACATGCACAAAAGACACAAACAGGTTTGAATGGCTCCTAAAGGTAACCCTCCTCACCTGTGATCTGTTTGTATGTAATCAGTGTGTGTGGATAAAAGGTCAGTGAGTTTCTGGGCTCCTAAGTTTCTGGGCATCTCTCATCCAGTGCTGCACTGGCGTTTCTGTATTCTGAGTCATTTCCACCTACCTGTCTGCAGAGAGCTCTGCACCCTCTGATGTGGCATCCATCGGCTCCTCCTGCTGCTGCCCTTTGGCAGGTTTAGCAGCCCCGGCCTGAACTGGAAAACACAAAACAATGTATAAATAATTAGTGTAAACCTGAACTATGTATAGGTTTGTGAAGACGGAAGACGAGGTGCGGGAGAAATTAAGGTCAGGAATTAACATTAAAGAAAAGGTCAAGCTGCTAAATTTAATGTTTGGGACCTGAAATAGTTGGAGCAGGATCATTATCCTGTTGTTATTCATGACCATGCTGGTTTCTATGGTTCAGAAGCGTATGTTGTTGCCAGTTTACAGGGCAATGTAATCCAACGGCTGTTCCCAAGCACTTGTAGGCTGAAATAAAGTCTGTTTTTATTTACAATGCGTAGTAGGCTATGTCTATTTAATGATCGCGGGGGCGGGCCGGGTTGTAAAAATAGATAGTGGTGCAGGGCAGGCCATATAATCCCACCTGCTCTCCCCACAGTTCATACTGACGTTGTGTCCTTGGGCAAGACACTTAACCCACCTTGCCTCCAGTGGTGTTCCAGCTGCAACACTGGTGAATGGAACCTTAATGTAAGTCGCTTTGGATAAAAATGACTAAATGTAAATATAATTTCAAAGCGGGGCCCAAAAAAAAAAAAAGACCTGTGCATCACAAATGTAGACAGCTCAAGCTAAATGGTGTCATGGCTATTAGGTGTTGAGCAGGAAGTAAATGTTTAATATGCTGCAATATTGTTTGAAATACTGGATTTGATTTTATATGACGCTTTTTAAAAAAGGCACTCAAAGCGCTGCACAATTGAGTCCATTATTCATTCACTCCACAGTCACCAAACACACTTACATTCATACACAAGTGCCACAGACACTGGAGGCGACGTGGGTCAAGTGTCTGCCCAAGGACACAACAGTATGATCCAGGTGGAGGGGGGATGGAACCACCAACCTGACTGTTACATGACAACCTGCTCTACCACCTAAGCCACTGTGTGAAATAGTGCATTTTCAGCTTTATCGTTTACTTTTGCCATGTTGTGAAAAGAAATGGTTTGCTACATTATCAATACAGCAGATAAGACACTGGTCAGTTTTTTAAATTATGAAATCCGAATGGAGAAAACGTAGGCCTTGTATGCCTACTGATAGTGAAATGGTCAAGAAGAAATTTGGCACAAAGCTATCCGAGATGGGAAAGTGGTGAGAGAAATTCCCAGTCGTATCACGGGAAGAAGCAGAAGAGGGGTTAGTAACTTACTCTCTGGGACGTCCTGGTTTTCAGTGAAGTCGTATGGACTGTAGGGTTCACTGCCCTGAGAGCCACGGCGCACCCTGCAGGAGACATGAGGTAGTGTTACATTACAGAGCAGGTTTATTCACCAAGTTCAACAGGACTTGTTTTAAACAAAGGACTATAACCTGCAAAAATATTTTTTTGAGAACAGTTTGTACCTCTTCCTTTGAGTTTTTTGTGAGCGCTGAGAGCCAGCCTCCTCTTCTTCTTCTTCTTCCTCTGAACCCGAGTCCCGATCCTTCCTGGCACGCTTCTTCTCCTTCTCCAGAACCTGACAAGACAAACCATATGAAAAAACGCTCCTTTACCACATTTGACTAAAAACAGCTTCAGTAAAACTGAACAGACCTTTTTGAAGTAGGCAAACTGCACCAGCTCCACAGCCACCTCCGAGTCCTCCAGCTCCACGGCTTTGCTCATGCGGCCTTTGGCGTGAGCTGTGGCCAGACGGATCAGCGTCTCCAGTGTTTGGGCCGTCACTGGAGAGGTCTGAGGTAGAAACAATCTCACTTTAAACCCTTTAATGTTCTGCTCAACCATTTGGTAGATCACTTTTTGAGTCTCTATATCTTATTGAAAAATGTGTGGAACTGAACTCAAGCTGATTGAGTCATCTCTACAACTTGGTTGAGGTATGCTGTGCTCCAAACATCCACAAGAGGTCACTCTATTTTTTGACAGTAGACCTTTTCACTCATGTACACACACTTGCTAGCATGTACACTTGCTAGCATGTACACTTGCTAGCATGTACACTTGCTAGCATGTACACTTGTTAGCATGTTCATACACTTGTTAGCATGTACGTACACTTGTTAGCATGTACACACACACTTGTTAGCATGTACACACACACACACACTTGTTAGCATGTACACACGTACACTTAATAGCATGTACACTTGCTAGCATGTACACACACACTTGTTAGCATGTACACACACACTTGTTGGCATGTACACACACTTGTTAGCATGTACACTTGTTATCATGTACACTTGCTAGCATGTACACTTGCTAGCATGTACACTTGTTAGCATGTTCGTACACTTGTTAGCATGTACGTATACTTGTTAGCATGTACACACACACACACTTGTTAGCATGTACACACACACACACACTTGTTAGCATGTACACACGTACACTTAATAGCATGTACACTTGCTAGCATGTACACACACACTTGTTAGCATGTACACACACACTTGTTGGCATGTACACACACTTGTTAGCATGTACACTTGCTAGCATGTACACTTGCTAGCATGTACACTTGCTAGCATATACACTTGCTAGCATGTACACTTGTTAGCATGTACAATTGTTAGCATGTACACACACTTGTTAGCATGTACACTTGCTAGCATGTACACTTGTTAGCATGTACACACACACTTGTTAGCATGTACACACACACTTGTTGGCATGTACACACACACTTGTTGGCATGTACACACACTTGCTGGTATGTACACACACTTGCTAGCATGTACACTTGCTAGCATGTACACTTGTTAGCATGTACACTTGTTAGCATGTACACTTGTTAGCATGTACGTACACTTGTTAGCATGTACGTACACTTGTTAGCATGTACACACACACACACACTTGCTAGCATGTACACTTGCTAGCATGTACACTTGCTAGCACGCACACTTGCTAGCACGCACACTTGTTAGCACGCACACTTGTTAGCATGCACACTGTCACGCAAGCTGTTAAAGTGCTCCCTTTTGCTCCACTACAACTCAAAGGTCTGCTAAACTTCATAGAGAGAGTTCAGTTTTGTCAGAGTTGCTTTCAATACCTACATTGCACAAGTATGTATTGTGTATTGTGTTTCCTATGTCATCTAGAGTCGTGTATTCATAGTGTTGGTTCCTATTCTCTGAGCATCTTACAACATAGACCTGCTCACTATTTGAGTTGGTTCATGTCTAGATGCTAAACACAACTGTGGCTTATTTTATCAAAAGGTTTTGTGGAAACAATGTGATGTGATTGTCTAATACACTGGTCATATACTGTACATAAAGTAATCCAGAAAAGATTATAAATATTCAGTCTATCCACCATTAGTTTCCTACATTCATTTTTATTGCGCTTTTTTTTTCTGTCCCAGGCGTCTGCCCTAAAAGTGAAAAGGGCGAGAGGAGATAATCCAGATATCCTTCCAGAACCGGAGCCAACCCACCCAACATCAGATTTTGAAAATTCATACAACTACGTCTGTGTGTCACGTTTTTATATTGAATCTTGGGGTAAACACGGTTTGGACTTTTCCATGTTAACCTGCTGTGTCTCTACTGACAGTATCCAGACTGGCCGGTATGGACCAGGCAATACACAAGCTGAATGTGGGGCACTACACGCTGGACATTAAAGTCAACCAGATGATAGAGCCTCACGGATGGACTGTAAGTCTTTATGTTTATGAAACCATTTAAGAATGACAGATGAATTACGTTTTTTTCTGTTCTTTTCAGCTAAAGTGGCTGAGCTGGAGGACAACATCCGAGAAGTCCATCAGCACAGCAAAGACAACCGCAAGGAGCTTGGAAGACTGGAAGGCATTTCTTTTGTGCAAGTTGAAGCTGAAGTGACTAATGACTAACAAAGCTGTTCCAGGGTCACATTATTCACAAGTGTGGGCTGTAAGCATAGCATTCAGAACGTTATACTACTTCTCAAAAATGTAGACACCTTTTTATTGCTCTTGTATGCATTCTTACATTTTGAGTTTATATTCAGAGCAACACAAAGAGTTGTGTTGCAGCTGCATGACACAACATGCTTGACCTCACAAAGTTCAGTAACATGCATATGAAGACATCAATGCTATTGATGTTCAAGAACAATCTTGTCCAAAGCTGCAAACCATGCTTGGATGGTTTGTCTTTGAAGAACAAAAATCTTGCTAAAGTGAAACTGGAATGCACCATGACAGAGCTTTAATATACTTGTGCAGAAAGTGTCATGTTGTAAATGTTATGTGTCTGACGCAGGTTTTCAAAAGGGTCTGAGAGTAGGATACAAATGCTACCTAGTGTACAACAGCAACGAGGACTACGCCGGAGCATCCAGGAAGTGCCTTGAGCGTGGCGGACGCATGGCCATGCCCCGAGATCGCAAAGAGCAGGAGGCTCTGGCTGACTATGTCAAATCTTTCTTTCACCCCGGAAACTGGCCCGTCTGGCTGGGAATCAACGACCTGCTATCAGAGGGTATGTACTTGTTTGACGATGGGACCAGAGTGTCATACTTCCAGTGGCGAAAGCATTTTCTGTCCAGCCAGCCCGATGGAGGGAGAAGGGAGAACTGTGTGGCCATGTCGTCGGACGATGGCGACTGGTGGGACCACTACTGTGACCGGACCATGAACTATCTGTGCGAGTTTGACAACAGAGTGGGACTTTGAGATGGGGATGCAGAAATGATTACTACCCTCTATTAATACTGCTAGTGCCATAAGGGAATAGTCTGAATTATTTCAACTGTGGCTTAAGTATAGCCTCATACAGTCAGTTTGGAGAAGCAGACAGGAGTCATATAGATGCTGCGATAAATTGTCGATAGATCATTGTTGTCAAGGATCTGATAAACCACAGTTATTAGCAACACATCAAATAGCAATGTTTGGTCTGTTACGCCTATGAACCCCTTATACGGCCCTTCCTCTTGTGCACTCTTGTGCCAGTCCCTCGACATCCCAGTGGGGGCGTTAGATAGCATATCCCTGAGAAGATCAACTATTCCGTCTTTGTCTACATAAGTGGAATTGTTATTCTTCAGTTAAAATATGTGCAAAGTCCCAAAAAATGGATTTATTTCCAAGATGATCAGCCAGGATTATGTAACACAACAGCCTTTAAGAATGACAAGAGGCCCAATAAAAGAAACTGAGGTCGGACAAGCCATTCACAAGGGAGTGGGTTAACTACAATTACAGAGACTGATCTCAGTTGAGGATAAGGAAGGGATAACACTTAAAAATGACACACCGGGTGTATTATTGTAGAAATCTGTGTTGGTCCGGTCTACTTCTCCAAACTGAGTGACCATGTTGAACAGAACTAAGCTTGTCATTTAAACAAAAAAATTTCAAACAAGATGAAGGTAACTTATTTTATGAGTATATTAGTTTGTGTGTGTTTTTTTTTTTAAATGTCCATAGATTTTATGCCATGTATGATTTTGCATAATGTCTGGCATTAAAATATTTTTTTTACATCCCATCTTTAATGATTTTGAACATAAACTTCTATTTTGTGATTTGTATTTTAGGTTAGCCTTATAAATCACTGTCACTAATGAGAGTGGCAGGGGGTTGATTTCTCACAAAGTTATGTTTCTATTAATAACATACATTATGTAACAAAAAAGAAACTTACAAATGGTAATGTGATATTTTTCCTTGTTTTTCGAAAAACTCACAAGAACACTTAAAAACTTTAAAAATATATTTTTACATTTGTAAATTAACATGATACATAAGTTACTGATTAAATTGTTCAGGCACTGACTTCTAAAAATACACTGAAATGCGAATCATATACTTCATTAAAAATATTTAATTTAAACATTGTAATTTCATAACAATCTTTAACAATCAAAATTACTACAGTGGTGTGGTCTAAAAACAATTCTGAGGTATTTTATTTTAAAAGAATTCCACAAAACTGACAAAAAAAAAAGAGCAGGCATCTTTGCAGCACCGTGTTACATCGGCCACACCTCTTCATGGGTCAAGAGTGCAAGATGTGGCGTCATCAGTGTGAGTCAAAGAGTTGCTTTTTTTCGGTAATGTCAGCGCTTTATAAAATTTCCAACACAGCTTTCCATCAGTGTTTAGTTGATGTTTCTAAGAGGAGTTGGACGGGTCTGCAGCTCGCAGGATGTCCTCGACAGACGGCCGGTCCAGGGGGGTTTTACTTGGGTGACAAAGAATCACCTTCCCCGCTTCATCAATCAGAAAGTCACCTCCCATCTGAAACAAGACAAACCACAGTAAGAGGCTGTCCACACGGAGACGCGAATCACTGTATCCATATACATTTTTTATCGTATTGGCGTTTCGTCCACACGGAACCGGCGTTTGGGGAGACTGAATCCGCTATTATTTGAACCCTGGTTCTAAAGTGGATAAATCTGAAACCTTCAGCCTTGCGGTGTCGTGTGTACAGCCAATCCGTCTATTTTGTGAAAACGATGATGTCATCGCATCACGTGTCGGCCTCGTCACACGTAACAGCAACAACAATAATGGCGGACTACATGATTGAGTTCGTGCTGCAGAAGCTACTAAGCCTACTAGCTTTATTACAGCAAAATCTATTGCTTCTATGCAGTTGTGGTGAGCAACAAGCGATAATGGACAACACCATACGCCACATGCTCTTAGATCCACCGCGAAAGAGAACCAGGAGAGCAACCTGGAGAAAATGAATGGAGAGAGAATTTCCGCATGTCCAAAGCACTCAGAACTCAGTCCGTATATTGAAGAGCAAACAACAAACATGAGGGCACCAATTACTACACTCTAAATATATGACTGCAACAATTTGAGAACTTGTTTTTATTAGAAAAGAAATATTTAGGTCTTCGTCTTCTTCTGCAGCGCTGTTATGCGCATGCTCAAAGTCTTCTTCTCCGTGTATAGTGTATATCTGTGGCAGAATTACAGCGCCCCATACTGGTCTGGCATATATACTACATCGTTTTCAGCCGGTCTCAGTGGTTTCGTTTGTACGTAGATATTTCCTGAGACGACGCCGTCTCAAGATCGGATAGGGGATGCACTGGCTTCGTGTGGACATAGCCTAAGTGAGGCATTTTTTTATCTGATCCTGCATAACTCACCACAAAAAAGGTACACAACAATAAATTTGCAAAAAATGTAAAAAAGGCCCCTGTCTTTTAGTTTTATATGTCTGATCTACAGGATCTAAAGATTGCTAAATGACCTGATAGAGGTCCTCCAGCAGACGAGGCGGAACGTCCGGAAAGTCTCTGTCCACAGCTTCGTACTCGGAGTACTGCAGCAGGTAGCCGAACTTCATTACCTTTGAGTAAGACGAGCCCAGGCCAAAACTCCTGTAAATCTATAACAGGGGATACTTTCAAGATACACTTTCAAAACAAATCTGGGTTACCAGCAGCGCCACAGTTATTTGTTTACATTATTAGTCGTTTGTGCTGAGTCATTGTTATGTCTACCTCAGTTGACATAAACAATTAAAGAAATGTGCAGAATTCTTTTGTTTAGTGTTTAAATGTCCACATTTTCCTTTTTATTATTTTTCTTTGTGGGTCAAGCAACATGGTTAAGCTACATCCGGTCTGCTCCAACCACACTTGGGCACTCTCCAAACTACTGAAACAGATGACTAAGACCTGCACTGACCGAGCCTCAAGGAGGGCCTGTGGAGGAATGCACATTGTTATAACAAAATGTTATTATTATCCAGTCCATCTTTGGACAATCACTTCAAAAACATATGGTACCCAAGTTTGAATTACAGATAATTAGTAACAGAAGGAGAATTCAATGCATTTCCAATCCTTCTGTAAATAATTTTACAGGCAAAATAACATGTTGCTTATATAGCATGTTGGAAAAAGTTCCAGTGAGGCATTGGAAAAGGTTTGAGATATGTTATTTATTAAACTGTTGGAAAATATAAGACTGATACTGAGATGGACAGACCTGCTTGGCCTCCAGCTCGGCCACATGGTCTCGTCATGGAAGTCATCCAACATGTCTGATGAGGACCAGCAACCGCTTTAGTCCCGGACTCAAGAACTGTCCCAGGGTCACACTTCTTTAAGCACAAAAAGCCAATGTCATGAATAGGGCCCTACTCTGTGACATATATCAGGCCTTCTGCAGTACACTGCTGTCACATACATACAGGTGCTGGTTTTAATCATAACACTTGTTAGCATGCACACTTGTTAGCATGTACACACACACACTTGTTAGCATGTACACTTGTTGGCATGTACACTTGTTAGCATGTACACTTGTTAGCATGTACGTACACTTGTTAGCATGTACACACACACACTTGTTAGCATGTACACTTCTTAGCATGTACACACACACTTGCTGGCATGTACACACACTTGCTAGCATGTACACTTGTTAGCATTTACACTTGTTAGCATGTACGTACACTTGTTAGCATGTACGTACACTTGTTAGCATGTACAGACACACACTTGTTAGCATGTACACACACACAAACTTGTTAGCATGTACACACACACACACACTTGCTAGCATGTACACACGTACACTTGCTAGCATGTACACTTGCTAGCATGTACACACACACTTGTTAGCATGTACACTTGTTAGCATGTACACTTGCTAGCATGTACACTTGCTAGCCTGTACACACACACTTGTTAGCATGTACACTTGCTAGCATGCACACTTGTTAGCATGTACACACACACACTTGTTAGCATGTACACTTGCTAGCATGTACACTTGCTAGCATGTACACTTGTTAGCATTTACACTTATTAGCATGTATGTACACTTGTTAGCATGTACAGACACACACTTGTTAGCATGTACACACACACAAACTTGTTAGCATGTACACACACACACTTGCTAGCATGTACACACGTACACTTGCTAGCATGTACACTTGCTAGCATGTACACTTGCTAGCATGTACAAACACACTTGTTAGCATGTACACTTGTTAGCAAGTACACTTGCTAGCATGTACACTTGCTAGCATGTACACTTGCTAGCACGTACACTTGCTAGCCTGTACACACACACTTGTTAGCATGTACACTTGCTAGCACGCACACTTGCTAGCACGCACACACACACTTGTTAGCACGCACACTTGTTAGCACGTACACACAAACACTTGTTAGCACGTACACACATACACTTGTTAGCACGTACACACACACTTGTTAGCATGTACAGACACACTTGTTAGCATGTACACACACACTTGTTAGCATGTACAGACACACTTGTTAGCATGTACACACACACTTGTTAGCATGTACACACACACTTGTTAGCATTTACACTTATTAGCATGTACACTTGTTAGCATGTACACTTGTTAGCATGTACGCACACTTGTTAGCATGTACGTACACTTGTTAGCATGTACGTACACTTGTTAGCATGTACACACACACTTGTTAGCATGTACACACACACTTGTTAGCATGTACACACACACTTGTTAGCATGTACACTTGTTAGCATTTACACTTGTTAGCATGTACGTACACTTGTTAGCATGTACAGACACACACTTGTTAGCATGTACACACACACAAACTTGTTAGCATGTACACACACACACTTGCTAGCATGTACACACGTACACTTGCTAGCATGTACACTTGCTAGCATGTACAAACACACTTGTTAGCATGTACACTTGCTAGCATGTACACTTGCTAGCATGTACACTTGCTAGCACGTACACTTGCTAGCCTGTACACACACACTTGTTAGCATGTACACTTGCTAGCACGCACACTTGCTAGCACGCACACACACACTTGTTAGCACGCACACTTGTTAGCACACACACTTGTTAGCATGTACAGACACACTTGTTAGCATGTACACTTGCTAGCATGTAGAAGAAGAAGAAGAAGAAGAAGTTTTATTTATATAGCGCCTTTCCGTAGCTCAAGGTCGCTTTACATTTCACAAATACAGTACAGACAAACATTTAGATACACATCACATGAAACATATAGTTGTAATTACCCAAAATGTTTGTTAAATAGATATGTTTTTAACTGAGACTTGAATGCATCCACAGATGAGATGTTTCGTAGAGTAAGAGGCAGCGCGTTCCAAAGTTGAGGAGCATTTACACTAAAAGACCTTCCACCAACAGTAGACAGACGGAAACGTGGGGTGGATAACAGACCGAGTTCAGCTGATCTAAGGGACCGGACAGGGCGGTAAGGGGAGAGTAGGTCAGACAAATATTGGGGAGCAAGACCATTTATTGCTTTAAATGTTAGAAGCAATACTTTAAAATGTATACGTGATGCTACAGGTAGCCAGTGAAGGTCATGAAGCAGAGGAGTAATGTGAGCAGAGCGCCTAGTGGAGGTGAGAACTCTTGCTGCTGAGTTTTGAACATACTGTAGTCTGGCGATGAGTTTTTGGAAGACCAAGAAATAAGGTATTGCAATAGTCCAGGCGTGAAGTGATTAATGCGTGGACTAAGGTTTCAGTGTCAGCAATAGTGAGAGAAGATCGGAGACGGGCAATATTACGAAGATGGAAAAAGGAGTTTTTAACAATAGAAGAAATGTGAGGGCCAAAAGATAGATTTGAATCAAATAGAACACCAAGGTTACGGATCAGTGACGAAGGCTTAATGTGAGTTCCATGAACATCAAAAGTCTGGTTCATAGTTTTGACTGTGGCATTAGAACCAATCAGGATTATCTCAGTTTTTTTATCATTCAATTTAAGGAAATTTCGGGACATCCAATACTTAATGTCCCTAATACATGCTGTGAGTGAGTCAGGCAGAGATGGAGCATTGGAACTGGTGGTGAGATAAATTTGAATATCATCTGCATAGCAGTGGAACTGAAGTCCATGCTTGCGTATGATGTCACCGAGTGGATATATGTAGATGATAAATAGTAGTGGGCCAAGAACCGAACGAATGTACACTTGCTAGCATGTACACTTGTTAGCATTTACACTTGTTAGCATGTACGTACACTTGTTAGCATGTACAGACACACACTTGTTAGCATGTACACACACACAAACTTGTTAGCATGTACACACACACACTTGCTAGCATGTACACACGTACACTTGCTAGCATGTACACTTGTTAGCATGTACACTTGTTAGCATGTACACTTGTTAGCATGTACACACACACACTTGTTAGCATGTACACACACTTGTTAGCATGTACACTTGCTAGCATGTACACTTGCTAGCATGTACACTTGCTAGCATGTACACTTGTTAGCATGTACACACACACTTGTTAGCATGTACACTTGCTAGCATGTACACTTGTTAGCATGTACACTTGCTAGCTGTACACTTGCTAGCATGTACACTTGCTAGCATGTACACACACACTTGTTAGCATGTACACTTGCTAGCACGCACACACACTTGTTAGCACACACACTTGTTAGCACGTACACACACACACTTGTTAGCACGTACACACATACTTGTTAGCATGTACAGACACACTTGTTAGCATGTACACACACACTTGTTAGCATGTACACTTGCTAGCATGTACACTTGTTAGCATGTACACTTGCTAGCATGTACACTTATTAGCATGTAAAATTGTTAGCATGTATACTTGTTAGCATGTACGCACACTTTTTAGCATGTACGTACACTTGTTAGCATGTACGTACACTTGTTAGCATGTACACACACACTTTTTAGCATGTACACACACACTTGTTAGCATGTACACACACACTTGTTAGCATGTACACTTGTTAGCATGTACAAACACACTTGTTAGCATTTACACACACACTTGTTAGCATGTACACACACACACTTGTTAGCATGTACACTTGCTAGCACGCACACTTGCTAGCACGCACACACACACTTGTTAGCACGCACACTTGTTAGCACGTACACACATACACTTGTTAGCACATACACACACACTTGTTAGCATGTACACACACACTTGTTAGCATGTACAGGCACACTTGTTAGCATGTACACACACACTTGTTAGCATGTACACTTATTAGCATGTACACTTGTTAGCATGTACACTTGTTAGCATGTACGCACACTTGTTAGCATGTACGTACACTTGTTAGCATGTACACACACACTTGTTAGCATGTACACACACACTTGTTAGCATGTACACACACACTTGTTAGCATGTACACTTGTTAGCATGTACAAACACACTTGTTAGCATTTACACACACTTGTTAGCATGTACACACACACACTTGTCAGCATGTACACACACACACACACTTGTTAGCATGTACACACACACACACACTTGTTAGCATGTACACACACACACTTGTTAGCATGTACACACACACTTGTTAGCATGTACACACACTTGTTAGCATGTACACACACACTTGTTGGCATGTACACACACTTGTTAGCATGTACACTTGCTAGCATGTACACTTGTTAGCACGCACGCTTGTTAGCACGCACACTTGTTAGCATGTACACACACACACTTATTAGCACGTACACACACACATTTGTTAGCACGTACACACACACTTGTTAGCACGTACACACACACACACACACTTGTTAGCATGTACATTTGTTAGCATGTACACTTGTTAGCACGCACACTTGTTAGCATGTACACTTGTTAGCATGTACACTTGTTAGCATGTACAGTTGTTAGCCTGTATACACACCCTTGTTAGCATGTACACTTGTTAGCATGTACACTTGTTAGCACGTACACTTGCTAGCACGTACACTTGCTAGCACGTACACTTGTTAGCATTTACGTACACTTGTTAGCATGTACGTACACTTGTTAGCATGTACACACACACACTTGCTAGCATGTACACACGTACACTTGCTAGCATGTACACTTGCTAGGATGTACACTTGTTAGCATGTACACTTGCTAGCATGTACACACACACTTGTTAGCATGTACACTTGTTAGCATGTACACTTGCTAGCATGTACACTTGCTAGCATGTACACTTGCTAGCATGTACACTTGCTAGCATGTACACTTGTTAGCACGCACACTTGTTAGCACGCACACTTGCTAGCATGCACACTTGCTAGCAAGCACACTTATTTGCTAGTACACACACACTTGTTAGCACGCACACTTGTTAGCACGCACACTTGTTAGCACACACACTTGTTAGCACGTACACTTGTTAGCACGCACACTTGTTAACACGTACACTTGTTAGCATGTACAGTTGTTAGCCTGTATACACACCCTTGTTAGCATGTACACTTGTTAGCATGTACACTTGTTAGCATCGCTACACTTGCTAGCACGCATAATTTGCTAGCACGTACACTTGTTAGCATTTACGTACACTTGTTAGCATGTACGTACACTTGTTAGCATGTACACACACACACTTGCTAGCATGTACACACGTACACTTGCTAGCATGTACACTTGCTAGGATGTACACTTGTTAGCATGTACACTTGCTAGCATGTACACACACACTTGTTAGCATGTACACTTGTTAGCATGTACACTTGCTAGCATGTACACTTGCTAGCATGTACACTTGCTAGCATGTACACTTGCTAGCATGTACACACAGCTTATACATGTACACACAGTATGCTAGCACGTACACTTGCTAGCATGCACACTTGCTAGCACGCACACTTGCTAGCACGCACACTTGCTAGCAAGCACACTTGCTAGTACGCACACTTGTTAGCACGCACACTTGTTAGCACGCACACTTGTTAGCACGCACACTTGTTAGCACACACACTTGTTAGCACGTACACTTGTTAGCACGCACACTTGTTAGCACGCACACTTGTTAGCACGCACACTTGTTAACACGCACACACACACTTGTTAGCACGTACACACACACACTTGTTAGCACGTACACACACACACTTGTTAGCATGTACACTTGTTATCACGCACACTTGTTATCACGCACACTTGTTAGCATGTACACTTGTTAGCATGTACACTTGTTAGCATGTACACACACACTTGTTAGCATGTACACTTTTTAGCATGTACACTTGTTAGCACGTACACTTGTTAGCACGTACACTTGCTAGCACGTACACTTGCTAGAACGTACACTTGCTAGCACGCACACTTGCTAGCACGCACACTTGCTAGCACGCAGACTTGTTAGCACGCACACTTGCTAGCACGCACACTTGTTAGCACGCACACTTGCTAGCACGCACACTTGCTAGCACGCACACTTGCTAGCAGGCACACTTGCTAGCACGCACACTTGCTAGCACGTACACATTTGACATTGACATTTAGTCATTTAGCAGACGCTTTTATCCAAAGCGACTTACAAGTGAGGATAACAATGGAAGCAATTTTAACAACACAAGGTACAAAAAGCATAAGTGCACAAAAACTAGTCAGTTTAAACCCAGCGCAGTATACAATGCTAAGGATAAGAGAATTTTTTTTTTTTTTTTTTTTTATAGAAAGGAATCGATAGAAAGGAAGTAGGACTCAGTGTTTGTCAGTCAGGTGTTGACGGAAGAGATGTGTTTTCAGGTGTTTTTTAAAGATGGCTACAGAATCTGCTGATCTTGTAGCAGCAGGTAGATCATTCCACCAATGTGGAACAGAGCCAGAGAAGGTACGTGAGAGTGATTTTGTACCTTTTGGGACGGTACCACCAGACGTTGTTCATTTGCAGAGCAGGGATCTGGTAGGAACGTAGGTCTGTATTAGTGAGTGGAGATATGGGGTGCAGAACCAGAGGTGGTCTTGTAGGCCAAGAGCATAGCTTTGAACTTGATGCGGGCGTCAACCGGGAGCCAGTGTAGCCTAATGAATAGAGGAGATACGTGCGCTCTCTTCGGTTCATTAAAGACCACTCTTGCCGCTGCATTCTGGATCAGCTGCAGAGGTTTGGTGCAGGCGGGAGTCCAGCCAGTAGAGCATTGCAATAGTCCAGTTTGGACAAGACAAGAGCCTGGACTAGAATTTGCGTGGAGTGCTCTGATAGGAAAGGTCTAATTTTTCTAATGTTGTAGAGGATGAATCTACAGGACCGGGTGGTGCTGGCGACATGACTTGTGAAGTTTAGCTGATCATCAATTACCACTCCCAGATTTCTGGCAGTGCTGGACGGTGTAATGGTTGATGGGCCTAGTTGAATGGAGAGGTTGTGGTGGGTCTTTGGATTGGCCGGAATCACAAGCAGTTCTGTTTTTGCAAGGTTCAGCTGCAGGTGATGGTCCTTCATCCAAAGTGAGATGTCGCTCAGACATGCCGAGATGCGAGCAGAGACCGTCAGATCGTCAGGATGAAATGACAGGTGGAGTTGAGTGTCATCTGCATAGCAGTGATAGGAAAAGCCATGCTTCTGCATGACAGAGCCAAGGGATGTCATGTATATGGAAAAGAGTAGCGGTCCGAGCACTGAGCCCTGTGGCACCCTGTATTGAGATGTTGGGACTCAGAGACCTCATTTCTCCAGGATACTCTGAATGACCTATCCGAGAGGTAAGACTTGAACCATTGCAACGCCATTCCAGAGACACCCATCGCCCTGAGAGAGGACAGGAGGATGTGATGATTAACAGTGTCAAAAGCAGCAGACAGATCCAGTAAGATGAGTACAGATGACTTGGATGTTGCCTTTGCCAGTCTCAGAGCTTCGATGACTGAGAGCAGGGCAGTTTCGGTGGAATGACCGCTCTTGAACCCAGACTGGTTCTGGTCCAGGAGGTTGTTCCGTGTGAGAAAGGATGAGAGCTGAGTAAACACAACTCGCTCCAGAGCTTTGGCAATGAAGGGAAGGAGGGAAACCGGTCTGTAGTTTTCAAGCAGAGTAGGGTTAAGAGTGGGTTTCTTCAGTAGTGGTGTGATGCGGGCCTCTTTGAAAGCTGTGGGGAAGGACCCAGGGAAAGAGATGAGTTGATGATGTGGGTGAGAGCAGGCACGACAGATGGAGAGATGGCCTGAAGGAGATGTGTGGGGATGGGATCCAGCGGGCAGGTAGTAGGGTGGTTAGAGCTAATGACCTTGGAAACATCTGCTTCAGTTAGAGGAGAGAAGGAAGTGAGCAAACACATATCAGGGGTCTGAATGAGCTCGACAGGTGGTGGCGCAGAGAACTGACTGCTGATGCCCATGGGGAAAAATAATTGCCCACCCCTGCTTTACAATGTCACTAACCAAAGTTAATACACGCTGAACATTTATTCTCCAGTCAGCTTAGACACTTTTCTTGTTGCTTATTGCTGAATGGTCAGTTGGTTATTTTTTTCTACCGCTTAGTCCCGTTACTGGAGCCTATCCCAGTATCTTTGGGCCTGAGGCGGGGTTCACCCTGGACAATGCCCAGTTAGTCGCAGGGCTAACATTTAGAGACAGACTGTGACAGACAACCATTCACTCTCACTCATTCATTCACTAGGGACACTTTAGATTTGTCAATTGACCTATTGACCTTTCCATAGAGCTCTGCCTAAAAAGAAATTGAATCACCTTGCTAACTTCTAAATCCAACCTTGTAGTACAGAGCCCTGGTGTTGAGTTTCTTTTTAAATGTCCTGTTCCTCTTCTACAGGTATCTGCCCCGTGAGGTGGACCCTCTGGTGTACAACATGTCCCACGAGGACCCTGGTAGTGTTTCCTACTCAGAGATTGGGGGCCTGAGTGAACAGATCCGGGAACTCAGAGAGGTACAGACTGATTTTAGTGATAAAGAGCCTCCAGAGAGAGGTTGTATTTAATTTGTGTATTCTTTACCTTTTTTGTACAATGTCATCTATTATTATTCATTCATTCGTGAATGAATGAATTATTATTATTATTATTATTATTATTATTATTATTAAGCAATAATGTGAGAATCAGGTATAATTCACAAAGGACCAGATTTGGCCTGTGGACCTCTGGTCAAGGACCAAGGACACACTTGGTCTTTTATGCAGCAGAGACAAAAACAGACATTCTACCAAACATTGCACATTATTAAATCTGACAACAATGGTCCCACAAACAGCAGATTAACTTTAATTTAGCTCAGACTCCAGTTAAATCATTAATCAGGCAGCAGTGGTTTTTGAGAGAGGACAGAGCACAGAGGACTGCTGCCCTGCGACCCGCCGGGGTCGGGTCGCAGGGCAGCAGTCTAAGCAGAGACGCCCAGACTTCCCTCTCCCCAGACACTTCCTCCAGCTCTTTCGAGGGGATACTGAGGCGTTCCCAGGCCAGCCTAGAGACATAGTCCCTCCAGCGTGTCCTAGGTCTTCCCCGGGGTCTCCTCCCGGTGGGACATGCCCGAAACACCTCCCTAGGGAGGCGTCCAGGAGGCATCCGAAACAGATGCCCGAGCCACCTCAGCTGGCTCCTCTCGATGTGGAGGAGCAGCGGCTCTACTTTGAGCGGGGCACTCCTTATCTCTAATGAAGTGCCCCGCCACCCTGCAGAGAAAGCTCATTTCGACCGCTTGTATCCAGGATCTTGTTCTTCCGGTCATGACCCAAAGCACATGATCATATGTGAGAGAAGGAACGTAGATTGACCGGTAAATCGAGCTCCTTCTTCACCACGACAGACCGGTACATCGACCGCATCACTGTAGAAGCTGCACTGATCCGTCTGTCAATCTCACGTTCCCTCCTTCCCTCACTCGTGAACAAGACCCCAAGATACTTGAACTCCTCCACTTGAGGCAGGATCTCTCCACCAACCTGAAGGGGACAAGCCACCCTTTTCCGACTGAGAACCATGGTCTCAGACTTGGAGGTGCTGATCCTCATCCCAGCCGCTTCACACTCTGCTGCAAACCGTCCCAGTGCACACTGGAGGTCCTGGCCTGATGGGGCCAACAGGACAACATCATCTGCAAAAAGCAGAGACGAGATCCTGTGGTCCCCAAACCAGACTCCCCTGGCTGCGCCTAGAAATCCTGTCCATAAAGATAATGAACAGGACCGGTGACAAAGGGCAGTCCTGCCGGAGTCCAACATACACTGCTAAACACATTGTAGTTTATTCAAATACTTTTGAATACAATGACAATATGCAGATGTGGCTAACATGGCAAATGCAACAAACTATTCTCCTGCATATCCATACAGTGACCCATTTCCTATTTCTCCTTTTGCAGGTCATTGAGCTGCCCTTAACCAACCCTGAGCTCTTCCAGAGAGTTGGGATCATCCCTCCCAAAGGCTGCCTTCTCTATGGGCCTCCAGGTGAGTGTTTGGGCAAAGTACAAACAAATACATGAAATATTATCGTCTCTTTATCAAATACAAATATCTATGACATTTAGATGAGTTTAGAATAATCATGTTTCAGGTAATTGTAGGAAAAGCCTCTGAGCGTTTTGGCAAATTTTATTGCTCAATATATTTATATTTATACTGAAACATTGTGTGCTGGTAATATAAGCCATTATTTAGTCTCTTGTCGGCCGTCAAATGACCTATAAAAGCAATCGGTATCTTCAAGTGATGTAGTGCACTATTTTTGATGTTGTGTTTTAAATATTTTCACAATTTTTAGCAGCATACGTTTAATGTAACGTGTTTCATATTTATTGTGCATTGTATTTTTGATAACTTACATTTTGCCATAGGCACTGGAAAAACACTTCTTGCCAGAGCAGTGGCTAGTCAGCTGGACTGCAACTTTCTCAAAGTGAGTTTGTACTTGTTGTGGTTTCCAGCCTTGGTTCAGACAGAGGCTCATGCATACTGTGTGTTCTGCAGGTGGTGTCCAGTTCTATAGTTGACAAATACATCGGTGAAAGTGCCAGGCTCATCAGAGAGATGTTTAACTACGCCAGAGACCACCAGCCCTGCATTATTTTTATGGATGAAATTGATGCAATCGGTGAGTTCCATGAGTGTATTTTTCTTTAGTTTTATATTACATGATTTGAAATGGTGCAAACCCATCTCTGTGTAGTGGTAAAGAAACTCTTCTTGTCTATGCAGGTGGCCGGCGTTTTTCAGAGGGCACATCTGCTGACAGAGAAATCCAGAGGACTCTAATGGAGGTAAAGCAATTATTTTTTTATAGCCCTTTTCACACGTTTGCAACACAAAGCAGGTGTACAAAATACAAACTCCTTCCCAGTGAAGGTGGTTAAAGCCTAAATTGAGATTTGGGCTTCTATGTGAATTCAAACATAATGGACAAACAAGCTGCAGAAAGCAAGAGGCTTCAGCAATTGATGCACTCCATAGCTCAATATGCACAAGCAAACAATTTAATTCCTTCTACATTATTCAATAAACACAACCAACACTTTATTGGTATTATTAAAGAAGGTCCATGTATGTAATAAGCATGACAAAAAAAGAGCAGACAAATTTAAAGTGCAGTCTGCAATAAAAATCTGTGTAAAGTCATCTTACAAAATTCTTTAGGACTTTAGCCAGAGTCAATCATAGACGGACTCAGTCAGACTTTGCCATTTTAATTAAAGTTATATTGATAAGCTGCAAGGACCACAAAACCTTTGTCAAGTTTTATCTAACAGATTATTGTCCAGATAAACTGATTTTAGCTGTGTTCTCACATCAAATTTGTATGTAACAGAATGGGACATGGTGACAGAAGCACACTGTCCCACTTGTTGACTCGGTAGAGGACACTGCATTTGCCCCGGCACAACCTTTAATGTGCAGCCCTAATGTGAGCCGCAACTCGTGTCTAGTGACAAATAATTGCGGCCTCTGCAATTTGGTAATCTCTTTTTTATATTCAATTGTTTAACCCTACACCCCACTGACAGGCCCCCGTGTATATGCAGCTCCTCTAGAAAGTAAAGTCTGGAGGATAGCCTACATGTGAAGGTTTATAAAAAAACATTTCAAAATTTGCTCAGATTCTCTCTAATCCTGACAAAATGATCTTGAGGTGATCTTTTGAGGTAATTAGACATGTTTTTATTTCCCAGTTTCTGGACTACTATAATCTTTAATGAACTATGACTGTATACTGTACATTATTATGGTAGCTATGAGGACAATTACTTCACCAAGCGTAATGTTTGTGCCGACAGCTGCTCAACCAGATGGACGGCTTTGACACATTGCACAGAGTCAAGATGATTATGGCCACCAACAGACCTGACACTCTGGACCCAGCCCTGCTGCGTCCTGGCAGGCTGGACCGCAAAATCCGTAAGAGCTTGTTGTGTTTCTGACAAACATGGATGCATTACTACAAAGTTATGGCTCCCTTGAGCAATTTAACATAATGGTTTTGTCTGAATGTTTTTTTGTAACAGACATAGAGCTACCAAATGAGCAAGCTCGGCTGGACATCCTCAAGATCCACTCCAGTCCCATAACCAAGCATGGGGAAATAGGTTAGTAATGATTGGAACTAAGATTGTGTGTTATGCAGCTTACCTTATTTATACTTTGTATGATTCATAAAATGATTGTTTGAATTTGTTTCAGATTATGAAGCCATAGTAAAACTATCAGATGGTTTTAACGGAGCTGATCTGAGGAATGTCTGTACTGAAGCAGGTTGGTCCAGACTCTTATTCAGTCAATTCAAGATTTTCTGTTTACTTTTGTGTCCACATAAACACTGTTTGTTTGCAGGTTTATTTGCCATCCGTGCTGACAGGGAATATGTCACACAGGAAGACTTCATGAAAGCTGTGCGGAAAGTGGCTGATTCAAAGAAGCTTGAGTCCAAGTTGGACTATAAGCCTGTATAAAACCCTCCACAATGTTCTACTTTACCTTTACAGTTTCAATACAGTTTCTTGGATCTGTGTATTTTATGCCTCAAAGTTTGTTTATTGTAGTCTATTTGAAAATTTGTCTTAACATGGGAGCCTTTGAGCCACAGTACCCTATAATCCACAACTCTTGTATACAATGCATCCATGAAATGCATTCATAAACAGAAATAAAATGTCAGCAGTTATTAGTGAGTTTTTTTTCCTTCTTTATTACATGCTAAACCATTCTTTTACTAGATTTAATTTCTGATAGGAGAAAATGTGATTATTGATCATTAAACTTAATGCTTGAGTCCTGATATATCTTACAAAAAGCAAAGAGTGAGCACAATGTATAGATTTTCTGAACTTACCGATTTGACAGAGGGGAAATTATCTTTGTATCGTTTTGCACATAAATAGATGAGTTATATGGATATATAAATGCAAAGATGGTCTGTAATTTGATCCTGTAAAATTTCTGTAATTTAAAAAAAGCTATGACAAGATTCAACCAATTGATTTGTTTCAATTTATACCAGGAACAAATAAATACGATACAAACTTGAATATATTATCTGTTAATATCTTCAGTGCAGCAAAACAAACCAAACATGAGTTCATGTTTAATAACTGACTATAACAGCTCTTGATGTCAGTGTCTTGCTGCACAAATACAGAATGCTGCAGATAGAGTATATTACAACTGATATTTCTGTGTATGAAATCAGTGACCTTCGACCTGAGTTTTTAAGGAAAAGGACTCTGTGATGAATGCCCTACAGATGGGGCAGCGTTGAAAGTGCAACACACAGCCGTCGCACACACATGTGTGTCTACAGGGAAGAAGCACTCTGTTTACTCTGGCATTCTGACACACCACACAGTCCCGCTCCCTCCTCTCTGACCACTGTGTGACGTCCTCCGTGTCCCACTGAGCTCCATTTTGGTTCAGACCGTCTGCCTCCTCACCGCTGCCTTCACTGGCGTCAGCCGTTTTCTCCTTACTGTCTGCTGACATGTAGAGAGGCTGCAGAAAACAAACAGGTCTCTAACATTTGTTTTCTGATTAATATATGATTAGCCACTAGCAACCCCCGTAACCTAACCTGAACTACCAAGTCTAACATGTAGCAAATTTCCATCATGCTTACGTACAATGCTAAAGTGCTTTTTCTCAATTCCTTTCCACTTTATACGTGTACGAGTACATGCATAGGGTTAAGGTTAGTGTTAGGGTTAGGATGAAAATATGATGAAAACATGATAATTCCTGGTGATTAATTAGATTTTAATGCATGTACTAATGCGTGAGTCATCCATAAATATATGATATAATGTGCTAGCCTGGTTCTACCAGACTCTCGTACATTTCATTTGTACAGAGAGTCTGGCCTCGCTCCATTGACAAGCGTTTACTTTTGTATGCGGAACTCTGTTGAAGTTTAAAACTATTGGATCTGCCCAGAGTCACTCAGGATCTGCCATAGCCAATCGCTGCCATTACTCCAACGCAAACTGACTCACTACATCAACGTCATCGTTCTCAGCCACTCCCTCTGTTCGCTGATTGGTCCTACAAAAAATTGATTTCTGGAAACCTAAGAATATACAGCAATCCCAGACGTAGTACTGAAGCGAAATGAAATTGAGCGGAAGTACGTAGGAGGGCGGAGCCAGGCTAATAATGTGCCCCCTAAGCTAAAGTGTTACCCAGTTTTTTTTAACTGAAAGATGTTTCTTTCTAATGTCAATACTTACATGTAGATGTAAAAAGCCAAAATGCACATTAGAATGACATTATTTATGAATTAAACAGTACATTATGCAAAGTAATATTAGAAAAACAGTACCTTTAACTCGTATATGCTTCCTTGTGCAGTAAGAAGATACTGAAAGAGGACACGTGCAGAGAGAGGGTATTTGTCATCCGGGACATGAATGACTGTCACACTGGCCACCTGAAAGAAAAGGGAAAGGTTATTGAAACACATCTTACAGGACTTTAGACTGTATAGGAATAGGACTAACAATGTTATAACTGTCTCTGGCATCCTGCTCGGCGAGAGTCAGCACAGCTACAAGAGGGTATCGCTGTCTTGGCAGAGGCCCAAAGTCTGTAATCTCTTGTTCAGCAGAGATCTGTGTGAAAAGCTCCTCCCAGTCTTTACTGCTGATTCTGGTAAAACCATTCAAAGAGCCTAAGCAGCAGCAAGTGATATACGTGCCATTAACTAAATATTTTACATCTGTACAAAAGAGCAGAAAAATATCAACTATAGATGACCATAGCTTTAACGTATGACATTACACGGTCAAGTTCTATTGACAGAAACAGGACTGTTCTGCCCGGAACTATGGTCCTAGAGCACTAGAGTAGAAATTCTTAAATACGACATTATATTTGCTTTTTATAGTCAACTAAGAAAAACTTGGTGGACTAAAATTGTCAACTAGGCAACCAGAAAATCATGTAATATAGCACAGCTGATGGCTGATGGTTCTTCTCAACTGCCATATAATTCTTATTATTGTTTTGGGTTTAAAAAAAGGATACTGAAAGCTCTGATTGTGATAGTAGTGCGTGTTCAAAGCTTGCAGGAAGCACTGGGTAGTGCGGAGTCTAGAGTCGTACTGGTGGGTCTTTAAAGCTGCCTGAAGAGCATAAACTTCACATCCCCAAAAACAGGTCAGAACAGAAGGCTCCAGGCAACAAGACCGCACCCACGCTCCATCTGTGGACACACATTACACGAGGTCAGGCACACAGTAACAGAGAAGAACCAGTTCATGGTCAGATTATGCTCTCACCAGTCACAGATGCAACTTTAGAGCCCAGCTCCAGGGAGAAGGGGTTGGTTACCTTAACCATCTGCTTCTCCGGAGTTGGGAGAACTGATTGTATCTCATCAGAGTTTCGGAGAATCCCATGGACATCAACGCCAAACCTTTTTGGACACATACCAATTTGACTTCAGTTACATACATATAAATATAAAAAAAAAATATATATATATATATATATATATATATATATATATATATATATATATATATATATATATATATATATATATATATATATATATATATATATATATTCCACAGTAGTACAAATGTCATTGGTTTGTTTGATTACATTCAGATCATAATAGTAGTAATTCTCCTTTTGGCTGTTCCCTTCAGGAGTCACCAAAGTGAATCATCTGCCTCTGTCTAGCCCTAACCTCTGGATCCATAAATCTCCTCTGCTCTAACTTCCAACATCCTTTGACCAAAATATTCACTATTCCTCCCCTGTATGAGTCAACTCAATCTGATATCTCCAACTTTGTCTACAAAACATCTCACATAAGCTGTCCTTCTAATGTACTCATTCCTGATTCTATCCATTCTTTTCACCCAAACATCGTCAGCTCTGCTCCCTCTAACTCTAACTCTGACCCCTGTCATTTCCTCAGAACCACCTTCTCCAAGCCATACAACATACAGTATGTATTCTGTCTTGCTGTGACTAACCTTCATCTCTCTTCTCTCCAGAGCAAACCTCCGCCTCTCTAGACTTTCCTCCACCTGCTCCCTGCTCTCACTACAGATCACAATGTCAGAGTCCATGGAGAGTCCTGTCTGACCTCATCTGTCAACCTGTCCACCACTACCGCAAACAAGAAGAGGCTCAGAGCCGATCCTCCACCGTGAACTCCTCTGTCACACCTACCACTGTCCGCCTGCTCTCATACATGTCCTGCTCCACTCTAACATACTTCTCTGCCACTCCTGACCTCCTCATACAATACCACACACCCTCTCTAAATCTACAAAGACACAGTGCAGCTCTTTCTGACTCTCTCTGTACTTCTCCATCAGCACTCTCAAAGCAAATGCTGCATCTCTAAAGCGCTTTCTTGGCATGAAACCAGCCTAGTTTAGCCATGACTTTAGTGTATGGCCCATCATCTTTATGCCTCTATAGTAGCTACAACTCTGTATGTATCCCTTGTAAGTACCCAGCAGCATCTCGTTTTGTGAAGTGCCATCAAATTCAAATCATAAATATACTTAGTTAACTAGTTACTACATAAGGTCTTTACTAATTCAACAATTAAGCCCATGCACTATAGTAAAGGTATTCTATGTCTAGTTCATGTTAGCTCACTTATATCTAATCCCCACAGATGATGTTTTAGTGTCGTCGCATAATGCAGTAGTTTTGACAGATACGAATATTTAGCTAGTTAGCTGTTTTGAATAACCTGATGCGAACACAAAATTAGCTTGACTCACCATCCTAGCACCATGGCAGCAGTCACGACGAAGCACACAGACACCACACTAATGTAAAATAGTGGCGAATATTCATATAAGGTCGACAGGAAAACGGCTACCATTGTCTATTCTACTGAGTACAAATAGAATATTTTATCAACTTCCCCTTTTAAATAATGTTCTTTCAGTAGCAGCCGCCATGACCGGAAATAGCTAGCGTTGGAAAATTGTTTGAACAAGAAATGGCTAACAAGGTTCTTTTAACGTTTATTGTGAAATCTCAAGAGGAAGTTGATGTAGTCATTAATTAACTTGACGTCTTCATTATAGCGCATCATTTTTCAGTCACAGTAAATCAGTTGGCTGAATGATGTGTAGGACTGTCGGACAGGCTGGAAAACAGGAAAGTTGTGACATCATAAAATGTCAGAAGATAACGTTAGTTTATGAATCGTACGTAGAATGTGTTTGGGTAGGACAAGCTTGGAGTTGTCGCAGATAAAAGGGCTGATAGGATGTTTGTTTACTCGCCTAACCAGTTGGACGACCTCTAATGGATTCCTCTAAATCTGAATGATTTTGATGAGCTCTGGTAAATTATTATGAGCGCCAATGGGAAGGGAAATGCTGTGCTCCGACGGCAGAGCTCCGAGAACAACTCGGTGAGCAGTAATGAATGGGATATGGCCAGCGACGTGTTCGTTACAGACTTCAGCGACACACGGCTGGGAGATGGGGTCGCTGGTCGGGATCCGGCGCTGCCTGGCCTTTACAACGGTTTGGACCACGGCCTAGTCCATGGCTTGGACGGGCACTTGCCTCTGATGCGGGAGGACCACCGGCTGGAGGATCAGATAGCACAGGATGTCATGATGCTAAACCTGTCCGCGGAGGACTATTCCAGCCCGTCCTATCTGGGCCATGATCTGGACATAGACATGGAGTTCGCTGAGAGTGAAGAGAACGTTAGCACCAAGAAGCGTCTCCGCTCCAACAGCTCTAGACACCGGGGAGAAATAGTGACGGAGCTGGGGCCAGAGGAGGTCCGCTGGTTCTATAAAGAGGACAAACGGACTTGGAAGCCGTTTGTCGGACACGACTCTTTAAAAATCGAGCTTTTATATCGGAGATTTTGTGAACTAAACTCCGACAGGGTCAGTACCACCGAAGCCGAGGTCCAGGCGTTGCAGGGGGACAGCGTGCCGAGCTTGTGTGGCGGCCTGGAGGACAGCAGCCTGGAGGCGGTGTGTGTCAGAGGTGGGCTCTATGAAGTGGACATTAGGGAGAAGGAGTGCTACCCTGTTTACTGGAACCGTGAGTGGATTATAAAGCACTCGCATGTCACACTATACTGTCAAATGACTCTATTTATTTCTAACCAACATATCAAATGTGTCAGTGGCTATTCAGTGTAAACCCGTGTAAAGTTTGGTGTAAGCAAGCATTCATCATTATCCTCATCAGCATCAGCACCACACACAGTCAGCACACAACAAGCTAGATGAATAAGCACTGCCAATTATTAAAACAAATAATCTACCATAATAAATTAATCAATTGAAGTTAATTCCAACTAGGTCTAATTGCATGGATCAATTTATGATGGTCTTTTTTTCTCAGAACAAGACCGTATTCCTGTGATGAGAGGGCAGTGGTTCATAGATGGGACGTGGCTGCCACTGGAGGAGGAGGACAGTGACCTGATTGAGCAGGAGCACCTTCGCTGTTTCAGGGGCCAACAAATGGAAACTTATGAAACCGAGAGTGTCACAACTGTAGTGGACAGCAAAGATGGTCAGTAAAAAAAGTTCTGTTGACATTTCTGTGGAATTGAGAGCATAACTATGTTGTGTTGAGGTTATAGTGTGTGCAAATTTGTATAATGTTGCAGCCAGAATGCATCAATGACCACTGGAGTTGCCTTTTGCAAAAGAAGTTTTGCTTTCAAGTTCAAAACTTCAAAAACTCCCTATCAGCAGCTCCTCTTATAACCACTGCCTCAGGCTGCGGTCTTGAAACATACAAATGAGGCGTTCCATGTAAACTTACACACCAACACACAAATGAATAAAGTATTTATTTTTCATGTAACCTGACATGACAAAAAGTGAATGTGTGGGGTTTCTGTGAATAATAAAATACACAGTAATAGTGTAGTAGTAGTAACAGTGCCATGATAGTAAAAGCAGGTATTTTATAAACAATTGGAACTGAAACTGTCTATATCTCTCACAATAAACTGACAGTGGCTAACTGGTGTGTTAAAGTGTGTTTTTCCAACTTTGACAAGCATTTTCTTTTATGTTTCTGACAGCACACTCTGCTAAATATTGATTTGATTTATTTGTTTAAATTGACCTTACTTTACTTTGTGCTGATTCTATTGCAGCTATACATAGTCGGAAGTTGAGTCGGAGTCATGTGGATTGGCACAGTGTGGATAAAGTCTACATATACAGTGATGCCACCACCTCCAAGATTGCACGCACCATTACTCAGAAAATAGGCTTCTCCAAAGGTACTTGCTAGAAAGTACTAAATGTTTAGCTACTAAATGACTTTCAATTTAACAAAGTCTTCCTTTGCTCTTCTCCAGCCTCTAGCAGTGGCACGCGTCTTCATCGAGGATATGTGGAGGAGGCAGCCCCTGAGGATAGCCCTCCTGAAACCACCCATCTTGTCTTTGTTGTGCATGGGATCGGACAGAAAATGGACCAGGGCCGCATTATCAGGAACACCAGCATGTGAGCACACAACAGGCTTTGACTTAAGTCACAGTATATTATTCTACCAAATAACTGCTCTGTGCTGGCTTTGCACAGGATGAGAGATGCAGCCAGAAAGATGGAGGAGAAGCACTTTCCCAACCGTACCACTGAGCATGTGGAGTTCCTGCCTGTGGAGTGGAGGTCCAAACTTACACTGGATGGTGGTAAGCTGTCATTTCAATTTCTGTTTACCACTGAACCTTTGGCTATTGCAGTGTCTCTCAAAGTGTGGGGCGCACCCGACTAGTGGGGAATAGAGGTTTGACAGGTGGGGCGCGACAGACGGCAGGCTATGCATTAATTTGAGGCTAGTCAGCCTGTCTTAATAATGCTTTTCTTATTTGAAAACAAAGTTCACTTAAAGCAACCACTAACAAACATATGGATCATTTACTCTTGTAACACGCCCAAATTCAACATTTAGGGTGTTTTTGTGCATCAAAACCCATATTCTTTGAATCTGCGCTGCAGCGTCTCCCCCGCTCTCTCGGAGCTGCTCTCTCGGAGCTGCTCTCTCGGAGCTCGGAGCTGCTCTCTCGGAGCTGCTCTCTCGGAGCTGACAATGCGTCACGTTAAGACAAATGCTGCTACTCTGTGTAAAGCTGCTGCTTTGTGCTTTAATTGATGAGTGTGTGTCTTCCTGTTTATATCAGCCCAGACTATTGCACGGGTTGCCAACCAAAGGCGCTGGGGCTGCACAATAACCGAAAAAAGAATTACGATCTCAATTCATATATAAATGTAATATTCTTTCTAAATGGTGATTCCCTTGCACGTACAGAATTCAGATGCTGTGTTCATGTATCTTCTATCTACAACAATCCAAGATGCTATATCACTCAAATTATTTGGTCACATTCACACAATGTAAAACCAAACCCTATTCCAGTGACCATCAACTGGCCCCCCACAGCTTTTTATCCAATCCCCCAGCCTTTATTGGTACAGAAAAAAGGAGCACATAACACTGTGGTGAATTTTTTCCACCCTTTAGCACTTGTTTTTACTTGAAAGCAATACATGTTTTGGTTGAAAAAATGAGAATTGTGAGATTTGTGATCTCAATTCCCATGTAGGAAAAATTGTGATTCACATTTTAGCAAGGCCAAGGTCATTGTTTGCACACAATGGTATAATCAGTTGCACGAGGGGCAAAAGCAGTACTATCTCAAAATTACTCATGAAACAAGACACTGACGGTGGCTCGTTGTCAACATTTCCCTCAGTGGGCTGTCTGTGTGACACTGCACAAAGTCACAAAGGTACTGGACCTCGCGCTACAGAGGGTGTAGAAAGCAAGCTCACCTGCCAATCCTGAAAGCACACATTGTCAGAAAGATGTTCAACCAGCTCCAGTACAGTCTTTATAAAAATTATTTCTCTCTTGAACAGAAAAAGCTATGGTATACACATAACAACTGCTGCACAAATAACAGGTTGTAGGGTCCGTCTTTCCTCGTGTGAAAAACTCTTCGTTAACATCCCAGAGGTAAATCGTCCTCCCTTTCCTTGTAAAGTTCATCCCGTGCATAATATCCAACTCCCCCTAACAGATACAGCTACACTTACAGTACTTTTACAGCAATGAAACAGCGACACTGGAGAGGTTTTTATGTGACAATGTACCAAATTAATAGCATGTCTTCATATACAGTAAAAGCAATGTAACTTTTATTTCCACAGTTTCATGCATTGTGCAGTTGGTGCGTGAACAGTTAGTGCTGCCTTTACACAGCTGCTGATGGTTGTAGGCTACTCAACAGCACAGTTCTAAATAACACATTGTACTATATTCTCTGTCATTACACACTGTGTCTTCTTATATATTATATACCTAATAGTCCAAAGAATGAAAAGTTCCTTTTTAACGTTTCACATTTATCTGCTATGCTACACATCCCTTGTGTCTTTACTAAGCTTCTGCGTATTGTTGATATGTATCTTAAAATATATTTATGCACACACACACACACACACACACACACACACACACACACACACACACACACACACACACACACACACACACCTGGGGCAGACAGAGAGGGATTGTTGGATTGATACTGTCTTTACTGTATTTGCCATATGACTGTGGAGGGCTTAAAATGCCCAATATAAAAGCTGCCCAGGGTCATCTGTATAATAGGTTATTTGATAACATTTGAAAAATTAGTTGACAAAAAATATTTTTTGTAAATTTAATCACATTTTTTAACAAATAAACCCATTTTGTCTAAATTTGCGTAAGACACAAGATGGGGCAGTCATCCATGTTTTTTTGCTTGCTTATAGCATCTTTCTTCAGCTCTCTTTCTTGTCTGCCAGGTTAAAGACCTCCAGACAGACATTTCATTGGAAGATTCGAAAAAAGGTTTTGCCCAAACTATGAACACAAAATTTACATAGTTGAACCAATTCCTAAAATGTAAATTGTTGCAGATTGCAATGCTTTGCAAGTCTTATAACACAATATTTTATTCACAATCAATACATATCAGAGTTTGAATCTGAGCTATTTACCATTTGAAAAATAAAAGCTGATTTTGAATTTGTTGGCAGCAACACATCACAAAGAAATTGGAACAGGGCTGAAGAAGTAAGATGGGCAAAGAGTTATCAATATGCAAAAAAAAACAACATAAAATTATTTTTGATATTCCACCATATACAGAACAAAAAAACATCAACCGATTCAGAGAATCATTAGGGACCGGGTCAATATTGGCTGACCATAATCTTCAGGCTCAAGCACCACTGCATTAAACACAGGCCTGAATTTGTAAGAAAAGACTGCACAGACCAGGAACACTTCCAGAACTCACAGTCTGTGACACAGTTCAGGGTCAACTACAAATGAGAGTTAAAGCTGTAGCAAACAAGAATGTGTGATCACCATCTAGAAACTCCTCCATCTTCTCTGGGCCAAAGCTCATTTAAAACAGACTTAGGCAAAGTGGAAAACTGTTCCAGTCAGATAAATCAAAATTTAAAATTATTTTTGGATCGCATAGAAGATCATCATGTTCATGAGGGTCAGTTCCGAAAGAACAAGATCCCGGATACAGGCGGCTGGAATGAGCTTTCTCCACAGGGTGGCTGGGCACTCCCTTAGAGATAGGGTGAGCTCAAAGTGGAGCCGCTGCTCCTCCACATCGAGAGGAGCCAGCTGAGGTGGCTCGGACATCTGTTTCGGATGCCTCCTGGAAGCCTCCCTAGGGAGGTGTTTCGGGCATGTCCCACCGAAAGAGACCCCGAGGACGACTATGTCTCTCAGCTGGCCTGGGAATGCCTCGCTATCCCCCCGGAAGAGCTGGAGGAAGTGTCTGGGGAGAGGGAAGTCTGGGCGTCTCTACTTAGACTGCCGCGACCCGACCCCGGATAAGTGAAAGAAGATGGATGGCTCAATATATGCTACATTCCAGATGTCTCTGTCAGCTAAACCGCACACTGCATTCATCACAACAGCATTCTTTGCAGTAGGTGAGTCCAGGTGTGATACTGGCCTCCTGCAGTCCTGACCCTTCATCAATATAAAACAATCTAACATTTAGACTACCATCAACTCAAATTATATTTTTGCATAAAGTTCTTTCTAAATTCATAGTTTGTACAATTTATTTTGAAGGAAATTGTTTAACCACATATATATACCATTCACCTTTTTCTATAAATACAAAGGAAAACCATCTACTCATATTCAGTCAAACATGTAAGAGCCCTCAAATGAAAGTTTTGGAAATACCTAATTTCTACAGCAAACTGTATCCAATAAAATGAGTTGCATTAGATACAAGGCTTTCACAACTACATTTAGAATGAAATTTACAGTTCTTTAAGGTTTCTAATACACCCATCATACACACATTCATATTTACAGACTTGTTTTGATTTTCTTCTTGTTTTGCCATTATGTAAACAAAAAACTATACAGTATATACAGTATGTACCTGTACATCAGTGCAGCCTGGCGTATGTTTTCTGTGGCATTATGTTTGGATGAATTCAAACCCTCCATTGAAAAAATGAAGAGGAACAGCAGGACGTAAATACAATGTTTGTTAGGCTTGTCAGTTTGGCCTAGTTTGGGACATTATTACAATTTTGTTTGTTTGTAACGTATTGTCATACAGTATATAGTATGTGTGTATTGTGTCTAAGGAGACACTGTGTGTTATCTTCACAGACACAGTAGACTCTATCACTCCAGACAAAGTGCGTGGCCTCAGAGACATGCTGAACAGCAGTGCTATGGACATCATGTACTACACCAGCCCCCTGTACAGAGATGAGGCAAGTGCCTATACAATTTAAACACTTTATTCAAGTTGATCTTATTCAGTTTCAGTTTATAATAAATGCATAAGAAGAAAGTTCTTAAATTTGACTCTAGTCTGTGTATGTTTAGATTACACGAGGCCTCACAGAGGAGCTGAATCGCTTGTACTCGCTCTTCTGTTGGAGGAATCCAGACTTTGAGAAAAACGGGAAGGTGTCAATTGTGTCACACTCGCTGGGCTGTGTCATCACCTTTGACATCCTGACAGGATGGGACCCAGTGCGCTTCCATTATGAAGAAGCACCAGAGTATGAGCAGATGAAGGCCCACTGCTTAAGTGATGAGGAGCGCCACCTGCAGGAGCAGCTCAGAATCACACACCTCAAGTAGCTGTTTAATTTTAAATCTACTGTTTATTCCTTCGGTTAAACAAGTCCAGCACTGAGTTTCATTTTAAAGGGTTTTTTTTTTAAGATGGATTTTTAGATGTTTGAACCTTTCCAAAATGCTTGTGAACAAATCTTGGCCTGTGTGCCACCCTCTTCTATTGTTTAACTGTTTATCCATCCACAAAAGTAAAATCTTGCTTTACTTCAATATTTATTTCTACAGGGCTTTAGTGTATTAGGAAATTATTCGTTTTGTATGAGGATAATTTAGACAGTAAAAATGTTTTATTTCTATTACCTCATATTAAAGAAATCCATTTTCATGTTTCTTTAATAAGATATTTTTTCCTAGCCATTTAGTCTGAGTAAAAGTGTTTTATCAGCAATAAGTTGAATCAGTTAGTTATTAGCCTACCTTGTGAAGAGAACAATATTTTTTCCACTTTCCTTCTTTTCCTTTCCAACTTTTTACAAACTGCACAAACTAGTGTTTTATTCTTTTATTCATCTTTAGGCTAAGGGATTTGGAAAACCAGTTTCAGGGTCTACAGACCTCATCCAGTGTCGCAGTGTCAGCATTAAAATTTAAGGTAAGGTTTACACATCTCTGTCTGTTTCGTTTTTCGCGTTCCATTTATCTTTGCTATGTGGCCACTTGGTACGCATGTGTTCTCAGTGTCCACATACAAGGATCTGACTTTGCCTCTGAACATGCCAAACTTTGCATACCTCTGACTCTTTAAAGCAGTGCTTTTTCTGCTATGTTTAATATCTAGAGAGAAAGAGTTAGAGAGAGAGATACACTTACCAGCCACTTTATTAGGCACACCTTGCTAGTACTGGGTTGAACCCCCTTTTTCCTTCAGAACTGCCTTAATTCTTTGTGGCACACACACCGCACCCGTTGTGGTCTTCTGCTGCATCTGCTTCAGGGCTCCACGTGTTGTGCGTTCAGAGACGGTATTCTGCAGACCTTGAGTGTAACAAGTGGTTATTTGAGTTACTGTTGCCTTTCTATCATCTCTAACCAGTCTGCCCATTCTACTCTGACATCAACAAGGCATTTTTGTCCAAACAACTATCGCTCACTGGATATGATCTTCTTTTTGGACAATTCTCTGTAAACCCTAAAGATGGTTGTGTGTGAAAATCCCAGTAGATCAGCAGTTTTTGAAAAACTCAGAGCAGCCCGTCTGGCACCATCTTCCATGTTCCAAGTCACATCCCATTTCTTGCCCATTCTGGTGCTCTGTTTGCACTTCAGTAAGTTTACTTCACCACATCTAAATGCCTAAATGCATTGAGTTGCTGCCATGTGATTTGTGTTACCAAGCGTAATTATTAGTTATCAGCATAAAAATGATCAACCCATATGTGTGCTTTGTCTGTAAAACACAGTAGAATTGATGTCTGGGGTCCTATGAGCCACATATTTAGACCTCAGCAATGCCCTCTACTAATCGCTTTAGAGTTAGACTATTATCAGTTGTCACTCTGACAAACATTTCCACTATTTGACTGTTTAGCAGCTCAGTTTTATGTCACAGGTAGAAAACTTCTTCTGCATGGGCTCTCCTTTGGCTGTGTTTTTGGCCTTGAGGGGAATTCGACCTGGAAACAGTGGCCTTCAGGACCACATCCTGCCCACATCTATCTGCAAACGCCTCTTCAACATATTCCACCCAACAGACCCGGTGGTGAGCTACACAGACAGATGTCAGAATATCTCCACTTAATATCTTTAGATCTTCACTAAGTACTTCTATTCTGTGTTGCAGGCATACAGACTGGAGCCTCTCATCTTAAAACACTACACTAACATTGCACCAGTCCAGATACACTGGTAAGTCATGGTTAGAGTTTATGAGAATAGATTACTACCTTGTGAGATACTCTTAGATAGGCCAATATGTAAAATACAAGGAAAATGACATTGCAATAGGTAAGTGCAGAAGATAAAATCTGTTCAACCAGACAGCCACACATGGTAAAAGCTTTTTTTTATCAGAATTACTGGACTGAAGATAAGATATTCCAATGTTCATCCCAACACTACCATCAGTAAGTTACAGAACAAAAAGTGAGGGTCACATGATCAGCAAAAACAGCAGCTGTAATGTTCAAGTAATTACAAACATAAATGGCCTCCTTCTTTAAACCATCTCCCCTGTTTGTGCACTATGTGTGAATCCTGCTGTCAAAAACTGTGCTGTTCTTTCATAGTATGGTCTTTGAAATCCTCGTATTCCTTGTACTCCTGATGTTGGTTAGCGCCACCAACTAACAACAATCTCACCAGGAAGGGTTCTCATATTCCTGTAAAGATGCAGAGTGGAGCAGGTCTCTTCCAGAGGCTGCTATGCCTCATCCACCACATCAGATGTAAACAGTTTACATCTCATCCTTCAGCATTACCAGGTGAAATTGGTACTGAGGAAGATAAACAACAGCAAAGCTGATGGGGCAGACAGGGTGTCAGGTTGTACTCTTAAATCATGTACACACCAAATATCTGGCCATTTTTAATCTCTCCCTGCAGCTTGTTGTTGTTCATGTTCAAGAAAAGGTTCTGGACGTAGATTTGAAGATGCTGACATTTCATCCCTCACTCAAAGGGTCTTTGTCAATTCTGAGTTCAACTGATTAGAGAGCTGAGTTATATATCCATCAGAGGGAGGGGTTTAATCTGAGACTACTGTGTTCTGACACAGGTACAACAGCAGCAGCCCCACATTGTACGACCAGATGCGGCCAACAGTGCTTGACTCTTTGAAGGAGAGCACCTCACCTTCAGACTCGGAGAGCATTCCCAACCTTTGCACCTCTCCTCCCCAGAGCCGCCGCCACTATGGAGAGTCAATAACCAACCTGGGCAAGGCCAGCATAATGGGTAATCAACACACTGTTTGTTGTAGAGTTGGCAGTAGAATTTTGTAAATGTACCCAGGTTAGCAAGGAAATTTAACTGTATTTGGACAAACATAAGTTTATGTAACTGCACTCTCACTCAGAGAGACATTTTTTCATGAGCTGAACTCAAAGACCTATGACTTTTTCTATGTACACAAAAGGCCTACTTCTCTCAAATATTGTTCACAACTCTGTCCAAATCTGTGTAAGTGAGCACTTCTCCTTTGTCGAGATCATCCATCCACCTATGAGGTCATAGGTGTGGCATATCAAGATTCTGATTAGAGAGCATGACTACTGCAGGTGTGCCTTAGGCTGGCCACAATAAAAGGTCTAATATATTTTACACAGCACTGCAACAAATGTCGTAGGTTTTGAGGGATTGTGCAGTTGGCATGCTGACTGCAGGACTGTCCACCAAAGCTGTTGCCTGTGAATTGAATGTTCATTTCTCAACCATAAGCCATCTCCAAAAGACGTTTCAGAGAATTTGGCAGTACATCCAACCGGCCTCACGACCACAGACAATGTGTAACCACACCAGCCCAGGACCTCCACATCCAGCATCTTCACCTCCAAGATCCTCTGAGACCGGCCACCCGGACAGCTGCTGCAACAATTTCTGCACAAACTGTCAGAAACCGGCTCAGAGATGCTCATCTGGAGGCTTGTCGTCCTCAGGGGTTTGACCTGACTGCAGTTCGTCGTCTGAGTGGATCAGCATTCCACAGGTCACAATCAACAACCTGATCAACTCTATGCGAAGGAGGCATGAGGCAAATGGATACACCAGATAATGACTGGTTTTTGGACTCCCTGGACCCGCCTGGACCCCCCCAATACAGGGAAACCTCACATTTTAGAGTGGCCTTTTATTGTGGCCAGCCTAAGGCACACCTGTGCAATAATCATGCTCTGTAATCAGCATCTTGATATGCCACACATATGAGGGGGATGGTTTATCTCGGCAAAGGAGAAGTTCTCACTAACACAGATTTGGACAGATTTGTGAACAATATTTGAGAGAAATGGGCCTTTTGTGTTCATAGAAAAAGTCTTAGATCTTTGTGTTCAGCTCATAAAAAATGGGGATGTTAAAAATCCTTGTTCCTTTGTGAGTCAATTAACACAGCCCCCACCCCTTTAAAATCCATGACATTCTTGACACGTTGTGATACTTGTGTGCGCTGGACACTTTAATGCTCTAATCTCCTCTAATTATTGAACATTGCTTTGTGCTTTGTCTCATACTGGAAAATAAACTGAAAGAGATACGGACAGCAGACACTGGTGACATAACTTATTTTTCTGGATAACATTATGTTATATTGAAAAAAAGGTTGAAGTAAAAGCATATGGACTCAGTTTTCAAGGTGAAGATGTTTTGTCTCTAATTCCAAGAGACTTTATTAATTCTGAGATCAACTGGTCAGAGAGCTGAGCTTATATCTCTAGAGGGAGGAGTTTAACCTGAAAGTTCAATCTTCAGTCTTCAGTTCCTGCTTGTTCTTGGGACATTTTCCCTTCAGTCTTGTCTTCAGCAAGTGAATCGCAAATGAAATGAATGCAAATGAATGCTCAATCAGATTCAGGTCAGGTGATTGACTTGGCCTTTGCATAACATTCCACTTTTTTCCCTTAAAAACACTTTCGCAGTATGCTTCGGGTCATTGTCCATCTGCACTGTGAAGCGTCGTCCAATAAGTTCTGAGCATTTGGCTGAATATGAGCAGATAATATTGCCCGAAACACTTCAGAATTCATTCTGCTGCTTTTGTCAGTGTCACATCATCAATAAATACAAGACAGCTCTTTGGATCTCATATTGAGAGTTGACAGCAACAGTTTCCAACAAATTACAAATTGGGTCAGATTTTAAACACATGGAACATATTAGGGCCAACCAATTTCAGAGAGAAAGAAAGAGAGAGAACAAACAACATAAATCAATTCATTTGAGTGTAAGCAAGAAATAAGCAATGCTTATTTATTTTGAATATTTCTCAGTGCATAAACATACAAAAAACATGTATTTCCGCTAGATTTTAAATTTGGTTCACCTCTTGGTCATTAAACCAGGTTCGAAATTAAAAGAAAAAATACTAATGCACAAGAACCAGTAATAATAATCTAACTTTCAATCAAGAACAAAACCTTTTGGCCTTCGACACATTAGCAAAAGGGCTTCTTAGGAACTAGAAATGTTAGCAAAGGCAGTGCAAGAAGAACATAACTATTTGTAGTAATACATACTGCACAAAGAGTAAACAACATAACATTTGTTCATCAACATTAATTATTCATTAATTTTTCACTTTTTTTTCTTTACTTTTGCCTGATAGTGGTGGGGCCACTAGGGAGCGCCGGTGGGCCGCCAATTGAATAGGCCTGCTCCAGAGATATAAGCTCAGCTCTCTTACCAGTTGATCTCAGAATTGATAAAGTCTCTTTGAATTTGAGATGAAACGTCTTCACCTTGAAAACTGAGTCCAGATGTTATTACTTCAACCTTTTTTTCAAGATGTCCTGGATGACTGAGAACCTTCACAGACATTATGGTATATTAATTGAAATATAAACATTCAACATAAGGTCAGTGTAGTAATTAATGCAATGATCTTCCAATAGACTTATGCTCTAAATGCATTTGATGCAGTGGATTATGTTAATCCACAGCTTGTTGTTCATTAGAGCTGTTTCAAACCTGTCAGTGTCAGTGAAGAATTACAAGTCAGTTTCCAAGAGTCAGTTAGTGACATACAGTAAATATGATCTGGATTGGATCTGTTTGATGCGACTTTATGAACTAATCACATTGTAGTTAATGATTTGTTTCTCTACCAGGTGCTGCAAGTCTGGGAAAGGGCATCAGTGGGATTTTATTCTGGCATTTCTCTCGCTCTAGTGGTCAGGGTGGAGTGGAGGAAGTGCCACCTGACTATGAGGGCGGTGTCTCTGAGGTAGGCGAAGCCACAGCACTGGCTGAGAGTGAGGATACCTATCCCATGTCCCAACCCAACTCTGCTGTGTTGGACACCTCCTCCTGTAAGTGTACAGTAGCCACGCCTGCTGTTTTCATTATGAAGATTTTCAAATCAGCATGCAGAACCACTGTTATAGTGGAGCTTAACACTGCAGTCTGTTGATTGGGCAAGAGAGAATCCTCCGCTGAAAAATGTCAAGTTGAAATTATAATTTCAGTTCAATAGTTGCCATGTCATCATTCATTTTTATTAATTATGATTTACAAAAACACTGTTACTACAGTGACTGAGTTTACCTTGATCAATTTGTTGATTCAGTTATTAATAAGATGTTATTACTCGAGGGCTACTCTGAGAATGTTTTTCTTTAGGATGAGTTTATGGAGCCATATGTGTGTCTGTGACAAAGCATTATTATAGCACAGGGGCTAGCTACTACCGGTTATAGAGGTAGCAGTAGTTCCATTAAACAGATTGAAATTGGGCTGGTTCACCACAATACCTACAGTCCCAGCTTAAAAGAATTATCATTATGAAAAAAATAATAATTCTGAAACGGCTTTTAGGGTTTCCTTCAGACCTGCTGTTAACATCTGAACTGAGAGGCTGTTTACATGGCATCCATTACTTTTACATTTTATTTATAAAGCCTAACAACACAGCAGTCTGTACAAGAAAAAGCCTGCAATCTAAAATGCTAATGGCCTGGCCTGTTAATGTGTTAATGTGTGATCAAAACATATATATACTTGTTGTTAAGAATGCTGTAGTATTTCTGCCAGGCCTGGGGGCTGCTATAAGTGCAGTCATTACATACAAGGAGAAACAATTGTGGAACTCTGCTCCAACATGCGTTTTTTGCTGGTGTTACACTCTCATTAATGGAATATTACGAAGCTAGCAATAATTTGAGGTGTGAACACTGAAATTACCCACAGATATCATAACATTGAGAGGAGCTCTTAGCCACCTGCGTTTAAATCATTAATCCCCCCTACTTTGATCAAATCAGGCCAGTTTTAGTGCTCTGGATCTGGACAGCAGCTGGTTGTGTGTGCACCAGGATTGGCCTGGCACACACAGTTTCATAAATCCGTGCACTCTGTCATATGGCCATCTTTACGCACAAATCTGCACCTGTTTTTATGCAACTTTGATAAATGAGGGACACTAAGTAAAGAGCAATCTGGTCCAACTCAAAGATTCATGTAGAATTAGATCTTATTTAAGTTTATTCATATATATGAATGGACAATTTATTTTAAATAAATATGGGGACAGTTGACATTAACAGTCACTGTGTTGGGCGGCAGTGGCTCAGTGGTAGAGCGGTTGTCCTTCAACCGAAAGGTAGGCGGTTCGATTCTCGCTCTCCCCACAGTTCATTGTGTCCTTGGGCAAGACACTTAACCCTCCTTGCCTCCAGTGGTGTTCCAGCTGTGACACTGATGAATAGAACCCTAATGTAAGTTGCATTGGATAAAAGCGTCAACTAAATGTAAATGTAAATTCACTTCAGGACAGTTGGAACTGGCTTTCGGGACGGTAATGAAAAAAGTTAGTCTGGAGCCCTGCATTTTCAAAAACATGAGGAGGGAAATCAAAGTTTTCAGTCAAAAAAGAAAATGAAGAAAATATATTAAACAGTGAAGAAATCGAATAAAATTAAAATAGCAAAAGGTATGTATTTATTTATATATTTTAGTTTGAAAGTCTGGCCCCCCACAGCACTGTGAAGAAACGAGCTGGCCCTCGAACAAATTTAGTTGATGACCCCTGACCTACGCCATGAGCAGCAAAAGCAGTGCTTGTTGGACAAGCATCTTTCTTTAAGATAAGACTTTATTGATCCCACAGAGGGGAAATGGACTTTAAAAAAGGTGTCCATGAAATTGAGACATACTGTAGAGTAAATACTATATATACAATCTTAGAAGTACTTCTAAATAGAACTGTAATAAATATAATACAATAACAAAGCAATAGGTAGAAGATAGTGGATAGTTAAGGCTTCTTAGCAGAGGCCTCAGTCTCTTCAGAAGGTGGAGGATGGTGTTGTGGGTCTAGTTTATTGTTCAGGTGAACACCTTGAAACTGTCTTCTATCTCAACGTCTGAGCCCTGGATGTTCAGAGGAAGAGACTCAAAACTAATCGGTATATTTCTTGATTTTTTTTGTGTTATGTAGTGGAGCTGGAGCGGCGCATTGACTTTGAGCTTCCAGAGGGTTTGGTGGAGAGTCGATACTGGTCAGCGGTCACCTCTCACACAGCCTACTGGTGCTCTTATAATGTCGCTCTGTTCCTCCTGAGCTTTATGTACAGACCACAAGAACCCACAGAGGACAACCCAGAATCATAAAACTGAAGCAAGTGCTGAGGATTAACTTTTGGATTATTTGCATTTTTCTTATTTTCAGAATTAAAAAATAAAGAAATGCCTTTTTATTTTTAAAGTAATTTATTCCAAAAGTTAATAAAATAACCATTGCATATTTCTAGTGCACACACTGTATATATATTTATGTATATATTAGCTTTAAGACCCACTGTCTTAATATCACTTTTTAAATGTGTTTTTCTCATTTTGGACTCAAACTCTTTTATCCATCTCAATTTTGGACATTGATTTTGAATGGCGCCAAAACTATGTACAGTCAGGTTCATAAATATTGGGACATCAACACAATTCTAATCTTTTTGGCTCTAGACACCACCACAATGGATTTGAAATGAAACAAACAAGATGTGCTTTAACTGCAGACCTTTAGCTTTAATTTGAGGGTATTTACATCCAAATCAGGTGAACGTGTAGGAATTACAAAAAATGCCCAGGTGTGTGTTATTCCCTCATTATCCCATTTACAAGGAGCAGATAAAAGGCTCAGAGTTTATTTCAAGTGTGCTATTTGTGTTCGGAAGTTGTTGCTGTTTATCTCTCAATATGAGATCCAAAGAGCTGTCACTGTCAGTGAAACAAGACATCATTAGGCTGAAAAAAACAAAACTAACCCATCAGAGAGATAGCAATCTTTAGGTGTGGCCAAATCAAAAGTTTGGAACATCCTTAAAAAGAAAGAACGCACCAGAGAGCTCAGCAACACCAAAAGACCAGGAAGACCACGGAAAAGAACTGTGGTGGATGAACGAAGAATTCTTTCCCTGGTGAAGAAAACACCCTTCACAATAGTTGGCCGGATCAAGAACACTCTCCAGGAGGTAGGTGAATGTGTGTCAAAGTCAACAATCAAGAGAAGACTTCACCAGAGTGAATACAGAGGGTCCACCACAAGATGTAAACCATTGGTGAGCCTCAAAAACAGGAAGGCCTGATTAGAGTTTGCCAAACAACATCTAAAAAAGCCTTCACAGTTCTGGAACAACATCCTATGGACCGATGAGACCAAGATCAACTTGTACCAGAGTGATGGGAAGAGAAGAGTCTGGAGAAGGAAAGGAACTGCTCATGATCCAAAGCATAGCACCTCATCAGTGAATCATGGTGGTGGTAGTGTCATGGCGTGGGCATGTATGGCTGCCAATGGAACTGGTTCTCTTATATTTATCGATGATGTGACGCTGACAAAAGCAGCAGGAGGAATTCTGAAGTGTTTGGGGCAATATGATCTGCTCATATTCAGCCAAATGCTTCAGAACTTATTGGACGACACTTCACAGTGCAGATGGACAATGACCCGAAGCAAACTGCGAAAGCAACCAAAGAGTTTTTTAAGAGAAAAAAGTGGAATGTTATGCAATGGCCAAGTCAATCACCTGACCTGAATCTGATTGTTTAAGTTCTTTAATTGTCTCCCATAGGAGAAATTTGTCTTGGACAAAAAGGGCAATACTGCAGCACAACATAAATTTGAGTTGATAAATACATAAATAACAGTAAGGACAATTTTAAAAACAACATGGGCAATGTCACCTCCTGATGTGCCAGCACCATCAATAAGCCATACATGACCATGACCTATCCCTAAACCTTAGTTTATACCATTCCCCCCATGTACAGTGCGAAAGCATCGGAAATCACAGTTATCTTGACCTCGAGTGCCCTCTATGTTTGCGTTCATCCCCAACCGCTCATTAGTGAGCTTTATTGAGAGAGGGATGAACGAGTTTTTTAAACCGATTGTGTTTGCAGAGTGGAACCCTGTACCTCCTCCCTGAATTCATTAAAACATATTCATCAAACAGTACATGAGATGTGTTGGCCTGTCTGATGACAGCCTGCTCGAACATCTCCTGTGGGGGCAGTGGGGCAGGAGTGCCCATTATCTTACTTGCTGTTTTAACTAGATTGTAAATTTGAACTTTGGATTTAACTGAGATTTCCAAACCAGCAGGTGATACCGTACCTAAGTATAGACTCTATAGTTGCTCTGTAGAAGATTGTCATGATGTTTTTACAGACACCTTTTAACAGTTTTCTGAGGTATGATTGAATCGACACAGAAGGAGATATAAGCTGTAATTGATTCAGTGGCAGTATTTATATCCACATCCTCATAAAAGATGTCCCAGTCCGTGCAAAGAAAGCATCCCTTCAGCTCCTCTCTTTTATCTCTGGACCAAACTTTTACTGTTTGTTGTTGTGGTTTGCTGGACTTAAAAACTGACCTGTAAGTGGGAACAAGATGGACTACATTGTGATCAGAGTTACCAAGGGGTGGTTTGGCCCTGGCTGTATATGCATCCTTGATGTTGCCATAACATTTATCCTGGATGTTATTGTCTCTGGTACTGCACTTGATATATTGAAAAAACCCAGGCAGAGATTTATTGAGGCTGCAGTGGTTAAAATCACCAAGAATGAACATTGGGGCGTCGGGTTTGTTCTGAAGATGTTGGTGGACACAGTCTGAAATAGTGCTGGCTGCACTAGCAGCATTTCCATTTGGTGGAATATACACTACACACACAAAGACATTGGTAAATTCCTTTGGGAGGTAGTCTGGGCGCAGGGTAATGCACAGCAGCTCAAGGTCTGGATTACATATTCTTTCTCTCACAGCAATATTACGGTACCAACTGTCTTTTACGTAAATACAAACCCCTCCTCCTCTGGTTTTACCGGAGTTTGCATCCCTGTCCAGTCGTATATTTGTGAAGCCCTCAACATGTATAAAGCTGTCCGGTACATCCTCATGAAGCCAAGTCTCTGTGAAGACCAACAAACCAGAGTCACGGTATTCATAGCTTGAGCATAGAGCATGTATTTCACCTGCTGAAGACAAGACTGAAGGTAAAATGTCCCAAGAACAACAGAAACTGAAGACAGTTGCAGTAGAGGACTGGCAGAGCATCACCAGGGATGAAACCCAGCGTCTGGTGATGTCTATGCGTTCCAGACTTCAGGCTGTAATTGACAGCAAAGGATTTGCAACCAAGTATTAAAAAGTGAAAGTTTGATTTATGATTGTTAATCTGTCCCATTACTTTTGGTCCTTTAAAAAGTGGGAGGCACATTTACAAACTGTTGTAATTCCTACACCGTTCACCTGATTTGGATGTAAATACCTCAAATTAAAGCTAAAAGTCTGCAGTTAAAGCACATCTTGTTCGTTTCATTTCAAATCCATTGTGTTGATGTCCCAATATTTATGGACCTGACTGTATATGTCCATATGATTCTAGTGATGAAGAGTGTCTGTCTTCAAATCTTTGCAATAGGAATGTCATTGGTCCAAGACTGGACTTGGACAGTTTGTGTAGCCCATAAGATGATCAAAAGGAGTTATTTAAAGAACTAAATTTTAAGTGCACATTCTACAAGGTAATTATCTTTATGAAACAGACTGCTTTGCTTAGTGCTATGAAATGCTGCTCCATACTAAGCCCCTGCCTCAATAATTAGAGTTTTGGCTGAACACAGCATGGAAACCAGAGTGGTGCATAGCACTCAAAGCGCTTCAGTTAATGTGCTACTGAAAGCTTGGAAAGACTGAGTGCAAAAGGAAAATGTTTACAGCCATTTTGTGTAAAATGACATACCACAAATAAATCTTAGCAATTATTTGTTGTTAATGTACTTTGCATATGTATGTTTTTATTTGTTTTTCATTTTATTTTTATTCTATGTTACAGTATTTTGTTTGTCATGTTTTTTAAATTTACATCAGAACGTTTTAAGTTATCAACTATTAACTCAGTAACAACTCAGTAACAACGTTAAAAGCAAACAATTCCTAAAAGCTTATTGAGCAAAGAGCATAGAAAAATTGTTTTGTGAATTATTAAACCAAATGTCTTGACTACTGTAATGGAGACTTGCTAAATAAACCCAGGAGCAAGTCTGAAAGACTGTATTAGAGACATATTTATTAAATAAATAAAGTAAGCCTCAGACTACTGATAATGGATTTGGTCATTTTTACAATTTAAATGTTATTTTAAGTAATTGATTTTAAGTAATGAAATAATTGTTTCAAAATATTTGTTTCCACATAAATCTGTGACTGGCACACTCTCTTTTCTAAATAAACATTTACAACAAATATGGTTGGTTCATTTTCTTTACACTTGTTGCCCTGAATGCATTTTTATTATGAATTTTTTTGACAATAAGTGACAAATATTTAATAGCATTAATGTATCCCTGCAAGAGTCGCCACAGTCTCATGTGTTTACGAACATCATATTAATAATATATTTTATTTGTGGACGTTACCTTACAGCACATACACAGAATGAAACAATCAAATCAGAAATACACAAGAAACATTAGAATGGAAGCAATAATACACCACAAGAAAAGAGTTAGTGGGGGAGATTATGAAGTGGTAGGCCAGTCTGAAGAGGTGGGTTTTTAGTCAGGTTTTGAAGATGGATAAAGTCTATGGTACAGAAGTCTGGTGGGAGTTCTTCTCTGTTTAACACATCATTCCAATCTGAAACCAGAGCATCTGAGGTTGTGTCATTTGGGATAGAGATGGTGTCAATAACAGCAGAAAGAGCAGTTAAGTCAATGTTTTTAATATTGTGGAATGAGACTGAACGAGGCATACCACTTCTAGATAATGGTAAATTGATGTTTAAGGAGATGAATTTATGGTCAAAGATAGGCAGGTCAGCGGCAGAGAAGTTTATGGGGGTAACACCTGAGCAGCAAATGATGTCCTCTGGTTCTTGCTCAGGTCGTCAGAAAACCCACCACTGGGGGTCGACGCGTTGGCACAGCGGTTCCATGGCGGTATGGCACCCATTGGCGGCTCTTCTGTTGTTAGGCTTCCCCCCTAGGCAGGTGGATATCCAGACACTTCTGGAAAAATCTCTAAAATTTACTCGATTTAGACATTAGACAACAATATACCATGCTTCCCCTGGAGAAGACACGGACAAACAAAGTACACATCCATCAGCACAACCGCTCACGTTATCACTGGTGTTGTTTACTAAGTTCTATTATGCATTTGTAGCTGAAAAACAAAACTGTGGAACTCCAGCTCCACTTTGCGGATTTTTTGTGATTTAGTCTTTTCTTATACTTTAAGTCAGTAATCTTATAAAATCCTTAAATCCTAAAAACTTCCATGTCTTTTACATCTAGCGTACAAGACAAACTTTCTGCTAATGCTACATTTACTACATTTACCGCCACAATCTTTTATTTCCAGACCTGTCTTCACCTTGAAACCTGGGTCCAGATGCTTTCGCTTTAACTTTTTCTTCAAGATGACCAGGATGACTGAGAACCTACAGACTTTTATTTGTATAATTATTATCCTGGTGTCAGGAACAGTGGACTAAAGTCGCCTTTTGTGCATTAAACGTGACGCACAAAATGACTGTAACAGGAAAAGGGTAAAACTGGGATATTTTAGTATTTTTGCAGACATCCCCGGGACATGGGGAAAGGCCCTTCAAAATGGGACTGTCCCAGCTAAAACAGGACGTATGGTCACCCCAACCAAGGCACCGTAAATTTTCCACACACAACAAACATAGCAGAGGTGGTATAGTCGGATCCTTGGAAAAAGTAAATCCAAATAAAAAATACCCTGTAGTTTTGTTCAAGATCCAGTCTGGAGTTTAAACTATTACAATTATATTTATATTATATTACTATTACTTTTACTATCTGCAGCTTGCTTCATTAACTCTATTGACATTGATTAGAAGGAAAATTCAAAGTCGATTGTTCTGGCTCTGCTTTCGTCGAGAGAAGGGACAGGCTTACGGAGAGTGCCCATACCCACTTTCTTTCACTCAGAAAAGAAGTGGGTATGGCTATGCCAGGCTAGTATATTCCATCTAAACCTGCAAAATATGGTATAGCCTAAAGAACTGGGCTGCCCAAAATGCCACTTACTCATATGCTTGGGACTTACAAGTCTAGACAAGGAAACCTGATGGATCCCATTAAAAAAACAATGAACGAGAGTTGTCCTGGAAATAACAACTGTCTTGCATAAACTGCACGTTTGAGTTCTCCCCAGAGTGGCTCAATAATATTGATTGGAAACTCCTGACCTCAATATCATTGAGCTACTCTGGGGAGATCTCAAACGTGCAGTTTATGCAAGACAGCCCAAGAATTTACAAGTTACAAGTTTTGAAACCGATTGAGCATGTATTTCACTTGCTGAAGACAAGACTGAAGGGAAAATGTCCCAAGAATAAGCAGGAACTGAAGACAGTTGCCGTAGAGGCCTGGCAGAGCATCACCAGGGATGAAACCCAGCGTCTGGGATGTCTGTGTTCCAGACTTCAGGCTGTAATTGACAGCAAAGGATTTGCAACCAAGTATTAAAAAGTGAAAGTTTGATTTATGATTGTTAATCTGTCTCATTAATTTTGATCCCTTAAAAAGTGGGAGGCACATAAACAAACTGTTGTACTTCCTACACTGTTCACCTGATTTGGATGTAAATAACCTCAAATTAAAGCTAAAGGTCTGCAGTTAAAGCACATCTTGTTCATTTCAAATCCATTGTGGTGGTATATACTATAGAGCCAAAAATATTAGAATTGTGTCGATGTCCCAATATTTATTGACTTACACATATACACACGTGGACAAAATGTTGGTACCCTTCGGTCAATGAAAGAAAAACTCACAATGGTCACAGAAAAAACTTTATTCTGACAAAAGTAATAATAAATAAAAATTCTATGAATGTTAACTAATGAAAGTCAGACATTGCTTTTCAACCATGCTTCAACTGAATTATGTAAAAAAATAAACTCATGGAACAGGCCTAGACAAAATTGTTGGTACCCCTAACTTAATATTTTGTTGCACAACCTTTTGAGGCTATCACTGCAATCAGACGACTCCTGTAACTGTCAATGAGACTTCTGCCCCTCTCAGCAGGTATTTTGGCCCACTCCTCATGAGCAAACTGCTCCAGTTGTTTCCAGTTTGAAGGGTGTCTTTTCCAGACGACATGTTTCAGCTCCTTCCAAAGATGCTCAATAGGATTGAGGTCAGGGCTCATAGAAGGCCACTTTAGAATAGTCCAATGTTTTCCTCTTAACCATTCTTGGGTGTTTTTGCAGTGTTTTGGGTCATTGTCCTGTTGCAAGACCCATGACCTGCGACTGAGACCAAGCTGTCTGACACTGGCCAGCACATTTCTCTCTAGAATCCCTTGATAGTCTTCAGATTTCATTGTACCCTGCACAGATTCAAGAAACCCCTGTGCCAGATGCAGCAAAGCAGCCCCAGAACATAACAGAGCCTCCTCCATGTTTGACAGTAGGGACAGTGTTCTTTTCTTGATATGCTTCATTTTCCGTCTGTGAACATAGAGCTGATGTGCCTTGGCAAAAGTTCCATTTTTGTCTCATCTGTCCATAGGACATTCTCACAGAAGCTTTGTGGCTTGTCAACATGTAGTTTGGTTTATTCCAGTCTAGCTTTTTTATGATTTGTTTTCAACAATGGTGTCCTCCTTGGTCGTCTCCAATGTAGTCCACTTTGGCTCAAACAACGACGGATGGTGCGATCTGACACTGATGTTCCTTGAGCATGGAGTTCACCTTGGATCTCTTTAGAAGTCTTTCTGGGCTCTTTTGTTACCATTCGGATTATCCGTCTCTTTGATTTGTCATCAATTTTCCTCCTGTGGCCACGTCCAGGGAGTTTGGCTACAGTCCCATGGATCTTAAATTTCTGAATAATATGTGCAACTGTAGTCACAGGAACATCTAGCTGCTTGGAGATGGTCTTATAGCCTTTACCTTTATTCTGCTCTCCTTGTGTGTATCTAACACAATTTAGCAGTAAGCCTAACTCCTTTCGAAAACATGCGCAGAGTCAGGATGTAGCGTCTATAGCTCCAATTTATTGCTCCAAAATGTTTCCAAAACAGAGTAAAACTGTAAACAAAAAAGAAGAGGTTCTTAGCATAAAGTAAAATATGGCTAATGTTAGCTCACATACACAAAATATAAGTACTGAAGGTACTTCATGGCAATATATCAAATTTCACATTTCCAATAATAATCTTGTACATATAATGCATGTACATGGTAGATCTTATGTATAGAAAACCAAAACTTACAGACGGTGGTGTCAAAGGCATAAACAAAAGGTAGATGGCAGAAGATGAACTTGTGTCTCATGTGCTTACTGAGAGCAAAAACAAAATGGCTGACTTCCTGTCACAACTTCTGTCACAAACTGAGCCTTCAAAATAAAATACAATGAAAAGTACTAAATGCGATGTAACGTAAAAACAATTATACCGAACTAATTAAGGGCAAAACAACCTTTATCATGCTTGTCTATAATTTTCTTTCTATTCTCCTGCGACAACTCTTTCCTTCGCTTCCTCTGGTCCATGTTGAGTGTGGTACACACCATGTCACCAGACAACACAGTGACTACCTGAAGCCCTATAAATAGGCCCACTGACTGATTACAAGATTGTACACACCTGTGATGCTAATTAGTGCACACACCTTAAATTAACATGTCCATTTGGTCACATTATTTACAGTCTTTTCTAGGGGTACCAACAATTTTGTCTAGGCCTGTTCCATGAGTTTATTTTTTAAAATAATTCCGTTGAAGCATGGTTGAAAAGCAATGTCTGACTTTCATTGGTTAACCATTTATAGAATTTTTATTTATTATTACTTTTGTCAGAATAAAGTTTTTCTGTGACCATTGTGAGTTTTTCTTTCATCTTTCATTGAAAGTACCAACATTTATATATATATATATATATATATATATATATATATATATAAAAACTTTGTCCTTCACCCTCCGGGTGGTCTCTCATCCTTCAAGCTTGGGTCCTCTACCAGAGGCCTGGGAGCTTGAGGGTTCTGCGCAGTATCTTTGCTGTTCCTAGTACTGCACTTTTCTGGACCGAGATGTCTGGTGTTCTCCCAGGGATCTGCTGTAGCCACTCTTCCAGTTTGGGGGTTACTGCCCCGAGTGCTCCGATGACCACAGGCACCACTGTCGCCTTCACCTTCCAAGCCTTTTCCAGCTCTTCTCTGAGGCCTTGGTATTTCTCTAGTTTCTCATGTTCCTTTTTCCTGATGTTGCAATCACTTGGTATTGCCACGTCAACCACAACGGCCTTCCTCTGCTGTTTGTCCACCACCATATATATATATATATATATATATATTTTTTTTTTTCAACCTTTATTTAACCAGGATAGTCCCACTGAGATTACAAATCTCTTTTGCAGGGGAGTCCTGGCCCCATGTGTGTTTGGGGGGGGGATATATACACACACATATATATATATACCCAGTTCATATACTTATCCACATACACATGTGCTCATACCCTGGCAGAATTTGTGATTTTTTTTGGGCAATTTTTCAGGGAATATGAATGATAACATAAGAAACGTTCTTTCACTCATAGTTAGTGTTTGGTTGAAGACATTAATTGTCAAACAACTGTGTTTTACTCTTTTTAAATCATAATGACAACAGAAAATTACCCTGATCATAAGTTTACATAGTCCAGTTCTTAATACCGTGTATTTAACATCAAAGACAGCTTGAAGTCTTTTGTGGTAGTTGGATGAGGCTCTTTATTTTCTCAGATGGTAAAGCTGTCCATTCTTTTTGGAAAAAAGCCTCCAGTCCCTGTAAATTCTCAGGCTGTCTTGCATGAACTGCACGTTTGAGATCTCTCCAGAGTGGCTCAATAATATTGAGGTCAGGAGACTGAGATGGCACTTTATGCTGCTGTAGCCAATGACAGGTCGACCTGGACTTGTGCTTTGGATTGTTGTCATGTTGAACGTCCAAGTATGTCCCATGTGAGGCTTCTGGGCAGATGAGTGCAAATTTTTCTCCAGAAACATCAGTGTAGCACTGGATGAAAGATACATGGGTCTGTCAGGAGCCCTTAAACTCACTGACCTTTTATTCACACACACACTGATTACAAGCAGATCACAGGTGAGGATGGTCACCTTTAGTAGCCGTTCAAACCTGTTTATGTCAACTTGTGCATGTTATCAAGCCAAAATCACCAGGGTATGTAAACTTTTGATCAGGGTTGTTTGTGTAGTTTCTGTTGTCATTATGATTTAAAAAGAATAAACACAGTATGACAATAAATAGCTTCACCCCACCACTAACTATGAGTGAAAAAAAGTTTTTTTGTTATCATTCATTTTCTCATAAAAAAAAAAAAAAGTCCCATAAAATAATCACATCTTTACCCAGGGTATGTAAACTTATGATCTCAACTGTATTTTATATAATGAGCATAGAAAGAAAAAAAAACCCAGAACAATCTTGGTCCTGTTTTCTTTCCTGCCACACATTCAGCCTTATTAAAGGGAGCAGCCGAGGAGAGCAGCAGAGGAGTGAGGCACGCCATTTGGTGTGTCTCACTCACAGGAACAGGACACCAAAGAGAACAAGAAATGGACAGACTTTGGAAAAAATCAGGTAAGACTTAAATTTATATCTAGTCAGTGATAGGGATGGGATGGTATGAGATTCTGAAGGTATAATAACCTTGATTAAAAAAATATCACAGTATTGATTAAAGCTTGAAAAGCTTTTATTTTCCAGGTTAATTGGTCTTAGAATTTTTTTTTAAATCATACAGCAGAAGAATTATTAGTGTACATAATTTCAAATAAATAAATGAATTTAAATAAATGACTGCAGTGTCTTTAAGACAGGGCTTTAGCTGTTTTTCTTTGAGTCTGGCTTCACAGAACAGCAGCTTTGTTTTGAATTGCCCATTCAGGCATTTTAACACTGCTTGAATTTATTTTTATTACCTCTGTTCTAATTATTCAGTAAATAGCACAGACACAGTTCTACTGAAGCTTTGAAAGGATTTCTCAGCAAAGTGTGGTTCCTTTTAGTGGTTTCTTTAGTTTTATTCACATTAAATGCAACGGGCCAACATTAAACCTACTGTTGCTGCGTATCTCACGTGATGGAGCTGTGGAGGTGCCTAACAGTTAAACCTTATGTGTTTGTTCAATCAGACACCACAGAAATAGTAGGTGAACTTAAACGTGCTTCCATTTAGCTCTCAGTGAACCCCATCAAACAAACACCAACAGAAATATGTATAGCACTGTTCAGTCCTCCCTCACATGTCCCTTTTGTCACCTCATAAACAGTCTGTGAAGTAATTATCTGCTCAAAACAAAGTCCAAACCAATGGTTAAAACAAAAGAGCAAAGGAAAAAGACACTGCATGCTCCTGTAGCACAGAGCAGACCTCACAGAGCTGCAGAGACTGGTCCATTTTCTGGATATATTCTCCTCTAGACTCCCCAAAAACTCTTTAACTGATCCCAGAGTCTAAGAACTATCTTTTTCCTGCTCAGCGTCAGGCGGCAGCCCCCACACCTGCCGCTCCAGGAAACCTGCATTAACGCGCACTAATTATTTAATTAATCAATTAATTATTAACTCTAGCTTTAAAATGGAATAAATGTAAGTGTAACTTAAAGAATAATGTTAAATACAGATGCTCTTTATTAAATGTGACATTTTTATTTGTGTCTCATCAGCTCATATTACATTCATTAATTAATACTAATGTAACTTAATGTTACTTACATAATATTACAACCGTTGCTGAGATGAGGAATAATATCAATAGTTTAATGTATTGGTACAGTTTTTAGAGATTTCTGTCCAGTTCAGTGAACTGTGTCAGTGAGACAGACATGATGCTCTACTGTCTAAAAACAAAAGGATTTAGCTAATACTGTATATATTTTGGGTGTAAAAGTTATACTGTGCTACTTTATGGAGAATATCATCTCTATTCTTTGGACAATCAGTCACAGAGTATCTAGATTTAAAGTGGTTAGGACATTATACTGGTTCTAGGGTTTACATTTGAGCAGACTCAGACTTAAACCCGAGCCTGTTTTTTGGTGTGTCTGCTCGAAAATGACATGTCCACAGTGAATTGACTGTATCTCTGTAACTGTAAGGTGTATTTCAATAATTCTGGTGTCAAAATGAAGAGGGCACATTTCAATGTGCATGTTACAGTTTTAGAATAAATCAAGATGGAAAACACCAAAAACATTTCCACCTAAAAAAAAAACAATATTTGGATGAATATCCCCTTTAGATGAAGACTGTTGCAGCTCAAACACTATTTTAAATTACAGCCACACAACAACATTTACCTGCACCAAATATAGTTCTTCTAATGTGAAACAAACCAAAACTATAAAGATTTTAGTCTGAAATGGTCAGGCGGAGTCTCCATTTGGCACAATATGGCACAGTTTGGCACCACCTGTTTTGTTTGCTTGCTGTTTGGTCTGTGTTTGGAGTAAATGTAAATGTAAATGGTAAATTGTAGCTGAGTCTCAGCTGATCAATTTGATGCTGCTTTGCCATATTAGGCTTGGAATGTGTATTGTATCAAACCCTATGGGCCCCCGATGTGACAAGCCCCCACAGGTTAATACTAATAAACGAGTGATGCTGGGACTTGCTCATATGGTTTAGTCACACACTCAAAAAAAGTTTGATTTGATACAAAATGAATATAATCCATAAATAATGAGTAAAGTTGTAACTTATGTCCTCAGATCTTTGGATGAAAATGAACCTCCAGTCTGCCATTAACAAGGAGGTGTTTGCTCCATGTGGAGAGCGGCTACTGGTGGCGGTGGAGGTTCGGAGGGGGAGGAGGAAGTACAGGTCCTTCCTGTCGATGAGGGCTAAAGGGGGCTACACCACTTTCATCTGTGTTTCAGGTATAACTTTGCTTGGCAGTAAATGAATGGAAACCGTAAGTACATACCATTTAGAGTGATCTCATCTTGGGCGCAGTGGCTCAGTGATAAGGCAGTTGTTCTATGAGGTTTTATGAACTGTGGGGAGAGCGGGAATCGAACCACCAACCTTCTGGTTCCGCTCTACCACTAATATGTTGTGTAATTTAAAGTTAGTCTCTAACATGCAAAAATATAGTATTTAGCTGTTTTAGTTGTATAAGTTATTGAAGACAATAAAATAAAATTAACATGAATTGTGATAAAATTAAAATTGTATTCTTGACGTAAGAAAATTGTGAAATTTGATTTATGCCACATCACCCACCCATGGACCCTTTAATGCATGGGCTGGGGCATTCGAAAGTGAGGGGCCTATTATGAGCCAACCATCTCAAAGAAGTTCCATAAAGGCAATAGACTTTGCTGTTGAGAGTTTATTATGGTAATAGTGTAATCCCCTAAATCTGTGAGCTGTTCAACAACATAGCAATACATTTTCTTATCTTATTTTCTTTTTGAAGTGTGATTTTTTCTTTTGAAGTTGGATTGTTGGTTGGGACTGCCTCAAACTGAGTTGCAAAAAAATGTGGTTTTATCAACAAAAGTGTTAAAGGAGAACCAGCATCTTGATATGCCACAACTGTGAGGTGGATGGATTATCTCAGTGCTCACTAACACAGAGTTGGACAGATTTGTGAACAATATTTGAGAGAAATAGGCTTTTTGTGTTCAGCTCATTAAAAATTGGAGAAAAAACTTTTTTTTTTAAACATTTTTGTTCAGTGTACGTATATGGATGTGTTTTGTGTTGCTGTAACACATGTAAACATATGTGTGTTCACAGTGACAAAAAGCAAGCCCCCTCAAGTTTACATCACAAAAGTTAAGCACTTTGGAGACTTGCTCTTCACCAGGAGGTCCCAGTGGGCAGTTTTTGAGCTGCGACAGGTTAATGGCATAAGCCCACAAAAGGTCAGAAAGTTTTCAGAAATATGGCATTGAACTCTCCAGGACCAACTTTTTAAACATTGTTTTTAAAATGAATAATACAGTATATACAATTGAAACACAACTTGAACATAATTGTATGACATTAATGTTAATCTAGCTAACTCACTGCACCTCTGCTTACTGCTTGTACCTAAGGACAGCCCAGAGTTTGAGCTGACCTTTGACAACACTGTGGACCACTGGGTGGCCAGCTCTGCTGCAGACAAATGCGTCTTTGTCCAAGTTCTATACTGTGCCTGCCAGGCACATTGGAGAAACCAGTCTAGAGGTGTGGGCATTACAGCTAAGCCAGACAAGGACCAGAAGAAGGTACCGCACAGTGAGAGCACCTCTGGTTCTAATGGGTCCCCTGGTCTCACTCCCGTGCCCAGAACTTTGCTGGCAAGACGCAAGAGCTTTGTTCCACCCAAACAGACTCAGTTTATCAACTGCCAGCCCAAACTGACCAGAGGTAATCATACAACATCTAAGATTACTGTTCAAAATGTTGCGCCACACCATTTTGTTTATGTTCTGCAGATGCTCACAGAATGAACCTTGTTATCAACCGCTGCAAAGCTTTTCTAAATCGAATGAAGAGTAAGATGGGTCAAGGTAAGGCATGTGCTTTATTCTTTCAAATCAATCCCAATACAAATGCAATATTTTTCGACTTGCTATAACTCAGCTTTCTGCATCATCTGTACAATAGGACTGCATGATTATAGGAAATAACATGATGAATAACATTTTGATTTGGCCATACTACAAACCTAGGCTTCATGTGAGTGTCATCCTGTCCTTGTGTTTATATTCACAATCTAGTAATCTTGTAGTAATATCAGTAATCACTATAATATATATTTTATTATAAAAACATGGGACTGTTACATTGATAATGTCCATTCAAATTTTTTATCTTGTTATTTTTTTTACTTTCCTGCACCTCTTGCAACACCAGACACAGGCTTTTCTATAATGCAGCAGTCAGATGAGAATAGTGGCTTTGTTTTTCGGGGGAAGGTTAATACAATAGCTGTCATTCGGAAGCGGAACAGTTAGGCTTTGGGGTTTGAAGCCACTGACAGGGAGAGTGTGAGACACACAGAACAGATGTGAGAGGTACCAGGCTGTACCAAGACACTTAAAACAGCCAACAGCCATTCATGGTTGGCCTGATTTTAACCTCTAAAATCACCAGTGTTAAATAAACACATGAACACAAAAGCCCTTTTCACACATGTCCTCTGTGTCTGGAGGACGTGTGTGCGCGTTTACACATGCACCAGAAGTCTGGAGGACGTGTGCGCGTCTACACACGCACCAGAAGTCTGGAGGACGTGTGCTCGTTTACACACGCACCAGAAGTCTGGAGGACGTGTGCGCGTTTACACATGCACCAGAGGTCTGGAGGACGTGTGCGCGTCTACATGCACCAGAAGTCTGGAGGACGTGTGCGCGTTTACACATGCACCAGAAGTCTGGAGGACGTGTGCTCGTTTACACATGCACCAGAGGTCTGGAGGACGTGTGCGCGTTTACACACGCACCAGAGGTCTGGAGGACGTGTGCGCGTTTACACATGCACCAGAAGTCTGGAGGACGTGTGCGCGTTTACACATGCACCAGAAGTCTGGAGGACGTGTGCGCGTTTACACATGCACCAGAAGTCTGGAGGACGTGTGCTCGTTTACACATGCACCAGAGGTCTGGAGGACGTGTGCGCGTTTACACATGCACCAGAAGTCTGGAGGACGTGTGCTCGTTTACACACGCACCAGAGGTCTGGAGGACGTGTGCACGTTTACACACGCACCAGAAGTCTGGAGGACGTGTGCGCGTTTACACACGCACCAGAAGTCTGTAGGACGTGTGCTCGTTAACACAGGCACCAGAAGTCTGGAGGACATGTGCGCGTTAACACATGCACCAGAAGTCTGGGGGACGTGTGCGCGTTTACAAACGCACCAGATGTCTGGAGGACGTGTGCGCGTTTACACATGCACCAGAGGTCTGGAGGACGTGTGCGCGTTTACACATGAACCAGAAGTCTGGAGGACGTGTGCGCGTTTACACATGCACCAGAAGTCTGGAGGACGTGTGCGCGTTTACACATGCACCAGAGGTCTGGAGGACGTGTGCTCGTTTACACATGCACCAGAAGTCTGGAGGACGTGTGCGCATTTACACATGCACCAGAAGTCTGGAGGGCGTGTGGCGTTTACACATGCACCAGAAGTCTGGAGGACGTGTGCGCGTTTACACATGCACCAGAGGTCTGGAGGACGTGTGCTCGTTTACACATGCACCAGAAGTCTGGAGGACGTGTGCGCATTTACACATGCACCAGAAGTCTGGAGGACGTGTGCTCGTTTACACATGCACCAGAAGTCTGGAGGACGTGTGCTCGTTTACACATGCACCAGAAGTCTGGAGGACGTGTGCGCGTTTACACATGCACCATAGGTCTGGAGGACGTGTGCGCGTTTACACATGCACCAGAGGTCTGGGGGACGTGTGCGCGTTTACACATGAACCATAGGTCTGGAGGACGTGTGCGGGTTTACACATGAACCATAGGTCTGGAGGACGTGTGCGCGTTTACACATGCACCAGAAGTCTGGAGGACGTGTGCGGGTTTACACATGAACCATAGGTCTGGAGGGCGTGTGCGCGTTTACACACACGCACCAGAAGGTCTGGAGGGCGTGTGCGCGTTACACGCACCAGAAGTCTGGAGGGCGTGTGCTGCGTTTACACACGCACCAGAAGTCTGGAGGGCGTGTGCGGCGTTTACACGCACCAGAGGTCTGGAGGGCGTGTGCGTTTACACATGCACCAGAGGTCTGGAGGCGTGTGCGCGTTTACACACGCACCAGAAGTCTGGAGGGGCGTGTGCGCGTTTACACAAGCACCAGAAGTCTGGAGGGGCGTGTGCGGCGTTTACACACCAGAAGTCTGGAGGGCGTGTGCGCGTTTACACATGCACCAGAAGTCTGGAGGACTTGTGCGCGTTTACACATGCACCAGAAGTCTGGAGGATGTGCGCGTTTACACGCACCAGAAGTCTGGGGGCGTGTGCGCGTTTACACATGCACCAGAAGTCTGGAGGACGTGTGCGCGTTTACACATGCACCAGAAGTCTGGAGGACGTGTGCGCGTTTACACATGCACCAGAAGTCTGGAGGGCGTGTGCGCGTTTACACATGCACCAGAAGTCTGGAGGGACGTGTGCTCGTTTACATGCACCAGAGGTCTGGGGGACGTGTGCGCGTTTACACATGCACCAGAAGTCTGGGGGACGTGTGCTCGTTTACACATGCACCAGAAGTCTGGAGGACGTGTGCGCGTTTACACATGCACCAGAAGTCTGGGGGACGTGTGCGCGTTTACAAACGCACCAGATGTCTGGAGGACGTGTGCGCGTTTACACATGCACCAGAGGTCTGGAGGACGTGTGCGCGTTTACACATGCACCAGAAGTCTGGAGGACGTGTGCGCGTTTACACATGCACCAGAAGTCTGGAGGACGTGTGCGCGTTTACACATGCACCAGAGGTCTGGAGGACGTGTGCTCGTTTACACATGCACCAGAAGTCTGGAGGACGTGTGCGCATTTACACATGCACCAGAAGTCTGGAGGACGTGTGCGCGTTTACACATGCACCAGAAGTCTGGAGGACGTGTGCGCGTTTACACATGCACCAGAGGTCTGGAGGACGTGTGCTCGTTTACACATGCACCAGAAGTCTGGAGGACGTGTGCGCATTTACACATGCACCAGAAGTCTGGAGGACGTGTGCTCGTTTACACATGCACCAGAAGTCTGGAGGACGTGTGCTCGTTTACACATGCACCAGAAGTCTGGAGGACGTGTGCGCGTTTACACATGAACCATAGGTCTGGAGGACGTGTGCGCGTTTACACATGCACCAGAGGTCTGGGGGACGTGTGCGCGTTTACACATGCACCAGAAGTCTGGAGGACGTGTGCGGGTTTACACATGAACCATAGGTCTGGAGGACGTGTGCGCGTTTACACACGCACCAGAGGTCTGGAGGACGTGTGCGCGTTTACACACGCACCAGAAGTCTGGGGGACGTGTGCGCGTTTACACAAGCACCAGAGGTCTGGGGGACGTGTGCGCGTTTACACACGCACCAGAAGTCTGGAGGGGACGTGCGCGTTTACACCAGAAGTCTGGAGGACGTGTGCGCGTTTACACATGCACCAGAAGTCTGGAGGATGTGTGCGCGTTTACACATGCACCAGAAGTCTGGAGGATGTGTGCGCGTTTACACATGCACCAGAAGTCTGGAGGATGTGTGCGCGTTTACATGCACCAGAAGTCTGGAGGGACGTGTGCGCGTTTACACATGCACCAGAAGTCTGGAGGACGTGTGCGCGTTTACACATGCACCAGAGGTCTGGAGGACGTGTGCGCGTTTACACACGCACCAGAAGTCTGGAGGACGTGTGCGCGTTTACACATGCACCAGAAGTCTGGGGGACGTGTGCGCGTTTACACACGCACCAGAGGTCTGGGGGACGTGTGCGCGTTTACACACGCACCAGAAGTCTGGGGGACGTGTGCGCGTTTACACATGCACCAGAAGTCTGGAGGGCGTGTGCGGCGTTTACACATGCACCAGAAGTCTGGAGGATGTGTGCGCGTTTACATGCACCAGAAGTCTGGAGGGCGTGTGCGCGTTTACACATGCACCAGAAGGTCTGGAGGACGTGTGCGCGTTTACACATGCACCAGAGGTCTGGAGGACGTGTGCTCGTTTACACATGCACCAGAAGTCTGGAGGACGTGTACGCGTTTGCACACGCACCAGAAGTCTGGAGGACGGGTACGCGTTTACACATGCACCAGAAGTCTGGAGGACGGGTACGCATTTACACATGCACCAGAAGTCTGGAGGACGTGTACGCGTTTGCACACGCACCATAGGTCTGGAGGACGTGTGCGCGTTTACAAATGCACCAGAGGTCTGGGGGACGTGTGCGCGTTTACACATGCACCAGAAGTCTGGAGGACGTGTGCGCGTTTACACATGAACCAGAGGTCTGGGGGACATGTGCGCGTTTACACATGCACCAGAAGTCTGGAGGACGTGTGCGCGTTTACACACGCACCAGAGGTCTGGAGGACGTGTGCGCGTTTACACATGCACCAGAAGTCTGGAGGACGTGTGCGCGTTTACACATGCACCAGAGGTCTGGAGGGCGTGTGCGGCGTTTACACACGCAGAAGTCTGGAGGACGTGTGCGCGTTTACACATGCACCAGAAGTCTGGAGGACGTGTGCGCGTTTACACATGCACCAGAAGTCTGGAGGACGTGTGCGCGTTTACACACGCACCAGAGGTCTGGAGGCGTGTGCGCGTTTACATGCACCAGAGGTCTGGGGGCGTGTGCGCGTTTACACATGCACCAGAAGTCTGGAGGACGTGTGCGCGTTTACACACGCACCAGAGGTCTGGAGGACGTGTGCGCGTTTACACATGCACCAGAGGTCTGGGGGACGTGTGCGCGTTTACACATGCACCAGAGGTCTGGGGGACGTGTGCGCGTTTACACACGCACCAGAGGTCTGGGAGGACGTGTGCGCGTTTACACGCACCAGAAGTCTGGGGACGTGTGCGGCTTACACATGCACCAGAGGTCTGGGGACGTGCGCGTTTACACATGCACCAGAAGTCTGGAGGATGTGTGCGGCGTTTACACATGCACCAGAAGTCTGGAGGACGCGTGTGGCGTTTACACGCACCAGAAGTCTGGAGGCGTGTGCGCGCACACATGCACCAGAAGTCTGGAGGACGTGTGCGCGTTTACACATGCACCAGAGGTCTGGAGGACGTGTGCGCGTTTACACATGCACCAGAGGTCTGGAGGACGTGTGCGCGTTTACACACGCACCAGAAGTCTGGAGGACGTGTGCGCGTTTACACATGCACCAGAGGTCTGGAGGACGTGTGCGCGTTTACACATGCACCAGAAGTCTGGAGGACGTGTGCGCGTTTACACACGCACCAGAGGTCTGGAGGACGTGTGCTCGTTTACACATGCACCAGAGGTCTGGAGGACGTGTGCTCGTTTACACATGCACCAGAGGTCTGGAGGACGTGTGCTCGTTTACACATGCACCAGAGGTCTGGAGGACGTGTGCTCGTTTACACATGCACCAGAAGTCTGGAGGACGTGTGCTCGTTTACACATGCACCAGAGGTCTGGAGGACGCGTGCTTTCGTTTACACATGCACCAGAGGTCTGGAGGACGTGTGCTCGTTTACACATGCACCAGAGGTCTGGAGGACGTGTGCTCGTTTACACATGCAATTTGTTTGTGATAGTACCTTCACAGCTCTACCTTCATTTAACAAACCAGGGTATAGCCTATGTGTGTAATTTGAATTTTAAGACAAACTATTTTCTCTATTTTCATTTCTTCTGAGTCTGCTCTGTCAGTCTGCCTGTGTGCTCTATGTGTCTATGAGCACGCAGCTCTGTTATGGTTAGATTATGCTTTATATTGCAGCCCAATATATTGCAGTGCCAAATACTATTGCGTTCATTTCTATATATTGCGGGACAGGTCGATATATAAACTAGGCCTAGGCCAGAGTCTTTGTAAGTGTGGAGTAGTTACAGTTTTTAACGTATAGAAAAAAGAAAACCTATAAGGAAAACCTTGCGGCGTTAAAGCAAACTCAGGGTTCCTTGCAGGCTTTGTGACAAAAACAGCCTGTACGTTGTAGCCATTAATTGCTGTAGCGGTAGTTAAACAAAAATAAATAAATTAGAAAAATATTTTTACTAAGAAAAAGAAAACGTTAATGAAATTTGTGAAATTTGTGTAGTGTATATTTTCACATTGATACTGAGGCACAACATAAACAGTCAGATAAAGATGAAGTACCGTATTTTTCGCACCATAAGACGCACTTTTTCTTCACCAAATAGTGGGAGGAAAAGTGCCTGCGTCTTATGGTCCGCAGGCACTTTTTTATGGTCCGCAGGCTGCCGCTCTGCAACTAAGACGAGTTGCAGCGCGGCAGCGGGTGAGGGAGGACCCGCTGCAGCGCTGCAACTCGTCTTAGTTGCAGCGCTGCAGCGGGTCCCCCGGGACTTTCATTGTCCCTTTAAACTGCATCATCCCTCCCCCGCCCCGTGTCCAGGCTTCTCAGTAGTCCCCCCCCCTCCGTGTCGCCTTGCCTTACCGTAGTGGCAGAGCAGCAGCGGGTCCTCCCTCACCTTCCTTACGGAAGCCGATGTGTGCAGGAAGGCGCGATGCTGCTGTACTGTGTCACCGCCGTATGCTATTGGAGGATAGCATGTAGTAGGCGGTGTTACAGTACACAGCAGTGCGCATGCCCTTCACTCCAGTCATATAATTCAAATATTATTCTGTTATACTTTATTAAATATTTTATTACACTATTTGGTTCAGAATATTTTTTTTCCTATTTTTCTCCTCTAAAAACCAGGTGCGTCTTATGGTCGGGTGCGTCTTATGGTCCGAAAAATACGGTATATCACTTTTATTAAGATTGTCTTTTTTAATACATTACACTATGAGGTCGTTTAGTGACTTTTATGTATGTAAAAGGGAGTTTTAAGAGGGAAAGTATTTGATATGCACAAATTCCAATGTCTATGAGGTCAAAAGGGAATATACGCTACATTAGCCTGACCATCCACATTCACTGTCAAGCCCAAAATAGAAGCTCAAAAGCGAGGGCAAAAATTGTGGCAGTGATGTTAGCGCTCCTGTCAATGGTTGTGTGTGTGTCTGTCTCAGACCCAAAGTTGCTGGGATAGGCTCCAGTCACCCACGACCCCAGAACAATGGAACAAAGCGGAAGAAAATGAATGACTGACTGAATAAAATACGACAATTGAAAATAAATCTATATAATAATAATAATAATATATTAAATATTTCTATATAATATTAAACTTTTTTTTTTGCTTATATTAAATTTGTAATCAAAAAATGTATTATTGCTCATTTATTGATCCTCAGTACAATAGAGTTTGAGAGGGGACCGCAAGAAAGCCCCCCAATTGTTTTAAAGCAAAACACACCCATGACACTGAAATCCTGCCTCTTTAGACCTGCACCAGCTCTCTTAATCAGAAAAAAACTGACTTGGACACAGCCCTCAATGATTTAAGATCGGGAAGATACAGCCCTGTGTTTATTTTTCTGGTGTATCAGTGTGGAGTTAAACGCATTGTACAAAACTTTTATTTTTACTTACAGTACTGTACACCTTTTATTTATTTATTTTATTTGTCAACAGATCATCCAGGGCAGCGTCAGTCTGGAGGCATAATAAGAAATACGGTTCAGAGGATGACTGGAGTTCTACGTGAGAGGAGGAACAGACTGAATCAAACGGAGGATAAGACTGTGGAGTTGATGCACAAAGCCCAACAGCTTGCACACAATGCTCATAAGGTTAGCTGTGTACGTTTGTCCCACACCGCACAAGTGTCCCACAATTCAGTTTGGTTTAAGAATATACATTTGTAGATTGATGAAAAGGTAAACTACTTTAGGCTGAATATTGAATGCCTTATGCCTACCTTTTGGGGTTGGCAGCTTCTCTGTCCATGTTAGTGGATGTTTATTTATTAAATATGCAGTATTTAATTGAGGAAAAGTCTAGTCATCTAATTACATACTGTATTGTAATGAGAATGATCTGTGAGAAAAACAAGACATCTCATCATCAAAGATGTAATAAATGAGTATTTTCAGACAGTGATCGCAAGCTTTAGTCTGTCCTGTTCACATCTCCTGTTCGAATGGCCCACGAAGATTAGGGCCCTAATGTGAGCCAAAAGTTGTTAACGAACACAAGAGCAAACTTTTCTTCATTCATGTTTCTTTGCTTCTTCGCCCCTCCCTTTTCTCTCACACACACAACACCGGCTCTCACAGTGACTGGTGGTCTGGTGTCAGTTATGAACCTCAACTCATTTCATATTGGCTTTTCTAACACGTCTCGCCTACTTGCTCTGTTATTAATTATCTTTGTGTAGTACCCATTTGATTGGCTTGCTGTGGGAAATTACAAGGGAACAAGCCCATCCGTGGCAGATTATATTGACTGTATCAAAGATTTCTTTGTAATACAAAATAATTATGCGTTAAACCAGGCTTTGGACACAACCATTAGTCATGTAACAATGTACCATTGTTGGACAAGAACATCAAGTTTACTTGTAAAGATGGCCTTCGTAGACTGTGCAGTGGTTATTAGTTAGGACAGGACGCTCAAAATCTATAGGAAGCTAACACAAACAGATCTACATTTCCATATGAGTAATGTGGTTTATTCAGTTCAGTAAAGAGTGCAGTGACAGTTATGTCGTAGAAACAAAACAACAGCTTCACAAGAAGATGTATCAGAACAGAAGAGCCAATCCTGGAGGACCTGAGTCTGCAGTCCACCTCCACCTCAAACATGAAACCAGAACAGTCTTGTCCAATCAGGTTTAGTTTCAGTTCAAACCCCTCCCTTCCTAGAGATATAAACTCAGCTCTCTCACCAGTTGAAAGTGGTATAAGAGACAAAATGTCTTCACCTTGAAAACCTTGTCCAGATGCCTTTACTTTAACCCTAAAGATTATCTATAGTAGTGCCAACCGCTTTTTGCCAACCCAGAACAGAACACCGTCATCAAAGTCACTTGAGATTGATTCATAGATATTTAGATAACTTATGAAACTAAGGGTTGATAAACGCTGGTATCTGAAAAACCCATAGTTATTACCCTGAAGAGTGTCACTTGGAGAGATTTCTGCGCTCCATGGTTGAATACTATCCATGTAATTTCATACATCCCCTACATCTCTTTCTCTCGGCAGGGCGTGTTAGACATTTGCAGCAAGAGTGCTAGCAGGGCTGTGTGTATGTCTGGGCACAACTTGGCAGACTCTGTGGCACTTGACATTGATTTTGACTCTGGGAAGTACCAGTATCCCGGTGTTCTTCTCAGCTTTTGCTGTTTTAACCAATTCATCAAGTCCAAGTCAAGTCCAATTCACCAAAGTTACAAATCTGAAAACCGTGGGAGCCAAACAGATACATTGATTGGGATTTTAGTTTTGTAAAAGCCTATTTCATAAAACTCATTTAATGAAGTTTGGATTGTGGCATACCAATTAAGGCTGTAGCCTTTATAGGGCTATATTTTTTTTAATATTTCATAGTTCAACTTCTGGGTCACATTCAGGGGCTGGGAGTTAAATGAGATCGCTATGACCACATGAAGTGGCAGTGGTTGTGGGGTGTGCGCTCAGCGTGACTTGTCAGTCCGTTGTGCTCAAGTCCCTATGTCTGAGAATAAACAAGTCCAAGTTTGAGTCTGAGCCATAAAAAGGTAAGTCAAACTTGAGTCACAGAGGCTGACCTCTTGGAGTTTGAGACCAGGACTTCTAGAACCCCATCTCTGACAAATCCATCACATTCCACTATTGCACAGCTCCCTAAAATTGTACTTAAAAGATTAAATTTATAGCAAAATTTAAGGCGTTTACAACTCTGGGATAAAAACTGGTTAACTGGTTTGTCTGTGTTTTATTGTTCTGTTTCATCTGCCCGAAGGAGTTCAAAGACTGTATGTCCAAGGTGGGATGACTCGTGTAAACAGTTTTAGTTGTCCCCACACCACACGGAGATGAGCCCCACCACAGTTGTGTCATCAGCAAACTTGAAGATGGTGTTTATGGGGTGGGTGGGGGTGCAGTCGTAAGTGTAGAGGGTGTAGAGCAGGGGGCTCACCACACAGCCCTGCAGGGAGCTGGTGTTGAGGCTGAGGAGATGTGGGTGCCTACTCTAATCCTCTTTTAAGCAGTCCAACAGGAAAATTCAGAGGCAGATGGAGTTGGAGAGTCCAAGGCAAGGTAAAATGGTGTTAAAAGCTGCGTTTAAGTCAACAAACAGTAGCCTCACGTAGCTCCCCGGCTGCTCAGAACAGAGCAGAGAGAGTGTGGAGAGTGGTGGTGATACTGTCTTCTGTGGATATGTTAGTCCTGTATGCAAACTGTCTGTCAAATGTGGATGACGTTTTTCAAAACACTCAATCACTAAAGGGCTGATTGAAGATGATCTTGGAGACAGATGGAGTACTTGAGTCCTGGACTCCGACTCAAGTCGAGTTATTTGGCTCATTTTTGTGACTTGTGAATCGACTCGAGGGTAAGCCTCAATCACTCAACTCGTACTCGTTTTTTATGGCTTGAACTTGAACTTGGAACTGGTTTATTCTTAGACACAAAGACCCATGACTCAACTCGGACTTGAGAACTAATCACTGACTTAAATTCAGACTTGAGCACAATGGACTTGCAAGTCACGCTCAGCAACAAACCGCACAACCTATGCCTGTTGCACGTGGTCATAGCGGGACGAGCTGCTCTGATTTACAAACCTGATTTCCAAAAAGTTGGGACACTGTACAAATTGTGAATAAAAACAGAATGCAATGATGTGGAAGTTCACTCAAGTGGAATTTCAATATTTTATTCAGAATACAACATAAATAACATATCAAATGTTGAAAGTGAGACATTTTGAAATGTAATGCCAGATATTAGCTCATTTTGGATTTCATGAGAGCTACACATTTCAAAAAAGCTGGGACAGGTAGAAATATCATCCAAAGATTCAGAGAATCTAGAACAATCTCTTTGTGTAAGGTTCTTAGCTGGAAAACCAAACTGGATGCCTGTGATCTTCGGGCCTTTAGACGACACTGCATCACAAACAGGAATGATACTGTAAAAGAAATCACAACATGGGCTCAGGAATACTTCCAGAAAACATTGTCGTTGAACATAATCGTTGCCGACTAAAACTCTATAGGTCAAAAAAGAAGCCATATCTAAACATGATCCAGAAGCACAGGTGTTTTCTCTGGAGCCAAGGATCATTTAAAATGGACTGTGGCAAAGTGGAAAACTGTTCTGTGTCAGACAAATCAAAATTTGAAGTTATTTTTGGAAAACTGGGACGCCATGTCATCCAGACTAAAAAGGACAAGGACAACCCAAGTTGTCATCAGCGCTTAGTTCAGACGCCTGCATCTCTGATGGTATGGGGTTGCATGAGTGCGTGTGGCATGGGCAGCTTACAGGCTACAGCCTTAATTGATATTCCCAAATCAAAACTCCATCAAATGTCTTGTCATGATATATATAGACATATACAATACTTTAACAAAAATTTACATTTTGTTTTTGCCCCCATTTTACATGAGCTGAACTCAAAGATGTAAGACTTTTCGATGTACACAAAAGGCTTATTTCTCTTCAATATTGCTCACAAATCTGTCCAAGTTAGTGAGCACTTCTCCTTTGCCAAGATCCTCACAGGTGCGGCATATCAAGATACTGATTAGAGTGCATGATTATTGCACAGGCGTTCCTTAGGCTTGATACAATGCAAGGCCACTCTAAAAGGTTTCACTGTAATGGGATGGTCCAAAAAACAGTCAGTATCTGGTTTGACCACCAGTTGCTTCACGCATCTGCCTTGTAGTCCAACCTGGCCGTCAGATGCCTCTCTTCAAGTTGGTCACTAATGGTCTCTGTTCAGTGTTTAATGTAGCAAAGGACAGCTGCTGTGTGTGCTCTCAGGTCTGGGTGTTCAGAAATATCCCACTTGGTTCTCTCAAAGCAGTCCTGAGTTGTTTGATGAGGTGGGTGTATGCTGTTCCTAGGAGCAGGGACATGTAGTCTGATTGGCCCAGGTGGGGGGTGTATAGCCCTGTAGCCATGTTTAATGTTGGAATAGGGGAAGCACATTTTCACACAAAGAATTCCCTCCTGCCCCATTCTGAGCTGCCCAGCCCTGGTCTCTGCGGTTCAGTTTTGCTGGTCTGATGAGGTAGCCTGTCAATGTTTAGAAGGATTCTCCCAATAGGTCTCCAGCTGCTTCAGACCCGCAGTGCTCTTCAAAGCCACAGTTCATAGCTCTTTGGTCAGTGTAGCTACAAGGCTAAGCGGTAGCTACATATCACAATATTAAATATCCAGTTGTATTTCATTTATACAAAATCAGAAACAGCTGTTTTACGATTTCAGTTTTTGCACATCAAGACAAAAGTCCGCTGGCCGCTATGTACACAGACCATTAACACATCAACAAGTCTGCATTCGTATGAAGCAGGAGCATCAATATTGAGCCAATAAAATAACAAAATAGAAATTAAATTCAATAAAAAAAATCAGTGATTCACCACCAACACTTGATGATTATTTGAACACAAAGTCCATCCTTCTTTCTTTCCTCAAAGAGAGTTCCGTTACTGTTGCACGGTCCAACTTTGCGTTTCAATACAATAAATCTTTTTCTGTTGCCACAAAGGCTAATGCTGGAAGACAAGTCTGTCTCGTCAGATTTCTGGTTTAAGTTTTAATTCGCTTTGTGGTCGAGAATGTCTGCTCCAAAAGATTATTTTAGTTTGTGTTGTTGCTAGCTCTGTCCAGTTGGCTATGCTCTCTGACCTTCCAATCAAAAGACGTAAAAATGCTGACGTTATTGTACACCAGCTGGCCCTGGGCACTTGGCGGACTACCCAACTCTAAATCTGATTGGTTAAAGTACAGTTACATTACCATTTATTTGAGGCTACAGGTGCTGTTGATTCTGAAGGCCTCCAGGCAGATTTCATTCCCCCTAGCAACATATGGCTGAAATCTGATTGGATAAACAGCAATCAAGAGAAAAGTTCTGAAATTAAGAGAACAGAAATTTAGGAATAATTAATGGTAAACAAATTAATGGTAAAAATATATATATAACATAAGTCAGTGATTATAATATTGTTTAGGCCAGCAGAGAAGTCCTTGCTGGCCTTCTCGGCCCTCCACTGGTAAAACTAATTAGATATTGCATATTACATTTTATATTACATATTACATATTATAGCACATTACAGCATATTTGTTTTACAAAGCCGTGTGACTGCAAGACAATAAAGCATGAAATATAGATACCTTTATGACTTCTTTGTCCATCTCCTGCATTTTTGATTATGGCAGCTGCAAGAGCAAGAAATTAGCTTTCTGCACATAATCTGTGACATGTTGTTTTTGCAAGGGGGCGTCTTCTCCACGCTGTTAGAAATGCCCATTTTATGTTGCAGTAATGAAACCCCTGGAATTTTGTGAATCCTGTTGGAGTAGCAAATGCCCAGCATCTTCTCTCCCCTAATGGCACATTTTACATGCTGATAGAATTTAGGGAGCACAATATTTACCTCAGCATAATTAAAGTCCCAAGCAATAATATACGCAACCTCACTTGTCTTGCTGGCTGCTCATGATGCTATGCAAGAGTCCCAGTGCCTAGTTAGCATTAGAATGTGGGGGAATTTGTGCAGAGGAGATATTAATAATCATTTAACTATGTCTCTTATCCAATACAGTTGGCCCTGAAGTATGCCAAGTAGAGGGCATGAGAAGTCGCAGATGACACATGAAGTGCTGCAGAGGAAACTAACACCGGTACAATTATTCAGAGCCCAGTTAGGGAGCTGTCCCAGTGATGTCCCCTCTAACAGTGGAGGTGTGTGATTCAAGTCTGATACCAGAATAATCCAACAGCAGGATGTGTTTAATCAGCCTTACCTTTAACGTTGGTCAGTAGTGTCATTAAGTACTTAATAATTACCATCCACACAAGGGGTCGGTGCCATGTAAGTTACGTTGTACTATTACATTTACTTTTTCTATGTTTAAAATTTGACCGTGTTATTGTCTTGTCTTCTAATGTTTAATACAACACAATACATGTGTAGGCTACATACTGTATGTTTTTAACACTTAAAATGTGCCCCTGTCTTGTCTTCAAGTACCATTTCCAAGGTCTCGGACCAATGAAGTAAGGATCCATCATTAATAGTGTAATTATTTTGTGTCTGTGGGGAAATATATGTTTGTATCAGTCCTTGCTATAATTAATGCTGCATGTATTTAATGTATTTTTGTGTAAGATTTAAAATCTTAATAATTAATGCAAAGTAAATTATTCAAATGACCTGTTTATTAATCACTTAGTTCAATAATATCGACATTCACTTACCTGATTTACCTTGACAAAATACAGATTGATGTTTTAGGGTGGGTCGTACGGCACTTGTGTTCAATCTGCCATAATGCTGTTAACTGTTAAGCTTATTCTCACTTGTGGATGTGTAAAGCAGGTATGTCAAATATATCATTAAAAGGATGATGTAAAGCTGGATGAAGTGAGTGAAGTGCTGTGTTGTTGAATGTTAGAATCAGTAAAAAGGTAACACACACTGGAGGCATCTCACTTGAGGTGTGGATGTAGAAGACACAACACTTAATATTCAACAAATCATTGCTCATTGGCCCTCATTTATCAAAAGTGCATATGGCAAAAAAATTTGGTGTATGGCCGTTTCCATGTTGCAAAGCCTCTCAGTTATATTTGTATTCCCAAAACAAAGGAAAGTTGCCAAGGTTATTCCAGTCCATAAAAATGAAGACAGCCTCCAGTTTACAAACTACAGACCTATCTCCATATTGCCACAACCATCCAAAATTCTAGAACAACTTTTTATTGCCCATTTAGATGTCTTTATTGCAAAACATAACCTACTTAATGACAGTCAATATGGATTTAGGAATTATAGATGAACAGCCCTGGCATTAATTAATCTAACTGAGGAAATAACGAATAATATTAATTAAATTAAAATTGGACTTAATAGTTATATTCATACACCATCAGAAAGCATTTGACACAATAGATTATGCAATACTGCAAAGCACCCAATATGTGCGATTCCCCATATCCCCTTGGGATAAGGGGAATCGCACATAACTGGGTGCAATCATTTTTAACTGAAAGACAGCAGTATGTACAGGTTGTGAACACATATCAAGATGAAGGAGTATTATATGTGGGGTCCACCAGGGATCAGTACTAGGGCCAAAACTATTTTTGATTTATATTAATGATTTATGTCTCGTATCAACTAAATAGAAATTTGTCCTATTTGCGGACAAAACTACTGTAGTGTATTCAGGTAATGACCTACAACTAATGGTAACTGAGATTACAACAGAGCTAAACAAAATTAAGTATTGGTTCAACAGTAATAAGTAAATAAACATAACAAAAACAAAAATGAGGCTATTTGGAAAACAGAAAAGATGAATAAATAGAGATACTAATTAATAAAGTAAAAATAGAAAGAGTTAAAGAGCATACATTTCTGGGTTTGATCCTCAGTCACAATGTTGGATAAGTGTTGATACAGTGGCATGAAAACGTATCTGGAGCCTTTGGAATTTCTCACATTTCTGCATAAAATTACCATTAAATGTGATCTGATCTTTGTCAAAATGACACAAATGAAAAAACAGTGTCTGCTTTAACTAAAACCACCCAATATTTATAGGGTTTCTTTTTTTAATGAGGATAACATGCAAACAATGAGAGAAGGGGGAGGAATAAGTAACTGAACCTTCAGCCTAAGGAGACTTTGAGAGCAATTAATACCAATTTTTACCAAATAATTTACGTAAGGGGTGTGTCCAATCACAGTTTTTTTTAAATATTTTTTATTTATTTAACCTTTATTTAACCAGGATAGTCCCACTGAGATTACAAATCTCTTTTGCAGGGGAGTCCCGGCCCCATGTGTGTTTGGGGGGGACTATTGTACATGTTTTTGGTGGTAGGGGAAACCAGAGTACCCCGGAGGAAAAAACTCCACACAGAAAGGCCCTTGCTGTGAGGCAGGCGTGCTAACCACTTTGCCACTGTGCCGCCACTGTGGAGTGGATTAAAGCTGCCCTGCTCACTATAAAACACACACCTGGTAAGAATTGTGTCTTGATGAGAAGCATTGCCTGATGTGCACCATGGCTCGCTCAAAAGAGCTCTCTGAAGACCTGCATCAAGAATTGTTGATTCGTATAAAGCTGGGAAAGGTTACTCTAAAAGTCTGGATGTTCATCAATCCACAGTTAGAGAAATTGTCTACAAATGGAGAGAGTTTGGCACTGTTGCTTCTCTCCCAAGGAGTGGCCGTCCACCAAAAATGACAACAAGAGTTCAGCGCCGAATACCCAGAGGTAAAAAAGAATCCTAGAGTGTCTGCTAAAGACTTACATAATTCACTGGCACAGTCCAATATCTCTGTGCATACATCGACTATATGTAAAACACTGGCCAATAATGGTGTTCATGGGAGGAATCCACAGAGAAAGCCATTGCTGTCTAAAAAAAACATTGATGTTCACAAAGGTCAGTGGTATCCAAAGATAGCCCAGCCAGGACTTTTGAACTAGGAAACAAGATGAGTCAGCATCGATTAATTGTCTCTGGCCCCCTCCCCGTCAGGGGTAGTGATGAACAGTATAGCAGATTAGTTTCCATGAACCAGTGGCTGGTTATGGTTATGGTTTTGTGGATAACTGGCCTTTCGTCTGGGGCCGCCCTGGCCTACTACCTAAATCTGTTAGATATGGTGAATTTATTTAGTCCTCAAACACATCTGAAAACTCACAGAATCAGTGACCAAAAAGCATCATGTCCTCATGTTATTATAACTCAGAGGCATTCTTTTATACCCGGCAGAACTGTTAGAGCTCGACAGCTTGTTCCTGTCACTATCGCTCCACTGGACCAGCCCTCAAATGCAGGCTCTACGTCAAGACTGAAGATCGGTCTCCTGAATGTGCGGTCTCTATCCTCCAAAGCACTCTTAATTAGCCGGTGATGACCGGGAGGGACTATTGTTTTTGCTCAAGTTATTTTGTATTTTTTCTTTTTTTCTTTTTCTGCAAAATGATCCTCAATTTGACCCAGTAAACATGCACGAAAAGTCATTTTTATTGGTCCCAGAATTCAAGGCCAGCAAAAAATTTATGTATTTGAAGTCCCCGAAAAAGAAATATGAAAAATGACTCAGTGGCGACCCCTAGAAAAGTCAAAATACATTGGGCCTAAGGAAAACGAAAGTAAATTTTTTCCAATGTAGAAAAACAGAACTTGGTACATCCATAGAACACCTTAGGGCAAACAGAAAAGTCTATGACAGCCACACACTAAACTTAACAGGAAGTCCGCCATGTGGGGTGAAACACGCGGCCACTAAAATCGCACCCCTTGCGCAAAAAGATGCAACTTATTGTGTTTTAATCTAAATGGCCCCAAATTTGGTGAGTATCATCTAGACACATGTGCCAACCAAAGTTGTGACTTTGTTTTTGATATCTTATCGGGTATGGGTGTGGCAAGCCTGTAACGAGGTGGCCATTTTTGTGAAAATAAAATGTCTCTTAACTCTCAAACGCTTTCTTGGATCGAGTTGGACCCAAAAAGGTGTTTGTGCACATTCATGACCTGAACACAAAGATATGTAAATAAAAGGGTTATCTTTAGAAATGGCTCTCCAGCGCCCCCTACAAACTTATAATGGGACCCAAGAATTTAGTTTGTCATAGAGACATAGGCGGAGGCGAGGGCCATTATTGCTGCTTGCGGCTTTAATTAATGATCTTATTACTTCTCATAGCTTGGATTTACTTTGTCTTTGTGAAACTTGGCTTAGGCCCAATGTTTTTCTGCCACTAAATGAAGCCTCTCCCCCTGATTATGCATATGCACAGGTAGGTCGCATGTCGAAACAGGGTGGTGGTGTTGCAGCCATCCGTAAAGCTGCATTTTGCTTTACAGGTCCATCATCACAGCCAAAATTTAACTCATTTGAAGTTTTACTCATCAAACATATTCCTTCTCAAATAAACAGAAGGAAGCCATTTATTTTGCTGTAGTCTATCGCCCTCCGGGTCCCTACTCTTCTTTCTTGGATGAGTTTGGAGTTCAGTTACCTGAACCTCAGGTAAATGTTAGGTAATGTTTTTGCCAATTTATGATCCTTTTCCTGTTTGAGATCGTCTATGGTCCGCCTGAGGTTCACACTTGAATTGAACCGTACCAGAGTTCAGTTGGAAGCACTCTGAGACCACTGTTTTGAAGTGGTGTCGGCGCATATGTATGCACACTAAGGTTTGTATGGGGTAATTCAGATTTATCCAAGTGAACCGCAGTAAAAGAGCAGCCGCACCAGAGTCTGTTTGAACCGCACCAAACAAGGGAAGTGTGAACGCACCCTAAGTTACTCCACTAAAGCAATACAATCTCAGTACCAATATATTTCAAGGAAGAAATAAGATGGTGTGCTGCCACTGGGTAATTGATATTTTTGCATCTAATTGTACTTCTGTGTTTAGCAATACTTGTTTTTAACCCTTTGATTCACAACAAGGGACAAAAAAGACCCAGAAAGGTTTTCTGTTTCTTTTTCTTTGTGATTATAAATCATTATTTCATATTCTAGATTTTCTTCAGACATGTTAATTATCTATTTCAAATTCAAAACTCAGAGGTCCGGTGTTATAATATTACAACCAGTTAAAAAAGTAAAATAAATCTTAACATGCTTCTTTCCTCTCAAAACCCACATTTACATCAGTTAGTCTTGTTTGGCCTGGTACTGATTTTGTCTGGGTGAATTTGTGATTTTTTTATCTGGACACAAAGTTACCCATCTTGTGAAATTTTATCAAAGACCACTAGCTTGTTTTTATAAACCTGGATAAGTCAAGATTAACATAGGTAAAACACCTCTAGTATTTTTTCCTGTGATGAACCGTACATTACACTAATATTAAAATGTCACGTTGCGCTCAGATGGTAGCAGAATTGTCTCGGGCTACTTAACTGTAACCCTGAAAAAGCTGGAACAAATATGTAGCAATACGCTATGTGTAAGTGGCCATTGGAGGCCGCTAGAGCTAATGCACTCACTGTTAAGTCATACGCATGGCCGGGTTTCAGGCTGCTTACCCTGGAATCTGTATAGCAAATTTACAGCCTGCTCTCGTCTGATTTTGTGCATCCCATAAGCTCAGAGACATAACGTAAGTTAATTCAGGTTGTGGAATCTTGGTGCTGTTCTCTCTGCAATACTAATGTAGTTGTGTAATTCCGTTTTTTCTGATGTTTTGTGAAATTGTTTTCTCTTAAGTCCATACTTTTATGTGCTGTTTAGCTCAGAGACATAACTTCAGAGACCTTCAAGCTAGCGGCTAACACGGGAAAGCAGCATTGCATATACACCAATGTATGAGAACTTACTGCAAAGGAAGTGATGCTTTATTTGTAAATTTGTGTCATGCTAAAGTTATTAATAAGCATATTTGTGTGTTTATTTCTAGTTTTCACAGTGCTCGTGAATACAAAGGAATAAAAGGATTGCACCCGTTAGAAACTCTCTGCCATTATTAAGGAGCCAAGGGCTGTTATAGTGAAAACTCATCGCTGGGTCTTCCATCAATGCCGACGTCTTCATCAGCCAGCAAGATCATCTGATGTTTTGCACGCCAGTATATGGATGCCACAGCTGCAGTGAGAGACCTTGTCTGACTAAGTGGGTAAAACCAAACGCAGATACACATACAGGAGCACTACATTAAAGTCAGCGTCGTAAAAGGACTATGTGCTCAGCTAATTCATCACATGGGACATTAGACATCTAAAGAAATCAAGAACTGCCATATTCTAAATAATTCCAAGAAGGGTTTTGAATGTGTAATACAAATACTGTGAATGCTATCATCTCATATATCTTAATTCCTGAACTTAACAATATCTGAGGGGCTAAAAATTCCGACTGAAGATAATCAGCAGTATTCTTGTTTATGACATTCAGTAGCTGTTTGTTTACTCTCCTTGATGTGTCCACAAAGTGTAAATGTCTGATGTGAGTGGTACTATATAGTTTTAAAGATAATTTAAAGCCACCAAATTTAAGTCTAGACATAAAACACTCTAAGGCCTTGCAGCACAAACAGATCCATTAGACCAACAAGATGTCATCACCTGCTGAGGAAACCGACAAAACCCTAGAAGCACAACAAGTCAGGTCGAACTCCCGTGATCGTAGTTTAACAACAAAGGGTCAAGAATTACGTGAACAGGAAGCAAAAAGGAATGAAAAGGCATTCAACAAAGCCTATGATTCTTGGAAACATACAGCAAAGGAGTTTAGAGTAAAATTGAAGACTTTCTGCTCATCTGAGGACCTTGGAAAAATCCAAATGAACATTAAATCCAAACATGCTGTAGTACACCAAAATTATGAGCCCATTCGACGCAATCATACCACTACTTCCGATATTGTCAAAATAATGGATGCATGTGACACTCTTACAGATGAGATTTGTGACCTTGTCAGTAAACGACTAGAGAAAATAGATGAGGTTTTCAATGACCAACTAGAGAAAGAGAGAGTGCGAATAGCACTGAATAAGGATGAGTATGAGTCAGTCTTTGGATATACGAAAACAGAAACAGTCATTTCTGAGCCATCACAAGGATCAGGCAACCACTCAAGCGCCACCTCCAGGTCCTCTAGTAAACGTGCAGATGCCGAGGCAGAACTAGCCGCCAAAGTAGAACAGGCAAAAGCTATGCAAAAAAATACATGTTCAACAGGCGAGACTCGACAAACTGGAGAGTGAATGGAAACTCAAGGAAACACAGATGCTAGCAGAAATCAAACAAAGGGAGGCCGAAATGAAACTAAAGCTAGAAGAGGAAAAAACGAGGTTGCAACAGCTACAAGCGGACAATGAAGTGAAGGTAGCGGCAGCTCGGGTTAGAGCGTACAACAATTTTGATGGCTTTGAAAGCTTTGAGGAAGAGACTGACTATAAAACTCATTATAGTAGGCAAAATGCTGAACTCAGAAACCCGCTAAATCCCCGAGCAATGCCATTCCAGCCTCATCCCACACACTCAGAGGTGCCAGTAGCTCAGGAGGTCTGCCTAGCCCAGGCAATTGCAAGCTCACTTACCCTAAGCCGCCTACCTGTCCCAGAACCAACCATGTTTACTGGCGATCCCTTAAAGTTCATAGACTGGAAGATATCCTTTATGGCTCTCATCGACCAGAAGCCCCTCCCAGCTAGTGAAAAAATGCTCTATCTAAAGAGCTATCTCGCTGGGGAAGCACGCAAGGCTGTTGAAGGTTTTTTCTACCGAAACTCTGAGGAGGCATATCAGGGTGCCTGGGCAGTCTTACAAGATAGGTATGGAAGTCCATTTATTGTCCAAAGGGCTTTCAGAGACAAGCTCATGAAGTGGCCAAAGATATCTGTTAATGACCCTATTGCATTAAGAGAGTTTGCAGATTTCCTTCAAGGTTGTGTTGAGGCCATTCCTCATGTTAAGGGCCTGGGTATTCTAAATGATTGTGAAGAAAATCACAAGCTCCTTAAAAAGCTGCCTGAGTGGATGGTACACAGATGGAGTCATATTGTTGTGGAGGAGCTAGACAGATCTGGAGACTATCCAAGTTTTGTGCATTTCGCAGAGTTTATGCAAACCGAAGCTCGTATAGCTTGTAACCCAATCGCCTCCCCCCTTCTGATGAACGTTAAAAACACAGACGAGAGGCTTCCAAAGAGAGCCAAGGCGCTCAACACAAGCACTCAAATGAAAAACTTCACCTCAGGAACTCTGGAAAATTTAAAACCAAAGCCACCTTGCTTAGTTTGTAAAGACGAAACACACGGTGTTGTTAAGTGTCCAACCTTTGCAGCAAAGACTACAGATGAAAACAACCTGTGTTTCGGATGCTTAAGAAAGGGGCACACTATCAAAGACTGTAAGAGGCGTCACACCTGCAGTACATGTGGTCGACGTCATCCAACCTGCTTGCACATAGAAAGAAATAGAAACCCTGGCGAATCGGCAAGCAAAGATCCCGTAGCCACAGCAGACCATGCAAGCAAGGAAATTCACAAGGTTATGGCCCATGCATTGACACAGCACGTTTCTGCCACCTCTAGCATCGTTCCAGTTCTTGTGTCGTCAACAACAGAGCCCCAGAAAGAAATTCTCACTTATGCTCTACTCGACACACAGAGCGACTCAACCTTTATCTTGGAAGATTTGGTCACCGAACTAAATGTGAACACTCAGTCAGTGCAACTTAAACTCAGCACAATGACAGCCGTCAATACAGTCATAGCAAGCAAGACTGCCTATGGTTTACAAGTACGGGGACTCAACTCTGAAACTTACATCCAACTACAGCAGACCTACACACGAGACTTCATCCCAGTCGACAAGTCTCACATTCCTACAACATTCCTAAAAGTACAGCGCTTCAGTGGCCTCATCTGAAACATCTAATAAACAAGTTACATCCACTCCAAGATTGCGAGGTTGGACTGCTAATCGGCTATGATTGCCCGTCAGCACTAGCTCCCTTGGATGTCATCACAGGGGGTGAAAATGAACCTTTCGCACAAAGGACAATGCTTGGCTGGAGCATTATAGGGTCTGCCAATCCCCACTTGGATAGACAAGGGAATGAGAGCTTTGTGCATCGTGTCACAGTGAAAGAGGTGCCAGTGGCTACAGATGTGCTGAAAATACTGGAATCAGACTTCAACGAGAGGAACTATGAGGACAGGTACGTGTCACAAGATGATGTTCGCTTCATACAGCTCCTTAGTAAAAACATCAAGCAGAAAGAGGATGGACATTTCGAGATCCCCCTCCCTTTCAAGGGCAGTGGTCCACCAGCGCTACCAAACAATAAGAAGCTGGCTACTGTTAGGCTGCAACATCTAAAGAAGAAGCTAAAGGCCAACAAACAGTATTTCGAACATTACACTGCCTTCATGGAAGAAACCATCAAGAATGGTGATGCCGAGCCAGCTCCTCCATCCTCGGAGGGAGAGATTGTGTGGTATATCCCACATCATGGGGTGTACAACCCCAAGAAGCCAGGCAAATTAAGAGTCCTGTTTGACTGCTCGGCAAAGTTCCGTGGGATTTCTTTAAACGACACCCTGTTAACAGGCCCCGACCTAATTAACTCTTTAGTAGGAGTCCTTTGTTGCTTTAGAAGGGAAGCAGTTGCTGTGATCTGTGACATCAAAAGGATGTTCCACCAGTTCAGTGTCTCACCCGAAGCTCGCAACTACCTAAGGTTCCTTTGGTGGGAGGGTGGACTGTTAGAAACAGAACCACAGGAGTATAGAATGACAGTCCACCTCTTTGGTGCTGCGTCTTCCCCTGGATGTGCCAATTTTGGTCTTAAGTATCTGGCACAGCAACACAAGGTTGACCACTCGACAGCTTCTGTATTTGTGGAGAAGAACTTCTATGTGGACGATGGGTTAACCAGTGTTCCAACCGTCAAAGAGGCTAAGGAACTAATTGTTGAAGCACAGGAACTGTGCAAAAGTGCAGGTCTACGTCTGCACAAGTTCAACTCAAATCAAATGGAAGTCCTCTCCTGTGTGGCCCCCTCAGAAAGGGCAGCAACCACTGGCCCTCTCAACCTTAATCCAGACGCAACACCAGAAGGACACACTTTCACACTTTCAGTTTCAAAATTGACGCAAAGGACCACCTCCCAACTCGCCGTGGTCTGTTGTCAGCAGTGTTTCCCACAGATTTGATCTGTGGTGGTGGTGGTGGTGGGGGGGGTAATATATTTAAATGACGACAACAAAAAGGGTTAAATAGGTAATGTCATTTTTATTGACACGGCGCACATATTTACATAACCGACATTGCTACGCTGACTGCTCCACAGACTAGCTACAAATCTTGCACCCTTTGTTTTGACATTTAATTTTTCGCTGCTTTTTGAAAAAATACTCCAATGCCTTATCATAAGGGAAGGCCTCAGGACAGGGTCCATTGATTGAGATCCTCAAACAAGCAGCCAGGTGTTCTCCTTGCAACTGATTTCTGAGGTCTGTTTTCACCTAAGGACAGTGCAAAAAAAATAAATTACCACAAAATGCACTAAAATAAATAAAATGAATAATTATTTGCTGTGCTTGTCAAATTGAAGTTCTTGCCCTGTTCATTGTTGAAAAATCTCGTTCACAGTTTACACTGGAAACTGGAATTACAAGTGCAATGCCTGCAAGAAGGCTCAGGCAGGGGTAGAGGTTGGCCCACTCATCAATCTCACTCGCCAGCAGTCTTAGGATCTCCTCCTGGTCTTTGTTCTTGAAACAACATTTGGTTTACCATCATGGCATTAGTGTGTTGTGTTGGTGTTGTGAACCATAGTTTAATTTAGTAATCATTTTAATACACCCACCTTGAATGCCCCAGTGAGAACATGATTCTTGAAAGAGAACCACTCCTGCAGTACCTCATTTTCCTGTTCAGGGCAAAATTTCCTGGCAAGAGTCTGCAGCTGAGAGATCTTTATTATATCATCTTCTGGAGTAGGTCTACCAAGCGGTCCCAAAACACTGAAGGCCCCAAGGATGTCCAGATCATGGAACCGTCTGTCCAGGTGTGTTTCCAGGCCAGTGATGTAAGGGTGGATGACCTACAATGAACAGACCACATCTTTTTAGGAAGAGCCTACACCCACCTTAACTACAGTCTATTAAAGGATTAGTTCACTTCAAAATGAAAATTTCCTAAACATACTCACCCCAATGCCATCCAGATATCCATGTCTTTCTTTCCTCGGTGGAAGAGAAATTAAGTTTTTTTAGGAAAGTATTTCTGGATGTTTCTCCACAGAATGGGCTTAAATGGCAACCAAATTGTAGAAGTCCAAATCAATGCAGTTTCAAAGGGTCATCCAGAAATGTTTTCCTACAAAAACATAATTTCTCTTCCACTCATATCTGGGTGGCATTGGGGTGAGTAAATGTTTAGGATTTTTTTTATTTTGAGGTGAACTAATCCTTTAAGGGCCAGGCCATAGAGGACCATTTAGAAGAGGAAAAGGAAAATTCATTAGTTTTAAGGCATTTACCTCTCGCTGGAATCTGGCCCACAGCTCCTCCCTCGACACTTCGTGTAAATCTCGCCCTCTCCTTTTCCTCTCCTCCTCATGAAGTATATTGAAGGCTCCAAGTCCTTGTGGATCATCGAGGTCCGGATGAAGGCGAGACAGGAATGATCCAGGCAGTGGAGTCAGTCCAGCCTCTTTGATGCTCCTGAGAGTCTGAATTGTGACAGGAACCTACATTTAAAAAAAAAAAAAAAGAGTAGCTGCTGTTTAGTAGACCTGCAAACAACCCTCATTTCAATATATCAAATCAAACTGATTTACAAAAAACATACCTGCTCCTTGATATGTAGAAAGTTGACATGTGCTTTTTGAAAGACTTTGGACAGGCATGCGAGGTGTGGTAAAACATCAGCTTGGAGGTAAACTGCTGCCACAAACCTGTATGTGGCACAGAATGTAAAGGCCCTTTGCCCTGGACATCTTCTCACCTCTGCCTCCTCTGCCAATGCTCCAAGGACTGCGCTCAGGTTCCTCTGTAGGGTCTCGATGGCTTTGTGCTGAGAGAGCCAGCGTGTGTCCTTCACTTCCTGGAAATGTTGCAATTAAAGACTGATTATTGGTTATTAATTGACAGAAGATAACTACAATGGTATCAAATTACTATTACCTTTATTTTCAAATCACTGACACCCAGGGTGGCGGATGCTGCTTTGAGTGTTGCAGTACGATTTGCACTGTTTCTAAAATACAAATGAAGTTCTTGGAGGTGGTCCCTGAAAGTGGCCATGTACCTTACATCATTTGATGAATCCTTGCAGGCAAGGGCCAATTTGTGGGCAGCACAAGCTACAGACACAATCTTTGAAAACTGTCTTTAAGTTGCTTTGCAACTCCATTCACACGACCTGAATATAAATAAAATAATTTAGTGAAAATCATGGGATACAAAAAATAAAACAATCTCACATGAGCATCAAATAATTACCTGTCATAACAGCTGCCCTGTCAGTCCCGAGTCCATATAGTTTTTCTGTTGGGAGGCCTTTCTTCAAGATAACATTCTTGACAGCTGCGACAATAGTGTCTGCTTTGCCATCAGCAATAGAGACCAAATCCAGGAAGTGATTAAATACAAGTCCCTCTTTATCTATGGATCTGAGAGAAAGCATAGGCAAGTAGAATTCACAGTTCATTAACAGCACCCAGAATTTATGGAATTTACATCAAACAAAATAAATGTTCCCATACCGGACATGCAAGTCAAGTTGCCTGCTGACTGACACATCTGTAGTCTCATCAACTTCCAGGCTAATTCCCTGTGATGATTTAATCTTGGTGAGAATTGGCTCCTCTATGACCTCTGCTAAGACCTCAAGCATGTCGTCAATAATACGATGAGACCTATAGTTATTCCTCCTGTCAATCTTGACATTGGGAAAAGGGAAAAAGGACTGTAATTTTTATTTATTAATGTAAAGATTAAATGTAATTTTAAGTAATGCCTAGGTGACCTTTACCTTTAATTTCCTGAAGTAGTCGCACCCTAGAAGCTCAGCAAGGCTCAAAAGTTTTGGATAGTTTGTGTGGTGGGCTAGTTCATTTTTTACGAGCCAGTAAAGGCACTTGAACCCACCAATGACTGCCTCATGCTCCAAAACAATAGTGGGCTCAAACGAGTTTATGACTGAGATGCCTGTGACAAAATTATTATAAAACTATTTGAAAACTAAAAGTTTATACTTGTTTTTGAAATTGGAACCTACCAGAGGCAAGAGATGCCTGGCATCTGATACTGTCCTGGTGGTGCTCCATAGTGATGTGACGTTCCAAGTAGTCTTTTCTGTATACAATGGCTCCAACCTCAACAAAAGCCCTATTTGCGCGGCCTGTCTTAGGCGCAGGCTTGTGATGTCTGCATAGTCGACAAAACATTCCTAAAAAAAAAGAAACAAAAAAAAACATAGCAGTCAAAGAATTAAAAATTAAATAATGAAATAAAAATATTTTTTTTATTATTGTTTCATGATTACACAAATTATGCAGATATTAAATTTACCATGCTTTGTGAGGTACAGCCAACTCTTAAATTGAGGCATCTTTAGCCACTCTGGATCAAATCCAGTGCCTCTGTGCTTGCTGCTTGTGCTTGCTGTCCTGTCTACAAGTCACAGACAAATAGAAATGGGACTGCTTTTCCTGAAACATCTGCTTTTCTGACCTGCTCTGCTTCTACACCTCCCTGTGTTTGCTGTTAACCTCACCTGTTGCTTCAGCCCTACCTGGCTCACCCACAGCAGCAGCATGTTGGCTGCAGTCCTCCTCTCCTACATCTCTCTCTACAGCTAATGTTCCCTGCGCCTCTCTTGCTGCTTCAGCAGCGCTGAATGAAGCCTGGAAATATTCAAAATAAATTAACCGAATAGCTTATCACAAAGGTCGGAATAATGATCTTCCACATGTGTTTCTCTGCTTTGCTATTACCTCTGGTCCAGACTGTATTTGCTCCTCTGGACGAGCCTTTTTAAATCGTTTAAAATATTTTTCAATATTCATCTGTATTGAGGGAGCAAACAGTCGGCGTTAATTATGATTAAATACTTAAACATTAACTTTATGTAGTAAGGGCAGTCGATATTAACAGCTTAGAGCGTGTTAACATTATGTATAACTTACATGCTGTAACTGTTATTCTCATGTAAACAGCTAATTATTAGCTAGGCTCCTTAATGCTTGCTAATGCGTTTCCATTACCCTTCAAATCGCGCAAATTGAAAATTAAGCTCGATGGAAACATGTAAATTTCGCAAAAAAGACTCCCATTTATTGCAAAAAAGGTTTTAAGCTCGCGTGAGGTGAAAATATTTTGCAAAACTGCAATGGAAACAGTTTTTGCGCGTTTACAATTTGAGCGCGGTGTGTTTGAACAGATTACAAGACTTCTTTAATTCATAAAAGACAAAATAATTAGAGGAATACATAGACTAACTTCTCAGAGTTATGTTGTGCAACAGTGTTTATTACTAACCATTCAACTCCGGATTGATTCTGGAATCTTCGAGCACCGGAAACAATCCGTCCTCCAACGCATGCTACTTCTTCTTCTTCTTGGACGCTCGTGCTTTGATTCAGATCGTGCTCGAAGAGGAGGAGCTATTCGCTGCTCCTCCTCCGTTTGTCAGTTTGCGAGAGAGGTAGAGAAGGGACATTGTCTCTGGAAGGGGGCAAGCTGCGCGCAGATCTACAATAAAATACAACTTTACCCAAATTAAATAGTAAAAAAACTGAAAATCAATCCGTGGCGGCCGCGTCTATACTGTGGCGGGTCGCCACAAATTAATGAACATATGGGAAACCCTGGTCAGTCGTTGAATCTCTGTATGACCCACTTGGGTTTGTAGCTCCCTTCACTCTGAGTGGCAAGTGCATCCTACAGGAACTATGTCGTAGAGGTATTGGATGGGACGACCCTATTCCTGAGAACTTGCGTTCACGTTGGGAGGAGTGGAAGAATGGTCTACAGAGGTTAAAGGAAGTTGCCATACCCAGATGTTATCATCCTCAGAAATTTGGTAAAATTGTTAGTGTGGAACTGCACCACTTCTCAGATGCCAGTAACGCAGGATATGGTGCATGTTCCTATCTCAGATACAAAAACGACAAGGACGAGATTCACTGCAGTCTTGTAATGGCAAAAGCGAGGGTTGCACCTACGAAGGTCACAAGCATCCCAAGATTGGAACTCTCAGCCGCAGTCACGGTAGCCAGAATGAGTGTTATGCTGAAGGCAGAACTCGAGATGAAAATTGAACAAGAACTCTTCTGGACAGACTCACAAGTAGTACTGGCTTACATCAACAACGAGGCACGAAGGTTCCATGTGTTCGTGGTAAACCGTGTTCAACTGATAAGAGAGATTACAGACCCAAATCAATGGAACTATGTAGATACAGCACAAAACCCAGCTGACCATGCCTCTAGAGGTCTTCATGCAGCAGACATCTCCTCGACTCGATGGCTATCAGGGCCCAAGTTTCTATGGGAACAGGAAGTGCTCCCTACACCTAAGCCTTCAACCGAGCTGCTTACAGGTGATCCAGAAGTTAAATTGATTCAAGTGTTTGCAACTCAAGTCAGTGACTGGGATGACATGCTAAGTCGCCTGGGCCGGTTTTCCTCCTGGACAATGCTTGTTAAAGTGGTTGCAAGAATCAAAAGACTAGGGTCTAAGATAAAATATCAAAGTGAAATTGTGACTGTCGAGGAACGTAGGAGGGCTGCTGAAGTGGTGATTCAGCTTGTCCAGCAGCAAGCCTTCCCTCAAGAAACAAAAGCACTGCAAAGGAGCCCTCATGAGAACATTATTCCAAGCTCAAGCCCTCTTCTTCGTCTCGACCCCTTTCTGGATGGGAGACTTCTTCGCGTTGGCGGAAGACTCAAAGGATCAACACTCAGTCAAGAACTAAAGCACCCCACCATTCTTCCAAAAGACAGCCACATCACCAAGCTTGTCCTGTCACACTACCATGCCCAAATTAGCCACCAGGGTCGGAACCAGACCTTAATGGAACTCAGGGCAAATGGATTTTGGGTTATTGGTGGAAGTAAACTAGTCGCCAAGTTAATACATAGATGCGTGCCGAAAAGCTCAGACGACCTGCTGAGGAGCAAAGAATGTCTGAACTCCCCAGAGAGCGCTGTGAAGTCTCAGCTCCTTTCACGTTCTGCGGAATGGACTGCTTTGGCCCATTCGTTACCAAGCGAGGTCGCAAAGAATGCAAGAGATATGGACTCATCTTCACATGCATGTCTTCTCGAGCAGTCCATCTCGAAATGCTTGAGGACATGTTCACGGACGCCTTCATTAACGCTTTAAGGTGCTTTATTAGTCTTAGAGGAGCTTAGACTTAGACTCCACTGTGATCAGGGCACAAACTTTGTGGGTGCGAAGAATGAGTTCAAGGAATCCCTCAAGCAATGTGATACAGAGGCACTGGAAGCCTTTCTGGCAGATAAACAGTGCGAGTTCATTCTCAATGCCCCTTCGGCGAGTCATACAGGCGGTGTGTGGGAGCGGCAAATTCGGACCATCCGCAACGTGCTGAATGTTACGATCACACAGTGTTCAGGTAGACTAGATGATGCCTCCCTTAGGACGCTGTTCTATGAAGCTATGGCCATCGTCAACAGTCGCCCACTAAACGTCGATGGAATCAACGATCCAATGGCACCATAGCCCCTGACCCCAAATCACCTTATCCTGATGAAAACTAAGGTTGCCTTACCACCTCCTGGGAAGTTCGTAAAGGAAGATGTGTACGCCGCAAAAAGATTGCGCAGAGTACAATATTTAACCGAACAGTTCTGGAGCCGGTGGAAAAAGGAATACCTTCTAAATACGTCCATTAGGCAAAAGTGGCATGTACCCCGGCGCAACTTGAAAGCGAACGACATAGTCATCATTAAGGAAGATACACTCCCAAGGAACCAGTGGCAACTAGGACGAGTAGTTGAAACTACTGAAGGGGCAGATGGCTTAGTTCGTCGGGTAAAGGTACACGTAGGAGAGCGGAAACTAACACAACAAACCCATCGATCTAAGCCATCAATCATCGAAAGGCCGATCCAAAAGCTGGTGCTCCTCCTTGAAAACGAATAGTGGTCTGTCAATTTTAAGTATACTTACATCTGACATAGTATAAAGGTTTATTTAAGGTGATCATATATATATATATATTTTTTTTTTTGGGTTCGTGACCTTATACACCTATAGCTCTGTACTTAGTCAGTTATTATAGTCTAGAAATCATGTATGAGTAACTGTTTTTGTTTCCCTGCTGAGAACATTTATCATAACATGATTGGTGGCCATTGGAGGCCGCTAGAGCTAATGCACTCACCGTTAAGTCATACGCATGGCCGGGTTTCAGGCTGCTTACCCTGGAATCTGTATAGCAAATTAACAGCCTGCTCTCGTCTGATTTTGTGCATCCCATAAGCTCAGAGACATAACGTAAATTAATTCAGGTTGTGGAATCTTGGTGCTGTTCTTTCTGCAATACTAATGTAGTTGTGTAATTCCGTTTTTTCTGATGTTTTGTGAAATTGTTTTCTCTTATGTCCATACTTTTATGTGCTGTTTAGCTCAGAGACATAACTTCAGAGACCTTCAAGCTAGCGGCTAACACGGGAAAGCAGCAATTTAAGTTACACCCTTGGTGAGCGGAGCGAGGTGTGTATTATTTGGCTCCATGTATACTACTGAAAGGCTTTAATATGTTAAATGTCTATATTGGGTGTTGCTGGAAATGCGTGTTGTTATTATTAGTCAACTTTAAAAGTCTTTTGATTTGCATTGCATATACACCAATGTTTGAGAACTTACTGCAAAGGAAGTGATGCTTTATTTGTAAATTTGTGTCATGCTAAAGTTATTAATAAGCATATTTGTGTGTTTATTTCTAGTTTTCACGGTTCTCGTGAATACAAAGGAATAAAAGGATTGCACCCGTTAGAAACTCTCTGCCATTATTAAGGAGCCAAGGGCTGGTATACTATGGGAAAATTATTTTTTCGACCGGTTGTGAAACACGTGTGTCAAACACGTGTGTCAAACACACCAAGATTTGTATTAAAAAACCTTGGTAGGTGACAAAGCTTGGTCAACTGCACCTGGGTGTGAGCACACCTGGAGGTTATAAATACATGTGACGTGGGAGCATCCTCAAGGTAATTTTGGCTGAAAGGACATCTGGACACAGATGTGACATTTCAGGAAACAGGGTTACAGTCAAGTAATCCGATAAGTTCCATTTAAAAAGCTGCACTCGATGTTGCATACCAATAACCCCAAGGGTTGTGTAGTGTGTGTAACCAGGATGGCACTGTGGAGCAGCAGCTAGTAACAGCCTCTGCACCCTCACTTTTTTTTTATTTCTATTGTTTCATGGCATGTTTTTTTTGTTTTCTTTAATGTAGTTAATTAATGTTGTAATTTTTACACACAGGGAGACTGCTTTTATTACTTCTGATCACAATCTGGTTCATCTGCTCTCCGAATACACACCCAGGGTGGGAAAAGAGCCTGCACAGAAGAAGACTCTGAAAGTGTGTACTGATGTGGCCAGTGAGAGGCTGAGTTCTTGTTAGAACTTTGCAGTATGTTAGAACTTTGCAGTAAGTAAAAGTTGTCAAATTGTATATGACCAAAAAAGGCCAACAAGCCTTTTTAAGAAAGGGTCATTAATATTGTGTGTGTGTCAGGAAGTACCGCAGCTGTCCTTTAACTAGCACCCGGCCAGACGTGTCAAGCCAAAGTGTTCATCTTAGTTTATGGTCTGTGTTTGGTCTGGATGCAGGATGCAGCAAGAAAACTAAACCTTTGTACTGATTTTCACAACTAACTGCCAAACTCCGCCCTGCGAGGTTGGAGGGAGGCAAACTGTGTTTATGGTTCAATAAAATCAAGGAGAAGGCATGTAGTGAGCCAGAGATTCTGTAGGCTCTACAGAGGTGGAGCAGTCAATGCTTCCACATGCCATGCTCTCCATCGATGTAAAAACTTAAGTTGAGTCTGACTGAATTATTTAATTCACAAATTTGGGTTGAAGGTTGTCTCCAGAGAAATCTGATTGTCTCTACACTGTTTTGTGTCGATTCCTTGACAGAAATTGGTCCTTCGAGCCGGATGGAGTGGCGTCCCCGGCGAGGATAATTGGCACGGCTGAAAGACTCTGGCCAGAGCAACTGAAAGACCACATTTTCCACGTGGCGGCTGATCCTCGTTATCCTCACCGGTGACAAACCTCCATCCGAACCAACGGAGACAACCATATAAAAGGTCAGACTGGGTATGAATGTATAGAGAGAAATGATTGAGGATGAGTGGTGGAATAAATTTACCAGAACAATACTTATTTAGGGCTTTACAACCCCTGAGTGAGCATTAAAGTGGGTGAAGGAGGTCCACATTAAAGGTCTTCTGAGGAGAATAACTAAAGGAATATTCCGTGAAAGCTTTACTTATAACTTACATTCCCTAGAGGTTTGTAGTCATAAGGACGGAATATTTAAACCTGAAACTGTTTTCTTCAACGAAACCACAATGGCAGAGAAAGACTCTAAAGCAGTAAGAGTAAAAATTTGTGAAGTCCCCACGGACGTGGAATTTATGAAAACAAATTTCCCACCATCAGTAAAGTATCTAACTAAGTGGAAAAAGAGGTATGGGTTTAGTGGGAAATTAGAATTAAATGAAGTAAGGAGAATTAAGACCAATCTCAGACATCATGACCAGTTAAAAAAACGCTCACCCTCTCATCCAGGAAAACAAATGTTAGCTTGTTTAATATGGGAAACTGAGTGCAGAAATCGTGGTCAAAATAAAAATGCTACCTCAACAACAATAGCCTATTTAAAGAAATGTGATAAAGATGGTACAAATTTTGTGGTGAGGGCTCACCAGCCCCCACAGCAAAATCCACAACCTAATCCAGTACAAAACCCCCCAGCCGAGGCAGCAGTAGAGCCAGAAGACCAGCTTGAGGAAGCATATCAGGGTTTAGATGATGTCCTTCATAGTGACTCAGAATTGTACCCTACCAAACAGCTACATCAAATGAAACTGTCAAGCAGTAACCCATTTGCAACTTCCCCTCCTCCTCCTCCTTATGTCTCAGAAGTGGCTTCTGCCTCCTCCTCCTCTTCTGGTGTAGTACAAACCAGATCAGGACGAGTGGTGAAACCACCAGAGAGATATGTAGAGACTTTTCCCATGATTCAGGTCCCTAACCCCCATGCGCAAGGGACCATGCTAGTACACAGACCTTGGACTATTAGTGAGGCACAGGAAGCTGTAAAGAGTGTGACCAAACCAGAAACAGACATTGAACAGACCATAGTAGACATTACTCAGCTCCAAGCAGGGTATCACCTTAACGGGATAGAAATGAAACAGGCCTTAATGAACATTTTTGGACTAAAATGGGGTTTTATTGCATCTAGTTTCAATGCAAGCAACGCAGCAGGAGTAGTTCTTGCCCATGACGAAGTGTTAGGCCAACTCCAACTAGCAGATGTAGGTCTCTTTGCCCAAGCCAGACTTAAATTTACCAGGAGACCAAATTATGCTATTGTTCAACAAACTCAACAAAAATCAACTGAGTCAGTGATAGAGTTTAGTGCTAGAATGAGAGAGGTGTTTAAAACTAATAGTGGTCTGACTGAAGACCACAACCCAGACAGTGCATTCCAACAGCAGCTCAAAATGGCAATTTTAGGAGGTTTGCAGCCTCCCATTAGGGAGTGGCTAACTAAAAATTATGTAGGTCTGCCCACTTCCACCCCCAGTGAGTTTATGACTCACGCAATTCATGCAGAGAGAGTAGTGAAAAGAAGCAGAAAAAAGCCTCTCAAATTCTACTCAGTGAGCAAGGAGAAACTTATGTAATTGACACTAGGAGACCAGGACCATCATATAGAGGAAAAAGAAGATATGAAGGGAAAGACACAGATCAGAGAGAGAGAGATAGAACCGAAGGACTTTGTTTTTATTGCCACAAAAAGGGACACTTAGCACGAGACTGCAGAAAGAGGAAAGATAATAGAGAACAAGATAAGGAAGAGAAAGCAACTAGGAAGCCACAGATGGATCCAGATGAGATGGCATGACTAGGGACAGCAGAAAGACAAGAAAGTGAAGATGAGGAAGTAATAGATGAGATTTACTTATCAATGGAAAGTGGACTTTAGAACTAAACCTCAAGTGACTTTACAAGTGGACAACCAACCTACACTATTCTTAGCAGACTCAGGTGCAGACAGGACTGTTCTGAAAGAAATTCAGCGCTATAAACCCAGCTCAGAGAAAGTAAATGTGATATCAGCCAATGGACAAATTAAAGTCACCCCCCTCAGTGTCCCCATACACTTCCAAATTCAACCAGATTCTGAAGGAATTATGTGCACAGCAGTTTTATTAAACAGCTGCCCACATAACCTCCTGGGAAGAGATGTATTAGCAGGTTTAGGACTGGCTATAGTACCTCTGACCAATGGGTCGATGGGGTGGTACGGAGTGACTACACAGACTCAGACTGTGCACTGCACGTTCTGGAGTCCAGGGGCAGTCCTTACTATTGGTGGAGCCTGGACATACCACCCTCTGATCCAGGACAGACAGCTAAGACACTCCTCTCATTAGCAGATAACTGTGTCAGAAGAGGAGCTGTTTTTATGAACAATCTAAATTTACATGTTACGCTGAGGTACAACCATACACCAGGACCAGACCCCCTCTATGATAATGCGGTCCACAGTTTAGGTCCAACCCTTTTGACCCTAACCCATCTGTATTTTAAAGGCCAAACAGCCTTTACAGATGTTCAAATGTCAGAAAAAGCCAGAATGTTGATGAACAATCCAGAGAATGCGCATGTTTCCCTAGCTAAAGATTACACTGATCGATGGGAAAATTTTAAACATTACCTAGCTCAAGCAAAGCGAGCTAAGGACTGGTCCCAAACACAGGACCCCAAAACAGAGCATTCAGAGTTCACAGGCTGGTACAGGAAAAACTTAACATAAGAGTAACTACAACCCCAAGTGTCCATCTAAGAGATGAAAAATGACCATCTGAAACATGTTTGCTCACCACAGAGGAAGAGGAAGCCCTTAGCATCCTCCCAGACTCTGTGTGGAGCAAAAACTGATGTAGGATTAATGAAAGATATTTTACCAGTCAAAATAACAGGAAAGTCAGAATATAGACCTGTCGTACGCCAATACCCATTGAAAAAAGATGCTGAAAAGGAATTGATCCAGTAATTAAAGGTTTATTGCAAGCAGGCATAATTGAGGAAAGCCCAGATTCTGAATGTAACACCCCCATTTTTCCAGTTAAAAAAGCACCACCCTCTATAGAGTGGAGGATGATCCAAGACCTCAGAGCAGTAAATGAAGCAGTGAGACAAAGAGCACCAAATGTCCCAAATCCACACGTTGCTAAATTCAATGGACCCAGAGGCAAAGTTTTCTCAGTGATTGACCTTAGCAACGCTTTCTTTAGCATCCCAGTGGATCCAGAGTCACGAGGGTGGTTTGGGTTTACTTACAAGGGCATTAAACTAAGGTTCACAAGGCTCCCCCAAGGATTCGTGTGCAGTCCAACGATTTTCTCCCAGGCCATAACATCAAATTTGTCTAAATTTAACCCCAAACATGGTAGCCAAATTCTGATCTATGTAGATGACATTTTGGTGACTAATAAAGACAAAGATCAGTGCAGAAGAGACACCATTGATTTACTACGTTTCCTAGGAGAGACAGGAAACAAAGTCAGCAAAAAGAAATTGCAGTGCTGGAAATCTGAAGTGAGATATTTAGGCCACATTCTCACTGAACAGGGCAGAAAAATTTCTGAGGACAGGAAGTCAGCAGTGTTAAAGGCTCCCAAGCCAACAACAAAGAAACAAATGATGTCCTTTCTCGGTTTAGTTAACTACTGTCGTTCCTGGATTCTGGACTATGCAGTGATAACTAAACCTTTACAAAATTTAATCCATTCACAGCCTTTAAAATTGTCTGAAACCCTGAACTGGACACCAGAAACGGAGGACTCATTTGTTAAAATCAAAACTGCTTTAGTAGCAACTGATGTCTTAGCATTACCTGACTATGCTAAACCATTTGTACAAACTTGTGACTCAAAAGCAGGCTTTATGACCTCAGTACTATTACAGCAACATGGAACTAAACTCAGACCTATAGCTTACTACTCAACACAGCTTGACCCTGTAGCAAGGGCCACCCCCTGCTGTGTGCAAGCAGTAATTGCCGCAGCAATGGCAGTTAAGGCATCTGCAGAAGTTGTGTTATATCACCCACTAAAGCTATTAGTCCCCCACGCTGTTCATGTACTGTTGTTACAGACCAACATGTCCTTTATGTCACCTGCTAGACACCTTTCATGTATGACTCTACTACTTTCACAACCACACCTGACTGTAGAGAGATGTACAACCTTAAACCCAGCTACTTTATTACCCATAGCTGAAGACGGAGACCCCCATGACTGTGTTAGCCTGACTGAGACTACTCACAAGCCCAGACCTGATTTAAAGGACATACCTTTGCATACTGGACATGTAGTGTTTGTAGATGGCTCTGCAGCAAAGAACCAATTAGGTCAAAACTGCGTAGGTTATGCTATAACTACTACAACAGACATCTTGCGGAGTGGTAAATTACCCTCCAACTTCTCTGCACAAGCAGCGGAACTGCATGCTCTAGCTACAGCATGTGAAATGTTCACAGGACAGGATGTGACAGTTTACACTGATAGCCAATATGCTTTTGGTTCAGTTCATCAATTTTGTTGTCAGTGGGAAAAAGTGGATTTACCACAAGCACAGGAAAGCCTGTGACCCACAAACAATTGCTGCAGAAGCTGTTAAAAGCAGTCTTGTTACCAAAACACTAGCAGTATGTAAATGTGAGGCCCACGAGAGGAACGGATTCAGTATCAGAAGGTAACAGACTAGCGGATCTAGCCGCTAAAGCAGCACAAGAGCAGGCACACACACAACTAGTCAACGCACTTGACACGGACCTTAATGACATTCTAAAAGACAGACAAGAACAGGCCACTGACCACGAAAAACAACTCTGGACACAGAAAGGAGCACAACTAATAGATGGACTGTACAAAGGACCTGACAACAAGCCATGGCTCCCAAAATCCATGTTCAAATGGGCAGCAGAGGTGACACATGGGCCTTGCCATGTGTCAACAGGAGGGATGGTGGACCAGGTACAGAGACAATACAACGCTTGTGGATTTAATACTTATTCAAAAAAATTTTGTAAACAATGCCTTGTGTGCATCAAGAACAATTCACAAGGATGTATGAGACCAAAGAGAGGAGTTTTCCAGAACCTGAACATCCATTTCAGGTTATACACATGGACTTTATACAACTGAACAAATCTCAAGGTGTAGAATATTGTTTAGTGATTATTGATGTGTTCACAAAGTGGGTAGAAATCTTTCCCACAGCAAAACCTGATGCTTTAACGGTAGCTAAAGCACTCTGTAAACACATCATACCTACATTTGGCATCCCACAGCTGATCAGATCAGACAATGGTTCACATTTTGTAAACAAAGTAATTGACAGGATTGGAGAACATTTCAAAATTAACTTGAAAAGACATTGTGCCTTTCATCCACAAGGAGCAGGCCTTGTGGAAAGAACGAATGGAACAATTAAAAACAAATTAATAAAAGCAACCAAAGACACAGGAAGACCATGGCCTGAATGTATTGACTTGGTGAAATTGAACATGCATATTTTACCAGCTGAAGGACAAACACTAAGTCCTTTTGAAATGTTGTATGGAAGATCATTTACATTACCAGACTTACAGCTTAAAGTGAAAAATGATCCAGACGCCTCGACTGATTTAATAACGTATATGAGAAAGACACTTGAACTGAAACAATGCAGAAGAATCAATGAACTGCCAGAAGGTCCTTCTTTTCCCCCACAGAACCTTAAACCAGGTGATCACGTCTTCATCAAAGTGATCAAGCGGAAGAGCTGGAACAGCCCCGCTGAAGGACCCTTCAGAGTTCTACTTTCCACCCCAACGGCTGTGAAGGTGGAAGGCGCTCCTCCTGGGTTCATCTGTCTCACTGTAAGCTGAGAAATCAACTCAACACTGAGGCGCAGGACTTGAGACCTCCTAGACGCAGGACTTCTGTTGAAAGCAGTGACAACAACGGTGTTCTTACAGTAGGTAAACTGCTGGGCACCGCTACGCTGAAAACAGGTGTTTTTACAGTTTTACTGGGCACCCATCGTTGACATCGAGGCAAGATGACACCGGCTGAAAGACAGAGACTGAGAAAAAGATACCAATGTTGTAATGTATCTTCTATTATGTGCTTCTTGTTTACACTTCTACTTGTGGTAGCACTGTTTTTATCATTTGGCCTATACACACCACACCCACATCCATTAATGTGACTAGACACACGAGATGATCATTCTAATCACAAACCTACAGATAATGTTTGGTGGAAATTTATGAATTTCTCTAAAAACACCCTCAACATCACAAGTGATTGTTATGTGTGTTCATTAATAGCACACACTCATGATGAAACCGTTCTAATGGAGCCAATTCCGGTTGCATAAACAAAACAATGTGTGCTCTACTATCTTGGCAGTATTTGACTTTTAGCAGTTCTCCTAGTACCTGGTGTAATGACTCATACCTTCTCCAACCTCTTAATTGGCGAGCACCCATCTATTTCTCTAATACAACCAATCAGACTAATGTAGGAGGAATACACGTGGGGCGAAAGCCTCAGAAAGCTCACCTCGCTTTTTCCCGCGAGTGCCAGTCCGGTGCCCACTTTCTAGGCCACTCCGAGCCCAGGAGATAATTCCCATCCCCTCGTGGAATGTGACAGGTAAATTCCTAGGCCACCGTTGGGGTGTTAAACACGAGATAGCGGGGTTCATGATGAATATATTCACACTTAATGTGTCCGCTTTCCTGTCAGAACTGAACTACACTAATCAGAATATGATAAATCTCTTCATGCCTGGGAACCAGGGTTTCCCTGCCCCCCAGAAGTATGTTTGGGTTTGTGGAAAACGAGTGTTTCTCTACCTCCCAAGGAATGGTGTGGAACTTGTCACCTTGCCAAGTTAGCTCCCGCTATTAAGATTGTTAACTTCCAGGTTAAAAGTACTTCCAATCTAAACAAGCGCAGCTTCACTCCACCAGCCAAGTCCACGGCTTTTAAACAGAAACGTGACCCCTTATTAGTGATGGGAGAGGCATTACTATGACTCTTCTCCCCTGGTATGGTGTTGCTTACCTGAGCCACAGACTCAATGAGGTCTGGTGGACCCTTGAGGACCTTACTGACGCTCTGTCTGATATTACAACACAGCTAAGAGATAACCCCGAGCTCCGAGCCATGCGAGCCATGCTTGTCTCTCATCAGATGGCCTTAGACTACCTCTTTGCTTCAGAGGGAGGCCTCTGTGCCAAGTTTGGTCCTGACCACTGTTGTACTTACATTCCTGACTCTACTGCTAACTGGACTCTTATCCATGACCGTGTTGCTGACCTTAAGGGTTTCCTTACTTCTAGTCACGACTCCACTTGGTTTAATTTTGACTTATCCAGTTGGTTTACTTCCGGAACATGGTTACAGATTCTTCTCAAAATCTTGACCCCCGTTCTTATAGTTATGTTTCTATTCTGCCTATTCACCTCCTGTGTGATCCCATGTTTCCGTGCCCAGATGGCTAAGATGATACAGGGCTCTGTCACTTCAGTCCTTCATGCAGAGGAAATTCAACTTCTTATTCTAGACCAGGACGATGACCCGCCTGATGGCAATCTGGGACAATGATAAGTATTTTTCTGACTTTTTTCTTGTGTTTCACAAAGTTTAGTACCTCGGTTCTCTATGTTTGCCAAAACTCCGCTTTATGAAGTATTTGCCTAAAACTGCACAAACAGAGGGGTAAATCATGGATGTTTTACTGTGAAATTTGACAAACAGGAGGGAAATGTTAGAACTTTGCAGTATGTTAGAACTTTGCAGTAAGTAAAGTTGTCAAATTGTATATGACCAAAAAGGCCAACAAGCCTTTTTAAGAAAGGGTCATTAATATTGTGTGTGTGTCAGGAAGTACAGCTGTCCTTTAACTAGCACCCGGCCAGACGTGTCAAGCCAAAGTGTTCATCTTAGTTTATGGTCTGTGTTTGGTCTGGATGCAGGATGCAGCAAGAAAACTAAACCTTTGTACTGATTTTCACAACTAACTGCCAAACTCCGCCCTGCGAGGTTGGAGGGAGGCAAACTGTGTTTATGGTTCAATAAAATCAAGGAGAAGGCATGTAGTGAGCCAGAGATTCTGTAGGCTCTACAGAGGTGGAGCAGTCAATGCTTCCACATGCCATGCTCTCCATCGATGTAAAAACTTAAGTTGAGTCTGACTGAATTATTTAATTCACAAATTTGGGTTGAAGGTTGTCTCCAGAGAAATCTGATTGTCTCTACACTGTTTTGTGTATCGATTCCTTGACAGTTCTGTTTCCAGACCACCGACTGGGCAGCTCTCATGGACAGGACAGAATGGCCTGACACACTGTATCACAGACTACATCAACTTGTGTTTCTCTTACAACAAGCCCTGTGTGAACCCTGAGCTTAAAGCCCAGCTGATCGAGAAGAAGAGGACTTTTCTATCAGGGGACAGAGAGGAGCAGAAGAAAGTTCAGTGCAAACTTAAATACAAGATCAGGCTTGCCAAGAACTCTACAGCTAGAGGAGCAGCGCAACGTCAGGGATGCGTGGAGAGGTCTCCAGACCATCTCAGGTCATGGGCAGAGAGGGACCAGAGGGAAAGCGGATGGTGACCAGCGCTGGACTGATGAGTTAAATCTCTTCTTCAGCAGATTTGACTCCAACCCCTCTCCCACTCTTCCTCCCCCCTCCTCACACCTCTCCAGACCTGTGGGCAGCAGCACCTCCCCCATGTCATCTTTCCCTCCACTTCCGGGTGCTGACTCACCTGGAGACTGCGGGGAGCAGACTGTGAGAGGCATGTTTTTTTACTTCTCCAGTGCTCATGTTTTTTTACTTCTCCAGTGCTTTCAACACCATCCAGCCAGCGCGGCTGCATGGAAAGCTGGAGGGTGTGGGTGTGGATGGACACCTGGCTGCATGGGCCGTCGACCACCTCAGCAACAGGCCACAGTACGCAAGGCTGCGCAACAGGGAGTCTGAGATGGCAGTCTGCAGCACTGGGGCCCCTCAGGGAACAGTACTCTCCCTGTTCCTCTTCACACTCTACACTTCGGACTTTACTTACAACACCAGCAGTTGTCAATTCCAGTTCTCTGATGACTCAGCCATTGTTGACTGTGTGTCTGATGGGAACAACCTGGAGTACTTCAACCTTTTTTTCAAAAATGTCCTGGATGACTGAGAACCTTCACAGACAACCTGGAGTACAGATCGGTCATCATGGACTTGTGTGTGCTCAAACACCTGCCGCTAAACACCAGCAAGACAAAAGAGATGATGATTGACTTCAGGAGAAGGACATCCCCCCCAAACACCGATGAACATCCAGGGCTCGGACATTGAGAAAGTGGACAGTTTAAAGTACCTGGGTGTTCACTTGAACAATAAACTGGCCTGGTCCCACAACACCAGCTCCTTGTAGAAGAAGGACAGTCCCGACTCTTGAGTACGGTGGGGAAGACTCTCACAAGTGCTTCCTCATAGCGTTTCACTTCCCAAAACCTAGTGGAGACAGCATCCACTGCGTTGCCAAATAGGCCGAAAGGCGAGATGGAGGCAAGAGTGTCCCTTCTTCTTGATGTCTGTGAGATTTAGCTGCTTCACTGTATCAACCATAGCAGCCATAGATCGGCTGATGGCATGTTGTGGCATGACGGAGCGCTGAAAACGCCTCCTTGTCAACGTTCCTTCCCCTCGTGCTCAAATCCTTGAGCAGGTCAGCCTGGTAAGCCTGCATAACTGCCATGGTGTGCAGGGCAGCACCAGCCTTACCTGCTGCCTGAAAAGCTTTCCCCACCAAAAATGATGTCACTCGGCACAGCTTGCCGTGGGAAGTTTCTACAAGGAGGATGACTAGTGATAATGAAATAGGTAGCCCGAGAGCATCTCTTCCACCTTGGGCATTGCACTAACGCTGCGCCCCCGGACCCACAATAGTTAAATAAATTAATGTCAAAGGCAAAAAGACACAAGACTCCACAAGCATGTCACCTCCTCATGGAGATCACCAAAGAATGTTTTCCTGCCAGCATCTTACATCCTGCAGTAATGTGCTGGATTATCTCAGAGGATTCTTTTTCAACAGCCTGCACCTGGGGTCTTGTCTGGTGTGGCAGATCTGAGCCCCTATTGCTCTGATGCTCAAGGCCTGCTTCTGTGTTGCCATGATTAGTGCCTCTCTGCTGCCCTTTAGTGGACTGGCTGGACTTCTTGATATCAGCCACTTCAGTTATTTGGAGGTGGTACATCCCATATAGGGGCCTTTCCTCCTATGATGGTACCTCCAGCACCTCTCCCTCTTTTTTCCACTGCCTGATAATTAAATAACTACTTTGTCTATCACGGCAATTTTCCTGATGTATTCAAGGTTCTTGAAGGTTTCATCCTGGTGGTTTGGACACTCATTAGTCCTCTGCCTTCTTCATTGCGCTTAGTGTACAGTCCCAGGGTGCTGGATTTGGGTTGGAATCATTCATTCATTGTGGAGAGCTTCCATATTTCACACCTGTGGCCTGTATCGCTTTCTTTGGCCAGCTTATAATTCCCGCAGGGTATCTGATGACTGGCAGGGCATTGCTGTTAATTGAACGGCCCTTGTTTCTGCCATTGAGCTGACTCCTTAGGACTTACTCGTTGTAAGTATTTGGCTGTTGCCGCCTTTCTTGTGGCCTCTTCGAGGTTGCCATTTGCTTGTGGGATTCCAAAGTACTTGTAGCTGTCCTCAATGTCTGCTATTGTGCCTTCTGGGAGTGAGACCCCTTCAGTGTGGACTACCTTCCCTCTCTTGGTCACCATCCGACCACACTTCTCAAGTCTGAATGACCTTCTGATGTCATTGCTGTAGATCCTGGTTGTGTGGATCAGTAAGTTGATGTCTCGCTCTTGGTGTAATAATAATAATATTAATAATAATGGATTGGATTTATATTGCGCTTTTCTCCCAAGGGACCAAGGGACTCAAAGCACTTACAGGCCGTCCATTATTCATTCATACACAGTCATACTGGTGATGGTAAGCTACAACTGTAGCCACAGATGCCCTGGGACAGACTGACAAGACGTGGCAGCCATTTTGCACTTACGACTCCGACCATCACCACATACATTCACACACATTCATACGAGGAAAGGTGGGTTAAGTGTCTTGCCCAAAGACACAACAACAGTATGAATTGTGGGGAGAGCGGTAATCGAACCACCTACCTTACGGTTGAAAGACGACTGCTCTACCACCTTGGTATATGCTACATTTGATGGACAATGGACTTGTGCAATTGGCCTTAAGGGTGATCTTTCACAGCCTTGAGTTTGCAGTAAATGCTCTTAGAGTCCTGTTAAAGTTGTACATCTCTCAGCATTCTGTGGTAATGTGTGTGGGATTGAGTTGTAGGCTTTCTTGTAATCAACCAGGTGGTGCACAGATTGGTCTGCCTGGTTTTGCAGTCGCGAGCGACTGTTCTATCAACCATAAACTGGTGTTTTGCTCCTCTGGTATTTCTAACAATGACCTTCTTTTTTACTTTTCTGTGGTAATAGCGACATTAGCCTAATTGTTAGTCAGTATAAAATAAAATGTTCTTGGTGCCATTTATTGATTTTTCTTTATTTAAATATATGATGTTCTATGACGCTGCAGAGCTATTTTACAACAAACTATTTTTAAATACAAAGGTTTGCCACGGCCCTCTCGTCTAATTTAAGTGACCCGGACATGTCTTTAAAAGTCTTCAAACTGCAATAACTGGAGGCTTTAATAACTTTTCTTCTGAAAAAAGACATTTTTGCCATACTCCCAACTGGAATCAGAAAAAGTTTAATATATCAACTTGCTGTGATCATGTCCGCTTTGTGTGATTGGTTTATTTGGCACCTGTTTGTCACAACATGATCCTACCCTTGTGACAAACAGTCTCTGTCTGTTCTAGACAGAGAATAGTCCGCTTAGTCCCGTTAGGGGTCGCAGATGACTGGAGCCTAGCAGCTTTGGGCCTTAGGACAATAGCCAGTTAATCATCCAGGGTTGACTGACAAGATCAGGATGACTTATTCCTGCAAATATGTTCAGCTGGGATGGGTAAATGTCCAGCAGTAATATAGGGAAGGATAGAGTGTTTTTTCCTTTCCTTACAGAATGTTTCTCTAAATGCAGCTTGCATTACCATAATTGCACGTGTAAACAATCACAATTTATGTAATTGTTCTCTTCTTTGAACTCTCTCAAGGAGGGGAAGTAAGAAAGAGTACATCTGTACATCTTTGGCAAATACTGTCATCTTACGCTTAAATGCCAGAACATGCAGAAACTGCAGGGCTGTGCTTCCCTTTCCCTGGAGATTTTAATTCAGTGTGTTTAAGTGACTTGTCATATCCACCATGAAATAAAACTTTTGCAGCCGAGGTCTCCCAGTTTGGGATTGCTGAGGCCTTTGCTTTCCAAGAAAGTTTTCAGATGTTCCAGACAAGAAGTGAAGCGTTTCAGCACGTCTCCTTTTGACAGCCACCAAACTCTGTTGTGCAAGAGCCAAATATGCGCTCTCAACTTCATCTAACAATGAACAGAACTGTTGCAATTATTTCATCCACTATCTTAAAGTTAACATTTGTATTAATCCTATGATGCTGAATGTTAACAAAGTAAAAATACTTTTGTTTTAGTGTTGCCAGCATGGCTCAACAGTTTCTGAGTGGTATGGATGCCTGTGGCTCCTTTGGCCAACTAGTAAGATTGTAGAGGCAGTTTGTCACAGTCTTTACAAAGACGGAGGAAAAACTGTCAAGGACAACCCTCCAGAGCCTCTTTAAAATCAACTGGAGTCCTGCAGACAGCAACAGAAGGGAAATGGAGCAAGAAACCAAGTTCCTCTGGGGATGGTGGCTGATGACCATAAAGGGTGATTATCCTTCCTAGGATTAATAGAAAACAAGTAAATCTTTTAAGCTATAAACACACTAAATGACTGCTCACAGCAACAACTATTTACAGGGATTGTTAGACAGATCTGAAGAACACAAGTCAATGTGGGGAAATTAGAAAAAAATGTTAACAGTTAACAGTAAAAGTTGTTAACCCACTGTATGTCCTTTAGGAGATTTCTTTTGTAAGCCAGAAAGTTTTTCGCCACCAAAACCTCTTCACATTTTAGCACTACATGGCAATGATCTGCAAGACCCTGGAGGTGCTGCTCATTAAGAAAGCTGTTTCATGGATTAATGGATTATAGGCCTGAAAACCTCTCAGAATGTGACTGTTAACAGTGAAAAATGCTGATCATCTCTGCAACCATTCTGTCAAGGCAAGGAAAATACAAGTTTCTTTTCAGTTTCTCAGCATCACTGGAGGTCACTTGATAATCCACAAGCTAGTCTCCACTACACAGTCCTCCATTTGTTTCTGCTTTTGTCTTTGTGTGTTGCAGCACATTGCTTTTGGATAGGATTTGCAGCACAAATTGTAACTAACAATATCATAAAGCACAGTGGCCTTCTTTTGTGCGTGACTGTTTTAGAGTGTCACAAACAGCTTTGTTGTACTCTGCAGCAAGCTCTCTTTGAATTTGTTTTCAGTAACACATAGCGCACACATAGCGCCAGCTGTTCAGTGTTGGCTTCTTCTGCCATAACTGAAAACATTTCTGCCTCTTTAATCTCCTGGACAATATTTGATGGGACTAAGTCAACGATTATCGCCACACATTTTTCATATGTGGACTCATTTTGGCCCAGTTACAAAAGATCTGATCGTAAATATAAAACAAAATAAACAATCGTCAGTCAGCCGTCAGTGTGCCGCATAAAAGCCAGACTTGATCCAAATCATAGATTGTAAATAAAATGGATGTAATCCGCCCATTGGTCCCCTATTCACCAATATTGTCATTACAACAGGGCAATAAAATGGCAGTTACATCCGGGCATTTCCGCTTTTACTGCATACTAAAACAATAGTTTTTAGATAGCATAAACAGACATATTAATCAAAATAGAAGAAACTTCCAAAAGACGTTTGTTTTTTACTCATTTTGTTAGCTTGGAGGTTTAATTTTAGCGGCAATATATTACGTGACCGGGACAAGCGTCAGGACAAGAGTGACGGATGTAATAGAGGGAATCCGGTCATTTTTCAAAATAAAACATCGTTCAGACTCAAATAAATAATAAAACGGAAAGTCAGGGGACCCCTGGTTTAAGAGGTTCCATGAGAGAGGCTTGAGCGGTCGTCCTTCGACTGGCGGGTGGGTGGTTCGATTCCCGCTCGAAACATCCAAAAACATCATAACATCCCGCTCTCCCCCACATACTGTCGTTGTGTCCTTGGTGGGACTAAGTCTAAGGACAAGACACTTAACCTACATTGCCTTCAGTGATGTTCTGTAACACTGGTAAATAGCTTAATGTATGTAAAGCGCTTTAAGTGCTACAGTACAGTAGGTGGAAAAGCGCTATTAAAAATAAATAAATAAATATTTGAATTGTTGTCACTGGAATACATTTGAAGATAGGGCATGGGCAATAGACTTTTTAGTTTTGTATGAAAAAATTCACACTGTGATTGGTGAAAGGTACACAAAGGCACTATATAATACATGCCATTTACCATTAGTATTACAGTACAAAACACATTCTCAGATTTTGCCCAAGGCCGCTACAACATATGAACAGGGGTCCAAACCGCCAACCTTCTGATTATAGGACAACCTGCGCTAAAGCCTGAGCCACTGCGCCCTATAAAGAACCTATAACTGTGTGAATATGAATACTGTAAAATCCAACAGCTACACATTTGTGGGTTGGTCTGATCTGTTTGGACACAGCTGTGATGTGGATAAAGTGTGGTCTCACCAATAAGACAAGATGCTGAGGATTTACTGTAGAGAATATTGTGACCTCTCCTGGTTTGGGAGTTTATTTATTCCACTTCACTTCCTGCTCTCGGACCTGGCGGACGTCTCCCTCTGCTCCTCCTGGCCTCTGCTATCAGTGTATGCTTCTCTGTCTTGTCTCGTCTCGTCATTCAAATTTTTTCTCTTATTACTTAACCCCACTGCCTGCTGGACTACTAAGAACTGAAAATGGATCTGATTACCTGGTCTCTGAGCGCAATTGACACAATTTTTTCACAAAAGAAGGGTGCACCGGGGGAACCATTTGCATTTGCTTTTTTCTTGTTGGACTTATGATAGAGGGGTTCCTGCTCATTGGTCTAGGGACTGCCTTAAACTATCGGAAAATTTGTAAGACAGCTGCCTTTAAATTTACCCAGCCACTGTCTGCTGAAATTAAACAGTGCTTCTGTGACGTGAGTGACAGGTTGAAGGGATTACAACAAAGAGACGCACAGTTTGAGGCGCTGACTAACATCTCAGCACTGACTGTGAAAAGAGTAAACAACACCGAGAGTCAGACCTGTGAGCTACTAATGGATATGAAGGGGTTACATCCAGAGAAGAGTGAACAACATCTTGAAACAGACCGTTAAGCTGCTACGTGGTATTACAGGCCTGACCATGGATAGGAAACATCAAGGTTACTCCACAAAATGGACGCTCGCACGTGACTCTGAGAACCAGAACTGATTGATTATGATCCGGACAAATTACCGAAGATCACCTTTCCTCCCTCGATTAGGAGCCTAGCCTGCAGCTGGGTCTTATCTTATCCTCTGGTACTTCCCGTACTCCCCAAGGACAAGGTCACTGTGCTCATTCCACCAGCAGCCTTATTTCCGCCCACAGGGGCCTTGGACATCTCTCCTATTATCTGCCCTAAACCAACCGTTCGCCCATTGACATCTGTCTGACTCTTTACTCTAATGCCCCCTCCCCCAACAAAGCGATGAAAAAATCCCTTCACGTGACCACATGTGCTGTTATCCTGCTATTGTCTGATGTCTCTGTATGTTACGTATGTTGCAACGGCAACTGTAGTTGTGACTACGTATGTTATGTTGTGACAGCTACTGTTGTTTATGTTGTAACTGCTACTGTTGTTTATGTTGTGACAGCTACTGTTGTTTATGTTGTGACAGCTACTGTTGTTTATGTTGTGACAGCTACTGTTGTTTATGTTGTAACTACTACTGTTGTTTATGTTGTAACTGCTACTGTTGTTTATGTTGTGACAGCTACTGTTGTTTATGTTGTGACAGCTACTGTTGTTTATGTTGTGACAGCTACTGTTGTTTATGTTGTAACTGCTACTGTTTATGTTGTAACTGCTACTGTTGTTTATGTTGTGACTGCTACTGTTGTTTATGTTGTAACTGCTACTGTTGTTTATGTTGTGACAGCCACTGTTGTTTATGTCGTAACTACTACTGTTGTTTATGTTGTGACAGCTACTGTTGTTTATGTTGTGACAGCTACTGTTGTTATAACTACTTGTCTATTAGGTCTGCACAATGCAATTACTGTATTTCATTTTCTGAAGACCTTGCGCCTGAATGAAATGACTTGGGCTGCATGGTGTGGGTTGTAATCTTGTTTGTCCTCTATGTATACATGTCTATGATCAACATGAAATGAATTTCCCCTCGGGGATTAATAAAGTTCTTCTAATCTAATCTAATATTTATGTAAAAAAAATAATGAGGCTAAAGCTCTTATTTATTTGGTTTGTTCTATTGAGCTTGACTCATTTTGGGGACTTTGTTGATGATTTTGTGGCGGAATCTGTGTTGTGTCTGCTCTGTGTGTGTTAGTTTTGACGACAGAAAGTTAAATATAACACCAGTGTTAGCTTTTGGCTGAAAAGTCAAAAGTTTTGTTAATTTAGTTACAGTTTAAACAATTGGATCAGAGGTGTAGAGAAATGTATTTTAAGTTTCAGGAAATGTGTCTTTGCAATTGTGAAAAACTGTAAAAGTTGCCACTTGCACACAGCATTGGTTCTTGCCAAGTCTTTTTTGCTAAACCACACATATTTACACAGCATGAGCATATTGCAAACACTGAATAGCCCTGCCATAATCCATAGGCGCTACATTTCTCTGTGACTTGTGACATCGCTGAGATCTAGGCTCTGAGAATTTCGCACTGTTCTCACTGTCTAGTGAGGCAGACTTGCTGACACACAGGCATCAGTTGTATAAATGTTATAACATACTGACATTTTGCTTCAGGCTCTACCGAGCAGCCTCTGAGAAACCTGAACGTGCAGCCATTGCAGTTCTGTTTGTGATTCAAATTTAATAACATTTTTTGTTACAGATTTTTTTGTAATCACCTGGATTATCACAGAGACATATTTGCCGTTCTGGTAAGTCACACCCAGCACTGACAGAACTACACAAAACAAAGCTTTATTGTAATGTAATGTAAAATGTAAGTTAGGTGAGACCAGGCTTATGAAGTGACGTGAAATTGAAAATGTTTGCAATATTGGTTTTGTACTGGGTGGACTAGTATTATATTATAATAGTGTGTATTTGCAATCTATTGCTTTAGGCACTTGCATATTTGTTTAGCATTATAAAGGAACCTGATCAGTGCCACAATTGATTGTTTTTTTTTAAACCTTGAGAAGACATTTAAATTCTAACATTTTCCAGAATTCCAAGAACAGTAGGAACCTGCAAAGTCTTTTCAAAGAAATGCAAGAATGTTTAGCAAAACAATACACACATTTTTTTTTAGTCAGTCTCACCTGAACTCTGAACACACATCAAGACAGATTTGAGGACATTGATTGCACTGAAATCAAAGCCTAATCACTATAAATACAATGTTTATTGTTGCCAGGCTGGTCTTGTCAGAAGTTGGTTTCAAAATCATCCCTGTTTTTTGTTTTTATGCATTCCACCTTCTTTCCCTTTTTGGAACACAGTTTAGTTTTTTTGCATTGCTCTGACCGGTATATGACCGCCAGCCCTATAAATGAGCCAGTCTTCTTGATGCAATGAAAGCAGCCTGTGGTGACATAGATTGTGCCAGAGTTCAGCCAGAGAAGAATTTTTTTGTGACCTTAATAATTGAAAAATGGGTATTTTGATTAAAGATTTAATTGAAGATGTTGATGTAGCTTATGTGAACATAGTCAATATAAGTAAACATCAAAAATCCACCTTCAAAGAAAAGGAGAAAAGGCTATGTCCTCATTTAAGCCAGGAAAAGTTGTTGCTTCAAGAGTTCATTTTTCATTATTATTATTATTATTTTTTATTAAATTTTTTATCGATTAGTGTCATTAGGAGTAGCGGGTGAATGGAGCCTATCCCAGCAGCTTTGGGCCTGAGGCGGGGTTCACCCTGGACAGTGGCCAGTTAGTCGCAGGGCTAACATTTAGAGACAGACAGTGACGACAATCATTAACTCTCACATTTTTTCACTAGGGACACTTTAGAGTTGACAATTAACGTAAACATGCATGTCTTTGTACGGTGGGAGGAAGCTGGAGTACCCGGAGTACCCGGAGAGAACCCACGGTAACACGTGGAGGACATGCAGACTCCTCACAGAAAGACTGGAGTTGGCCGAGAATGTTGCTTTAAGAGTTTAGCCAGTCACCACCCCACAGTGACTTAGAGATTTATTTTATAAACTTAGCCTTCAGGGAGTTGAGATTGGTATGTCCCACTTTTTGAAAACGCATAGCCATGGAGTATTGTGGATTCATATTAAAGCCGGGACCAGCTCCACACCAAGCCTCTCCCATGGAAGTGTAAAAATCATGTTTACAGCCTGGTACAGAAGATGGCTCCGGTCTCTAGAGCTAAGTCTTTACTACGTGACAACTCTGGGGGGGGGGTTTTGTTAATGCTATCTGAAAACTATTGATTTACTATGGAAAAAGCCCGGATGTAATGGCCATTTTATTGCCCATTCGTAATGACAATACTGGTGAATAAGGGCCCAATGGGCGGATATCATCCATATTTATACAATCTATGCTCCACACAGAGCCGAGTGCGTGCCTTTGAGCTGATGCGGCCAGCTTTGTTGAAACTTGGAGTCTTAGAGGGATTTAGCGAGACAGATCGAGACAGACTGTTTACTTTTGATGTTGTGTTTGAGCAAACGGATCAGTACAGTTTTCAACGTGCATCTGTAACACTGAAGAGGGGCTCCTGTCTTCCCCTCACAACATCATCTGTGTCGATGTTGGGGAATACTTCCCCTAATTATTCTCTGTGTCCCACCACCTGCAGCTGTACAAACTAAGCCCATGTTTCTCTGAGTCGTCTAATAACAATACGTGGGTGTTTTTGCTTAAATCAACCACAACTGACGGTTTACTTCGGTGACATTACTGTAAGACTCAAACACAGCTGGTCACAACTAAAAGTAATATTCAATTATTGTTGAACTGTGCTTTTTTTGTGACAGCAGAAATGTTCTGTGAGAATGTAATGTAAAAAGTGGGGCGACTCTGCGAGGTGAATGGAAAAGGGGAGGGACTGACATGACAATAAAGAAGTGCTGTTGCTCAAATAATCTTGCCGTTTTCTACATTTGAAAGTCAATAAACCACCACAAAACCTCATATTACATTACTTAAGCTCACTTAACAGAGGAGAGTTGAGCTGCTAGGGCATCGATAGTTTGCTTCTGTTGTGTAGCCGCTGCATTGGCAGCAGAGGAAGTGGCTGACATTTGGGCTTCATGCTGAAGAGCTGCTCTTTAGAGTACCAGGGTTGGCTGGGTCAATTGTCAGCCAGCTTGTAGTGTGATGAGTAAACCCAGGACCCAAATGCACAACACAGTACTCAAAGGCACAGTTCGATTATACTTTGACGGATTGAAGAGTATGAAAAAGGAGCAGAGATCAGCTGACAGGGAAGGGGTCTTTGGCTCCGTCTAGTGGAGTATTGGCATAACTGCATGAGATGGTCCTGAGCTGACACGTGGGTCCATGCTGAGAGACAGCATTGAGCACAGAGGGAAATATGTGAAGGTGAGCTTACAGATGTGGATCTGGCAGCAGGTGTGGGAGGTTGAGGCACAAGGTCAGCACAAAAAACAGGCGAGGGTCAAACACATGCTGGCAGATGACAAGGCGAACAGTAGCAACAGGCTGGAGTTCAGGAAAGTTAACAAGCAGACGGTAACAGCGCTGAAAACACTTTTTACGGAGTGGCTCAGTGGTAGAGCAGTCGTCCTATAACCAGAAGGTTGCCGGTTCGATTCCCACTCTGCCCTGTTCATACTTTCGTTGTGTCCTTGGGCAAGGTACTTAACCCACCTTGCCTCCAGTGTCCGTAGCACTGGTGTATGAATGTATGTGACTGTAGAGGTGTGTTTGGTGGTGGTCGGAGAAGGTTGAGCGCCGTGTGTATGGCAGCCCCCATCTCTGTCTGCCCCAGGTGTGAATGTGTGTGAATGGGGTGAGTGGAAGCACGATGTAAAGCGCTTTGGGTGCCCGAGAAGGGTGCAAAAAAGCGCTATATAAATGCATGCCATTTACCATTTTTAGTCAAAGACAATCTAGTAGTGAACTGGAGAGTGGACTTATTACAGGGAGCTTGTCACTGATTGTCACTGGGCCTCAGCTGTGTGGACTGGGAGTGGCTGGGAAGTGCACAGGTGAGTGATCCTGACAGGTTTGGAGCTTGTATGTAGAGATTTGCCACACTGGCTCCAAGTTTCAGGAACTGTGCTTTAAAAAAAACAAACAAATAAAATAATATAAATTATATCAATTGAAGTAATGTAAATAAATTCTATAACCTTTCTCCAGGAAAGATGCAGTGCTTGTTTCATTTGTCGCTGGCGATACTGTTGGTAATACAATCTGTGAAAGCCTGTCCAGATGCCTGTAAATGCTCTAGAAAGTCTGGCCTACAGAGGTCAGAGGTCAACTGTCATAAGAGAGGCCTATTCACGTTCCCCTCCAACCTACCCCCTGACACGTGGATTCTTAAACTAGGTGAGTAATAGCCACTTCTTTAGCACAGTGTTCATTCTTAGTGTGTTTGCATCAGTAAGTCCATGTTAATTCTATTATAAGGTGAAAATGGCATAACGGATCTGAAGGCAGCTGTTTTAAAAGCCATTCCCAAAATTGAAACCATCAACTTGGATCGTAATGCCATCAAATCTATCCACCCCCAGGCTTTTTCTGGTGCAAAGCAGCTGATGCTGTTGAACCTCTATGGCAACCACATTACCACACTTCCTCAACAAGGATTAAAGGTAACCACTAGGGGCGTAAAACCACTAAATTATATACTAACATACCAATGTGTGGTGATATAACAAAGCATGACAAATTCAGAATGATTCAGAGTCCAGAACTTAATATAACACAATCTTTCTATAATGAGGAAATTTTTAATATCCTTACCCACTGGGGTTTGTGTTTGTAGTCATCTTTAAACTAATTTTTATCAAGTAGTATAACTTTTATCAGCAGTTTTTCTATGTTGTTTCTTGCTTGTGTCCCTTTGTGCAACAACTGTGGTGTCTATTTAATATGTCAAACAAACAGGAACATTTTTCAGCTGCCTCCTGGACTTTTCCTCCAGCGAGGACAAACTAGCTTCTCCTCTGTGCATTTTACACATGTTGTCCAACGAGTGGGGTTCCTCTATACAAGCTGTAAAGAATAACCTAAACAGCAAAATACTTATTTCTTTTATTATTTATTTATTTTCATAAATTATTAGTGATATACAAATATATACTGTCATTTAAAATAAAAACAAAATGTTTTTTGTTTTAATTATAGTGTAGCCTCTAGGAAAATGGTAGCTTTATCCTGTTGCAATTAATTTATACATTTTAGTTTTTCAATTTATCATAAAATCAAATAACTGCTTGTTTTTAATTTTTCAATTTTCTAAACAAAACAAATCATATAAATAGATATAGATTATTACATAATCTCTGGTTGATGTTGTAGTTTCTGTTCATTTGCAGCGTAAAGTTAAATATCTAGCAAACCCACAAAGCATGGCAGTAATCTAAAACAACATTAACAGTACTTTTATTTCAGGACCTCCTGAACCTGCGCTTCCTCATGCTTGGCCAGAACGAGATTGGTGCCCTCACACCTGGCATGTTGATGGGCTTAAGGAACCTGTCAGAATTGGACCTTCCTCTCAACGCACTGACAACCCTCCAATCTAATGCTTTTAAACCTCTCATCGCTCTCAAAGTTCTAGACTTGTCCCTGAACCGTATCCAGAGAGTTTTTCCAAAAGCCTTCACTGGCCTCAGGCAACTGCTGTTTCTCAATTTGGACAATAACAGGTTACCATTACCCACTGTTTGACTAATGTTAAATTATGTGTTAAAATTTGACTAATGTTAAAATACTTTTTGATAGATAGATAGTGCACAACTACATTAACAGAATTTCCCATGCATTTGTCTAATCCTAGTCTGAAGACTGTTCCAGCTAGAGTGTTCAAACCACTTCGATCTCTGGAGATGCTGGTCCTAGACAACAATCTTCTGACCAAACTGAGCCCATCAGTTCTGGATGGCCTGACCAATCTAAAGGTTAATCTATGCTTACTTTTTATGTTTTGTTGTCTGAAGTTTTTAGGAACATTCTACATTACATATAACAAGTATGTTCTCACAGTGTATGATAGCTGGCCCATTATTTCTTTTATTGAGTCTCAAGGAGGTTTGCAAAATATGTGTTCACCTGTCCATCGCTTAATCTTTTCTATCATCACACATACATCTTTTGTTTTTCTACTCCTCTCAGATCTCAGAATTTATAAAGTCTCTTGGAATTAGAGAGAAAACATCTTCACCTTGAAAACTGAACCCAGATGACTTTGCTTTAACCTTTTTTTCACCTGTTTGTCCTGGATGACTGAGAACCTTCACAGACAATTATGCACAACGTGATAATGCTAATAATATATAATAATAATAATCCTACAGGAGCTCTATCTGAGGAATAACAAGCTGGAGAGCCTGCCACCTAATATATTCCAGAACACGCCTATGCTTTCTCAGCTGGCCCTTAGTGGAAACCTCCTGAGGACACTTGATGGAAACATATTTGCCCACACTCCAGGTAAGACCTCCACCAGGCTACCATTTTTTTATTTTTTTATTTGCAAATAATTCAAACAACCTTCTTTCACGTTCTCATTATGGGGTAATGTTTGTAGAAGACTTGAACTTAAAGTGGCAATATTTTATTGCATTTTGGTTACATGAAGGCAGTGTCCTAAAAATGCAACGCAGACACAATCTTTAATTTTTTGGGGGAAATGCTCCTGCTGGTTTATGAAAATGTGACATAAAGGCTATCAACTTCAGACATCTATGTTACATTTTCTGGTCAAGAAAGTTCATTCTTATATTTTCTACATTTTTGTTGTTTCTTCTTAGAAATGAAAAAGCTACACCTCCACAACAACCCTTGGCATTGCGACTGTAACATCACCTCCTTTGTGCGGTGGCTCGGCCAAACTAAAGCCATTCTGTCGCCTCGTGATTCCCTTCACTGTGTGAGCCCTCCTGAGCTCCAAAAGAAGATCCTCAGCAGTCTGACACAAGATTCTTTGCCATGCATGATGCAAGCACAACCCTAACCAAAACTCTAACCAAGGACAAGCTAAATAATTTACATTTATATCACATTTTTATTACATTTTTACCTTTTATAGTCTGAACTAGTGTTCTTTGTGGGCCTCCAGTTTTAATTGATCTGCAATGCAGCATCATTCAAATTCTTCTTAAGCTCTATATCAAAGATCAGACTGGAGATTAATACTATAATCTCTTATTATTTGTCATATTGTGGATGCATTACTTTTGGTAAATCACAATTTATGTCAATGTATCAGGAATTTATCTGATAAACTATTCTTTTACATACAGTTGTGCTCATAAGTTTACATACCCTGGCACAATTCGTAATATATATATATATATATATATATATATATATATATATATATATATATATATATATATATTTTGTGGTATAAATGATAACACAAAAACTTTTCTTTCACTCATAGTTAGTGGTTGAGTGAAGCCATTTATTGTCAAACAATTGTGTTTAATCTTTAATCATAATGACAACATAAACTACACAATTGACCTTGATAAAAAGTTTACATACCCCAGTTCTTAAAACTGTGTATTGACACCTTTAACATCAATGACAGCTTGAAGTCTTTTGTGGTAGTTGTGGATGAGGCTCTTTATTTCCTGATAACATACTGCATTCATCTTTTCCTGAGCCTTTGTAGCTCACACATCCTCAAAACATCAGTGATCCACCTCCATGTTTCACAGTAGGACTGTGTACCTTTCATCACAGACCTTGTTGACTCCTCTCCAAATGTAATGTTTATGATTGTGGACAAAAAGTTCAATTTTAGTCTCATCACTCCAAATGACTTTGTTCCAGAAGATTTGAGGCTTGTCTCTGTGCTGTTTGGTGTATTGTAAGCGGGGTGCTTTGTGGCATTTGCGCAGTAATGGCTTTCTCAACCATGCAGCCCATCTTCCCATCATTTTTTTGGCAGTTGTGGCTGACATTTTTGTTGGTCTCCCTGACCCTGGTTTGGTTTCAACAGAATCCCTCATTTTCCACTTCTTATTTAGAGTTTGAACACTGATTGGCATTCTCAGTTCTTTGGATATCTTTTTATATCCCTTTCCTGTTTTATACAGTTCAATTACCTTTTCCTGCAAATTCTTTTGCTTTTCCCATGACTCAGACAGAAACATCAGTGCAGCACTGGATGAAAAATACTAGGGTCTGTCAGGAGCCCAAAAAATCACTGACCTTTCTCACACACACACACACACACACCGATTACAAGAAAACCCATTACAGGTGAGGATAGTTACCTTTTACTTTTTGTGTCAACTTGTGTACATGTTATCAAGCAAAATCACCAAGTAAACTTTTGATCAGGGTCATTTGGGTAGTTTCTGTTGTCATTATGAGTTAAGAGTAAACACAATTGTTTGACAGTAAATGGCTTCACAAGCTATGAGTGGGAATTTTTTTTTTTTTGTGTTTTCTCAGAAAATACATCATACCTGTTATTCTTAATTGATTAGTGTTTGAGCAACAGCTTACAGACAACCTGCTTGTTTTGGACATCTAATTAAGTTACTTATGAAAACTTGTTACTTGTGTAACATAAAAAAATAAAATGCATATTACAAGTAGTGTATTTTATTTTACACACACAAAAGTATGTTAGAAATTTGTAACACAATATGCAGTTATGTAACACATTACAGACATTTGTCTTTAAGATGTGCTTTTTTGTATTTCCTTTTATTTTGCTTTGTTTTACTATGCTTTCTGCTGCAGGGTAGATCTGATAACTGCCTGACCTGGATAAATGTAGGTTACAAAAATAAATTGAATGCAAGTTTTTTTTTATGAAATTTGACTCAAACTCAAACCTTTATTCAACAGAATCGACAAATAACATGTTTGCATTAATGCGAAGGGTGATACTAAGATCTTGACTGCAGTAAACTGGGCAGGTCTGGTTCAAAAACGGTGGTTTTAATGCACAAAATGTCACGAAGGTGGGAGTCGCTTAGTCTTGTTCTTGGTTCATGGTTCTTATTCATGTTCATAACTTAGAATGTCTTCCCTCACAAGTATGTTGAGCCAAACAAGCTCAACATTTTCTTAACAAATGTTCGAATTTGATTTTATGACAGAGGCTTCGGGCTAGTGGAAATATGAATGCGGGCCGCATTTGGCCCATGGGCCGTATTATGGGCATGTCTGATCTACCATTAATAGGCAACTATTAATGTGCAGACTTATTATGCAACTAAATGAAAAACAAAGATTTCCCTATCTTACTTGTTTATTTTCACCTGTTAAGAATAATAAACAAACTGTGAGAATAATAAACAAACTCAAAATTTACAATTAAACATTTCTAAAATTTAAACAAAAAAAAAATCAGTGTATATGTTCAAACACCTTATCAATGCAGAATTTGCACACTATAACATTTTCTATTAGCACAGTTGAGTCAGGTTAAATGACAAGAATAAACCTCCGAAATATTTTTGGTTGTTTTTATTGCGGGAAAGGGGGGTGTAAAGGGTGAGGAGGATAAGGGAGGGGTAAAGCGTGAGGAGGATAAGTTGGGGGTAAAGGGTGAGGAGGAAAAGGGGGATAAAGAATGAGGAGGATAAGGGGGTAAAGCGTGAGGGGATAAGTTGGGGGTAAAGGGTGAGGAGGATAAGGTGGGGTAAAGGATGAGGAGGATAAGGGGGTAAAGCGTGAGGAGGATAAGTTGGGGGTAAAGCGTGAGGAGGATAAGTTGGGGGTAAAGGGTGAGGAGGATAAGGGGGTAAAGCGTGAGGAGGATAAGGGGGTAAAGCGTGAGGAGGATAAGTTGGGGGTAAAGGGTGAGGAGGATAAGTTGGGGTAAAGGGTGAGGAGGATAAGGGGGTAAAGGGTGAGAAGGATGGGGGTAAAGCGTGAGGAGGATAAGTTGGGGGTAAAGGGTGAGGAGGATAAGGGGGTAAAGGTGAGGAGGATAAGTTGGGGGTAAAGGGTGAGGAGGATAAGTTGGGGGTAAAGCGTGAGGAGGATAAGGGGGGGGTAAAGGGTGAGAAGGATAAGGGGGGGTAAAGCGTGAGGAGGATAAGTTGGGGGTAAAGGGTGAGGAGGATAAGTTGTGGGTAAAGCGTGAGGAGGATAAGTTGTGGGTAAAGCGTGAGGAGGATAAAGGGGGGTAAAGCGTGAGGAGGATAAGGGTAAAGGGTGAGGAGGAGGGGCTGTTGATGAATTTAAAATGGCCGATTGGCTCGTTGGAAGAGTCCTTTGAATCTCTTCCACAGAGACCTCTTCTGCATCGATGCCTGCTCAAAATGTTCTATGAGCCTCTCCAGGTTTTCCAGTCTCTCTCTGAGCTCGTCCTGCCTTCTCGGTTGTGTTTCCTGCTGCTCAGCATTCTTTTGCAAAGCCAGGTGCTGAAGGTCTGTTTGTCTGACTGGGACCTTAACTGGGGCACTTGTGTGGTTGACCACTGGAGGAGCTGGCTCCTCGGTGCAAGTCTCAGACTCCAGTGCTGGTGCCTCTTCTGGACAGACCTCAGGCGGGCTGGCTGCTGCTGGCTCTACAACAGTGACTGGAGTCTCCAGTGTTGGAAGGACCTCACCTTGACACGACGTCTTCAGTACCTCAGACACTGGTGATGCTGCCTCATCAGACTCCAGTGTCACTGAATCGGACTCAGGAGATGATGGTGAGGCCTCCTCAACACAGGTTTCAGGTCTTTCCTCAGTCTCCACATTGTGTTCCTGTTTATAAAATACAAACAGTTTGATTTACTTTTGAACAGAAACTCCAATGCATTTTGCTGAAAACACAAAGTAAACAGGCAGCACTAAAACTAAGATGTAGAATTTGTAAATACCTCAGTCACCGATGCCTGCTCAACAGAGAAATGGACCTCTGGTGCTGTCACTTGGTCCTCACTTTGTTCCTGCTGAAAAACAAACAAACAAAAAGTTTAAACAAATTGACTAGATGCATCTGGGATATGGCTACCATCAAACTACTGTATATTTGGATATTTTCAGACATACCCCTAACACTGATTCTTCATGGCCTCTTTCAGTCTCAGAGACTTGTGGAGTTTGTCCCAGGGGACTTTCAGAGGCTGGTGTTGGTTTTTCTGTGCCTTCATCCTCAGACGAAGGAGCGTCCTCTTCAAAGGAGACCTGAAGCTCTGGGTCTTCCACCTCTGACACTGGGGCGTCTTTCTCAGCCTCTGAACTTTTTGGAGTCTCGTCTTTGCCTTCTTCATCCTCAGACGAAGGAGCGTCCTCTTCAAAGGAGACCTGAAGCTCTGGGTCTTCCACCTCTGGCACTGGGGCTTCTTTCTCAGCCTCTGGTGCGTTTGGTCCTGTGTCTTTGCGTTCTTCATCCTCAGACAAAGGAGCGTCCTCTTCAAAGGAGACCTGAAGCTCTGGGTCTTCCACCTCTGACACTGGGGCTTCTTTCTCATCCTCTAAACTTTTTGGAGTCTCGTCTTTGCCTTCTTCAGGGTCAGACGCTGGGAACACTTCCACAACACAGACCCCAACCTCAGATACTGGGACTGAGTCTGGAATGTGTTCCTGTGAAAGAAAATAGATTGTTTTAATGAGCTTCAGTTACCAAAAGGGTTTTCTAACAGAGAACACTTACAATTTATATTTAGACATACCTCTGACACTGATAGTGTTTGTTCCTCTTCACATTGGTCCTCCAATGGGACAGGTCTTTGGTTTTGGAACAGAGCTTGGGACCATATCCCAGCAGATACCAGGACCTTGTTTTTAATCTTGTTTCGGCCCTTTCTGTCTTTCTTCTTATTGGAACCCATGGTTTTCGGCAGTGAGTCTCTCTGACTAACAAAGACAGCTGTCACATGATCCTGTTCAATACAAAAAACATGACATGCCTTAGACACGGGTGACGCTGCCTCGTCCTGGGACACTAGAGTCCGGTCAGGCTGTTGGTCAGATACAGGAACTGATGGTGAGGCCACTTGGTCCTCACTTTGTTCCTGTTGAAAAAATAAACCAACAAAATGTTTTTAAACAAATGAACTTGACATCAGAGACATAAAAGTTCTTTGAGACTAAACCCATCCCTAAACATAGCTGCCATCAAATTAAATTACTGTAGGCTATATTTGAATATTTTCAGACATACCGCGGACACGGGTGCTTCTTTGTCTCTTTCAGTCTCTTGTGACACTTGTGAAGTTGCTCCCAGGGGTCCCTCAGATGTTGGCATTTGTTCCTCTTCAACAGAATCATGAAGCTCTGGGAGTACCTTCTCTGACACTGGTGCTTTTTTCTCAGCCTCTGAACTTTTTGGTGTCTCATCTTTGCCTTCTTCATCCTCAGACGAAGGAGCGTCCTCTTCAAAGGAGACCTGAAGCTCTGGGTCTTCCACCTCTGGCACTGGGGCTTCTTTCTCAGCCTCTGGAGCGTTTGGTCCTGTGTCTTTGCCTTCTTCATCCTCAGACAAAGGAGCGTCCTCTACAAAGGAGATCTGAAGCTTTGGGTCTTCCACCTCTGGCACTGGGGCTTCTCTCTCAGCCTCTGGTGCGTTTGGTCCTGTGTCTTTGCGTTCTTCATCCTCAGACAAAGGAGCGTCCTCTTCAAAGGAGACCTGAAGCTCTGGGTCTTCCACCTCTGGCACTTCTTTCTCAGCCTCTGAACTTTTTGGAGTCTCGTCTTTGCCTTCTTCAGGCTCAGACGCTGTTGGGAACACCTTCACAACACAGACCTCAACCTCAGATTCTGGGACTGAGTCTGGAATGTGTTCCTGCGAAAGAAAATAGATTGTTTTAATGAACTTCAGTTACTAAAAGGGTCTTCCAACAGTCCACTGTCAACATTATTATCACCAGAAAACCCACAGCTACAGCTCTATTGATAAAAACAAAACACGGAAAACAACTAACAATTTATATTTACACATTTTTTTGGTCATACCTCTGAGACTGAGGGTGTTTGCTCCTCTTCATGTTTGTCCAACAGGACAGGTCGCTGGTTCTGACTCAGAACTTGGGACCACATCCCAGCAGATGCCAAGACCTTGTTGTTAATCTTGTTTCGGCCCTTTTTACCCTTTTTCTTTTGGAAATCCATTGCTTTCTGCTCTTTTTGCTGCAGTGACTAAAATGTGTCTGCCTCTAAAGTCAATCTTCTGAAAACTGACCAACCTCAAGAATCTTCTTTTGATGATGTCATCCCTCGCCATGACGATGGAACTCAAATTTGCATATGTTTATTTTTAAAATGCTTTACACATCTGTACAATGTGTATTCAGTTATAGTCATCTTTTATATCTTTATCATTTAAAGCAGGGTCATTTGGTACCAGGCCGCAGAGAAAGTTGGGGAAAAAGCGCCTCATTTCTTAAAACCTATCACTGTGACATTACATGCATAGGAGGTGGGCTCCCTCCTCTCATCACTTTCCTTCACAAGGCATCAAGACAAAGCATGTGTCCGCCATATTGTTTTCTTTGGTACAGCGTAGCTACAGTAGCTTGCTATCATGTCAAAGTTTTTCACTTAAAGTTTAATTCAACATAAAAAAAACTGCTACTATTGGTTAGGCTGTATGTAGATAGTAATCACAGAAATTTAGACAAGAGGCAGGGCCTGTATGTGCTGTTGCTGTGAGGAGCACTGTGGGATCCGGGTTTGTGGTGATTATTTGGGACAGGTGAATCTCAGGACAAGAGGAGTCTCATGCATTTGAAATTGAGGTGTGGACATGCTGCAGGTAGGCTAGGGCCAGCCCAGCCTATACTGTAATGGCGCTTTTCCACTACCAGTATCAGCTCGACTCGACTCGACTCGGCTCGGCTCGCTTTTCGCTCCGTTTTCCATTGCAGATAGTACCTCCACAATAGTACCTAGTCGTCATAGCGACGCCGCAAGAACCTGTCGTGACGTAATCTTCTACGCGACACACACCCGCTACTCACACACATAGAACTCGCTGGATCTTCTCTTCGGCAACCAAACAAAGAAAAGTCTGCACCTCCTCGTTTGACCACGGAGCATTTTTCCGAGTTGCCATAATACTAAAGTCTGGGACTGGGTAAATTATCACGCAATCTCTGGCCAAACTATTTAAAAATGGCGGGGTTATTCAGGATACTCCGTCTGGCACGTGCAATGATGACGCAGTGAACAGTGACCATTCTCTCTGGCCAATCAGCAGTCTGTCGTATGTTCACGTCACAATTTAGTATCGCCTCAGCCCGCTTAGAACCTCGCCGGAGGTGATACGAAAAAAAGTACCAGGAAGCAGGTACAGGTACAACTTTTACGCAGTGGAAAACCAAACAAAGGCGAGCCGAGTCGAGGCGAGTCGAGCTGGTACTGTGTAGTGGAAAAGCGCCATAAGTGAACTACACTGTGTGCACAATTATTAGGCAAGTTGTATTTTTGAGGATTAATTTTGTTATTGTACAACTACAGTGCTCTTGGTCAATAAAAAAATATTAACAAACCCACAAACCTGAACATTTAAGTAGTAAAAGTGAAGTTTTGGCTTTCTTAAGAGAATATCTACATGTTCACTATTAATAGGCAACTGTTAGTGTGCAGAATTATAATTCAACTAAATGAAAAACAAAGATTTTCCATATCTTACATGTTTATTGTCACCTGTTAAAGTGAGAATAATAAACAAACTCTAAATTTACAAATAAACATTTCTGAAATAAAAAAAAAGCAGAACTTCAGTGACCAATATAGCCACCCTTCTTTTCGATAACAGTCACAAGCCTTCCATTCACAGAGTCAGTCAGTTTCTTGATCTGGTCAGAATCAACCACAGCCTCCCAGACACTGTTCAGAGAGGTGTACTGTTTACCTCCACTGTAAATTTCCTGCTTAAGAAGGGCCCAAAAGTTCTCAATAGGGTTTAGGTCAGGTGAAGAAGAGGGCCATGTCATTAGTTTTTCATCTTTAAGGCCTTTACTGTCCAGCCACGCAGTGGAGAACTTTGATGCATGTGATGGAGCGTTGTCTCACATAAAAATCAAAGTCTTCTTGAAAGATGCAGACTTTTTCCTGGACCACTGCAGTAAGTGTCTTCTAAAAATTGGCAGTAGGTCTGAGAGTTGATTTTGAGTCCATTTTCAACACAAAAAGGTCATCTTTAATAATACCTGCCCACACCAGTACCAAACCTCCATCTCGCTGGCGTCTGAGTCGAAGTGAATCTCTGTGTCCGTTACTGATCCAACCACAGGCCCATCCATCTGGTCCGTCAAGAGTCACTCTCATCTCATCAGTCCACAAAACCTTTGAACAATCTGTCTTCAGATATTTCTTGGCCCATTCTTGACATTTTAACTTATGTGACTTGTTCAGAGGTGGTCGGGTTTCAGCCTTTCTTACCTTGGCCATGTCTCTGAGAACTGAACACCTTGTACAACCCTACACTGATAGAAAACTAAAGACCGGTTTCCCTCGTTCCCTTCATTGCCAAAGCTCTGGAGCGAGTTGTGTTTAACCAGCTCTCCTCCTTTCTCACACGGAACAACCTCCTGGACCAGAACCAGTCTGGGTTCAAGAGCGGACATTCCACTGAAACTGCACTACTCTGTCATCGAAGCCCTGAGACTGGCAAAGGCAACATCCTAGACATCTGTACTCATTTTACTGGATCTGTCTGCTGCTTTCGACACTGTTAATCATCACATCCTCCTGTCTTCTCGCAGTGCGATGGGTGTCTCTGGAATGGCGTTGCAATGGTTCAAGTCTTACCTCTCGGATAGGTCATTCAGAGTATCCTGGAGAAACAAGGTCTCTGAGTCCCAACATCTCAATACAGGGGTGCCACAGGGCTCAGAGCTTGGACCGCTACTGTTTTCCATATACATGACATCCCTTGGCTCTGTCATTCAGAAGCATGGCTTTTCCTATCACTGCTATGCAGATGACACTCAACTCCACCTGTCATTTCAACTTGACGATCCGACGGTCTCTGCTCGTGTCTCGGCATGTCTGAGTGACATCTCACTTTGGATGAATGACCATCACCTGCAGCTGAACCTTGCAAAAACAGAACTGCTTGTTGTCCGGCCAATCCAAAGACCCACCACAACCTCTCCATTCAACTAGGCCCATCAACCATTACACCGTCCAGCACTGCCTAGAAATCTGGGACTGGTAATTGATGATCAGCTAAACTTCACAAGTCATGTCGCCAGCACCACCCGGTCCTGTAGATTCATCCTCTACAAAATTAGGAAAATTAGATCTTTCCTATCAGAGCACTCTACACAAATCCTAGTCCAGGCTCTTGTCTTGTCCAAACTGGATTATTGCAATGCTCTACTGGCTGCACAACCAAACCTCTGCAGCTGATGAAGAATGCAACGGCAAGAGTGGTCTTTAATGAACCGAAGAGAGCACATGTAACTCCTCTCTTCATTAGGTTACACTGGCTCCCGGTTGATGTCCGCATCAAATTCAAAGCTATGCTCTTGGCCTACAAGACCACCACTGGTTCTGCACCCTCATATCTTCACTCACTAGTACAGACCTATGTTCCTTGCGCTCTGCAAATGAACAACGTCTGGTGGTACCATCCCACAAAGGAAAAGAAATCCCTCTCACGTACCTTCTCTGGCTCTGTTCCACATTGGTGGAATGATCTACCTGCTGCTACAAGATCTACCTGCTGCAGATTCTGTAGCCATCTTTAAAAAATGCCTGAAAACACATCTCTTCCATCAACACCTGACTGACAAACACTGAGTTCTATTTCCTTTCTATTGATTCCTTCTCTAATTAAAAAAAAAATAAAAATACAAATTCTTTCCTATCCTTAGCTTTGTGTACTGTGCTGGGTTCTAATTGACAAGTTTCTAGTGCACTTATGCTTTTTGTACCTTGTGTTGTTAAAATTGCTTCCATTGTTTTCCTCACTTGTAAGTTGCTTTGGATAAAAGCATCTGCTAAATGACTGTAAATGTACTTCTTGACACTCCAGGTAGGTTGCAGTTGTGGAATATGCGCAGCACTGGAGGATAATGGGTTCCTGGTAGTGTCACGTTTGATTTTTTGCAAATCTTTGGAGGTTAATTTGCGTCTTTTGGTCAAAATATGATATGGTCAAAATAATCACTTCCCTAATAATTGTGCACACAGTGTAGTAGACATGGAATTGATGTAAGAGACAAGAAACAGAATTGAATGAAATAGAAACATTTTACATTAAACCATGTGCATTTTAAGGATTTTCAAAAGTTTGCGTGTCTTTCAAAAAAACTACCAAAACAATTGAGGAAAAACATGTCTTGTACTCATAGTTATGTCAGAAATTTTACCTGGAGAATTTAAGTACCTCAGCCTCCAATTCCCACTGGAAGTGTCACATCCCGTTACTGCAGCGCAGTGGTGGATGAAGTACACAAACCAAGTACTTGAGTTAAAGTACAGATACACTAGGTAAAATATTTTTGTCAGTCTCTTGCTTAAAATACCGTATTTTTCGCACCATAAGACGCACCTGGTTTTTATTGGAGAAAAATAGGAAAAAAAATATTCTGAACCAAATAGTGTAATAAAATATTTAATAAAGTATAACAGAATAATATTTGATTTATATGACTGGAGTGAAGGGCATGCACACTGCTGTGTACTGTAACACCGCCTACTACATGCTATCCCCCAATAGCATACGGCGGTGACACAGTACAGCAGCATCGCGCCTTCCTGCACACATCGGCTTCCGTAAGGAAGGTGAGTGTCAAGTGTCTCTTAACTGTGAGGTGCCCTACACTTGAAAAGGACCAGACTTGAGATTTCAATCAGAAAAATATGTATTTGATCAGTTGATATAGTAGGAGGATCACATGTAACAGGTGAAAAACCTTTAAATAAATAAGAAAAAGAAAACATTTTAAATAATCAGTTATTTTTCTAACACTGGAAATGTCAAATGCATTTTACAGGCAACACAGCTTGGTCTTTTATTTTACTTTTTACAAGCAACAATCAACACTATATCAACCTAAGCATTTAGTCTTGGTTACTAGTTTCTCTTGTTTAAACTATGCAGTATTAAATGCTTTCAAACTTCACTTGTACCATTGACCCCATTAAATACCAAACAAATGAACAGAAAAAGGATTCAAACGAGAATCCATGAAACAAAAGTCAATGTAAGCTTACCAATAGTCCGTCAGAATCAAAAGAAAAAGTCCCAGTTCCTCACAGTGAATGAATTTGCGCCTCTGCCGACCGCTCTTCCCGTTGTACCCCTCTCCTATCCCTGACTAATGCGTGTCTTTTAAATAATGAACCAGGTGCGCTTCCAATTTTCACAATTAAAATCACCTGGTTGAGCCTGAATCAGAGCCGGCATACAGAGCGCGCACAGTCACGTGCGCGCCGGCATACAGAGCGCGCACAGGGAAGGCGGCACGCAGGAGAAAAAAACCCGACACGCTGAACCACAACACAGAAATACACACGGAAGCCAGCCACACCTCCACCGGGTCAGCGCGACAGTGAGGGAGGACCCGCTGCCGCTCTGCAACTCGGAGCGGCAGTCTTATGGTGCCTGCGTCTTAAGTGCCTGCGGACCATAAGACGCAGGCACTTTTCCTCCCACTATTTGGTGAAGAAAAAGTGCGTCTTATGGTCCGAAAAATACGGTAATTTAATATGCTTTTTACGTGTCATAGATGTAATTAATTTCAATAAATCTAGTGATATATTTAAAAGTTATTCTTAAAGTAGATCACTACGGAGCCTCAGACATGACATGCAGGAAAAAAATAAGCTAAATCGTGCGCACGATTCACTAATTCGTCCCCTCGAGTTTAAAAATCATGCACATAATTTATAAATTGAGGAAGCGAAATAGTAATAGTAATAGTGCGCACGTTTTAGTAAATCAGTCTGAGGGAAAACACATTTTTTTTTTGCATGGGCTCTGTACATCACAGTCTTTGGAAGCTGAACTTTTGAAAAGAACGATCTCGGTTTATAAGCAGCACTCCATTCCACCTTTCAATTGTTTAGCATCATAAGCTGCAAATAAAACTAGTCAAAATTTAAATTTTATTCTACCAAAAGTGTTAACATCAATCGACTGTCATTTAACAATATCGGATCACTCAGTTTAAAATAAATAACTAACGAACTAACGTTAACTTAAACACTATGGTACGAGCTACTGTTAGATTACTCAATAAAAAAATGACCACCAGAATGAAAATGGCTTACCTCAATGTGTTTCCTAAGATTGGAAGGAGAATTCCAGTACGAAGAAATGTTACAGTTCCGAGGCAGGCAAAGAAGGCAGTTAAAAATGAAGGACTCGTTTTTCTTTTCAACGACTTCAAAATAACAAACCGCAAATAAGGCCACGGATGTTGTGGCACTGGCACTTTAGATTCAGGAGTTTGTGATTGTTTCATCCTAATGAAGAGTGAAGACAATCGACACTCTCAGAATGATATGCTGTTGCACTGACGCACTAAATAAGCGGTAACCAGAGTTACCAGACCAAATTCAAAACAGATTGGTGGCTTGCCGCGTGATTGCCCTCTTCAGTTTTTTTCTATCCACTCATAAATAAAAAGGAACGACTCATTTTGCAAAATGTAATTGAGTAAAAAGTAAGATATTTGACTTTGAAATGTAGTGAAGTTAAAGTAAAAAGTATCCCCGAATGGAAATACTTAATATACAGAGACTGGAAAAAACTACTTAAGTACAGTAACGAATTACATTTACTTCGTTACTGTCCACCACTGCTGCAGCGTCGCCTCTCATGCTTGTAAATTGCTTTCTATTTTATTAAGTCTGACAATTTACACCGGCTACATCGAAGAAACGTCTCAGATGCGTCTCGACGCAATGCTATCGATAGGTTGGAAAACGCAGGAAGTAGGCACCAAGTTTCAAAATAAACTTCTACTAAGCTTTTGTGATTGAGATTGTGGTTTGGACAGTCACTAGTCCTCTGCCTCTGCCTCCTTCATTGCACTTAGTGTCCAGTCTCAGAGGGCTGGATTTGGAGTGGAACTCTCTATGCATAGTGAGGAGCTTCCTTGTCTTTACATCTGTGGTCTGTATCTCTTTATTTGGCCAGCTTATTATTATTATCATTATTATTATTAATAATTATTATATTTGAATTTCAGCAGGGTATCTGATGACTGGAATGGCATAGCTTTTAATTGGACAGACCATGTTTCTGCTTAGGACTTACCTTACTCTTTGTCAGCTGCAGATCCTGGTTGTGTGGATCAGTTTATTCAGAACGCAGCTGCTCGGGTTCTAACCAAAACCAGGAAGTACAACCACATTACGCCAGTTTTAAAATCTCTGCACTGGCTTCCTGTTGCTCAGAGAATAGACTTTAAAACAGCACTGCTGGTTTACAAGTTTCTTAATGGTTTAGCACCAGAATATATTTCTGACATGCTAGTTACTTATGAACCTCCTCAGACTCTGAGAACATCTGGGACAGGCCTTCTGCTCGTGCCCAGAGTTAGAACTAAACAGGGTGAAGCAGCGTTTAAGTTTCGTACAACCTCAACTTTAACAATGTTCAAGGGGAGGTTAAAGGCCTTCCTCTTTAGCTCCGCCCACATTACAACTTAGTGTTTTTTCTATTTTTTTTCTAATATTTCTAAATCTAAATCTGGTGTCTTTTATGTTTGTAAAGCACTTTGAGTCACCCAGTGTATGAATTGTGCTCTATAAATAAAATTGCCTTGCCTTGAGACCTGAAGGTTATTTTCTACTTCCCTGACATGGCTTTTCTTCATTAAAGCATCTCTGGGGTGAAATCAGTGCCTGTGTATGTGTCAGCTGAGCCTCTGCCCACATGCATTTGAAACCTGTCTACAAATTGAATCTCTGACATCTGCACTTTTGCTGAGTTATGGCCTTTTATTATCTTTCAGAAGCATGGTCTTATGGTCAGAGGTGTATACTACAACTGCTGTTCAGTGTTTTTTTAAAATAATAGGCTCTTTGATCTCTATATTCTTGACCCGCATTCTTAAAAAAAAGCTTTAGGAATTTGAACTAATATTACATAAATTATTTGACAAGCCATTTCTAATCTTTTGCTACAGCTTTTATTTTGTGTTCAGTTGCACATGCCTTGTCCTTGACAGATTTTTAGCAGGAGGTAAAGCTCAAAACAGGCTGCTCGGTAAAACATATGAAACACATCTGCTAGGAAACCTTAGGCAGTGGTTGCCGTGGCAACAAGACAGGGTTGAGCATGTCCATTTCACGGAGTACAGTTGTCACTTATGTCTCCAGACAAACCAAAGACACTGCATGAGCAGAGCAAAGGCACATTTGCACAGGTTTTCAGTTGGTGTGGAGTCATTGATTGACTTAAATTGATTCACACTTGTAAGACCAGACAGATATGCCTCAAGAGGTAGGAGGGCAGGGGAGGACGGCCTGCACTGTTTAGCCACTTTCACGCACCAATCCTAGCCACATGACCTGAATGTATGAACAAAATCCCACCTACTTTCACACCCAGACTCGATCCCTCAGGAACCCTAGACAAGTCCGGGGCTCTTCTTTGTGAGAACATTTACAGTTTACGCTCCACGGTGAGCTGATGATGTGAACACTGTGAGTCTGGAGTTAAACCCTTGTTCTCTCTGCAGCTGTTAGAACTTTACTTTGAACTGTTTGGTTAAGTTCCTCACACGTTTGAAAAACTGTAGTTTCAATATTAGTGCAATAATCACCGTCACCGCGAAGGACTGGGCACATAATGTTAGCTTTGTGTTAGCTCTGTCAAGCTAATAAAGCGTCATCCCGCTCTTCCCTCCTCCCACTTCTTAATAAAACCAACACACTATTCATGAGGTGCACTAACGTTAACGATGCAGACATTTTGCCTTAATCTACATGTGCAAACACAGAGAAATAACCTTCCAGCAAAACTTTTCAAGGTTACACTACTGCAAAGCCATGAAATTGATGGATGCAGTAGGTTTAGCATCTCTGTGGTTAAGTATTGTCTTACTACAATAAGCAAGGCCTTTCCTGAAACATGGATGGGCGCATACATGTGAGTTTTATGTGAAAGCTGGGAAAGGAAAGAGCGGAGTATGAGACTTAATCAGCCTGACCGAGTAAACACAAACAAACAAATGAGCAGACTCCTTGGTGCTAACATTGATTAATGGGCTAATATTGAAACAATATTTAATTGAACAATTATTGGTCCAACTTACTTTTCCAGCCTTTTGTTGCCCTGCCCCAAATGAAACATGTTGATGACATCAAATTCAAAATGAGCTATTCATTTTTATTATGGTAATGGTAAAACACTTATGATGTTTATGTTTTATTGATAATAAAATATGGCTTTATATGTTTTTATTTACATTCTACTTGTGAATGAGGTTTTACTTTCCCCAGTACTAGAGGCCACAACAACTTATCACAATGTATTTTTATACTCGAAGCATTATATTGTTTATTTTATGTGTAAAAAACATGGTGTCTTTCTGGTGCTGGGTTAAGTTACCCTTGGTGCTTTTGTGACTTTAAAGATCAATTGATTTAATCTTTTGCTTATTAAGGTGTGTCTGTCTCGGAGTTGATCTCTCCTGTTTTTCTTCCTGAGGTTTCTATTTTTTCCCAATGACTAAGTTTTTTTTCCTTACTCTAATGGCGGCTCTAAGGACAGGGGGGTGTTGTGTAGTACAGCCTGTCTGTTTGCTGCCTTTAGTCTCTGTAAAGCCCCTTTAGGCAATTGGTGTTTTATAGTGGACTATATAAATATTCCACTATATAACAAATAGTTTTAGTTAGTACTTTGTAGACCTATTTGTTGTACAAGTTGTTGTTCACACTTGCAGTTACCTGTTTGTGCCAAAAGATGGAAATATTGCACAATATTTATTTAACATGGTGTAACCAGTTGGAACCTGTTTGTCATGCCCTGCTGTTGTTGATTTATGAGCACATACAATTGTTTATGAAGAAGAAAAAATTATTTAAAAAAGGGCCTTCTCAAATGTTAATTAAACTTTTCAAATATTTTTTGTAATTCTTCTTCTCTCACTGTGTTCCATACAATGGAGTAAACACAAACAAACCCTCCTACACATGACCAGTGGGTTGCGGCTCTCGTGAGATTTTTACATATGGAAAAATTAAGATTTACACTGGCAGGCTCACCTTCAAAATTTTACAAAGCATGGCAGCCATTTCTGAAATGTTTAGAATGGGCACCCTTCTGTAACCCGATCACTGAACCACTGCTTTTGAAATGTTGCTGTGGATTTTGTAAACATTTTCAGTTTCGATTTACTTGTCGTCTGTAATAATATTTCATGATAATCGTAGCATCACTATTATTATTATTTCTTTGTTTTGTTTTTCTTATGTTACTTATTTTCAATTTTGTGTCTATTTTCTTCTTATTTTGTTTTGTCATGTTGGGGTGGTTATTTAATGGATGAAAATTGAACAGCGAACATTATGTGTTTAATGTATGAATGTAAAGAACTGTATAGGGGACCTTGAAGCAAATTCCTTGAAGCGAGGTATTGCAGTGAAAAACCCAGAAAGGATTTTCCCCATAGAGTTCAGTTACCCTGTAACCTGTATTACTACAGGCTGATTACAATAAAACTTTACAATTGAAATCTGAATATAATTCAATCCTTGAAGGAGAAATTAAAAGTCTGTTACTTAAGACCAGACAGAAACATTTTGAAATAAATGATAAACTCTACTTTCTAGACAATGAAAAGGAGAACAATCTAAAAATAAACTAAATATTTTCCAACTCTGGAAACTTGCTCTCATATTTGCATAAAATCAATAATGTCTTTAAAGAGTTTGCAAAGCTAGTGCAAATGAATATTCAGAGGACTTCCTTTGCCCTAGTTAAATGATATTGATCACTTATCATCAATTTCTGGATACACCATTTAGTCTGGAAGAACTTGGGAACTCTATTAAGTCATTCTCTGCTGGTAAAAGCCCAGGCACAGATGGGTTTGGGGCGGAATTTTACCAGGCACCACTTCTGCTCAAGATGATGAATGAATCAGCAGCAGGACATTTCCCTTGTCACTTTATGAGGCCAATATTTGTTTAATATAAAAAAGATAAAGGTCCCTGGGAATTATAGATCAATCTCAACATTAATTAATGGATCATAAATTTGTAACAAAGACAATCTGGACCATATTAAAAGTCTACACACATTGGGCGCAGTGGCTCAGTGGTAGAGCGGTTGTCCTTCAACCGGAACGTTGGTGGTTCGATTCCCGCTCTCCCCACAGTTTATACTGTTGTTGTGTCCTTGGGCAAGACACTTAACCCTCCAGTGGTGTTCCAGCTGTAACACTGGTGAATAGAACCTTAATGTAAGTCGCTTTGGATAAAAGCGTCTGCTAAATGTAAAATATTATATTAAAATGATGATGGAAAATCTAAGACAGCAATTTTAACACTCAATGCTCAAAAGGCCTTTGATTCTATAGACTGGCCATATTTATTTGAAACATTGCCTAGATTTGGTTTCAGGTTAAATTTTATAAAAGGGGTTAAAACAATATGTTCATATTATTGTCTGTTATTTCAAATAACATAATTTTGTCACAATCTAATCTTTATAGAGGAGTGAGACTGCCTGTCCCCATCCCTTTTTAATCAAGCATTAGAACCTCTTACAATTGGATTAAGACACCATCCCCTCATAAGAGGTTTTAAAATAGGCTCAAGTGAATGTCTAGAATTGAAATATGCTGATGATATGCAGGTCACTCTAAGCAATCCAGAAGAAGATATTTCTTATTTGTTTGTATACTGTATGAATATGTTTGGTTAACTTTCTGGCTATAGAATTAACTGGCCAAAAAGTGAGTTAATGTTCATTGGTAAAATGAGATCTTTAGATAATTGTCCACTGCAAGTTGTACATGATCATGTTACATAATAAGGTTTGAAAATCTCCAAAAATATGCAGCTTCTGTTTAGGCTTAACTTTATTTACTGTCTGGAAATTTTTTGGCAGGTAGGCTTTTCTGACCAGTCTCTTTATTCTGCTTCTCTGTGGCTGCAGCTAGAATTTCTGTTGTTGGTTAAACCTTATACATCCTTGGCTTCATTACTAGCTACAGACACTATAGCTAAGATTCTGTTAGTATCTCATAGTCGTCTCATAGTTGTCCAAAATTCATTAATGCAGGGGGGTGCAGTAGCTCAGTGGTAGAGCGGTCGTCCTTTAACCAGAAGGTAGGCGGTTTGATTCCCACTCTCCCCACAGTTCATACTGTCGTTGTGTCCTTGGGCAAGACACTTAATCCACCTTGCCTCCAGTGGCTGTAACACTGGTAATTAGAAGCTCAATGTAAGTCGCTTTGGATAAAAGCGTCAGCAAAATGTAAAATGTAAATCAGATTAGGTGTTATTATAAAATCCCTGATACTTAGCTCTCACTTACTCCCATTTATCCTCATTTATTTGTACCAGCCTCACAGGACAACGTATTAACTTTGTGGCACAGTAAAGGGATTAAATGTAAAGATCTTGACATTAATAATACATTTGCATTTGTTGAACAATTAATGTCATTATACCACTTGTCTAAATATATATATTTTTATTTGCAAATTTGCAGTTTTGTTAGGGGTCAACATGGGCAACTAACCAGACACTGGGTGACAGCTACCCTCTGATGGAACTGCTGGCCTTGCTGATATCTAGTAAGAAAATCATTAGTAAATCTGTCAAGCTTTTCTGAACTGAGTTTACAACAGTAAAAAACTGCAAGGAAGCATGGGAAAAATAAATTGGTAGTGCCTTGTCCAATGACATCTGGAACATGGCTCTCACCCGTATCAATAGTTCCATTAAGAGCTTACACAGTGTGTAACACTGATTGATGTACACATCAATGTGATCGATGAGTTTAAGGAGCTGTACCGATACCACAATTCCAAGGTTAAACTTCAGTTTTATAAATCTGTGTCTCCAACATGTGATGAATGTAGAAGTAGAAGTAGTGAAGGCACTCTTCTGCATTCATTTTGGGATTGTCCTTTGACTTATGATTTCTGGTCAAGTTTTTTTTTTCTTTTCTAATGTGTACTCAAGGATGTTTCTTCCAGACAGAGATTTTGCCTTGTTTGGAACATTGATAACATGTCATTTTTATGTCATTAGGTTTACTACATGAGCTTTTCTCTTTGTGATAGCCTTGTGTGAAGGAAAGGGTCATGGAATGTGACTAAAGAAAGCAAGGCCTCTAGCTCCCATATGTCAGCATGCCTCCCCAGAAATAAACGTAGGCCTTATATGGTTATAGGTTTTAGTTCATGGTTAATGGTCTCTGGGGCCCCTTTTAGTTCCTCCTTAGACATATGGACATAGGCTTTATAGTTCTGTGTTAGTTCAGGTTTCACGTGAACAGAGACCACTTCTGTGTCCCACCATAAAGGATAACAATGATGTAAACCAGTTGTTTGTTAGAAGGTATATAAGGACATTGCTCTCTCTGCTTGGGGTCAGTCAGTGTGGCTGAACCCAGATATCTGAAATACAACTGAATGAGCCAATCTAACTCTCTGCTTGACTACAAACATCTTAAAGCTGGATTAGTGAACTTATCTCAATTATACATCTGGAGAAACTCCGCTTTTTGAACCATACTGTATATAAATGTGAAAAAATGTGGGGCCTTTTGCTGCATTATTTTGATAACCTCTGTATAATGTCTTGACTTTGATTTCTGAAATCTTTAAGATTGTGCCCATCTGACAGTATGGCAGTGTGTGTGGATGGTTGTGTTTTTGGATGGGTATAAAATAGTTTTATTTTCATGTTTTATATGTAGCTTTTTTCTACCTCTGTGTAAATACTTGTCAGTGTCATACAGTGTCCAGACATCTGCTCCCATGGACAGCAAAGAGCCATGGGTTGGAGGCACCTGGAGGGAGCAGGAGTTCTGAGGAGCTCTCTTTCCCTTTTTTACATCTGAAAGCACTTCAAGTCTGAGAACAAACCTTACTATTGATGTGGTGCTGCATTTATTTATTTTATTTTTAACCTAAAACAATAATCATACATTGATATTGAAACTACTAAGTTATAGATAATGAAATCTAAGCTTCACATCTCTTGTCAAAATAATTTCCACACTTGCACCACCTTTGTTTACATTTACAAGAGACTTACAAATGAGGATAACAAAGGAAGCAACACAAGGTACAAAAAGCATAAGTGCACCAAAAACTAGTCAGTTTAAACCCAGCACAGTATATAAAGCTAAGGAAAGGAAATTCTTTTTTTTTTTATTTAAATTTTTTTTATAAAAAAAAAAGGAATCGATAGAAAGGAAGTAGGACTCAGTGTTTGTCAGTCAGGTGTTGATGGAAGAGATGTGTTTTCAGGCGTTTTTTAAAGATGGCTACAGAATCTGCTGATCTTGTAGCAGCAGGTAGATCATTCCACCAATGTGGAACAGAGCCAGAGAAGGTACGTGAGAGTGATTTTGTACCTTTTTGGGACGGTACCACCAGACGTTGTTCATTTGCAGAGTGCAGGGATCTGGTAGGAACGTAGGTCTGTATTAGTGAGTGAAGATCCCTTGCATCGCTGAGGTACAAATACAATGTCCAAAGATGACAGCATTATTTCTCATGCCCTGATCCTGACTCATATTTCTGCTCTGCAAGCATCTTATGTGTTTTAAACTAATATTTAATTTAGGAAATGCTTTCATAAACCAGGGCTTTTGAGGCAAAATTGAAGGAAATAATAATGAGGTGGGGAGGATTCTGGTCTCAGAGCTAACTATTATCCATATCAGCCTGCATCAGCACTTTCACTTGTATGTCCTGGAACACTAAAGTAATTAATACTGTGGGGAAGTTTTAAACAGAAGAGGGTCCAGAGGCACAGACTGGAACTATTTTTTTTCAGTCTCTTCTGGTCTCACTGTGGTCTCTGTCTCCTCTGGTCTCACTGTGACCTCTGTCTCCTCTGGTCTCACTGTGGTCTCTGTCTCCTCTGGTCTCACTGTGTCCTCTGTCTCCTCTGGTCTCACTGTGGTCTCTGTCTCCTCTGGTCTCACTGTGACCTCTGTCTCCTCTGGTCTCACTGTGTCCTCTGTCTCCTCTGGTCTCACTGTGTCCTCTGTCTCCTCTGGTCTCACTGTGGTCTCTGTCTCCTCTGGTCTCACTGTGGTCTCTGTCTCCTCTGGTCTCACTGTGTCCTCTGTCTCCTCTGGTCTCACTGTGGTCTCTGTCTCCTCTGGTCTCACTGTGGTCTCTGTCTCCTCTGGTCTCACTGTGTCCTCTGTCTCCTCTGGTCTCACTGTGGTCTCTGTCTCCTCTGGTCTCACTGTGGTCTCTGTCTCCTCTGGTCTCACTGTGGTCTCTGTCTCCTCTGGTCTCACTGTGACCTCTGTCTCCTCTGGTCTCACTGTGACCTCTGTCTCCTCTGGTCTCACTGTGGTCTCTGTCTCCTCTGGTCTCACTGTGGTCTCTGTCTCCTCTGGTCTCACTGTGACCTCTGTCTCCTCTGGTCTCACTGTGGTCTCTGTCTCCTCTGGTCTCACTGTGGCCTCTGTCTCCTCTGGTCTCACTGTGGCCTCTGTCTCCTCTGGTCTCACTGTGGTCTCCGTCTCCTCTGGTCTCACTGTGGCCTCCGTCTCCTCTGGTCTCACTGTGGTCCTCTGTCTCCTCTGGTCTCACTGTGGTCTCTGTCTCCTCTGGTCTCACTGTGGTCTCCGTCTCCTCTGGTCTCACTGTGGTCTCTGTCTCCTCTGGTCTCACTGTGGTCTCTGTCTCCTCTGGTCTCACTGTGGCCTCTGTCTCCTCTGGTCTCACTGTGACCTCTGTCTCCTCTGGTCTCACTGTGTCCTCTGTCTCCTCTGGTCTCACTGTGGTCTCCGTCTCCTCTGGTCTCACTGTGGTACATTTTGGAAACATTTTGGTTTCGCCGTGTCAAAAAACGCAAAAGGAGAGAAGGTGGTGGACAGACAATGGACTTTGTGCAAGCACTGCCACAGTAAACTGCGATACAACACAGAAAACACAAGCAACATGCAAAGTCATCTGACGACCAATCATCCCGAAAAGTTTGCAGATTCTCCCACAAAAAGAGTCCTGTCCAGTCAAAAAACCCTGAAGGAGGCCTTTTAAACAACTATGCCACACAACAGCGCAAGGGCTCAAGAAATCACAAGGTACATCGCGGAATACATAGCGTGATTGACGTCCCTTTTCTGCAGTAGATGGCGAAGGATTTAAAAGGTTAGTGGCCAAGCTTGAGCCGAGTTAAGTTGTGTTTCTGAATACCAGTTTTAAAAGGCTGCTTTTATTTGCCTTGCACATTTAAACCTGACTTAACTTAATCTTTGTTTGCACTTAAAGGGAATTCCCTATTGATTACAATTGTTCTAGTTGCTTCTAAACTTGAACATTGCACAGAAGAATTAGTTATGCAACCAAATATTACTATACAGAATATTGATGTTCCTGACTACAACTTGCACTTTAAAAGCACTATGTGATCAACGTTTTATGTTGTCATGGATCTGGGAATACAACAGTAAATTGCCTGTTGACTGGCAAAAGCAGAATAAATGTCAGTATTTTTTCGCTATTATCATCACAAACACTATCGTGAGCTATTTAACAATACCGTGAGCTTTTCCACAATATCGCAATAATAAAATATAAATATCGTACTGTGAGGTCAATATCGAAATTGTATCGTACCGTGAGATTTTGATATCGTTATATCCCTATACAATAACTGCTGCAGTTAAAGTAGTTAATGATATCATTGAGGTAAAAAGTTCTGTACAGTGTTGTTTATTGACTGGTCTAAGGTCTTTGATACCGTCGATTTTGTAACTTTTGATTGTAATTATTGTTATTTGTGTTTTTGTTAATGTCTTGTATTGGTCTGAAACTGTATGTAATGCTGTTGTCTTGGCCAGGTCACTCTTGGAAAAGAGATTTTTAATCTCAATGAGGTTTCACCTGGTTAAAAAAAGGATATAATAATAAACAAATACTTATTTCTTTTAATAATTCAGTGAACAGGGTATTATCCTGTCCCTCCAAAGGTACAGGTCTAAGCAAGTTGTGTGAAATTTTGCTGAAAGCTTTCTTACCGTTTTCATTCATTTCTATCTTATAATATACTTGATGGGGTTCTTCAAGTGTCACATTAGATTTTAGTCCTATTACCTTCTGTCCTTTTCTGACAGGCCCATATGTCTCTGTCTCATGCAGGGTTATAGTCGTCAATTACAAATAATTTCTCTCCTTCCTTGTAAATGCGATGGTTCTCTTTCTCAAAGAGGGATTTAATTATATCAACCAGTTTCCGAGACTCTTCTTTCTGTTCTCTATTTCTGACCTCCCCTCCGCTACTTCTATTTCCTACTCTTGTGCCCTGTTATTCTGCCTCTAACATCCATGTGTTTACTGTGTCTCGCTTACCTTTATCTTGTGGCCCAGAGTGGGAGGTATGTTGACTGGATGGCCTTGAGGCCTTTGATCCTATTTTGTCCTCCTCTGAGTCTGAGAGCACTAGGAGGTCACTTGCAGACTTATCCAGTTTTTCATGTTCACCTCTCTCTTTTTGAAAACATAATCATCCCTTCATCTGTCGAACCTGTTCCAGTTGAGTTTTGATGTTACTAGTGTCTCAACATCTCCTTGAATTCCTTTTCAGCATCTATAGGCTTAATCACACATTCAGGTTCTCCTCCCAAAACCCTTATTACAAGAGCTTGCATTTCAGATAAAAAAGGGTTATTTAAATTAATTCAGTGTATGGAGACACTGTTTATGGTGTGAGTGGAGGCAATGTTTGAGTGGGTGTGTTTGTTTTACCAGTGTGAGAGTCGGTCGAGGGATAGACTTCATCTCTTCCAAAATGGCTTTGTCTTCTTCTGCATCCAGATACAGCTCATGTCCTGTCTGAAAAGTTAGTTCTCTGAAAAAATCTCATACAATTAGGGATCCTCAAATCTATTATTTTATTTATTTATTAATTTAGTTATTTATTTATTTATTTATTTATTTATTTAGTTAGTTATTCATTCATTTATTTAGTCCATCTGTAAAGGATTGAAGCTACTTCTACTTACATTCATTAATCTAACAGTTAATCATTTGGGCTTTTGTTGGTGATCCCCAAGAGGAAATTTCCTCTGGATGCAGTTAAAGTAACTGATAGATACAACAAGTTGAAAAGAGTGAAGGAAAGAGATCTCACATAAATTTACCTTGGCTGGTTCCTGAATATGGCCAGGTTTGGCAGATTTAACAGCTGAACACACTTCCTGTCACTCTGTACAAGTCTGGATCTAGCAAAACAGCCCCAGACCCTCACACTTGTTGACAGTGTTTGAGAGTTGATGTTGATGCCCCGGAGGAAACTGGAACAGCCATGGGGAGAACATGTGAAACTCCACACAGAAAGGATGTCACGTCCAAACTATGAGGAAATAAGGAAAAGTCATTAACTTTACAGAATTTTAAAGTAGGAACATGAAACTAGACAAATAGTAATAGTCATAAAGTGATCTTTATTATTCATTCATTCATTCATTTTCTACCGCTTTGTCCCGTTAGGGGTCGCGGGTGACTGGAGCCTATCCCAGCAGCTTTGGGCCTGGAGGCAGGGTACACCCTGGACAGTGGCCAGTTAGTCGCAGGGCTGACATTTAGAGACAGACAATGACAGACAACCATTCACTCTCACATTCATTCACTAGGGACACTTTAGAGTTGTCAATTAACCTATACATGCATGTCTTTGGACGGTGAGGAAGCCGAGTACCGGAGAGAACCCACGGTATAACACGTGGAGGACATGCAGACTCCTCACAGAAAGACCAGAGTCGGCCGAGAATGTTTGGGTCGGCCGGGTTTTGAACTCACGACCTTCTTGCTGTGAGCCAGGAGTGCTCTTTATTAGAAATCTTTATATTAAATGAAGTGTAAATCATTTTGCAGAAAGAGATTGGTGTATAAACTCAAATGACATTTTCTTTGTCTTGTCACAAACACCATGTGTGCTGCTGCTCAAATGACTTTGGATACAATTGAGCAACAGTCCAAATGACTTGCCTCTGATAAGAGCACAGTAAGAGGCTAATGAACAAATGCAAAGTAATGGTAATGGTGTTTTGTTCCTAAAAGCTGTTATCATAATGGAATAATTTGCCCCGAAATAACTGTGTACTTTTTCATATCTTATTTATGTCATAATGCAATGTTTTCAAAAATCAAACCTGCCATTTAATAATTTAATATAATTACAATTTATTTTTGTTAATGTTCTATTCTTTTGCTCCTATTTTAAAATAGTAATAGTATTAAAATGACATGTAGTGTAATATTTATAATTTCTCTGGGATTGACCATGTGTGATTTCACTGCTGAGGGCGCTCACACAGAAAGCTGCTTTTTATCCCATTAATCAATACATCATCCAGCTGGGCAAGTGTTTATGACCTTCAGGGATCATAAAAAGGGCAGAGTGACTTCTACTGACAGACTAGATTTGTCAGTAGAAGTCTCTCCAATTTCCACCAAAACCCAAATCAGGTTTTATGTAATCATATTAGTACATTTCTTTATTTAATTTTTTGTATTTTTACATTTATTCATTTACATGACGCTTTCATTCAAACTGACTTACACTAAGGTTCCATTCACCAGTGTTACAGCTGGAACACCACTGGAGGGTTAAGTGTCTTGCCCAAGGACACAACGTCAGTATGAACTGTGGGGAGAGCAGGAATCGAACCGCCAACCTTCCGGTTGAAGGACGACGCTCTACCACTGAGCCACTGCTTTAACAAAAGTTAACACAGGTTCAAGAAGAGACAAAAAAGAAAAAAAGAAAAATGTCTACAATAGTCCACTATGGCGCTGCTCAGCACCAAGGCCACAGCAGCGGCAGTGAAGCAGAGCAAATTTCATAAATTAAATTGAAAGTAATAATAATAATAATGATAATAATAATAATAATAATAATAATAATAATAATGTCAGCTGCAGGGTTTTACATTTGTAGAAATATTACTGTTGTCCTCTACAGTAGCGGTGCAAGTTTCCACTAAAAGCTGTGCCTTGAGCACCTTTTATGGTCTTTTGGTGATATTTACTGTCCACACTTCTTTTAATTCTCCTCAGGGTTGCATTCTATCTCCTCTACTGTACATGTTATACACTGATGTTTGTAGGTAGGGTGACCAGTTCCATGACACTGAAAATTAGGACACTTTGGCCCAAAAGTTAGTAGATGCACAAACCAAAACCTTTTCATTGGCAAAGATTTCTAGTATTGTTAATTTTGTCACAGTTTTTGCCACAAATAAACAAACCAACTAATGTGATATAGGACGTAAGGATGTGTGGGTGGGGCGGGTAGGTCTCGCAGGTAAATAATATTGTGTCACGGTGGTGTGGCATGTATCACAAATCAATGCACTGCAACAGCCTACCCATGCTGCCTACTGCGGTGAGGGCAGGGAATGATAGAGAGGCAGCACTAATGCATTCGTGCTCGTGAAATGAGGGTATTTAGTCGCTCAAACCAAAAATCTGGACAAATGTGCAAAAAGGAGGACGAGTTTACTTTGTCCGGACAGAGGGCTTAAAACCGGACTGTCCGGACGAAATCCGGTCCTGCTGCCTTTTTTGGGTTAGCAGCCTCCTTCAGTGTCTGCCTTCCTGTTCTGACAGATTAAGTGGAGTTGGAGGCAGATAGAAGTGCAGGGGATGTGGTGGATGTTGTTTGGTCCTTAAACCTGGAAAAGAAGTGGTTTAGCTCCTCAGCCAGTGCACCATCCATCAACACCACGCTGTCAGTCCTGCCCTAATACGTAGTTAGTCAAGTGCTGTAACCCTTGCCAGACCTTATGAGGATTGTTGTGTGTTAACTAATCCTCAATTGTTGTCTGTGGGCTTCCTTTATGCCTCTCTTCAGAGTTGCTCTAGCAGTGCTGTACATTACTTTGTCACATAATTTAAAAGCAGTAAAATAATAAAATAAAGAGTAATGTAATTTGGGGATTAGAGCATTGTGGGTTTCCATGATGATAATATATATACTTATATACACCTAAGCAAGACCAAGTTTATGAGACAAATATCTGGGATGAGCAGCCAGTAACACTGAAGACAGGAACATTGGAGGAGGTGACATCCTTCACATACCTGGGGATCATTGTCAGCCAGAACAGGGGCAGACATGATGACATTAAACAACGACTACAGAAAGCTAGGGCAGCATCTTATACTCTTCAAACCATCTGGAATGCAAACTTAATTTTGCTAAGGACAAAAGTCAGAATATTCAACTCAAATGTGAAAGCAGTGCTACTGTTCTTTGAGTTGGACATAAGAGAGAGAGATGGGAATATCCTGGAGCGAGCACACACATACTGCACAAAACAGAAGCCACTTGAGAGCTGTCATTGATGGACTATGTGCTGCAAAGAGCTGAAGGGCAAAAGATGATGAGAACGATTCTGCGCCCTAATAGTCATAAAGTGATCTTTATTAGAAATCTTTATATTAAATGAAGTGTAAATCATTTTGCAGAAAGAGATTGGTGTATAAACTCAAATGACATTTTCTTTGTCTTGTCACAAACACCATGTGTGCTGCTGCTCAAATGACTTTGGATACAATTGAGCAACAGTCCAAATGACTTGCCTCTGATAAGAGCACAGTAAGAGGCTAATGAACAAATGCAAAGTAATGGTAATGGTGTTTTGTTCCTAAAAGCTGTTATCATAATGGAACAATTTGCCCCGAAATAACTGTGTACTTTTTCATATCTTATTTATGTCATAATGCAATGTTTTCAAAAATCAAACCTGCCATTTAATAATTTAATATAATTACAATTTATTTTTGTTAATGTTCTATTCTTTTGTTCCTATTTTAAAATAGTAATAGTATTAAAATGACATGTAGTGTAATATTGTATTACTGACTATGTGTGATTTCACTGCTGAGGGCGCTCACACAGAAAGCTGCTTTTTATCCCATTAATCAATACATCATCCAGCTGGGCAAGTGTTTTTTTTCTTTTATTTGTTTTACTTGTTTACAACATAAACAAACACATAAACAAAAGAACAAAAGTCAACACAGGTTCAAGGATGGAGAGACAAAAAAGAAAAAGAAAAATGTCTACAATAGTCCACTATAGCGCTGCTCAGCACCAAGGCCACAGCAGCGGCAGTGAAGCAGAGTACAACTCCATGAACTGTCCTTTTGTGGAATTCAACTGGGAGGTCAAGTATTCCAGGGTGAAGAGCTCCAGCTCAGGTTTGTACCAGTTAGATTTGGTGGGGGGTTGTCATTGATCTTAGACAGGAAAAGACAGGAAAATGTTCTTAGATGTCATATAATCTGTTGGAGCCTGAACCAACATCACTTTCCCAGCACATTTACTGTCCACACTTCTACCGGTTCTTCTCAGGGTTGCATTGCTATCTCAGCAGGCAGCGCTCGTGAAATGAGGGTATTTAGTCGCTCAAGCCAAAAATCTGGACAAATGTCCAAAATGACAAGTTTTCTTTGTCCGGACAGAGGGCTTAAAAACCGGACTGTCCAGACGAAATCCGGACATCTGGTCACCCTATCTTTAGGTCAACTCAGCCAAACTGTTATTTGATTTAGTTTCCAAAAACAGGGTTTCCACGGCAGTACTCTATGTTTCAGTCATTTTTTCTAAAGACTCAGACAAAGTCTCTTGTTGATACACTTTCATGACTTTTAGGAGTTTTACTTTTCAGTTGAGTCTCAGTAGTTGTTATCAATGGTTGTTAAGCTTAACTTTTACCAATTATTCAACTCAACTGAAAATACTGGATAGATTATCTTTACCTTGAAGGGATGTGTTTCATTTTTCACAAAAGGGTAAAATTTATCTAAAGTAAATAATGCAAATTGTTACCAGATTTTTTGTTCTGTTTTTTTTTTTTTTTTTACAGTGATACTTTTACAACCTCCGTAGATGACAACAGGACATAAAAGATGTACACTAACACGAGAGGGAATGTCAAGCGCCAAAATAAAAGAAGGCATCAATCCAGTGTGGGGTTTCAGCAGCAATATGGAGGAAGAAGGAAAGGTATTAGCCATCTGTAGCAACTGTTGCATAAACTGTCGCCGTGCGCCCGGGGAGAGAACAAAGAATAGCGTCCTGTTGTCCAAACTACCACGGCCTTTATCTCCTCCGTTGCACTGTGTAAAAGTTTAAGTTTGTAAAAGTTATTGCAAGGTCCACTGAAGGAGTTCTCGGCGGTTGCTTTGCTGGTTTAAAACTTGCTTGAGAAAGCTAGATTTAGTCAAGCTAACTCTTTAGCAGGCACAAAGTCTTTAAAAATAAAAAGACAAAATAACTTCCGTCTGTTAACAGGCTTGGAGGAAGCATTTTTAGCAGCCGTTTGAAAGGAGGAAAACTTAGCGGAACAAGCTAAGCTTGCAGGCTTTAAACAAAGAAAATTTGGGGAGGTTCCTGGTAACGGAACCTCCAGGGGCGGTCCACTGCTGCAGGATCAGCGCGGCAGAGAGAAGGGAAAAGAAGGGGCGATTTTTGGCTGACAGCCAGGTTTTATCACCTTTGGGCCGGGGGCGTGTCTTTTACTCTCTTCTGGCAAAAGGGGAGTCGCTTTGGAGAATTTAAACTGAGTTAAACTAAGTTTTAAAACATTCCTTGCTCCGCAATGCCTTGCTTGGGTTTTTATAAAACACACGTAACATTCGTACTTGTAGGATTATACAGAGAAAATGCATTTGTCAGGACATTATGGAAACATTCATTCATTACATTTTAAATTAAAATTAAATGGAAACCGTAAACAAACTGGGATGGGGAGTTATCTCGCCACAACTCCACTTCCTGGAAGGAACAGTATAAATAACACAATATCTTAATACATTAATGGAATAAACACGAAATGTCCTTTGGTGAGAAGTCAGAGTCATTCGTCCTTTTGACCACCAGGGGGTAGTGTTTGACCATTGTAGAAGTCTATTTTCAAAGACATTCTACATGTCCATCGGATATGGCCACAGAAAGTTCTGGGCAAAGCTGAATCAACAACTTTATCTCCAAGAATTTACGGTTATTTGACATGTAGCTCATAGGATTCTCAGGGACCCTTTTCAAATGTTGTACCCTGTGTTTGAGTGGCTACTTTGAGATAGCGCTGTGTCAACTGTAGTACACAGAGGAGAAAGGCTACTTTTGTTCCAATGGTCTTCCAGCTCTTCAACTCTGACCCCTCCATCCCCCAGTACTGTAACATTCAAGCACTTTAAAAAGCTCTATATGCAATGTGCCAGTTTGCTTGTGTGTTTATGTGGTTGTGTAGGAGATTTATTTATTCCTGATTGTTTTATAGTGTGTCTTTGTACTCTCTGTGCCTTTTTCCCCTTGGGATAAATAAATTATTGAATTGAAATTGAAATTGAATTTGGAAGTGGTTTGGCCACCACTTTCCTCTCTCTGTCACAGCCCTAGCAATCCATGTTCACTGTCTTACCCTAGTTCCACTCTCTACCCCTCTGCTGTAGTCACACCCACCTCATCAGTTCACCACCTGCAGATTATCAGCAATCAGCCAGCCTGTATACAGTGCTCCTTAGCGCTCACACTCACTGTCAGATAGTTCTTTGGTTCTCATGCAAGACATTGCAGCAATTCTTCAGTGCTCACCTGGCCCGGAGCTACCTGTTGCCTGTTCCTATCACCTTTTTCTGCCCATCTATCCATTTTCTACCACTTATCTGGGGCTGGGTCACAAGGGCACCTTCTCCCCAGACACTCCTCCAGCTCTTCTGGGGGGATACCGAGGCGTTATTTGGACCGCCTGTATCCGGGATCTTGTTCTTTCATGACCCACAGCTCATGATCATAGGTGAGAGTAGGAACGTAGATTGAGCGATAAATCGAGAGCTTTGCCTTACAGCTCAGCTCCTTCTTTACCACAAAAGACCGGTACATCGACCACATTACTGCAGAAGCTGCACCAATCCATTTGTTAATCTTATGCTAGGCAGGAGCTTGCCACCAACCTGAAGGATGGAGCCAACAGGACAACATCAGCGCCTAGAAATCCTGACAATTAAGATAGTCAAATGCCTTCTCCAGATCCACAAAACACATGTGGACATGTTGGGCAAACTCCCATAAACCCTCCAGCACCCTGGAGAGGGTATAGAGCTGGTCCAGTGTTCCACAACCATGACGAAAACCGCATTGTTCCTCCTGAATCCGAGATTCGACTGTCGGCCGAATTCTCCTCTCCAGCCAGAGGCTGAGGAGTGTAATCCCTCTGTAGTTGGAACACACCCTCCGGTCCCCTTTCTTGACAAGAGGGACCACCACCCCGGTCTTCCAGTCCGAAGGTACTGTCCCCAAACGCCATGCGATGTTGTAGAGGCGTGTCAACCAAGACAGCCCTACAACATCCAGAAACTTGAGGTACTCAGGCGTATGTAATCCACCCCCGGTGCCTTGCCACCGAGGAACTTCCCAACAACCTCGGTGACTTCAGCCTGGGTGATGGACGAGTCTACCTCTGTGCCCTCGGGCCTCTGCTTCCTCAGTGTAAGACATGTCGGTGGGGTTGAGGAGATCCTTGAAGTATTCCTTCCACCGTCCAACAATGTCCCCAGTTGAAGTCAACAGGTTCCCACCTCCACTGTAAACAGTGTTGGCCCCTTCTGAGGCGCCGGACAGTTTGCCAGAATTTGTTCGAAGCCGACCAATAGTCCTTCTCCGTGGCTTCACCGAACTCCTCCCAGACCCGAGTTTTCAGGAGTCCCACGAGCCAAACAGACTTGATAAGTCTCCTTCTTCAGCTTGACGGCATCCCTTACTTCCAGTGTCCACCACTGGATTCGGGAATTTCCGAATTTGAAGTGAAACTTTCCTACTAAGCAACTCACACACATCAAGAGCACTACTTTGTGCTTTTCTCAAACAATGTCATACTTTTGTGAGTATGCAAACCTTCCCAGTACTTAATGTTTGCGGTAGCCTTGTGTGTCTATTTCTGACTGCAGCATCTCCAATCCCTTTATACTCCTAACCAGATTTTACACACTAAAAATCATATATTCAGAGTCAGGAGCCACATTAAGTTTCACACAAAGTGGAGTTAAATTGGCTTGGGACCAGGCATGAAATCACATAGAAACATTAAAATCCACTCAAACAGCCACTGCATGCCTCACAGTTTCCAGAACCTCCATAGCCCTATTTTTACATGGACCCAAACTGCACAGAAAAGATGAGACACAGACACATTATCAGCAAATTTAATTACCAGTGCATTTTTGAAAATAAATAAATAAATAAAAACAGTCAGGGCTGACTGCTGAGAAACTGCACTTGTAAATTGAGCTTAGTATAACAAAGACGTGACATCTTAAGAAAACTTCTGAAAGGCTGGACATCAGTAGCCTGGTTCTACCAGACTCTCGTACATTTCATTAGTACTGAAGCGAAATGAAATTGAGCGGAAGTACGTAGAAGGGCGGAGCCAGGCTAGGACATCAGTAGATTTAATTAAAAAGAAAAATGACCTTACTATGTCAACCCACATGCTCTTCCTAATTGTTTTGTTTGTAAATTAAAGCATGTAGCTTATGTATTTTGTAATTATAGCAATAGTTTTATCTTCATTTTTTTCCCGAATGTATATTAACTAAAGAAGTAAAGAAAACAATGCAGATAAAAGTCTCATTGTACTGTTTCTTCTGAGTTGTGATATATATTTGTGTTTTCTGTAAATTTCTAATTTTCTGATGTGATGATAGCTCACAGTTACCAGGGTGGAGTATCTGTTTAACCAGAAACCTATATTAGCTTGAATCATATGATATTATTCCACAAAACTTGTGACTGACAAGAGGAGACAATGAGACAGATTGACTCACAGTGCACACTGACACTTTACACAAGGCTGATTAGATGCCACATTAACTCTATACACATTAAACAAAGCGAAGTATAGCAGAAGTAAAAAGACTTGTTTTGTTGTTAGTTTATGGCATAATGCTAATAATATTGAGGCATGTGGTTGTGATGGTTAGTCAAAGTCTTGCATGTTCTGTGTGGGGTGCACATTGACCGGGTCACTTAGCCCCCCACCTGTGTTTGTGTGGTGTTGTGGGCTCCGCATTTATACAATAGCAATTTGTTTACTGTCAGATACCCACTAAATTCATCCCAAAGTGAGAGCGAACCAAAGACAACAGCTGGGCTCCATGTTTGGTTGATTTACCACCGCTGTCAAATGCTGACCAAAATGTGTGACATGATGAGGTAGCTAGGAGAACACAAAAAAGGAAACCAATGACCAACCAAGAAAAACAAAAGTAAAAACTATTTTAAAAAATAAAAATTCAACTGCACCTACGTAACACTCCTTCCTGGCAAATGCTGTACAAAAGTGACATGCGTCTGTACAGCCAAGTATATGAGCAACTACAAAAGAGGGAGTGTGGAGTCAAATGTAATTAAAGTCATCATTATGAGAAGTGTTTTGCAGCTGGTATATACAATCGACCAAAGACTTCAAATGAGAGCAACAGAAACCTCTCTACACGGATCCCCTTATTACTGCAAATACTTTCATTTAAGCAGAAAGCTTTGAACATTTGCACCTCAACACATTAGCACACAGTGTGCTATTAATTCATTTCTTTAAATTGCACCAAACAGCACTGTGTTCCTTGTTTCTGTGTTGGCATAAACTTGCAGTCATAACATAAATACTACCCAGTGGTGCAGCAAGATTAACAACATTTCTGAGGAGGTTTGGCACAGCTGGAAAAGATTAGCCCAGTCAGAGCATGACTGCAGAAAAGTTTTAAAAGTTTCTGTTTTGCAGCCTAAAATTGTGTGGACGAAAGGCACAAACGAATAGAAAAGTTTGTGATTATAAAGGGTATAAGGGTAGCCAGGGTTATAATGTATGTACAAAGAGCTATTCCTGGTCTGTAAGGTGGATGATGACCAGCAAAAGGTTATTGCTCAAGAGCTCCTGTCTTGAGTTTAACTATTCAGGGGCAGGATCCATTATTTAATGTAAAAAGTAAACAGTTATCATTTACTGTTGTGCTCTTTATTGTACAAACATACTCTAATAAACAAAATAGCACTTTATAATGACATAATGCCAGGTTGGCTTCAAAAGGAAACCTTGCTCAGGCCCAGGTCTTGGTATTGTCCACACATACAACAAATGCACAGCATACACCATGGTCATACTCACATGGCTGGGACACATGCAGACGGCACAAGAGGAGATGACCAATCCCAAAAGCGCATCAGCAGATTAAAAAACACACCAAAGCTCCCATTCCCAAACCCAATATCTAAACTAATGTTAGAGGTTACGCAAGAGTTTTTTTTGTTGGCCAATTTGGTCGGCAGTATTTGAGAATTCTGGCCATAGAATTTAAATGCTGGTCATATGTTAAAATATTAGCTACCAATTATTCAATAGAAAAAATGTAGATCTAATGGTTGCAGCTCCAAAAATTCACATTTAATTTTTTGGTCATAAAGTGTTTTTTTGGCTACAAAAGGTCATCAACCCCTGTTCTAAATTCTTCTGGTTCAATAATTGTAACAATGTGTCTTAAAGAAAAAAAATGAAGAACAACAAAATAAAGCCAAATGAGCTCTTACACTACTGTACCGAGGCACTCCATCTAGTTGTACCAAGTGATTTAACAGCTACTTAATATACAACTTTGAATTCTTCAGGACTTTAATTTTAAGCATTCACCTTATATAAAATATTATCAAATAACATATAGTCCCAACATAGTAGTTTGCACTTCCACCAGTCCAGTTTCTGTTTCAATGATGAGTCCACATCCACTAATGAGTTTGTGCAGCAGTGAGGGTAGAACAGACTGGGCTCAAAGAGCTGATTAAAGAGAGCCAGAAACAGGCCTTTGATGTGCTCTAAATAAATGGCCATTAATGTTTTCTCATTTCGAGCAGGAGCTAAATGTTTTGTCTAATTGGATTGTTGGTTTAATGAGGTTTAGTTTTCTTCTCCAAATTTAATAATAAGAGGCTCCAGGAATGTCCTCCAGAGCTCCTGTCTTGAATTTAACTATTCACAGGTGACCATTACTGGATAAACGCTTTGGGTATATTAAACACAATTGGAGGACTTGGTTTGGTACAAACATACTCTAATAAACAAAATAGCCAACAATTTATAATGCTTGCCAATGGTTTTGGGCTTCAAAAGGCCTTGCTCCACTTTCTGATCCATCTCATTCCTCAACTACAGAAAGAAGACAACAGAAAGAACAATACAGTAAGCTACACATGCAGACCTGGCACAAGAGCTGGTGAGCTAATCAGTGCTGTGTGCTCATAGATTGTATAAATATGGATGATATCCGCCCATTGGTCCCCTATTCACCAATATGGTCATTACGAATGGGCAATAAAATGGCCGTTACATCTGGGCTTTTTCCATAGTAAATTAATAGTTTTTAGATAGCATAAACAAACATATTAACCAGAGTTGTCATGTAGTAAAAACTTAGCTCTAGAGACCGGAGCCATCTTTTGTACCAGGCTGTAAACATGAGTTTTACTCTTGTAAAGTCGCCATTGGGTTTCTCCTTATATTTCCGCTTTTGGAGCCTGCCCTCTGGTGGACGGCGGTATATTGCTATATTTCGCTGTAAAATTACCGTATGGCGGCGCCCTTACACGAGGACCATTTTAGAGGTTCCATGGGAGAGGCTTGTGTGTGCTGTCAGAGACGCTGATTGAAGGATGTTCTTCACAGCCACTCAGATCAATACCATCTCATTGATGGCACCTAAAAAGAGTAATGTCATAATGGAGGACAACCTGGAAGGCATTGAAAAAAATCACTGAACTTTTTAACCAAAGAATTAACAAAAATTTTAACCCAACAAAAAACTATAATGGACTTAATGTGTGAATTTAAATAACTAAAGAATCTAAATGAGGAAAAAGACACAAAAATAACTGCTTTGGCCTTTGGAGAATCTTGACAGACATGAAACAATACACACGACTAAATGATCTAATAAGCACTTGGCTGGAAGTTAACTGGGCTCAAACTGATTAAAGAGAGATAGCCAGAAACAGGACCTAGATGTGCTCAAATAAATGCTTTGTTTATTTCGAGCAGGAGCAAATGTTTTCACTCTAATTGGTATATAGAGGTTTAGCCACCTGTTAGTTTTCTTCAAGCAAAATAAAAGTAAAGTAATACTAAGGTTCAAAGAGCCACAAGCCAAGAAACAGATGTGTCTTAGGCTCCACAATTAAGAGTAATAGGCCACTCTAAAGTGTGTTGCAGATGTAGGCGAAGAATATCATATACCGTATTTTTCGGACTATAAGTCGCACCTGAGTATAAGTCGCATCAGTCCAAAAATACATCATGAGCTGTTGCATATATAATGTTCACCTTTGGTGACATTACTGGATTACGCATTCATTTAGAACCAAGAGAAAACATTAACTGCTTATTTACATGTGTTTATAATGCCAGATCACACTTCTCTGGCCATCTCATTCTCAAAAGTTACGATTTATTATTTCTTAAACATTGTCAACACATTAACTGTGCACCACACCTCATTCATTGTTTTACTGATTATATTTCTGCTAGAGGTTAATACTAGAGTTGCTGTCGTTTTGTGAACAGGGCATTTTGTTTGTGTTAGCTAGCCCGCTAGCTTACATGCTAGTGGGTTTTTAGCAATTGAGTTAGCGCTTAGCAAACCTCGAGTGTTGTGCTTCATTTATTTAAAATCCAAGACCAAGAACAGATATTGGTAATCTGGCAAGTCTGGCAAGGCAAGTTATTCAGCTAATGGTACACAATAGTACACAGAACAACAGGCTGAATATGTATATTAACGTAACACATTAACAGTTAGCTACATATTAGCATAGCACTCACTCTAAACTTTCTTTCTGCTGCTCGATTACCGCTTGGCTGCATATTTTACTATCTGCAGTTTGTAATCTGCAGAATAGGATTTTCTTTTGGTGGCATTTTGTTTGCATTCAGTCTTTCTCAGTTGTCTTTAAGTTAATATTTCAGTTAACAGTTTTCAGTGGTAGGCTACAGGAGCACTGAGCAGCATAGAGCGCCCTCTCGTGGCTGTAGACGGTAATGTTTTCTATTGGTTCATTTCTCTTGGTTCATTTCTCTCGGTTCATTTTTATCGGTTCATGTCAAATAAATTGATAAATAAGTCGCACCTGACTATAAGTCGCAGGACCAGCCAAACTATGAAAAAAAGTGCGACTTATAGTCCGGAAAATACGGTAAATAAAAAGTCTTCTCCTCCAAATCTATAGCATGTATTAGGTTCATCATTTGAGTATTGCTTAATGAGATTAGATCATTCAACATACTGACAAGGCTTGTATCTCTGACAATGCTGCAGAACATGTACAATGAATGAAATGTTGCTGAAGCACAGGTCATGAGCTTAATGAACCAGGCAAAGAGGAAAGAAGGCCATAAAAAGTGGGCAATTCACCTGATACTGTTTTGGAAATAATTGAAAGTGAAAGTTCTTAAGCCTTGTTTGGTATACTGCCTGCTGGTACTGAGGAATCAATTGACCCCACTGAACCTGTCGGCTAAAACTATCCCCCTCACCCCTGTGGAGCCTGCATTTGAAACAGAACAGGCTCAGCAACAAATAATTCTCACTAATGAATGAATTCAACAGACACTGCTTAAACAAGAAGTTAAGTTAATTCAGTTACTGGAAGAACAGAAAATTGTTTTTATAAAATTGGGTGAAAAAGCATTTGAATCTTTAGGGAGAGTTGGCATTTTATTTGAATATTTGTCTCTTTGATTTTGATGTTAAATAACAATGTATAATCAACTCTATCTAAGGTTTGTGTTTTTATTTTAACTGGTTGATGTAAAATTTGTCACATTTACATACATTTTTTTATTCCATTAACTGCCCCAATAATTAGGGCAAGTTTTGGTATTATGTTTAGAGACAAGATGGCCGAAAAACGGTCTGTCCCCCAATCCTGTCTGGAATACTGGCTTTCTCCCGGCGCTGCCCAGCTCCATCTTCACGCAGAAGACACTCCAGACGTGGGGGGAAATGCATCAGTTGGCTGGTGAAGTTGAAGGCATGTTTTTTGCTCTCCCAATCGGCTTTCACGGCAGTTACTACTCCGGCTCTTCCTGGACTCCATCAACTCATGCTTGTTCCTTGTGCTTGGGTCAGCTAAGGGTCTCCTGTCCCGCCACTCTCCTTCACCATGTCTCCGCCAGCGCGGCAGATTCTTGACAACCTGAAGCCATTTGCCAGAGCCTCCCAGGCGGCTGCTTCCTCTTTGCCGTCTCCTGCCAGGATAGCTTTGGTGAATAGATCGCTAGCCAACAAAACTTTCCACAAATTGTATTTTTTCTGAATGACTGAAACGTGGATGAATGTTGGTGAGTCCAGGGCCTTTTCTGAACTTTTACCGACTGATTGTATCTATTTTAACTCTCCTTGGAGGAGGTGTAGCGACTGTTTATGGAAACAGGACTCCTGTACTGCACTGAAAGCTTCCTGGTCTAGCTTCAAAATGTACTCATTTGAGCTGGGATCTTCCCGGTACTGTGAGCTGTCATTTACACACCAGTACAATAAAACTTTAAACGTGACTTTTCTATTTTCCTGGCAGAAATAATGCCCAAGTACAACCGGGTCCAAATTATAGGGGATTTTAATATCTAGGTATGCTCGAAAAGCCATTGGCCAAAGACTTTTTAAATCCACGCTCCTGTCTGGTCTTACACAGGAGCGTGGACACACATTTGAACTTGTCTTAACATATGGTTTTACAGTTTTTAAGTTGGTTGTTTGTGAGGCTTTGTTTTCTAATCATATGCATGTTATTTTTGACCTTCCTCTTGCCTAAACCTGGTAAAGCCTGCTGTTGTGTTATTAAATCATCCACTTCTACTCACTTCTCTGCTGCCTTTAATCAATAGTTAGCAACTAGCCCCAGTGAGTCATTATATTTTGTAACAGACTTGGAGGATTTTGATTCTACCTGCCTATCACTGTCCAGACCTGAGCCCTGGTTAAATGACGCTACACGTCCTGCCAGACGCGAGTGCAGGAGAGCTGAACAAAGAGAACAGGTGTCCTTAGAGATATTAAGAGACAGCTAGCGTGTGTGTGAGAACTGCTTGTGCTTTTTTACTAACAAGGTTGAGACCATTAGAGCCTGTATCTGTCCCCCTTCGTTTGAACCTTCAATACCTGTCACATGCTCTGCTGTTTTTGAGCAGTTTGAACCTGTGACATTATCTTGTTTTACAAGAAAATATTGGTGATCCAATTCCTCCACAACTTTTTAAAGAGGTCTTTCCTACTCTGGGACCTTATGTGCTTGACATCATAAATGGCAGCATGGCACATAAGGTCCCAAGATGGCCGAAACATGCTAAGTTTTCAGCATGTTGCAATGCAACCACTAATTGAAAAACCTGGTCTGGACCTCACTGAGCGTTCAAACTTTCGTTTGCTTCCTTTCTTGTCCCAAATTTATTTATTTTTTGACTTGCTCCGCAGTATCTGTCCGACCTCCTCCACCCTCATTTCCCATCTCGCTCTCTCTGGACACCAGATCAGTGTGCTCACTGTCCTAAGACAAAGACAAAGCTAAGAGTGCTTTTTCAGTTGCTGGCCCCAAACTGTGAAATGAGCTGCCACTGCACATCAGGCAGCCCAACACACTTCCTGTTTTTAAATTGCTTCTTGAAACAGATTTCTTTCTTTGGCTTTTAGCACAGTTTGAGAAGTTGACTTTTACTGTAAATTTTATTTTATTGTATTTATTATTGTATATTACAACATCATGGCTGCGTAGAAGAAGAATCCGGTACTTAAATGGCCAGATCTTTCACCCATTGAAAATATTTGGCGCATCATAAAGAGCAACTAGAAGCCTGTATTAGACAAGAATGGCCATGGCCCAACTTTTTTGAGATGTTGATGCCATGAAATTTAAATTCTGTTTTTTTTCCCTTAAAATTATACATTTTCTCAGTTTAAACATTTTATATGTCATCTATTCTATGTTGTATTTTTAGTAAAATTTAAAATTTGAAACTTCCAAATCATTGTATTATGTTTTTATTTACAATTTGTACAGTGTCCCAACTTTTTTGGAATCGGGTTTCTACTTGAAACTGTCCACTTTCTCATTGTCTGAGCCCTGAATGTTAACTGTTGTGTGGGGGGATGTCCTTCTCCTGAAGTCGATCACTGGAAGTCTTGCTGGTGATTAGCTGCAGGTGGTTGAGCCGACCAGTCGATAAAGTCCATGATGACCGACCTGTACTCCAGGTCGTTCCCCACTAACACACAGCAAATAATGGCTGAGTCATCAGAGAACCTCTGGAACTGACAACTGGTGTTGTAAGTGAAGTCCTAAGTGTGAAGAGAAACGGTTAGAGTACTGTCCCCTGAGGGCCCCCAGTGCTGCAGACTACCACCTCAGTCTCACAGTTGCACAGCCTCACTGCTGAAGTACATGCTTGCTTTACGACATTAAAAACATTTAGTTTTCAATTTCAGCATTTAACTCAAGCTACTTTTTTGTATATTCAGTTAACCAACTTTCTCTGTAATGCTTGTTTATTGGAGTAATTTCTCCTGCTGCAGGACAAAGGACACATGACCTTTCCAGTGGCTAACTCACACAAACAAACATTTGCTACATTTTGGTGCAAAATGTACGCCTCTCTCGATGACTGAATTACAACCTGCTGCTAATCTTGCTCTCACCACTGTTGAGACAAATTCATCATCCGCACTACTGATTTAGAGTGGATATGGTAGAGCTTAATCTACTGCAGCTCAGGGCTGTGTGACACACCGGCTCCTGAACAAGAACACAGGATACGCAAGCCTTGAGCGCATCATTTCCAATGCAGCAGATGGTGCATGGTGATGCAACAGAGCTGAAGGGGAAGGTTAGTCTCTTCTTTAAAGCTGTGTCCTTGCTTTGAATCAGACTTTGTCATAGGCCCTGCTATAGATGACCATAGTGGTCATTATGCAGTTGAAGCATACAGAGAAAAAAAACAAAAAAATATACACACATGGTAAAAATTGTTGGTACCCTTCGGTCAATGAAAGAAAAACTCACAAAGGTCACAGAAAAAAACTTTATTCTGACAAAATTAATAATAAATAAAAATTCTATGAATGTTAACCAATGAAAGTCAGACATTGCTTTTCAACCATGCTTCAACGGAATTATTTAAAAAAAATAAACTCATGGAACAGGCCTAGACAAAATTGTTGGTACCCCTGACTTAATATTTTGTTGCTCAACCTTTTGAGGCTATCACTGCAATCAGACGATTCCTGTAACTGTCAATGAGACTTGTGCACCTCTCAGCAGGTATTTTGGCCACTCCTCATGAGCAAACTGCTCCAGTTGTTTCCGGTTTAAAGGGTGTCTTTTCCAGACGGCATGTTTCAGCTCCTTCCAAAGATGCTCAATAGGATTGAGGTCAGGGCTCATAGAAGGCCACTTTAGAATAGTCCAATGTTTTCCTCTTAACCATTCTTGGCTGTTTTTTGCTGTGTGTTTTGTATACACATATACACATACATATATATACATATATAGTACAGTACTGTTATATTCACATTGATAAACTATACCACCCCTGCTTTACTACTGTTATTAACGAGCTAACGCTAACTTGTCAAGCTGGACAATGAGTAAACACCAGCAACAGGGACATTCATTTCCTCACTTCAATACGGAACAAAAGTAGAATTCTGTAGTGACTTACCCTGCTGTTGAACTCCCTTCCTCTTCATCAAAGACTCCAACATGTTTGCGTTTCAAGTGCTGGATCATTGCCGTGGTGCTCTACCTCTGCTCTTTTTTTTTTTGCTCTGCCCTGTCTATGAGGCGCCAAACTCTGCTAGCACTAGCATCAATGCGCGAGAGAGACCGAGTGTGTTCATTCTGCTCCGCGATCAACTAAAGTTATTATTTTTTATATAATAATCAAACGTCTCTGCGTCGCGTGACACAACGAATTGATTATGAAATTCGTTGCCAACTCTTTTAGTGATCGATTTAATCGATTTGTTGTTGCAGCCCTAGCTGGAATACAGTACAACTGTTATATTCACATTGATTTACTGTTCATTTTTACAGTACTATTGTAGATTATGGTCAGTAGCTTAATGTTTATGTTCTGCAGTCAGTCACTTTACCGTTTAGTTTACAGTTGTGATATGTTCTACTGGCAGTAGACCCAATTAGAAGCTGGAAAATAAAATGTGTATGGAAGCTGGGGCTCAAACTGATATTGACAAGATGAGAAAAATAAATCAAAACAAGGAAAAACACTTACCTCAACAACAAGGATGACCATCCCTGGATTCTTTGAAATGGGCCATTATCAACTGGACAACATAGAGGGCCAAATTAGCTTCCTCATTTTCGAAAAGGGCAGTCTGCACATCTTTGTTGGTAGGTTTTCTTCGAAAATATTCAATTATGGTTCTGCCACATTTTTCCATGGAAAGCTCCAAGAGGTGTAATATTTTAAGGTTAGTGAGTAACTCAAAATGAGCATAGATAAATCTCTGACTGAAAAGGAAAGGCTATTTGCATCTTACTCTTCAATAGCAGGAGTTGGAATGGCATTTATTTGGCGATGGAGCAAACAGAATGTAGTCTCCAGCTCTTAGTGCTCCACTTGTACTCTCATGTCTATAGATATCCTCCAGTCTTTGACGCTTTTCATCCATATTGATCTGTAGACCCCGTCTTTTGACCCCCACAATTTGTTATGGCCAAAGGCCCAGGAACCGGAAGACTCCAATGCAAACCCCCAGACAAAGGCAAAAGGTTCAAAGAATAAAGTTTATTTGGTCCAGATGTACAACACAAAATACAAGAACCAGGAAAAAACCAAGGCTAGGGTCCGAGCAGATAATCCAGGAATATGAAACAAGAAAAACAAGACTAGGAAACCAAAAGAACCTCCACAGAAAACACAGACTACGATAGATAAGACACAGGGAAACACAAAACAGACTCGCGGGTAGGGAGATGACGACCTGGCACTGAGCAGAAGAACACACAGGTATAAATAGCCACAGACAACAAGGAACAGGTGAAACACATTAGGGCGGAGCAGGTAATCACACAGAAGGGGAAACAACAGGCAGGAAGTCAATCATAAAACACAGACAGGAGTAAGACATTTCAAAATGAGAACCAAACACTCAAATACAATCTTAAAACAAAAAATCAAATACAATAATAAATATGACATCAGAAACCAACACACACCGAATACACTAACAAAACAGACAGACTATTTAAACAGAGATGAATCCTGACACAATTGGATGTAGAGCATCAATTTTCAATTTGGGTTTTCACCTGAACAAGAAGTAAATTGCATCCACCACCCATTTGTGCACCAACAGTGAAAACACCTGCCAAAGACAGAAGGTATTTCCTCACAATATTTTGGCAGACTGTGAGACACTGGGAACGTGTAGGTTTTGCCTCAATTTTACTCATTTTATCCATGAAAATTTTAACAAACTGTTGTCAATCTGCAGGGTTTGGTCTTTTTTCCCATTGAGGATTGCAGAACAAATTTGTTGAGGCATTTGGTTCAGTGGCATTTCAAGTTGTAGCAGGTTTAACTATTTCCCACGTTGCCGTCCTGCTTGCTTTGCACATGCGCAGTGGATAGTTTCAAAGGAAAGGAGTAGGTCGCTGAGCGCCAGTGGGTATACGCTGTATACCCACTAGTAACAAAAGAAATTTCCGTATAACGTTACCCACTTAAAATAGCGAGATGATACGTAACCACATTGTTTTGTGACAGAACTTTAACGCGTTCATTCATAAATTCCCCCCGTCTGGGTTGTGAAGCACTGAAATTACGTTTTCGGCTTCCTTGGCCTGTGTGTGTGTGTGTGTGTGTGTGTGTGTGTGTGTGTGTGTGTGTGTGTGTGCACAGTAGTAGAAGTGTATGCAGTGTTGACAACACACAGCACCACTACACTCACTACATACAGTATGCATGTAACGTTACATGTAATATAGAGCATTCTGAAGGACTGCTTAGGCTGTGTTGTCAATCAGAAGTGTGTCCTTTTCTACGCATATTATGCTTGGCAAGTATAGTCTCCGAATGCTGATCTCAGAGCTTCCACGCTGGACACCCATTTCTCGCATCTTTACTGAGATCTCATGATATGGCATTACATTAATAACCATGGCCTCAATAAAAGACATGTATGGTTCGAGTGCCATTTGAACTGGAAAATTTGATCAACTGGGACCGGACCCTCCGCTTTTGGCGCTCAGCCACACCGCGGTGAAGTTAGATAGACGTTGGACATTCGGCTCCGCACTTTCACCAGGAGGCTTAGATGTCTGTGTCCGACTAGTGGGTCATTATTGCGGGGAACTCACTCTCGAAGCACCGCCCTTAGCACGGACTTAGGGACCGTCAATAAATGACAATAACGGGAACAAAGTAAATAAATAAATTCAATAGCTTCAAGATAAACAAATTTATTTTCACTACTTTAAAATCATAGATCTAATCTAGTGGCACCATGCACACTTCTTTTTTTCACTTTTATGTTTTTTTGGATTTTATATGAATTTTATATATACAAATATGGATTTTTTTCAATAGCTTTCAGGTTATGTGACCTAGATTCTTCAATCCACTTCATATTCATAGCACTAGCCTAGTATTATCATGCACACCACTTATTTTCCAATTTTCTCTTTTTTTGAATTTTATATGAATTTTTTATGTACAAAATCAAGGATTTTTTTCAATAGCTTTCAGGTCATGTGAGCTAGTCATTTCAATCCACCTTATATTCATAGGACCATGCACACCTCTTTTTTTCCACTTTTGTCTATTTTATGATTTTTGATATAAAAACTATATATTTTTTTCAATAGCTTCCATGGCACTCACCTCAAATAACTTGATTACTTTAATATATTAGTCTGGCATAATTATTTCATCTTACAAAAATGAAATACAATATGCAAACTGTGTAAATACATATCCAGGGAATACCTACAGGCTCAAAAAAAGCAAGATGGTAATATAGACTGGATGGACATGAAGTGGAAAGGAGGAGTAATGACTCATCCTTTTCAACAGGATCAAAACAGCTGCGGGGTCATAGTTGTAAAGGTTGTGTCCTCTAATATTTGATAATATTGTGACAAAACACCTTTTATTAAAGATATGTTTGTTTAGATGGCCAGAGCAATAATGGAGAACTTTCCATTGAACTCCCAAATCCTGTTTAACAAAAAAAAAGTTCCATGGCAAGAGAGCGCATAGAAATGGCTCTTAAAATCCTTCAATGCATCAAACAGGCCAAAGAAATCTGCAGGTGCAAGTGGGAACAAGAATAACACTGACTGGGTAAGATAGAAAGACTGATAAAGTGATTAAATTTCCAGATTTACAGTGTTTCTTTATCATACAACAGATGGAGTGTGACAACTGTGACAGATGGTTCCATGTAGAGTGTATTGGGATGGATGATGAAGAAGAGACAATGAAAAATGAATGGAATTGTGCTTTGTGCAAATGAATGTTTACTTTATATGTACATAGCTATTAGTAGTAGTAGTAGTAGTAGTTAAATTACACTTTCGTGTTTATTTCATAAATGGATATAGCTAAGCAAGAAGAAATCTTTGCAAACTGCTAAAATACTTATCTTGTAAATACTGTGTTGGTTATATAAAAGGTTATATAAAAAAAGTGTAAATAGTAAAACCCCTCAAATGTGTGTGTGTGATTCTAATACAGTGGCATAAAAAAGTATCTGATGCCTTTGGAATTTCTCACATTTCTGCATCAAATCACCATCAAATGTGATCTGATCTTTGTCAAAATGACACAAATGAAAAAACAGTGTCTGCTTTAACTAAAACCACCCAAACATTTATAGGTTTTCATATTTTTAATGAGGATAACATGCAAACAATGACAGAAGGGTGAGGAATAAGTAACTGAACCATCACATTTAATATCTGGTTGCCCCCCCTTCGGCATCAATAACTTCAACCAGACGTTTCCTGTAGTTGCAGATCAGCCTGGCGCATCGATCAGGATCAATCTTGGACCATTGCTCTTTACAAAACTGCTGCAGTTCAGTCAGATTCCTGGGATGTCTGGCATGAATCACTGTCTTGAGGTCATGCCACAGCATCTCAATGGGGTTCAAGTCAGGACTTTGACTTGGCCACTCCAGAACGTTTGTTCTTCTGAAACCATTCTGAAGTTGATTTACTTCTGTGTTTTGGGTCATTGTCCTGTTGCAGCATCCATCCTCTTTTTAGCTTCAACTGTCTGACAGACGGCCTCAGCTTTTCCTGCAAAACATCCTGATAATCTTTTGAATTCATTTTTCCATTAATGATTGCAAGTTGTCCAGGCCCTGAGGTTAAACAGCCCCAAACCATGATGCTCCCTCCACCTGCTTCACGGTGGGTGTGAGCTGTTCCATTTTTCCTCCACACATGATGTTGTGTGTTCCTCCCAAACAGTTCTACTTTTGTTTCATCAGTCCACAAAATATTTTGCCAGACGTTCTGTGGACTGTCCAAGTGCCTTTTTGCGAACATTAAACCTGCAGCAATGTTTTTTTTAGACAGCAGTGGCTTCCTCCGAGGAGTCCTCCCATGAACACCATTCTTGGCCAGTGTTATACATAAAGTTGATGTAAGCACAGAGATATTGGACTGTGCCAGTGATTTCTGTAAGTATGAGTATTCTGCGCTGAACTCTTGTTGTCATTTTTGATGGATGGTCACTCTTTGGGAGAGAAGCAACAGTGCCAAACTCTCTCCATTTGTAGACAAATTCTCTAACTTGTAACCTGTCCCGGCTTTAGACAAATCAACAATTCTTAATCGCAGGTCTTCAGAGTGCTCTTTTGAGTGAGCCACATGGTGCACATCAGACAAATGTCCTTGAAATTCCTTGATTTTGTACATAAAAATTTATATAAAATTCAAAAAAAGACAAAAGTAGAAAAAAAAGTGGTGTGCATGGTACCACTAGGCTAGTGCTATGAATATGAAGTGGATTGAAGAAACTAGGTCACATGACCTGAAAGCTATTGAAAAAAATCCATATTTGTATAAAAGTGAAAAAAAAAAGAGCTGTGCATGGTGCCACTAGATTAGATCTATTGTTTTTAAGTAGTTTGGTGAACAAAAAAAATGTTTATCTTGAAGCTATTGAGTTTATTTATTTACTTTGTTCCCGTGATCATCATTTATTGACGGTCCCTAAGTCTCATTGCTCCGTGCCAAGGGCGGTGCTTCGAGAGTGAGTTCCCCGCAATAATGACCCACTAGTCGGACACAGACAACTAAGCCTCCCGCTGAAAGTGTGGAACCGAATATCCAACGCGTCCAACGCGTCAATCTAACTTCACCGCGGTCTCAGCGACCTACTCCTTTGAAACTATCCACTGCACATGCGCAAAGCAAGCAGGACGGCAACGTGGGAAATAGTTAGACCTACTACAACAAATAAAGAAAAATTGAAACAACGTAAATTTGATCCATTATTTCATTTTGGTTTCCTTGTTTATTATATTTCCCGTTTTGAGCTGAAAGCGATGAAACAAACGTCAGTTTTTCATATTTGGTTCATACAGAAAAACAGAAAAACAAAATATTGATTCGTTATTTCGTTTTTGGTTTGCCAGATTAAATTGAATAATTGAATGATCGGATGATACACGGACCCATTTGTGCACCAACAGTGAAAACACCTGCCAAAGACAGAAGGTATTTCCTCACAATATTTTGGCAGACTGTGAGACACTGGGAACGTGTAGGTTTTGCCTCAATTTTACTCATTTTATCCATGAAAATTTTAACAAACTGTTGTCAATCTGCAGGGTTTGGTCTTTTTTTCCATTGAGGATTGCAGAACAAATTTGTTGAGGCATTTGGTTCAGTGGCATTTCAAATATTTCCAGCCACGTTTTGGAAGTTGGGTGTGAAAACCCACTATTTTAACTCAAGTCTGACAATCTGGATTTGTCTGAAGCCAATGGGTTGGTGGTGAGATATTCTCAATTGGTGTCAAAGCTAATGTGACCAACTCTGTTTCTAAAACAAAAGACAAACAATATGGAATTTATTCCTACGAAATTTTAAAACTTAAACATACATTAAATTCATAGAACTTCTATACACAGTGCAGAATAACAGTACAGTATACTTGTAATGTAAAAAGCATGTAATATGACATTTAGTCATTTAAGAATCATCCCAAAATGTACTAACCTGGATCACTGGCAAGAGGTCAGCCAAGTCTTCTTGTTCAATGTAGCTGATGTCTTCTCTGGTTTCTAAACCCAAGCTTTGTAGTCTTGCTATGATTTGTGAAACTATTTCTTCAGAAACACGTAAAAAAGTATTTATTTTTTTTAGTTTATAATAACAGTCTCCTTTTAGGGTTTGTGTTAAACTCCTGTTTCCGCAGGCTGTGAAACTAAAAGTATAAGTGAATAAAGCACTGTCATTATCAGCTGCAGCCTACAGAGTTCAGATTTATTCACTGCTCGGAAACTGAAACCCCTGTGTAAGGTGCCGGCGTCACACCTAGACGTATTTTTGTCCCCCTAGCTCTCTCAGATTTGCCCTGACTCGCTGACGCTCTGGTATCAGCTTGTTTGCGAGCTCTTCTCCTTTGTCTGGCTCCACCTGCCAGATCATAAGAGCACGCTTTAGCCTTCAGTGGTGTGTCAGACATCTTCTTTGGCCCTGTTCAGAGTTGCCCTGTCTGACTCTCTGTCCTTATTTTCTGTTTAGCCGGCTCACCACAGTTCTTTTATTTTCTAAAAGTTTAATTAAATCGCACAAAAAAAAAAAAAAAAGTTTAACTATATGCCTTTGTCTCCTACATCCTTCTTTAATATCTTAGAACTACCGAATTAACTGGTGGCCCGCCCCTTGGCAGCAATAATCTCAACCAGGCGCTTCCTGTAGCTGTGGATCAGACCTGCACATCACTGAGGAGGAATTGTAGCCCATTATTCCTGACAGAATGGCTTTAACTCATATTCTTTAGACGTCTCATGTGTTTGGCCCTCTTCAAGCCATTCCATAGCATTTGGCCACTCCAAAAGTTGGATTTAGTTTTTCTGAAGCCATTCTGTTATAGACTTGCTCTGGTGTTTTGGGTCGTTGTCCTGTTGCATCATCCACCTTTTCATTCTTTCAATTCATCTTCACCTCAATGTTTGAAGCTGGCCAGGCCCTGATGCAGCAAAGCAGGCCCACATCATGATGTTTCCTCCTCCAGACTTTACAGTTGGGATGATGTTTTCATGATGATATGCCGTGCTCTTTTTGCTGTGTTTTTTTCCCAAAGTGTTCAATCTTAGTTTTATCAGTCCACAAAACATTTTGCCAATACCTCTGTGGAGTGTCAATGTGCTCTTTTGCAAACTTCAGGTGTCCTGCAATGTTCTTTTTAGTAAGCAATGGCTTCCTTTGTGGTGTCCTGCCGTGGATTTCCTGCTTGTTCAGTGTTTTACGTATCGTAGAATCAGGAACAGAAATGTAAGCAAGTTCCAATGATGCCTTCAAATCTTTGGCTGTCATTTACGGTTGTTTCTTTACCTCATTGATGAGTCTTTGTTGTGCTCTTGGTGTCATTTTGACTTCTTGGTAGAGTAGCAACAGTCCCAAAGCGTCTCCATTTGTAGATTGTTTGTTCAACTGTAGACTGGTGAATTTATAAAGTCTTTGAAATAACTTTGAATCCCTTTGCAGCTTTATATTTTCACAATTCTTGATCGTAGCTCCTCTGAAAGCTCTTTTTGGTGAGGCATGGCTCACATAAGCATGTTCTTCTTGTGCAGAGCAAACTCCAAAGGTTTGAGGGGTTTTTATTCAGTCAAGTGTCTTTAGTCCACACCTCCAAACATATTATCTTAACGAGACTCCAAGTGTGCTAAAACACATGACTCCAATTAGCTTTTTTGAGGTCATTAAGCACACAAGCTTTTTCTACAAGCACTAATAGGTTTTTTGGTTGTTCTCAAGACATGTAAGATCAGAATTTTTTTGTGTAATTATTTTTAGACACATTATGTTTGTCAATACTCTTGACTTTGATGAAGATCTGATCACAGTTTAAGACAGTTTTATTTAGAAAACCTAAATTGTAGAAAGGTTAAATTGGTCCCTGCGTAGGCTTATATTTTGGGTGTAGGTATATGTGTTAAACAAAAAGTAATTGGCTAGTTTGTGTGTTTGGCGCTTTTTCCTAAAACAAAAAACAACATTATAGATCAAAATGCAACTCTCTGTTAGTCCTGCCAGCCCACAGGTAGGCTACCTATTCCGCCTGGTTACAATAACTGTCGTGTCAGATGTTGGCAAAATGAAAGCAGATGAGCATCAGCAGCAACAGTTGGCAAGACCCAACCTGTGATTTACAGAGTGAAAGTAATGCCAGTGCGTTAGCGACGCTGCTTTAAAACAAACAGAAAGATGCAATGTTTATACAAGTGGGATTTGACACAGAAGTCTGAAGTGACTCATGGAGTGTTTCTGGCACTCCCATGACTGAAAGAGCCAGTAACTGGATAAACTGTCAGAATGGCGGACACGTTGTGACAGGAAAGATTAAATTAAATAAACTGATGCACTTCTAGATTGTGTTGATGCTTAATTAGAGTTATGGGAGCAAGTTATTGGTACGCTGCGGCAGTGACATCAATCAGGTTTTAAAGGACACCAGAGATTTCTTCCCCATTATAGGCTACACTGTGTGCTAAAAGTTTTTGTAACTATGCCAGTGTCCAGTGTGAGGAAGTGCTTAAACAGTTTGATGTGACTGGGAGGAGAAGATTTAACATCTAATAGGTTTATAAGGTTTTCCTTTTATAATTATTTAGTATTATGGCTGTGTGTTGAGCCTGTGGTTGTGTGTGGATCAGGAGTGGTGTTAATACTGTTCGTACTCTGAGATTAAATCCTTCAGGCGCCCCTGATGAGGGCCTGAAGTTGACTTGAATTCAGTTTTGTTAAAATCACACGTAGATGAGCTGCTTTTATAAGTTTAAAGTATACCAAATTTTGCACTATTGCACACCACTATTAATTTCCTCCTTTGTTTCCACTGAGAGGTAAGAGGAGACGAATTGACAAAACAGTGCTGTGTCTCCTTTCCTTAATCAGGGAGGAAACCTCCTGACTTCTTACTGTTGACCTCATGACGTTGCTCACAAAGGTTAAGGGACAGGAGTTAGGGACAGGAATCAGGAGCTACCTTTTCAAGTATGCAGCACCTATTTAAAAAGTAATTTTATTCAGTACATTCTGTTTTGTTACAGTTTGTGCTTCATTTTGTATTTCTGTTGTCTGTGATTATTTGCCTTCAGGATTAAATTGCATGGACTTTGAATATGTAATCAGATCAGATCAGCCTATTAGCTGTAAGGACACACATATCCCAGAGGCAAGGTCGAGAAAAGAACCTAGAGCACAGAGCTGATACAATTTGTATTTTTCTCTATTTGTGTCACTGAGCACACAATGAAGAAGACTTTGTGATATGAATATTCCTGCAAATAATGCGTTATTATTTATAAGAAAAATCCTGTCCTGCACCTTCTTGTCTCTTTTTCTGCATTTTTTCCTCCCTCCAATTGTACCCCAAAATATTGTCTAAGGCAGTGTGGTTACTCTTTAAACACTCTTCGTCCACAGACATACAGTATATGCTGCACTGACTGCTGGAATGTACGCCAACGTCATTGCCATTTCTGGGTGTCGACAGATATCATGGGCGGCAGTAGCTCAGTGGTAGAGCGGGCGTCTTTCAACCCGAAGGTAGGCGGTTCGATTCCCGCTCTCCCCACAGTTCATACTGTCGTTGTGTCCTTGGGCAAGACACTTAACCCACCTTGCCTCCAGTGACTGTAACACTGGTAATGTAATGTAATGTAATGTAATGTAAGTCGCTTTGGATAAAAAGCGTCTGCTAAATGAATAAATGTAAATGTAAATGTAAATATATTGTAAGTCTTTTTAAGTCTTTGCAGACGACAGTTATATTTTAGGCTCACATCCCATTTTGATGGTTTCAAAAGACCTCCAAAAAGACATGCATTTTAAATTCAGTCAAAATATCCTTCAGTTAGACAGTGTTAATAGATAAATATTATATAATATAAATATTTTTCTTTTTAGACGGTGTCAGTTTTTTAAGGCAAGGTAATCATTGTTGTCATTATGTTGTCATACTTAAAGTATGTTAAAGACTCGGGACTTGACTTGACTTGAGTGTTAATCACATCATGTTTTCAGTTCGAATTTAAATATATAAATTATTTTAAAAAATAAAGTTGACCCAGCTGGAGCGCAGGCTGAGAATAGCGTTGTCATGACTGGATGACGACACTATCATCAGTCATGTCCGCTCACGCACACCACGCCCACTTAGATCAGAATCACATCAACATGTCAGCCGGAGGGGGACCGAGGGTCATCGCTTTCGGCTTCAACAATTATTGCCAAGATGGCAAAAGGCGAACAGCGCGTTTCAAGACATGTAACATTAAAATCACAGACAGCCAGACGACAACCTCCGATTTCGTCCGTCATTTGAAGAGCCATTCTGCCCAGTAAGTGCTTGTCAATTTGTTAATGTCTCTGGTTAGTTGGTAGTTAGCTAATGTAATAATAGCTAAAGTAGCCCTCATACATTGTTGGGGACAATTGTGGGCAAAATAATTTAGATTATACAGGACTTGACTTGACCTGACTTGACATATCCTGTGACTTGACTTGAAAAAAATACTTGGGACTTACTTGAGACTTGAAGGTTCAGACTTAAGACTTACTTGAGACTTGCACATGTGTGACTTGGTCCCATCTCTGCCAATAAGCTACAAAACCCTTTAGCAAAAAGTCATGTGAATTTTCTTCGTAAAATAAATAAAATACTTACAGTCTACTCTGTTGTTAGCTTAGAGGACAAAATGATGCTGAAACAGAATAAAGCATGCAAACAAAGTCTACAATGTGGAATGGAATCCCTTATATAGATAAAGATGACATAAACCTCTTGGACTTTGCTTATAATTACAGAATAATTCCACTAAAACTACAATGCTCGCTTTAAGATGTCAGCTGTGTCAGACTGCAGCAGGAAGTGAGCGATGGCACCCGGCTGGTCAGGGTGATAGCTTTCAAGAAAATGCTCTGAAAGTGGCTGACTGTGATACATTACCCCAACACAAAGACACTATTAAAAAGCAGGGGACAGGGAAATTGATCTGCAACTCCCTCCAAGGAGCCATTGTTAGTGGTTTCTTTGTATTAAATGACACAGAAAATAGGAGGAGATGAGATGGGGATGACAGAAGAGGAAGTTAAGGGGGTAAAGGGGTGTGATTGATTGTGAGCAGAACTGTAATTAAGGCACTAAAACAAGAAGGCCTATGCATTCAGCTACTATCTTTTATACAATAGTCTCTGAGTCTGTTTAGCTTAAACAACTGTAAGGTTAAATAACAGATCAACGACGCAGGTTAGTGCTATTCCGGAAATGTCAGACGTCAGACTGATTATCCAATGCTGCACAGTGTTGAGTGTCCTGTCTCCGGGTCTCGTATCGATAATGCTGCGTTCTAACTTAACCCAAATGTGGCGTCTTGGGCATCTAGATTACATTTTAAGTCAATCTAAATGCTTATCTAGGCTTGTCTCTGTGCTGTTTGGTCTGTTTTGTGTAATCATTTATATTCTCTTAAAAATGGTTAAAAAAAAATCACAAATTATGCTTTATGAGCACAACTGTATTTAGTCTGAATAAACAAAACTGTATTGAAATGATGAGACCAGGTATGCCTGGTTAACATAATAGCCTGCAAACAGAAGGATAAACAAGGTAACATCTGAGTATGAGTGATTGACAATGATAAACCTTGGGTTTCACTTATTCATTGTTCATTAAATGTGTTTCATTGTGATGTGTTCTATTTTGAGAAAAAGATGCTGCTCTAATTAATGTTTTACAGAAACCAAAGAGATCCATTTTAATGCTGTTGAGTCCCATGTCAAATTTCACATGTGTTTTCTGTGTCCATTGTCTGCAGATCTGTGAGTAAAGAGCTCTTTCTACAAGGTTCAAGAAGGTCAGGGCTCTGACTAAATACTAACACGGAAATGTTACAAACTTCTTTGCTCTCAAGGCATTCTCAAGGCATTCCTTTTTCTCTCACCTTTGTTTCAAAAGAGTGTACATTGACCCAGATGTCCACAGCCATCTGGACCTTGGTGATCTGTAAAACAATAACTTTACTCTAGGATAGTTGATAAAAGTGTCTCCCTAATATCTCAGACATGCAAGGGCATAAACATCAAAATCCAGGTTTTAATAAATATAATCAAAATTGAAATATTGAAATGTTGCCATGGTGGTCATGACAAATGTGCAAGGTACTAAGAAAGGCTTGTGGGAACTAAATTTGGCATGGATTCAGTTTTTGGCCATTTTACCGATGCGTTTAAAGCGTTGTGAGCTGGTAAACTTCTTATAGCTAAAATTTCACTTAGTGATAATGTGTGTGTCTTAGAAAATGTGAAGAAATGGCAGTAGTATCTTAAAATAAAGATAAGATACATAAATACACTTAGCTATGGTAGTTCAAGTTCTTAGCCTTAAGGCTCGTACACACTGGGACGAATATCGGCGCGCGTTATTGCCAGTGTTTTTCAACGCGTTTTTTGTGTTCACACCCAAGCGATTTTTGCTGACGATGAGCCGAGTGAACATGCAAATTCATTCCCTGACATTAGATGGCGCTTAATGTAAAACAGAAATACCCCCATTTGCTGTGCAATACCACTCCATAACATTTCTTTTTTATCAAGATTTTAGTAATCGCTGTCGCGTTTGTCATATAGTTCTTTGTGTTCCGACACCAACGAGACCAGCAGCTCTGCATTCATCTTCCCTTGCATCTTCTTCGTCTTATTTCTTCCCGGCAGTGTAGACGCTACTTGGCGTATATTTTCTTCACTGTTACGTATGTGTGCTCGGCAAGACCGTTTTGTGTTTGAGCGCCCCCAAGTTGTGTTTTACTGTAACTTCAGAAGCTCCAGACACGTGAGCAAAAGTGCCAATCTCATTGGTCGTATAGTTTTTGACGCGACGCGTCAAACCAAAAAAACGAACCCGAGGCGTTTTTTAAAAACTGACGCTTTTACGCGTGGCGTTTTTCGCGTAGGTGTGCACACTCACATTGGCGCCCTTTGTTTATTCCCGAGGCGTTAAACGTCGGCGAATATCGCGCGTGAAATTCGTCCCGGTGTGAAAGGGCCTTTAGTGTAACATTACCATGAACAAAGTCAGGTCTTCAGGTCTAAAAATAATGCAAAAAACAAACTTCTTATAATTCATTCATTCATTTTTCTACCGCTTTGTACTGTTAGGGGTCGCGGGTGACTGGAGCCTATCCCAGCAGCTTTGGGCCTGAGGCGGGGTACACCCTGGACAGTGGCCAGTTAGTCGCAGGGCTGACATTTAGACATAGACAGTGACATACAACCATTCACTCTCACATTCATTCATTAGGGACACTTTAGATTTGCCAATTCACCTAAACATGCATGTCTTTGGACGGTGGGAGGAAGCCGGAGTACCCGGAGAGAACCCACGGTAACACGTGGAGGACAAGCAGACTCCTCACAGAAAGACCGGAGTCGGCCGAGAATGTTTGAGCCGGCCGGGTTTTGAACTCACGACCTTCTTGCTGTGAGGCAGGAGTGCTACCCACTCAGCCACGTGCACCCCTTCTTTAATTAAAAGAAGGGGTGCTTGGGAAAATCTTGGGAAATCTTTTTGTATCCAAATCCGGCTTTAAACTTCTCCACAACCATATCTCGGACCTGCCTGGTGTGTTCCTTGTTCTTCATGATGCTCTCTGCACTTTAAACTGACCTCTGAGACTATCACAGTGCAGGTGTATTTATACAGAGACTTGATTACACACAGGTGGATTCCATTTATCATCATTAGTCATTTAGGTCAACATTGGATCATTCAGAGATCCTCACTGAACTTCTGGAGAGAGTTTGCTGCACTGAAAGTAAAGGGTCTGAATAATTTTGCACGCCCAATTTTTCAGTTTTTTATTTGTTAAAAAAGTTTGAAATATCCAATAAATTTCACTTCATGATTGTGTCCTACTTGTTGTTGATTCTTCACAAAAAAATTACAGTTTCATATCTTTATGTTTGAAGCCTGAAATGTGGCAAAAGGTCGCAAAGTTCAAGGGGGCCGAATACTTTCGCAATTCACTGTAAACAGGGGAGGGGTCAGGAGGCTAACGGATAATCTCCTGCGTGTCCTGTTTGCTACAGTGAACAGATTAACAAACCCTCCAGCTCCATTTCCTCCAGTATTAGTTGTCACAAAGATTAGAGGAATGGATAGGTATCACTGGAACTGCCCTTAAATGGTTTCAGTCCTATCTTGAAGACAGGAAGTACTTTGTTTTGGTTGGTAACTATATATCAGACCAAATAGCCCTGACATGTGGGGTTCCACAGGGGTCTATCTTGGGACCTGTATTATTCAATCTCTACATGCTTCCTTTAGGCCAGTTAATATGCAGCTCTGACACATCTTACCATAATTATGCAGATGACACTCAGATTTAAATTTCACTCACAGCAGGTGAAAATGGACCAATCCATTCACTGTGTCACAGATGTGGCTGCAGAATCATTTTCTCCAACTGAACGGAAACAAAACTGAACTAATCATCTTTGGGAACATAATCAAAGAGAGTCAGCAGTCACCTCGAGTCTTTTCTCTAGAATCTAAAAATCAAGTTAGAAATCTAGGGGTCATCGTGGACTCAGAATTTGTACTCAGACTTGAATTTCCTAAAGCACATTAAGTCAATGACATCATCTGCATTTTATCACCTTAAAAACATTTCCAAGGTCAAAGGGATGATGTCTCAACCAGACTTAGAGAAACTTATCCATGCTTTTATCTCCAGCAGGTTAGATTACTGTAACGGCTGTAGCAGATCAGTCTCCAGAATTCCACCCACACAGCAACATCTGTTGCTAATCTTCGGAATTCCCCACGGATTAACTTCTCTATCACTTCCATCATTCTACAGAGGCCTTCAGAGACAAGCTTGTATCTGAAGTCTGGAAGAAGACTGGGTTAACACTGTTTTCTTTCAGATAAAAGGACGGCCAAAGTGTTTTGAAAAGGACAGGAGATGTTATTAATGACTTTGTTTTTGCTTTCATAAGCAGTGGAACTTGGGTCTACCAGTCACCAGGTCAAAGGCCAGGAATGCTTTGATCATAGCCTTCGAGAATGATCAAACACTACCACCTGGTGGTCAAATGGACAAATGACGCTATCCAATCGTCAAAAGACAATTTCGTAGTTAGAAGGAAATGTATTAAGATATTGTGTTGTTTATACTGTTCTTTTCCAGGACGCGGAGTTGTGACCAAATAACCCCTTACCCTTGTTTGCAGTTCCTGTTTTGTTTCAATGAAATGTAATGAATGTTTCTACAATATTTTGCATATTCATAATACTCTGCAGTTTTATGTACAATCCTACGTGTGAATGTTTTGTGTGTTTTATAAAAAACCCAACAAATACATCGCGAAGCAAAGAATATTTTAAAACTTAGTTTACTCCCAGAGTTACGCCCTTTCACCCAGAGGTGATAAAACCTGGCAGTTAGCCAAAAATCGGCCCTTCTGCCTTCCGCCTGCTCCTTCTCCGCTTCTGGCTCCCCGTCCCTGCAACCTTCCAAGTTCCGGGCCTCGTGGAAACGAGTAAATTTTCTTTGTTTTAAAGACCGTGCCTGCTAACGAGTTAGCTTGACCGACAAGCACTCGCAGAAGCAATTTTTTTTTAACCAGCAAAGCAACTGGCCTAGAACTCTTTCATGGACATTGCAATAACTTACACAAACTTAAACTTTTACACGGTACAACGGAGAAGATAAAGGCCTCGCTAGCCTGGACAGCAACAAGACCCTTTGTTCTTTCCCTGGGGCGCACCACGACCCCCCCCCTCTGGAAGAAATCTGCACGTGGCGACAACCCTGGTGTGTGGAACGCTTCATCAGTAAGCGACTGATGAAGCAAATGTTTATCCCTGTGTTTATACTGTACCTGTGTTTATCCCTTGTTGTGTCAATCCTTTCCATGTTCCCATCATTTTAGTCACCATTGTTCATTTGTGTAATTTTTATAAAATCCCCTAAAAGACATTAATGTTTCTCTATTTGTATTAAGAAATGTTCGAAAACCAGAAGAATTTTCTTCTTTAGATTATTGAGACTAGATTAAACCTAACAGTTTCTTTGGACCTGTCCAAAACCAGAGTGGTGCCCCTTTCTAATTAGAAAAAACATTTTAATAAATTAATATTAAAATCAAAGTTAATTATTAAAAATATAAAAATTAATCTGATATGTTCATGCAACATAGTTCTACTTCCCAGCCTGCTCACTGGTCTCTCAAAACGAGGGTTAAGACAGCTGCAGCTTATTCAGAACGCAGCTGCTCGGGTTCTAACCAAAACCAGGAAGTACAACCACATCACGCCAGTTTTAAAATCTCTGCACTGGCTTCCTGTTGCTCAGAGAATAGACTTTAAAACAGCACTGCTGGTTTACAAGTCTATTAATGGTTTAGCACCAGAATATATTTCTGACATGCTAGTTACTTATGAACCTCCTCGGACTCTGAGAACATCTGGGACAGGCCTTCTGCTCGTGCCCAGAGTTAGAACTAAACAGGGTGAAGCAGCGTTTAAGTTTCAGCAGCAAAAACCTGGAACAGCCTCAACTTTAACAATGTTCAAGGGGAGGTTAAAAATCTTCCTCTTTAGCGCCGCCTACATTACAACCTAAAGTGCTTTTTTTTATCTGCACTCTTTTAAAATGTTTTTTTTTAATTTCTCTAATGTTTCTCAATCTAAATCTTGTAAATTGTCTTTTATTCCTGTAAAACACTTTGAGTTACCCAGTGTATGCATTGTGCTATATAATTAAAATTGCCTTGCCTTGTACAGGTGGTGAACACATTTATGTTTTCACTTATGTTAATTATTAAACAAAAAGGAAACAATCAATGTCAATAATATTCACAAAAAAAACCTTCGGTCCAATGTGTTCCTGGGAGAAGTAGAACTTGACCTCGTTGAGGAATTCAAGTATCTTGGGATCACAATGGATCCAACACTTTTATTTAAAAAACATGTCAAACTCACAGCCAACACAATAAAGATAAATGTACAAAATTTTAAACAAATGAGATAATCTATGACAACTGCTACAACAATCTTCTTACATTCAATGATTTTTTCACATATAGATTACTGTATCACTACTTGGTCACTCACTGGAGATACAATAAAAAAGAACAATAGAGTCATATTTTAGACAAATATTTACATTTAGTCATTTAGCAGACGCTTTTATCCAAAGCGACTTACATTCAACAGTGTACATTTACATTTTCAGTTGACGCTTTCATTCAAAGCAACAGCTGGAACACCACCAGAGGCAAGGAGGTTTAAGTGTCTTGCCCAAGGACACAACGACAGTATGAACTGAGGGGATAGTGGGAATCAAACCACCAACCTTCCGGTCGCAGGACGACCGCTCTACCACTGAGCCACTGCTTAACTTTATTATTTTAAAAAACTGCTGTTTGATTTACAAAACTCTTCATGGACATGCCCCGCCCCCACTTTCTAAATAAATTAAACCAAGACCTGTGAGGGGTTTCAACACCAGAGCCTTAGCTAGAGGAGATGTTGAGATCCCACACATGAAAACCACATTTGGACAAACCATAGATTGTATAATAATTATGGATGATATCGCCCATTGGTCCCCTATTCACCAATATTGTCATTACGAATGGGCAATAAAATGGCCGTTACATCCGGGCTTTTCGGGTTTTACTCCATAGTAAAACAATAGTTTTCAGATAGCATAAACCAACGTAATTTTCAAAAATTCACCCCCCCCCAGAGTTGTCACATAGTAAAAACTTAGCTCTAGAGACCGGAGCCATCTTTTGTACCAGGCTGTAAACATGAGTTTTACTCTTGTAAAGTCACCATTGGGTTTCTCCTTATATTTCCGCTTTTGGAGCCTGCCCTCTGGTGGACGGAGGTATATCGCTGTATTTTGCTGTAAAATCACCGTATGGCGGCGCCCTTACACGACGACCATTTAAGAGGTACCATGGAGAGGCTTGGGACAAACTGTTCTATCAGTCAGATGAGGTCAGTTTCGGAACAGCCTGCAGACAAATTTAAAAAGCAACATTTTCTTAAACAAGAAATCAGTCCTGGGATCATTTGAACTAGTTTAATGTCTTAATGTGTGTCTATGTGTCTTATGTTGGTCATTGTTGTGCACTGTTCTTTGTGTTGTCTTCTTTTACCTGCCTCAGGACTACAGATGAAAATTAGCAGCTGTGCTATAATCTGGCTCATTTACAGTCTGTACTTATGTATCTGATTATTCAATAATGTGCATTGTCCTGACTAAATAAATAAGTAAATAAATAAATAAAATATAAACCTTCAAGAGCCACCTAGAGGCATTATACAGACTCCAGAAAAGAAATCTAGCACGATTGTACAAAATGTGGGATTTAGGGATCATACTAACACACTGTTCTTTAAATTATATATCCTAAAACTTGAAGACTTTTAAAACACTGTCAATTAAAAACACTGTTGATAATATACAAAGCTAAAAACAACCAACTCCCCAGCAGTATCCCAAACATGTTTGCTTAAGGAGAAAATTTAATTTGAAGATACAGTGTGCTCGTCCAACTCAAAAGAGGCAGTGTATTACTCAAGGTGGTGTGAGCTTGTGGAATCGACTGGTTAACAATATAAAAGAGGCAGAAACACTGCTACAATTAAAAAAAAAAACAGTAGAAGATCAGTACTTTTAGAAAATATGCTGAAGTGAGTCATGTCCGACTGGTTATTCAATGCTGCACTGTGTTGAGTGTCCTGTCTCTGGGTTCTGTATTGATTGTAAAAAAAATAAATAAAGAAAACATTTCTATTTATATTATTATAAATATTAATATTTATTGCAATCAACTAAAAGCTTCAAAACCTTTATAAAAGTAAAATGACACCTTCCTGAGGTGTGTTTCAAATGTTAATGCATAGTGGACTGTGTATCATTTGCTGTTGTCTAAACCAAACGTGGGAGCAAATAATATTTCTGATAGTATTTTATGTATGGTCAAGGAATTTCTGCAAGAAAATGTCTTGCAGAGAGTCATAAAATTCAGCAGATTTACATCAATGATAATGAAAAGAATCCACACACTATATTACATGCTGAGCATTATTGTGAAATGCACATTGAAGATGAATTGTGATTAGAGTAGGAATGAGTTTGAGTGACTGTATTTTCCTGAGTTCCACCCCCCACTGCAGCAAGCAGTCCTTGAGGTGCTGTAGGTGACTGGAAGTGATGCTGTATTGTGAGTCTTACACTGTCAGCTGAGCTTGCATCCTGCCATCACCATTAGGGTTGCCTGTTCAAACTGCCAAACTAATTTACTTTTCATCTGCTGCTGTTTATTGTCTCAGTAAATCAGCAACACAACACCATCCACCTGTTTCCTGAGGCACCACAGAATCCTACCAACCTTATATTTCAAATATGACCAGCAGTGTGCATGTTATTTTGAAAGTACCATTAGTAATAAACATTTAGGGCCCTTTAAAAATCATTATATAACAATGGTACAAAATGGATTAAGTGTATTAAATTTTCAATTTGTGTATAATGGTAAATGGCATGCATTTATAAAGCTTTTTTTTTGCACCCTTCTCAGGCACCCAAAGCACTTTGCATCGTGCTTCACTCACCCCATTCACCCACACCCCCACCTGGGGCAGACAGAGAGGGGGGCTGCCATACAAACAGCACTCACAGCCTTCTCCGACCACCACCAAACACACCTCTACAGTCACACAAGGACACAACGACAGTATGAACAGGGGAGAGCGGTAATCGAACCGCCAACCTTCTGGTTAAAGGGCGACTGCTTTACCACTGAGCCACTGCGTAATAAATCTACATTGCCTAAAAATGTAAGCAAATTTGAACAAATCAACTAAATACAGCAATAATCAAACATGATGTACATTCCTGACTTGAGAAATTTTATCTACTCATGAATGGCCTTATAATGGCTCCTACTATATTATATTTTACACATTTATTATTAAATTAACGTTTAAGTGGTTTCATTTTGCATTGATTATGTGATGAGGATAAAAAGTATTTACACTTTTACATGATTCATTTCTACAAGTTTTGTTGATACTGCAGTAGCTCATATTGTGCTCATGTCAGTCTGGAAGATTGAATAAATAGTGACAGTGTTTGTACTTTTAGAAGTACTGCACATGGATATAAATCCAAATACCTACCATAAACAAATGATATAAGACGCCGTGCACTCAATTATGTCTTAAGTCTTTGCAGGTCAAGGGATGTGACAGCTTGGGTGATGTTGGAAAGAATTGACCAGTTCTGTGTCTCCAGCTAGCCCCTACGCAAAGCAAGACCAAAGAACTCAATGCATTATGAAGTGAAGCATACATTCTTTCATGACCTGTCGGTTTCATCCGCCCATTGGTCTCCTATTTGCCGATGTTTTCTCAAAGTCAGGGCAAAAAGATGGCGATTACATCCGGACATTTCAGACTCCTTCGTCAGAGGATGTTACTAAAATGTGCAAAGGGAGTATTGCATCGTAATCCCGTGGGTGGGCATAATGAGCCCGTGCGTGGGTAATACGCCCACTCCGCTGTAGCTGAGGCTAAGACAATTGCTAACCTGTTGCTAACACCAGGCTAACGCAAGTGGAGCTTCCCGCTAGGCAAGGCAAGGCAAGGCAAGGTAATTTTATTTATATAGCACAATTCATACACTGGGTAACTCAAAGTGCTTTACAGGAATAAAAGACAATTTACAAGATTTAGATTAAGAAACATTAGAAAAATTAAAAACATTTTAAAAGAAGAGTGCAGATAAAACACTTTAAGTTGTAAAGATTGAATAATAGGGGTCCCAAGATAGACCCCTGTGGAACCCCACATGTCAGGGTCATTTGGTCTGATACACAGTTACCAACCGTAAACAAAGTACTTCCTGTCTTCAAGATAGGACTGAAACCATTTAAGGGCAGTTCCAGAGATGCCTATCCGTTCCTCTAATCTTTGTGACAGGATTTCATGGTCCACTGTATCAAACGCAGCACTCAAGTCCAGCAGAACTAAGACAGAGACTTTGCCTGCGTCAGTGTTCAGACGGATGTCATTTGTGACTTTGATAAGTGCCTTCTCAGTCTGTGATGGGGCCTGAATCCAGATTGAAAAGGATCAAAGCAGTTGCTAAGTAATAGAAAGTCATTAAGTTGCTGATATACAACTTTTTCGATGACTTTCCCTAAAAATGGCAGGTTTGATATGGGCCGATAGTTGTTGAGCACTGTAGCATCAAGACTGCTCTTCTTTAGGAGAGGCTTAATGACAGCAGTTTTTAAGGCCCTTGGAAATGTTCCAGACTGTAAGGAATTATTGACTGTATCAGTGAGTTGTGGTAACAAACTGCTTAGTACTGATTTTAGAAATCTAGTGGGTAAAACATCGAGGCAGCAGGTGGATGAACTCAGGCTGGAGACAGTTTTTTCAATTGTTCTGTCATTAATTTGTGTAAAATGTGTTAAACCAACCAAGTGTCTCCTAGGTGGCTGCAGTGTTGTTGTATGCCCTTTGGACTGTATCGCATGTTTAATGCCTTGAACCTTGTCGTTGAAAAACAATGCAAACTCATTGCATTTAGTGGTGGAAACTAATTCTGGAGGAAATGGAGCTGGAGGGTTTGTTAATCTGTTCACTGTAGCAAACAGGACACGCAGGTTGTTACTATTGTTGTTGATGATCTCTGAGAAGAATATTTATCTTGCTTTTTGCAAAGTTTGATTGAAAACATGCAGATTTTCTTTGTATACCTCATATTGAATTAAGAGTTTCAATTTACGCCATTTTCTTTCGGCTTTTCGGCATTCCCTTTTCTGTGCCCTGACAGAATGAGCATTGCTCCATGAAGCCTTCTGCCTCTTCCTGATCACTTTAACCTAAACAGGAGCAATGGTGTCCATAACAATTAAAACACCTGAAGTATAACAATTCAACAAATCATCAACTTGACCTGATGAGGCATTTTCAACCCTGATTGCCTCCATAAACTGTGTCCTGGTGTTATCAATGTGCCTCTTCTGTACAACAGTAGGTCCAACAGCAACTTTTGGAATTATGGACAGATGGAAAAAGACACAAGAATGATCAGATAGAGCAACATCAATCACAGTGACATCTGAAATATGAACACCTTTAGTAATGACCAGGTCCAGAGTGTGACCTCTGTTATGGGTCGGCTCATTAACATGCTGACAAAGACCAAAAGTATCAAGAATAATAGAAGGTTCTTTGGCATTTCTGTCACAAACATTATCCACATGCACATTAAAATCACCTGATATGACTATTTGTTCAAATTCTGTGCAGATAGCAGAAAGCATGTCAGTAAACTCATCAATAAAATCATGACATTGTTGGGGTGGTTTGTAAAGAACTACATATAAAATGGATGGAGAAAACTTCAACTCCATTTTGAATGACACATACTCAAATGATGAAAACTCTCCAAGTGATAGCGTCTGGATAAGAATATTATCTCCAAAAAAAGGCACATACACCACCACCCTTTTTGTTTTCCCGTATTTTGGATAAAAATGTGAAATTCAATGGGGTGGATTCGATAAGGACCACATTTCCAGTCCTGCTGTCTAACCATGTTTCTGTTAAAAACATAAAACCAAGCTTATTTGAAGTTATAAAATCATTAATTAAAAAAGATTTGTTTCCCAAAGACCTGACATTGAACAGTGCAAGTTTCAAGTCCATTTGAGCAGGACCTGACTTTATCTGTTTGCAGGGGATTTGAATCAGATTTGTCTGATTAGACAATCTAACTGTTATTCTCTTCGTCAATCTGCGACTTCTGACTGTAGTTATGGAGCTAGGAGGAGTGTTCTCTCCCAGGGCCTCAGGTTGATAAGTGGTTTATTATGACGAAAAGTCCTGGAACAGCAGAGGCCCTCAGTGTCCTAATAATAGGACAAGTAGCCTTGCTGCTAGTCAAGGGAGGAGCTGGTCTGGGAGGAGGTGGAGGGGGTCTGACAGAGGTGCATTGGACTATAGGTAGTGGCCGAGGTGAAGCAGTGGTACTCCTGGATGGTATTGGGGGTGATGGTTTTAGGGATAATGATAGAATTCGTGACATGGCCAAGTTAGGTGTAAGGGGTATCATCTTAATTCCAGATTTTAACAAAATTTCCAGGTGATCTGAGAATCCCATTGGTGAATCCGGAGATGGGACAGAGATGAGGTCCGCAGAAGGTGTTGATGTTACTGGGGGGATAACAAGTTAAAGTTATCAATGAAGTGTACTCCTCTTGTCTCACAGGCCTTGGACAGCCATGTATTTAATGCAAGCAGCCGACTGAATTTATTGATCCTTCTGTCGATGTTTGGGAGTTGTCCACTGATAAAGGATTGCACTTCCAGGTTTTCAGGTTTATCTAAAAGCCTGGAGAAATCCTTTTTTTAAACTTCTGATTCCCCCTTCCTGGTGTCAACTGCACCCACGTGTAACATCAGCTGTTTAATCCCTGTGTTTGGACATGACTTGAGGGAGGAGTGCTGTTATATCAGTGACTGTAGCACTTGGAAAGCTGCATGTAGCAAATCTACCGTTGTTTATGTCTCTGATAGCATCGTCTCCAAGCAGCAGGATATCTCTGACCTTCACTTTTGGCATAGATTCTCTGTCAACGTTTGCCTGGTGCTTTTCCACAGATTCATGTCTCCTGCTTTTCATAGAATAATTTTTATTAACTCTATGTTTTTCAGTTACAGCCTAGTTTTCTGGTTCATTAAGCTTTATTTAGTTTTTTTCACAGTGGGGTTTTTCGCCCTTCTCCTGTTGCCATTGTTGGCTTGCTTTTGTTCGTTCGATAGGAAGTGGACTTCATGACTTTGACTGCATTTATCAACTAATTTGAAATCAACGCTAATAGCAGTTCAAACTTTTTTAATGCTTTATGCTAATTTTCTTTGAAGTTTTACTTGCAAGTCCACAAAAGAAAGTAAAGACTTCAATCGTATAAATACTATTATTATTATTTATTCCCACTTCTGGCTTTTGTGCATGTTTTTGGGATTAAACTATAGATAGAAAAATTGTCCCTTAAAAAGTGGGAGGCACAAATACAAACTGTTGTAATTCCTACACCTTCACCTGATTTGGATGTAAATACCTCAAATTAAAGATAAAAGTCGGCAGTTAAAGCACATCTTGTTTGTTTCATTTCAAATCCATTGTGGTGGTGTTTGGATCCAAAAAAATTTGAATTGTGTCGATGTCCCAAGATTTATGGACCTGACTGTATATTGTAGAAGACAATAGAAAACACATGTCCAGTGTGTTTATCAGTGTGATGTTATGAATTATGAAAAAGTACTGTATACTATAGAGTATTACATAATGACCAATTAACTGATGGGCAATGTAAGTTTGCAGTACAATATATTTGTCACGCAATAGTTCCAAAATAGCATTCTTCAGACTCTTCAACTCATCTCTTCAATTCAGTGTAAAAGTGATCTTTTAAATTTATTTTATACTGTGTATCTCCACCAGAGGGCAGCAAACTCCATCTGTCAGTAATGAATTAATAAAACTAATATATGCTCATTTATATTTACAGTTGTGGTTCTTTAAAAAAAAAAAAAGTTCCTAGAGCTGTATTATTTTATTTTTCCGTTAATACCAGTGTTGAATACTTTAGACAGAAGAGAACGGCGGTAGCTCATTGGGTAGAACGGTCCTTTGACCGGCGGGTGGGTGGTTCGATCCCCGCTCGAAGACACTTAACCTACCATGCCTACAGTTGTGTTACAGCTGTAACACTGGTAAATAGCTTAATGTATGTAAAGCGCTACAGTAGGTGGAAAAGCGCTATATAAAAAAAGAACAAGGAATGTTATGGTTTTAGGTGAATTTCATTTATTATCATTTATTGTGGAAATGAACTTGTTTAAAAATACTACAAAAAACTACAGTATGAGAAGGAGCAACAGATAAGACTCCATACTTACTCCAGACATCTAGACCTAGTGCAGCTCATATAGACCCTAACTATAAGCCCTGTCAAAAAAGTCATGTCTTAAGCCTAGTCTTAAAGGTGGACAGGGTGTCTGCCTCCTGGACCTTGGGCCGGAGCTGGTTCCATAACAGAGGAGCTTGATAGTAAAGCTACATTTGGAGAAGTTTAAGTGAGCGTGAGGTTGACAGGCAGATTGGTGCAGCTTACGGTGCAGTGATACGGTCGATGTACCGGTCTGTCGTGGTAAAGAAGGAGCTGAGCTGCAAGGCAAAGCTCTCGATTTTCCGGTCAATCTATGTTCCTACTCTCACCTATGATCCAAAGAACAAGATCCCGGATACAGGCGGCCGAAACAAGCTTTTGCCGCAGGGTGGCGGGGGCCGGAGGCCGGGGCGCTCCCTTAAAGATAGGGTGAGGAGCTCGATCAGTCGGGAGGAGCTTAAAGTAGAGCTGCTGCTCCTCCACTTCGAGAAGTGCCAGCTGAGGTGGCTTGGGCATCTGTTTTGGATCTGTTTTCCATGATATTTGATAGTCTGAAACATAATGTCAAAACAACTGTAGTTTGTGGAGCCCTTTTCAAACAATGTGGTTATAAATGGGTTGTGGGTTTTGTGGATAGAACTAAAGCACATTGTAAGACACAATTAAATAACATTATATCAGTTATTGTTTCATTTCAAAAACTGTGTTGTAGTTTTTTTAGCTCGTGACAAAGCTGTTTGTGGCACAGACCAGAAAAACTCAACTGTGTTGCATTAAATAACCTAAAAACCAGTGTCTGTTTTGGTTTGTAATTGTGAAACTGTTTGAGAAAGTTTCATACAGCCCAAAGAAATGAGCTTTTGCTCTTTGTCACCTTCAGGTCATTCTTTAGTTCCTTTATGACACCAGAGAAGCTGTAAGACCTAACTGGGATTGTAATTCACATTTTTATAAAATTTTTACAATAACCTCAAATTCATCTTTGCTCTCGCTCCACCTCTGATCCTTTTAAAACCTTTCCTCAGCCTTGCTTTGACATGGATTTACTGCTGTTGGCAGTGGTTAAGTTGTGCTTTTTAAAACTTTTTTATCTTATGTCATGTAAATAGTAAAGTAGTAGTCAAGTTACATTGTTGGTGATGGTATCTCACTAAACACTAAACAAATGTTTGTAGAACTAGTGCGACAGATATGAAGCATGGTTAAAATGCAGATGACAAACTGAGAATAACCCGCCTGATGACATTATTCAGACACTCTCAAACAACACATAACACTGAGCTCTACAGAGGACTTTACTTATTTTTCCATCCAGCATTATGTTTTCAAGTTTTTAGGACATATGACTTTGACTTATTCAAGAGTAAACAATATAAATAGGCCCTAAAGTGACCCGGCCGTGGCTCAGCATATACACATGGTGAAAGAGGCCAGTGTGTGGGCAGCACAAACAGGTAGAATACCTACTCACATTCCTCAGGAGCCAGAAGAAGAACAAACTTAAACCTTTTCTTCTCACTCTGTTTGAAGGCTAGATCATAGCTTTAGAGTCATGTTTTGTACAATATAACCTACTTTATCACTTCATAACGGACTATCCAGGCTGTTTTCTTAAGACACACCTGGACACACCAAAACATTTTCAGAAATATCTGACTCATTTGGTAAAAGTAACTCTTGCAGCTGTGTATATAGGGTTCAACAATAAGCAACACCATTAAAACCAGGATACTTAGTTCAAAGAATTAAATCCATGTATTAAATCTGTGTCATTGTAGTGAGTTTTTGGGAAATGAAAGTCCTCCAAGATTTAATGGGTTACTGTGAAAAAGTTAAAATATCTATGTTCCTTTGAGAATATAAACTATCTGACTATATAAACAAATTCTGTTTGACCATCAGATAAAAACCCTAGACTTGGGGCCCAACAGTTATCTTTGATTTACAAGATATATTCCTATCCATAATTAGAGCAGGTTAGAGCCCACTAGTTGTATTTCCTCTAGTTGAAAGTCACATCATGTCTGGTATCTGTGCTCAGTCTGCAGCTGTGAGCCGTCAGCATCTGGGCCATGTTTTCCTCTCCTGCTCCGTACAAAAACCAGCACTAGGCTGAGCTGAAGAGGGCTTTATTAAAGACAAAACACTGTTTGAGGATCCAGATTTTCCAGCCGCCAAGCATCTCTGTTCTTCAGGAAACCACCTCCTGGTAGAGTGCAGTGGAAACGACCAGGGTGAGTAAAACTCTGTTTGTGTTTAACTGACAAATCTCCACCAGAGGACAGCAAACACCTGTTATTTTATTATTTTATATATTTATTTATATAGCACTCAAAGCACTTTTCTACCAGGGTTTTTACAAATCACTAGTAAACAATTTATTTCTCTATGGTATGAACAATACACTCTCTTTGTATTTCTAAATATCTGATGAATAGAAAAAATTGCTTTGAATATGTATTAGATATACTAATATATTCTAATGTAAATCTACAGATGTGGTTCTTTTGACTGAGTGCCTCTAATATACAAATAATCCTGAGTTCCTTGCAGGTCTAACACAGATCACTATTTACTTATGTCACTCTTTGACCGAGTAAAGCATGTGTGGAGGAGAAACTTTCAGTTTTAAATACCTTTGTAGACACAGAACAGAAAATAATGTTGGTTTGAAGAAAATCTAAAAAACTTTATTTATAAAAGATTTTAACAATTTTTGGTCAAGGCTTTAGAGGCTTTTCTGGTTGCAGTTCAGAATGACTCAAAGGCAGGTTGGTTTCTGACGATGACTTCACACTACAAAATATAAAAACATATAGATTCAAAAACTCAGATTTTTCTGTTAAGGGATCGTGGATTAAAGCAGGCTTTGTGTAAACATCTGTACCTTGGCAATGTTGGAAGTCACTGTCTTTAGCTGGTGGTTTGACATTTGTCGCTAGTGGAGGCTGTAACCAGGGCCTTGACACCTTCCAGTGATAAAAAAAAGTCTGTTAGTACAAATGCACACATAAAATAATAAGTGAAATGAGTAAATGAATGTTGGTCATACTTTTAAAAACATCTGTCAGTTCACTGAAGCTGGAGGGTGAGGCTGGAGGCGCTGGTGGTGGAAGCTGTCGATGGACTGACTAAATTCTGGTTTGACACGGCAGAACAGACAGGATAGATGGTATGTTTTTGAGACAGGAGCGGGCTGAAGCTGAGGCAGACTTTTGGTTGTGCTTCTTGGTGATAGAAGCTGCAGATGGACTGGACACTGTGAGGCAGAAGGAAGGTGGTATTTGATGCTGGAGCCCGATGTTAGAGGCTGGAGCCCGATGTTAGAGACTGGAGCCCGATGTTAGAGGCTGGAGCCCGATGTTAGAGACTGGAGCCCGATGTTAGAGGCTGGAGGTGATGTTAGAGGCTGGAGCCCGATGTTAGAGGCTGGAGCCCGATGTTAGAGGCTGGAGCCTGATGTTAGAGGCTGGAGGTGATGTTAGAGGCTGGAGCCCGATGTTAGAGACTGGAGCCCGATGTTAGAGGCTGGAGCCCGATGTTAGAGGCTGGAGCCCGATGTCAGAGACTGGAGCCCGATGTTAGAGGCTGGAGCCCGATGTTAGAGACTGGAGCCCGATGTTAGAGGCTGGAGCCCGATGTTAGAGGCTGGAGCCCGATGTTAGAGGCTGGAGCCCGATGTTAGAGGCTGGTGCCCGATGTTAGAGGCTGGTGCCCGATGTTAGAGACTGGAGCCCGATGTTAGAGGCTGGAGCCCGATGTTAGAGGATGGAGCCCAATGTTAGAGGCTGGAGGTGATGTTAGAGGCTGGAGCCCGATGTTAGAGGCTGGAGGTGCTGCTTGGTGGTGGAAGCTGCAGATGGACTGGACACTGTGAGGCAGGAGGAAGGTGGTATTTGGTGCTGGCAGAACAGACAGGATGGATGGTAAGGCGTCTGTTTATGAGGCAGGAGGAGCTGAGGCAGAATGTTGGAGGTGCAGCTTGGTGATAGAAGCTGCAGATGGACTTAACAAGTATTTCTATTAAAACAAGAAGAAAAAAGTTAAAATTCATCAAATGGATGTCTTGAACTATATACAATATTTACAAAGAAGAGAGTCTCTAGTTGAGACGTCTCTTTTTGGAGGGGCCCCGAGGGTCCGGCTCTTCAGAGACGTCCACGTCGATGTGTGGAGGACAAGTCTCGTGTGAAGTGGACTCCTATTTTCAGGAGTCCCGAGGCTGTCTCCACAACAGTGAGGAGTGGACGGTTGAGGGCCTCCCACAGGCGCTGCTTGATCCTGCGGCCGAGCTCGAGAGAGTACGGACGTGGACGCCCACTTTTGTACCTTTGAAAGGCAAAAATAGAAAAATCAATAATTAAACTTTTAACCAAAAAGACAAAGCGTCTTCACCTTAAAAACCTAGTCCAGATGCTTTTACTTTAACTTTTTCTTCTAGATGTTCTGGATGACTGAGAACCTTCACAGACATATTGCATTGCGCTGTTTACAGTTTTTTGTAATTGCTAATGTGACAAATGTTTACACACAAATTCCAAAACTATATCAAGTGAATTTAAAGCCTTTTCAAAATAAAAACTTTAAAAACTCTTGTTAAAATGTCATTTTATTGTCTAAAAATGACACACTATCATCACCTTTCTAAATCAGTCCATCAGAGTAACTCTGAGGTGAAAAATCTATAGTATCTGTTTTGGGCCAGAGTGGCACTCCTCTGAATCTGTTTTTCAAATGAAACATAAATGTCATAAAGCCAAAGTATGTTTTAGACCAATACTTTTACAAAAGAGAAGATATGTCATATTAATAGTTGTGGCTCTGGGGCAGGTTTATGCTTGATATTTCACTGTCAATCATCTGAGGCCAATAAATTTCAGGGATCTCATCAGATAATGAAGAGAAGAGGTGAAAATCTATGGGGTTTTTTAAAATTTTATAAAGTGTATTAATTTATATGAAGGCTACTTGTTTAGCATGTTTCTATAAAGTTTAAACTTGCTCACATGATCTATGAACACTTTACTTAAGCCTCTATGTGAAGCCTTTAAACATTTTTCTTTTCTATTCAACACAGCCATCATTATGTGTCTTAAAAATGACTGTAAAAGACTTCTCAGGTTTTGCAGGGGCCTGAGAAGCTCTGAAGTGGACGACACTGAAAAACAAAGCAGGGAGCTATAGTCCACACAGCAACAAGACTCTTTACTGTCGACTTACCAGCGCTTCAATGCAAGTCCACAATTACTCATTTCTCTGAAGTAAATGTTGCACTTGTAGCAGTGAGTAAATTTAAAATCTATGGGATTAAACTATTGATTGAAAGATTGTTATTTGTTACATACTTTCTCTAATTAGAGTTAAAACATGTTTTAAATGTACAGAACCTGTAGATTGTGCAATTAAAGCCAAAATACTATAAATACTTACTTAGTGGTATAATTTTAGATTCATGAACACGCTGCATCTCTCTATAATATGTTATAGTTAACATTTTACAAGGCTTTTGAATAATGCATGTGGTATGTAGCTATAATATAGCATGCTAATCTAACTTTTTCTATTGTAGTTTAAAATATGGAAAAGGTCACTGTTCAAATTGCTCACTCTCAAGAGCCCACTGCCCAGACAAGTGCAGTTACACATTACTTTGGAGACTACATTTCACTCAGTTACACGTTATACATAACTCTGTCTCTTGTAGTTTTCACGATGGACCTGCCCTCTGCTCACCTGCTTCTGCCTTCTGCACCTGGAAACATCTGTTAAAACATCTGCAGCAGTTTTTTGTTCAAATTATTTATTTGTGTTCAATTACTTTTTAAATAAAATACTGTGATTTTCAAAACACTGCATTCTTTTTTTAAAATCTTAGACGATGTTGTAAACAACAGATTTTACATTTTTGTAGTTTTTGATTTTATAGTAGATAGTATAGTAGTATATAATAGTAGATAGATTTATAAGTAGGCATGCCCATACTTAAAGCAGAAAAAAAGTTTAAAATTGTAAAACATATGATACAATACATTTCATTGAAAATAAAAAAGTGCAAATGAATTGTAAACATTTTTTTTTTTTTTAATGTTCAAGTGTGTAAAAGGTGTCACATATTTGTGATGCAGTTCCAAAAGGTTTGAGAAGCAACAAACAAAGCCTTGTCCCATCAGGTTGTAAGGGTGAAGGTGGACGTGGCGAGGATGTGATGAGGAGTTTAAAATGACTGCTGCAGGACGGGACCCTGTGGAAATTCAGACAAAAATAAATAAATAAAATAATTCACACAAAACAAATTCAAGTTGGCCTGTCTTGGTTGAAAGCCCACTCACCACAACAAGGTGCAGGCCTTGAGTGGGAACATATAAGACGGGACAACAACTGTTAAATAGAATGCACATCCAGAAACAGGACATAAGGATTAAAAATAATAGAACAAGACAATACAGAACATGTAAAAATACAATGAACTAGGGTGGGTATACTGAACTATGTCTCACAACAAAATGAAATAAAAGTGAACTATACAATATTTAACAGAGGAAATTATTCTGCCAACTCTATTAAAAACAAATCCTGTTATCAGACATATTCTACCAACGACGTGAACTATTGCACACAGACTCTCTGAAATGTACTTAGGCCCTGTTCATACAGGCTCTAAGACATATAGAAAATGGTCTAATCAAGTTCAATTCATTTCCCATTTAAGGTTTGCATGGACACAAATGTACATGACATACATAATATGTACACTTTGACATTTGTCTTTTGAAAAAAAGAAATTGGTGTGCACAGCTGTGCTTGTCCCCTGTTAAAAGAGATATAAAGAAAAGACATTATAGGGCATTGTAGCTACTTTATTTAATTGATTTATTTTAATTGATTTATTGTAGAATCACAGTTGTACATATTTTTTATTTAGTGCATTCCTGTATCAACGAGTTGTGTCCATGGTCAACTTGACACCACAAAAGTAATAGTAATCTATGGCCACGCCCCTCGCAGGAAGCAGTCTGTATCAGTACTTTCTCACTATGTCCACTGGTTCTAACTGGTTTCAACAGGTGAGTGAGTAGGTGTCTAATCTAGGTGCAATGTAGCAAAGTGAGCAAATAAGTATATATATATATTTTTATATAAGTATAAAAAGAGTGCATCTCAATAGAAAAATACTAACAATTTATTTATTTTATTTACAATTTATTTAACTGGATTATTTCACTCTCTTTTAAAAATGTGGCTTTTCAGATCAGACTTGTCAGTATTAAACCTCTTCTGTTTCTCTTTGCTTAATAAGATGTCTGTAGTGTAACTAACACATGTTTTCTATTTGTCCTTTTTCATTTTGACAGTGTGTTTTATTTGTCTCCCTAATGGCCTGCATGTAATTAATGATGTTTCTGATAAAGCTGCTGCTCGCCTGTGACTCACTGTGCAGTTCTACAATAACCCATGTGGACTAATGTTATTATACAGTTGTACTGTTGGTCAGTATGTACTGTCCTTGTAATAAAGATGACACAAAGATTTGGGTACCCTCAAATCAGTGCAGAAGCTATCCATCTCAAAGTGTTGACTGCACAAACCGACTGGAAGAGGTAGGAGTCCAGTTCTGTTTGTCGGTAGGTGTTCCCTTTTTTCTTTTCAATGTAGATGAGTCAAAGTGACTCAAAATAGATGAGCTTTGCAGTCACCAAGTACACCAGCAGGAGCTGCTGTTGCATTTTAAGGCTTTTAGTTGCACTCTGATCAGATTACGGTAATCCTACATCACAGACTTCATAAAACACACTGCATGCCAACCTGCAGTTTTACTAAAGACTGACGTCTGAACTGCACTGTCAACATGAACTGTTCAAGAATCATACATGCACACACAAATCCACACAGCATTCAAATCCCCATCAGAAATAAGTAACCTCAGAAAAGGAGCAAAGCTGAAAGGAAGCACATTGATCTGGAGAGCATGTGTTATTATTTTATCACTATACACATACTACAGTCTATATATAGACTACATAACATAGTGTAATGTGTGTGCAGATTTTACAGTGTTGAGTTTCTGGTGTCCTTAACCTGCATAAACAGATGAAGGGTTTGCACACAAGACACGAAGCCAGGGGGTGGGTAATAAAAGTGTGAGCTAAAGGGGTGGGGGTGGAGAAGAGGCACAGAGAGAGGAAGACTAGAAGAAATGGACAAAGTAACAGAAAAATCTAAGTACCCTATGCTCTGATAGTCTCTTGCAAATGTAAACTGTATACCCAATAAACCTTTAAAGAGCTTTACAGAAATAAATAAGCAAACAGACTGTACAAGACAACACACGCCTTCACCTTCCAAGCCTTTTCCAGCTCTTCTCTGAGCCCTTGGTATTTCTCTAGTTTCTCATGTTCCTTTTTCCTGATGTTGCAATCACTTGGTATTGCAACGTCAACCACAAGGGCCTTCCTCTGCTGTTTGTCCACCACCACAATGTCTGGTTGGTTCGCCATTACCATTCTGTCAGTCTGAATCTGGAAGTCCCACAGGATCTTGGCTCGGTCATTCTCTACCACCTTTGGAGGTGTTTCCCACTTTGACCTCGGGGTTTCCAGTCCATACTCCGTACAGATGTTCCTGTACACTATGCTAGCCACTTTTTATGGCGCTCCTCTGTATGCTTTCCCTGCCAGCATCTTACACCCCGCATTTAAGTGTTGGATTGTCTCAGGGGCCTGTTTGCACAGCCTACACCTTGGGTCTTGTCTGGTGTGGTAGATTTGGGCCTCTATTGCTCTGGTGCTCAGGACCTGCTCCTGTGCAGCCATGATGAGTGCCTCTGTGCTGTCCTTCAGTCCGGCCCGTTCTAGCCATTGGTAGGATTTCTTGATATCAGCCACTTCAGTTATGTTCCGGTGGTACATCCCATGTAGGGGTTTGTCCTCCCATGATGGTCCCTCCTCCAGCTCCTCTTCCTCTGTTCCCCATTGCCTGAGACATTCACTGAGCACGTCATCTGTTGGGGCCTTATCTTTGATGTACTTGTGGATCTTGGATGTTTCATCCTGGATAGTGGCTCTCACACTCACTAGTCCACGGCCGCCTTCTTTACGGCTAGCGTACAGTCTCAGGGTGCTGGATTTGGGGTGGAACCCTCCATGCATGGTGAGGAGCTGTGTCTTAACGTCTGTGATCTGTATCTCTTCCTTTGGCCACCTTATGATTCCTGCAGGGTATCTGATCACTGGCAGGGCGTAGCAGTTTATTACCCGTGCCTTGTTCTTGACATTGAGCTGACTTCTTAGGACTTGCCTTACTCGTTGGAGGTATTTGGCAGTTGCTGTTTTCCTTGTTACCTCTTCGAGGTTGCCATTTGCCTGTGGTATTCCAAGATACTTGTAACCATCCTCAATGTCTGCTATTGTTCCTTCTGGGAGTGAGACCCCTTCTGTGTGGACTACCTTCCCTCTCTTCGTCACCATTCGACTACACTTCTCAAGCCCGACTGACGTCCCAATGTCAGAGCTGTAGATCCTGGTGTGGATCAGTGAGTCGATGTCCCGCTCACTCTTAGCGTATAGCTTGATGTCATCCATGTAGAGGAGGTGACTGATGGTGGCCCCATTCCTGAGTCGGTATCCATAGCCAGTCTTGTCGAATTTTTTGGGTGAGGGGGTTCAGGCCTATGCAGAACAGCAGTGGGGATAGAGCATCTCCTTGGTATATGCACATATATATATATATATATTATCTACAAATGAATAAAAATTATTAAGTCCATAAAATATAATAGTGAGAGGAACTGGGGTCAGCAATGAACTAAGCAAAACATGTAAACACAATGTAATAATTGAAATAGGGGGACAGACAGAGCCAGAATATAGAAGCTCAGTGCATCATCCTGCACTGACATGCATAAGGAAATTCACTGTCAGCAGCCACCAAAAGGGGGCACCCATCTGTTTTGATGTTTGGTAGGGGAAAACCAGAGTACCCGGAGGAAACCCTCTGAGCACGGGGAGAACAGCTGCACCTCTGCTCTCTTCAAACACAGAAAAAGCAGACATCACAAAAGGTGAATGACTAGATACTTGTTGTCAGGCTTGTAGGGTCTATTCTGAGATTTGGACTCGGAGTCAGTCTTTTTTTTAACAAGTAAACACAGCCTCCACATCATTCCAAGCCAGACCCACAGTCCATGGTGTCAGTGGGACTCACATAAAGCTGTGTTCTGAGGATGTGACGTATTAGGGTAAAATAAATTTGTGTTTCTAAATTCAAACTTGAGTTGAGTTGAGAATGATAATCAGAGCACATTTTGAGGGCATTTAGTTAAGCCTCATTCTTAATTAATTAAGTATTAATGAAGGAATTATTTCAGTAATTATTACACTAGTACCTGGTGTTGTGCTACATGCAAGTAAAATCAAAAAACTATTTCTATACTAAGCAGTTCAGTTCAATGTCCCATGGTTGCCTGTTACTCCAGGCAGTGTGTCATATGTAGCTGTGACTGAATACTGCCTGTAACGTTGTTGGAGTTTGGTTTGTTGCAGTTTGGCTCAGAGCTACAAACAGCCAGTCTAAGACAGTCTGTGAGGTGAGGTGTCAGTAAGACTTACCACTTAACCGCAACCTGGGGATGAACTCAAAATAAAAACTTTACTGCTGTTTACACCAGAGGTTCTTGGATGTTTTACTGTCCTGCTTGTTTCAACGGTTAGTGTGAGGACTCCAATGACCAACACTGGTTCTACATGGACCAAGATCTGGCTGGAGACTCAACCTTCTTCAGGGGCTGCTCGTAGCAACCTGTGCTGTACCACTCAGTGGAAACCTTCCTAAACATATGATATTGACTTCACTTCAATTGTATAAGATTGTGTGTAGGGGGCTTTACACAAATAAACAAAAAAGAATACTAGAAGAAAGAAGATGAACTATGTTTTAAAAAAAGTTGTGGTGTACTTATAACCACAGCTTAACTGTATGACTGTGGTTATAATTGAATGCCCATAATTCTTTCAATGTTGTGGACCTTCAGTGCTGAGCCTGGAGCTGAAAGGGCACGGACAAACAGGTCTTTGACATGGGAGGAGAGTAACAGTCTCAGCAGTACATGTGTCACAGTATGTAGGAGTGTGTGAGCAGTGCCAGCCTTGTGCTTAATGCCACAGTGCTGAAGGTCAGCCCGGCGTCAGGGAGATGAGCATTTCCAGGTAATTAGCACTCTCACAGACAGCCCAGCATCTGCGCCTAACCAGGTTCCGTTCACAGGACCCTGCTCAGACACTGCAGCTGACAGTTGGTCAGGCACTGTGTCCTCCCTTTTGTTACTGTACATTCAGGAAGAGAATGACTAATTGGGATGATGTATTTTCTTGCAAATGTCTGGCTTACGATACAAATTAGGTTAATAATGAATAAAATATTACATCACTAATAAACTTAAGAGATTTCTTGCTGCTTTATTAATTTATTAAGATGTTGTTAACTATTAAATGTTTTGTGCATTTTGTTGATTGTTCACCCTGGTCTTACACAGCCTGACCTAAGGTATGTTTTATAAGGGCAGACTCTATTTTTACAATGTTAGTTTGGTTTGTCTTTGTCCGTAGTCGGTTAACCTTCCCCACTTCAACTGTAGTTTACTGTAGTAAATCATTATAAGGTAAAGACAAAGCACTGCCACTTCCTGGAGTCCCTTTATCGCATCACTGGGCTGAGCTAAAGTACAGACAATACACTTGTACCCAGGAGCTGGAGCCACACTGTCTCTTGCCAAAGTAGGAAATTATTTTTGGCTGCATTTGTGAAGGATGAATTTGTGAGGAGTGAGTGTTATTTATTGTTGGACGGATTCCAGGTGATAGCACAAAACACCTGCTGCAGAAAGTGGAGGTGGCTATTTTTCATCTTCCTGTTTTTGGCAGATTGTTTTTACATTTTCCAAAGAATTTATTATAAACACCAAACTCCTGATGCATAGCAAGTAGAAAGTTAGTCCAATACAGTAAAAGTAACAAGTACTATGTTCATGGACCTTTTATTAAACGGATCTAAGCAAATGGGCTTCCAAAGATATTCCCAAAATGTTAGCTTACTGTAGTAAATATTTACACTAAATAAACATTTTCCCTTTAGATTCACAGCAACACAGATGATAAAAAACTATTGCTATTCTCAATAGTTGATATTGGGTCAACAGAGATTTTTTCTTATTAGGCTTCAGATTTCCCATTAAAGCCAGTGCTACATTAACAGTAGGCGTCTGTGAAGGTCTAATCACAAACAATAAATTGTAAAACAAAAAAAAGGACATTTATCCAACAAATGCGGAAATGTATTTGAACTGTCTGATTTCCCAGCAGGCTTTTTCCCTGCCCATTGCTGCAGCTGTCTGTACTCAGCTACAGATAGGTGCATTTTCTCAAACGCACGCATCTTTACCTGGGCAGTCACAAAAAAAAAGACACTGAATCAATTAATGCAATATATACTACACAAAAAAATGAACCATAAACCCCCTAAGTCTAATTCAATTAACCAAATCCAAGAAGCACAAGTGGCCTAAGCACACATGTGCATGAGAAACTACTGATTGACAATGGAGCATGTATCAGTCACAGATTCCTTCTGCAGCAGAAGGACAATGACCAAATGTCAGTGGACATTACAATGGGGGATTGAAACAAGTTGCAGATTGACGTGAATGGACAAAGGTACCATGTCATATAAATAGTCTCAGTGTCCAAACATCACAGATAAACAATAACATGACAGAGCATCATCCATCAATTCAGCAGATTGACTCTGATCATGTAAAGAATGTCAAGGCACATTATATTCTCTCGTCACCAAGGCTTATATTGTCGACATCTGTTTATGTTAACTGTCCTGATACAAAAGTGCATGGATTGTTCCCATATTGTGCTGACAATATTTACTTTTAGAGAAGGACTCACGTTAAAAGCATTTTCAAAAGACAAATGCTTTTGACCAGAATTTACTTTAAATAAATATCTGGTCTGTGATTCGATTTATTGCCGCAGTTATCCAATCAGAGCAGCTCCATGTTGTTTACGTTCATAACGGTAAAACAGTCGGTACATCTTCAAACCTAGTAGTATCGTATCTTCGCTCATCCTGCTCTCAAATCTGAACTGTCACATTGGGTCCAATCAAACGAGCAATTGTCCATGTCTTCATTTTCCACTTCAGAATATTTTATGGTTTGTAACAATACTTCTTGAAAAGAATCACAAGCCTTACAATTAACAAAACACATCGAGAAAACCTTCACCATCAACAAACGAATTAAACATTAAAAGACATTGTCCTATTTTTCTTGCTTTTGAGGCAAACAATTTAACCACTTAAAAGCGTATTGTGATGGGAATGATCTGTGACAAAACGTCATATGTGCTCAATCAAGGATTTTAATATGCAATAAAGGAGAATGTTCAATCTGCACCAGCAACCTTTGACCAATCATTGGGGTGTTGGTTCACTACCCGGCTTATAAACAAACACTGGTTTTAAAACAAAATGACTATATGCTGTTAAAATTAAATTGTGTGCAGTAAACAGGGTTGTGCCAGTCTATCAATCAGGCTTTTACCAATATATAGTTAAGGAAGTCTGTTGTGATCTCTCTCTGAAAACAACAAGCAGCAAAACCAAAAGCAAAGCAGCTACGAGTTGAAAGGTATTCTGGGACAAACCTGATTCAGTCAATCCAAGGACAAAAAGGTGACTGATTGAGCTCTACGTGATGAAGCATGCACAGGCCTCCTCAACTTTAACTCAGAAGGAGGAGGCTCTGGTTAACAGTCGATGTGGAAACAAGAGTCGTTACTTGTTATAAGTTGAAAATATTAGAACATTACAATCAATAAATCCCATAAAGCTGTAATCCATTGTTAGTTGTCCAAAACACAACAACAACAAAAACAAATAGTGCTTAATCTTACCTAAAAAGACCATTATTATTTATTGTATGAAAAGGAGTAAACAGTGACAACACATACTAAACAAGATATATATTTTGGTGAGACATTTGGCCTACTCTTACTTACACAGTTTGTTATGTTACAGCCTTATTTCAAAATAGATTAAATTCATTATTTGCCATGAAATACTACAAGTACACGTGCCCAGACGTGAATGCAGAGAGGGAAAGCTGTGGGGTGAGATGACCTGGACGCCGGTCTTGCCAGTCGGCAAGTCTGTCAAACTGTTTACGGAGAAAGATCACAACAGACTTCCTTAACTATATTTTGGTAAAAGCCTGGTTGATACTTATGTGTCATGGTACATAAGAGCCATGACACTCAAAATTGAACTAAGGTACATCCTTTTTCCACTGATCAACCTTGAGATGCTTCTACAACTTGATAGGAGTCCACATGTGGTAAATTTAGATGATTGGACATGATTTGGAAAGTCACACAACTGTCTTAGTCTAGAAGGTGACCAAGAACCCGATGGTCACTCTGACAGAGCTCCACGGTGTGTCTCTGTGGAGAGAGGAGAACCTTCCAGAAGAACAACCAGGTCTACAGCACTCCACCAATCAGGCCTGTATGGTAGAGTGGTCAGATGGAAGCCACTCCTCAGCACTTGACAGTGCGTATGGAGTTTGCAAAAGGCCACCTAAAGGACTCTCAGACCATGAGAGACAAACCTTTCTGGTCGGATGAAACAAACTTTAGTTAGTTACTTTTTGGCTTGAATACCAATCTTCATGCCTGGAGGAAACCAGGCACTGCTCATCACCTGGACAATGCCATCCCTACAGTGAAGCATGGAGGTTGCAGCATCAGGCAGTGTGGATGTTTTTCAGCGGCAGGAACTGGGAGACTAGTCAGGATCAACGGAAAGTTGAATGCATCAATGTACAGAGACTTGAACCCAATTGAACATCTCTGGAGAGATCTAAAAATGGTTGTGCTCCGACACTCACCATCCAACCTGATGGAGCTTGAAAGGTTCTACAAAGAAGAATGGGAGAAACTGCCCAAAAATAGGTGTGCTGAGCTTGTAGCATTATACTTAAAAAGACTGTAATTAGTGCCAAAGGTGCTTCAACAAAGTATTGAGCAAAGGCTGTGAATTTACATGTGCTTTTTCTGTTTTTTTTATTTATAATAAATTTGCAAAGAATTTAAACAACCTTCTTTCATGTTGTCATTATGGGGTATTGTTTGTAGAATTTTTAGGCAAATAATGAATTTAATCAATTTTGGAATAAGGCTGAAACACTACAATACTTTACAGATGCACTGTATATTAGATGGACAATCTGAAGTACAGGATCTGACCTACTTCTTCACCTCCAACTTACTGCCCGTGCCAGATTTTTTTGCACCAAAACATTCAGGCTTTTGCCGGAGAAAATGAATTGAAAACACTGACAGTCACAGTCCCATTCCACCTCTGGCTGCTTGCGGCTTGCCAGAGATCACAGAGTCCTTTAAGGATAACTGAAGTCTTACAGTAACTCTGCAGACTTACCAAATAATGACAGACACGCAGAGGATTAAGATGCAAAAGAAATCTGAATTTATTGGATTCCGTGGTCATGTTACAAAAAAACTCAACCAAAAAGCGCAAAAAGCAATTTACATCTTCTTCTCCCAAAATCTCCAACAATCAAGTTTTTTTTTTTGTTGTTGAATAATATGATGTTTTTTTATATTGAGCATTCATTTATTTATATATTGCCATTGTTTTACCTTTTTAAGCTCTTTGTTTACCACCTTTGTTAATTCTTGTATATTCCCAATATAAAGTTGTATCATCGGCAAAAAGAACGCTCTGCAAATACTTACAAAATATTGTTTAATATCCATTTCTGTGGCAATTTCCATGATTTCCATTGCTGTGGAGTGCTTTATCCTAAACCCATATTCACTGACATGTTTAGCACCATTTTTGTAAAGAGGTACTACTTTTGCTATGTTTTTTGGAAAAAAAAAACACTGTTGCTTGTGAGAGATTACAGATGTAGGTGAAAGGTTCAATGACATATTATATTTTAAGTTTCCACTGTTTTTTTTTGTTTGTTTTTTTTTACAATTTTTAATGTTTAATCTTTTTCTAAACTGTCAAGGAAATAATATTCACACTGTTAATTATTGTATTTTGGGTTGTGTCTTTTATTTTTGAGTTCATGTCCATAAGACTGGGACCCACATTTTGCCGCCAATATTTACAAAATTTATCTACATTTTTTTTTCATTATATATGCCAGCATATTCCTTCACAAAGTAGTTTGGAAATGTAGTTTTAGCTTTGTTAATATGAATCACACTGTTTATTATGTCCCATGTCACCTTTGTACTGTTTCTGTTTTCATTTAGCTTTTCACTGTAATATTAATTGTTCTGTTTTCTGATAATCCAAAAGAATTTATTACAAATTACATTTATTACATTTTTTTAAACTTGTTCTCAACTTCTTTGGTTTTTGTTTGTATAAAATACCTGTATAAATTGTTTTTCTTTTTACAAGCGTTTTTTATTCCTTTGGTCATCCATGGTTTTATCTAGATTTATTTTTCACTTTGGTGGAATGATCTACCTGCTGCTACAAGATCAGCAGATTCTGTAGCCAGCTTTAAAAAACGCCTGAAAACACATCTCTTCCATCAACACCTGACTGACAAACACTGAGTTCTACTTCCTTTCTATCGATTCCTTTCTTTAAAAAAAAAAAAAAAAAAAAAGATTTCTCTTATCCTTAGCATTGTATACTGCGCTGGGTTTAAACTGACTAGTTTTTTGTGCACTTATGCTTTTTGTACCTTGTGTTGTTAAAATTGCTTCCATTGTTATCCTCACTTGTAAGTCGCTTTGGATAAAAGCGTCTGCTAAATGACTAAATGTAAATGTAAATGTAAAAGGTATTTTTTTGCAATTTTTTTTCGTACAAATTTATTACCTTTTTCATGAAGTAGTTATATGCTACATTTACATCTTCAACCATAAACTGCATCCCACTTCTGCTTTTGAGATCTTTGTTCAGTCTCTTTAGGGCTTTTATTGAGCTGTTTCTGCTTAACTTTATAGCAGTATTGTCTTTTATCTTGTGATTGTATCAAAATAATAAAATTATTTTTTCTGTAAATGTTTAAACACAGGAGCCTGGTGCTCTGTAAACACAACAGATTAAGATGTTCTTGTTACAGATATGATTTCCACGGTCACCATCTCAATCACATTATTCTCTATTATTGCCATTTCCTTTACTTTATTACTTTTCAAATTTGAATTTATGTATAGAGCAACGCCTCCACCTCTTTTGTTTGTTCTATTTACAGAATAAAGCTCATATCCATCCATTTAAACTTTGTCCATGATGTCATCCCTAAACCATGTGACTGCTATTATACAATTTTTTTTCTTAAACTCACTAAGGTAGTCTTTTGTTTTTTGATAACCTACAATAGAGACTATTAATAATATAATAATAATATATATAGCCACACAGCAGTCTGTTCATTCAGCAAATGTTGTGGATTTATGCAAATTAGCCACACAGCTTTAAGTTTTGTTTCTCAGTTGTAAACAAATGTGCATTTTACTGCACCAAGCAATAACAGTGAATAATTAAATTTATTGTGGCGGCGTTTATAAACTGAGGTTGATGCAGAGACAAACACATAACATGGAGATCAACCTCAATCGGACATTTTCGGAAAAGGGTAGTAGTGACGCAACGGATTGTGGGATGCCAGTAAGCGTTCCTATGGTAAAGAAGGTAAGAAGAAAGAATTTAAGATCCTTTCTTATCAGCATTTCATTAATGATGTGAAAATGTATCTGTTTTATTTCAATGGTTTTTCACCTGTTTAACATAACTAAACCCTGAAGACTTTTGATCGGCACAAATACCTTCAAGTGTGGCAGAGTGCACAATTTTGGAAAAAGCTTAACAGTAACATTTTTATAAGAGCACTACCACAGAGTGACATTCACCCGTTAAGGGGTCCAAACTAGTTTTGTTCAGATTAGAGCTTTAGGAAGGAAGGAAATTAGAGGAATATAACAAGCAAAGTACTTTTACAAAGGTGGCTACCATAAACAACGCGGCACAGTTGGCGTCCTATAAAGTGGCATACAGAATTGCTGTCAGCAAAAAACTGCATGGCAAAGAAAGTTTGAGAAGAAACGCTTTAACTCTATTACTGTAGTGAGGTTAAAGTGGGTTATGTTGGATTGAAAATGTTTTGAGACTGGCATTCCATAATGTAAAAATCTTTAAAAAAAATCTTCAATTCACCAGTGCTACAGCTGGAACACCACTGGAGGCAATGGGGGCGCCCAAGGACACAACAACAGTATGAACTGTGGGGAGAGTGGGAATCAAACCATTAACCTTCCGGTTGGGGGACAACGGCTCTACCACTGACCCACTGCGCCCCATCATGTGTAAGATCTGTAGAAAGTGTTTGCTAAGCCAGAGGGTCTTGAGTACAGGCGTTGGCAGAGTACCGGAACGTAATGTCTTTAGTTAAAGCTTCAGATGGACTGGGGATATAATCTAGATGGAAGATGTAGATAGGGAATGAGATTCCTAATTGATCTGTTCCGAAGAGTGAAGATAAGGGAGTCGGATGTACAGTATGAATGGAGAGATCAAAGAGCCTAGGATGGACAGACAGGTTGTATTTAGAGGAAGTGGGTGCAAATTTGTAGCAGCGTAGAAAACCGGAAAAAGCGACATGCATCTCAAGGGTGAGATTGACTAAGACTGAAAGGTAGCCTGAGCGGAGAGTATGGATGCAAAGGGAGAGGAGATTGGAAGTCGTAAGCGCTTGGAGGACTTAGCCAGTTCTGATTTTTGCAAGACTTTTAGCAGCATAAAGCTAGCTACAGCTTGTTAGAAAAGGAAGATAATTCTTAACATATGTTTTAGAGTGGATGTACAAATGTTTTGAGAGGTATGAGCGAGGTTGACAAAGTGGCAAATAAAATGACGTCTAGTGAAGGAAATGATAGCTGGTGGTTCTGGAGAATTGACTTGAAGCAGTTCCATCCAGTCAAGTAGGGGCCAAGACTTTCCAGAATAGCTTGTTGTGAAATTGAAGAGAGGCAAAAGAGCTCAGGGTTTAGAATAATATTGTTGCTGAAAATAGAGGGACCAGTGTAGGATGGATGTTGGCGGTAGAGAGAGTCAGCTATTGGGTTTTTATGACCGGGAATATGAGCTTCACTCATGGTTATTATGAGTGAAGAGGATTGACCTTTGTTAATGATCTACTACTGCTGAGGTAATGAATGAATGAGAATACACTTTTTAAAACAATTGTACCCCCTAATAATGGCCGCGATTATGATTGGGTAGGGTTTGCACAACTCTACAGATGAACTTTCTAACTGGAGGGCTCTGAATCGTTGAAGCAAAATATTTAGCACCATAAGCCAATGAAACCAATAGATGGGGCAGTGTCTGTGTAAATTTGAATGTCGTCTGGAGTGATATGAAGTTGTAAAAGAAAGAGATGCCATTCCAAGTTGATAAGAACTGCTGTCAGAATTGCATCTCCATTTTGCATGTGTTGTCTAGGGTCACCCTATCATAAAGAGAAAGCTGCAGCTTTTGTTAAAAGGCTTGAAAGGAAGGATTTGCCTTGAGGGATAATGTGAATGGCATAGTTAAGATGGCTGAGGAAGGCTAAAAGCTGCTGTTTTGTGCATCTGTCTGCCAAGATGTAGTTTGAGAGGAGTAGTGTGATGCGCTAAACGTTTTTGAGGGGGAGAGATGCTTGGAATGAATGAGTTGAATGTGTTTTTGAGGAATGTAGATGGAGGTGTAAGGCCTTAGTGTTTTCTCTTTGGACAAAGGCCCACCGAGATCTGAGAAAAATTTAATGAGAGGGTGATGAGGATTTTGGAGCGATAAGTAGAAAATTGCAAAGAAGTTGGTAGTTGTTGATGAGAATCCAAAAAATAGCTTCTGACAGGAAGTCAAAAATCTGCTTCTGCAACCAAAAGTGAGCACCAGTGAGTCATCAAGTTTAGAGTTTCATCCATCACCAAAGGGAACTTTTTATACTTTAAAGCTCCACTACCTGATTTTCTTTTTGTCGTCCTTGTCTCAGATTTTACTCACACCTAAAAGCAGCCAAAGGACCTCTCCAGCTTCTCTTTTATAAAAAATTTTTTACCGGACCAATTGTTTTGCCACAAAATACTAATACATTACACCGAACTGAAGTTTAGAGCTCAGCGTCAGCATTAAACTTGTAGTAAATGAATTGACAGTATTTATCCTTGTTTTACATTGCCTCCCATTTATTTATTTATTTATTTATTTTTTTTGCTGTTTTGCTGTGTTACAAGACATACTTACTTAAAATACACTTCATCGGCAGCTACTAAACTTCCTGGAATGTAATTTGACAAGCCGGTGTAGACCAGTGGGCGCACTCCTTTTTTAAGCATTAGGTTTTGTGAGCATTGATTGGCCAATGTTTTCTGTTCCTGAGTAGAAGTTCTCAGCTATAAAAAAAAAAGGATAGGACGCCATAAAGGCTGTTTTTTTACAAAGGACTGCTTTTACAATATTCAATTTGGGGTTTAAACCATTTTCCCCAACTATAATAAAAAATAGCAGGTACAGTTTGTTTAACAGTTTCACATAAGATATATCACACAGCCAAATACCGCTGACCTGGAATGACTACATCACTCTAATGCCCATTTCAGTCCATGGTACATACTTGACTCACCTTTCTATATTTATTTTGGAAACTGTTTTCTCTCATTGTGAGTCACAGAGTCTATTTCCACTGCCATGAGAAAGCAATGTGAAGGTGCAAATATTCTTGCAATAACATCTTTCTGTGAAAAGTTAAAGGAGAGTTTTAAAGACAAGCCGGTGTTCCTAGTGAGCGTGTAAACTGAGCATCAGGACAATAGGCCGATTTAAGAACAGGCAAAATGAAGAGAAGTGGGAGATGAGAGAGTAGGTGAGAAAAGCGAGACACACATACACCAGTGTGGAGGACCACATGTTCAAGTCAAAATGGCCGCCTTACTGTTGGGGATAAAACATCATCCTTATGGACCTTTTTGCTCATGAGCCCATGTTGGATGTGTGCGCCACATTTCAACGAGTTATGGCAAATAAAATCTTTCCCTTTCTATAATTCATCATTCATTCATTCCATTTCTATTAATTTTCTCCCAAAGTTTATAATTTGTAGGGCGCGCTAAAGTTTTGCTTTTAAAAAATTGTATTCAAGTCATGAACAAATGCTCCATTAGGTCAAAACTAAATCTGACAATGTTTGTGAGACTTACAGGAGATTTTATACTGGCCACCTCGCTACGGTCTTGCCACAGCCAGACAGGAAAATAAAAAAATAAAAAGCACTAATAACTGTTGTTGGGACATTGGGATTTTGTTAAAGTTTACAGTCTGTGGGATGAATGAGGTATTTTATCATATTTTTTGAGAAAAAAAAAGAAAATGGAAATTAAGTGGTCAAAATTGACAGCAGTAGGTTGGACTGATTAACATCATCTAATTAACACTAATTTGCAAAAAGAGGTTTGAATTCATTGTTTTCTGCAATCTAAACAAATATCATTATAAATATGAATAACTGAAGTTAGAAATCATTACTAAATGTTCCACATGACGGTTATTGTGTTATATGGAGACAAATTTGTCTCTGTGATTAGCGGTAAACTAGCTTTTCAAGATACCCAAAAACGCTTGACATAGTCCATTATTCATTCACTCCACAGTCACACACTTATCATGCCCAGCTCCTGAGTTCATGCCTTTAGCTCACATTTCAGTTATTTCCTGTTTTTATTTTGTCTCACCTTGTGTCTCATTTCAGACTACTTCACATCCTGGTCCTTGTCTACCTTTCCGCCTGTGTGAATGCCTGCCACTGTGTTTCACCTGTGTCCAATTGTCTCCCCCTCCCAGTGTGTAAATATTCTCACCCCCTTCACATTGCTCCCTGCCAGATTGTTCTTGAACCCCAGTGTCAGCAGTCCAGCCTTTTTTTCTCATAACTCTCTTGGCTGCCCGGGGGCAGAGTGAGAGGTAGTTAGAACTCTTTTTCTTTTTTTTTATTTATTACCATTTGCTTTTGATTCTATAAACATCTTAATTATACACAATGATTAACCTTCTCAGAAAGGGCTTACCTCTGTGATTTGTTAAGTTTCAGTTTCACCTCCTTCATTTAGGAGGTGAAAATATAGAAAATATTGAAAATCCTTTGACATATTAAACAACCTTGTGTGAAAAAGAGACTGTCCCTCCTGAGGCAGGGAGAAGTGGTGTTGGAGGCGGAGGATAACCCTGTTGCTCCTGCTGTCCTGGAAGATATCTGTGGACAACTTGTTTGCAATCACATCATAAACAATTTATAATCAATCTAATCATAATATACTATAATAATCATAAGCAATTTCTTTCTAAAATTAACTGTTTGAACTATATTTTAATTAGTTTGCTTTTGTGATCCAGTATCACACCTTAAACATTCTTGGTCTTGTGCCACTACTTCGCTGCAGTTTAGCCTCTTTTCTAACCACCTTCAAGACTGTATTAAGAATTTATAACACTTAGGATAACATTAAAATCTGAATTGTTATGCATTGGCACAAGTGATGAGCTGCATGTATAGAGTTTGGCAATGAAAAAACACCAAACACTAAACAGCAACTTGTGCAAATACATTTTTTTAAAGAAAAAAATATAATAAAATATATAATAATAAAAAATTTAGAATAAAATATTAGCACTTTTTTTGCACCTTCTCATGCACCCAAAGCGCTTTACATCGTGCTTCCACTCACCCCATTCACACACATTCACACCTGGGGCAGACAGAGGGGGGGGGGCTGCCATACACGGCGCTCACAGCCTTCTCCGACCACCACTAAACACACCTCTACAGTCACACATTTATACACCAGAGCTACGGACACTGGAGGCAAGGTGGGTTAAGTGCCCAAGGACACAACGACAGTATGAACAGGGGAGAGCGGGTATCGAACCACTGAGCCACTGTGTCCCATTAAGTGTTGTGGTAAGTGTTACCAAAATACCAATAAAGTAGGATGATATAATAATTAAGACAAAAAAGTACAATAAAAATGATTTAAAATACAAATAAAATACAGGATTTTATCATTCATTTTAATCTTATTTTGACTTTTTACATGCATTTGGAAAAACAGGACTGCTGTCAGAAACGTTATGTATTCTTTCCTGTTCCTGACACTGAAGAAGTTTGATTTGGAGTCTTATTGCTGTACCCTCAGTTTGGTGGTCTCGGTCGCCACATGAACTTTTTTCAATCAAGATGTTCTCCAGCTTCACATAATCTTGCTTTCTTCTTTGCCTCTGTCATCTTTCGGGGTGTGGGGCTTTCTACTTGTCTCATTGTAAAATTGTAGCTTGTTGCTAAACAACACAGATAGGCCTATTACTCAAGGTAAGTCTATTGTATGAATGACCTACTACTGATTGGTGTTGCATCCTCATAAGCGCAGCACTGCTCAACATCACAGTTATCAGTCACTGGGACCAACTCTGAACTGTCCACCCCTTTTAATCAAGTGAAGGCAGGTGAATCTTCTCCAAAAATGTCAATTATCATGCTACTATAAGGAGATGTTTTCGGAAGAGGACCCCTGCCTTTTTGAATGTCCGTACTCCACCGTTGCATTCATTAATTTCCGAGGTTATTGTCTTCTATGTAAATATATTTTGCTTCTTTTTGTTATTAAATTTAGTTGTAAGAACATTTTTATGTTTCGACTATAACTCTAATAGTGCTTGTATTTCATTATCTATAAAATTTGTCCTTCTTTTCTTCTCATAAACGTTTTGTGGATGCTCCCCCTTCATATTGAAAGCGATTAAGGTAGGTCAAACTCTGTTGCTAGGCAACAACTATGCCTTCCTGAGTGTTAACGGGAACGTGCATGGTAAGACTAGGCGCAGCTACGACAGGCCCTAATTGGTGTTGGTGCACTTGGTATTAAATTCAATTTATATCCAGGTTGTGATTTTTGTGATTGTATGTATGTATGTATATATATATGTATATATATAAACTGCTTTAGAAGGCAGATTGTTGCGGAAAAAAGACCTCACACAAACCAACATTGAGGCTTTTGTAAAGGTTTTATTTCATAAACAACTAAATTTAATTGATCTGCTCACATACACAATAAAGATATAAAATGTCTAAAAGAGAAGAAAAAAAATGAAGGGTTGAAGGATGTGGTATTTCAATTCTTTCAGGACAATGTGCTTATGTCAGTGATGAGGGAAAAATCTGTGCTACTCATGAGGGACCCAGTTTGTGTCTCAAAACCAAAAAAAATTATAGTATATTAGTTCTTTTTTCTGTTTTATCTTTTTGACCCATAAAAAAATATATATATAAATTCTAAAGGAAGTTTGGTCAATGGCCTAGTTGGTCTGCTTCTCGACTGATGATAGAGCAGCCTGGTAGATTTGCATTACCCTGTCACTATTAGATGTGTTAAGAGAGATTCAAGTTGCCGTGTGCTTTTATGACCCGAAGGATGATACACTGTATCTTTGACTCATGACTTCAACATCACAAGAGTCACTGTACAAGCTGGATATTTGACCAAACATATTTATTATCACTTATAAATAGATAAATGGATATGATAACTGGTTAGCCCATTTTGAAACACAGAAGAACTTTAATGTCATATCTGGTTGGGACCAATTCTTTTAAAGAAGCTATTGCTACGTTTTCTATTTGAACAAAAAATTTAATGTTAGGTCCTACCTTTTCCACAAATTAATATCCTTTTCTATGTAGTGTTTCATTGAAAATACCTTTTGTTGAAGATAAACCATGTTAGCAAGCCAACAGCAGCTCACATACAGCTCAAAATACTAAATAACATCATTTATACAGAAAAGACGACATTTGGTCCATGTTTTCTATAAAAGCTTCACACCATTTCTCTGTGGTCAAAGAGGGATTGACAGTTCTTTGAATATTGGAAGACCTTTACCTGTGTGGCTAGACTATCTTAAATAATTTCTAATAATATATAGCCAAATATTGCCAATACTGTGCAAGATCAAAGACACTATTTGTGCAAAGAATGTGCTTGTCTACTTCAAAATCATTACCAGGTTTCCGTTCTTCTGTTCCATTCTTGATGGTTTAACAAAAGTTTGCCACAATAAAATGACACAAGGACAATAATAAGGAGGCATTTCCTGTATATGATACTAATGTGATCTATCGGCAGCACTAGCAAAAAGGTGTCCGACCCCTGCAGTAGATCAAAACTTAAGTCCCGTGTCCACCAAGTGGTATGGTATGGGTCTGCATGCCCTTAGAGGTGTTTCCATTTAAAAAAAACACTGCTCTGAGTTTTGTAATGTATATCTATTTTGAAAAGAAGTTGCTGTTCAACATTTAACCAAAGAAGTAATCACAACTTTTTTATTCATTGATTTTCTACCACTTATCCTTTACAGGTCGCAGGGGGCGGGAGGTTAGCTTAGAGCATAGAGCAGGCTACATCCTGAACACAATACACCACAGTTAACCACAGAATTAATGCCCAAACAATTATGGAAGAGCAACTTTGCAAAGTCCATTAAACTAGACAGAGCACATTGTATTCCTTTTACATAACCTATGGATGTTACAGACTTTTTATGGGACACTACCATTAGCATTCATCATTTCAGGACATGCATGTATAATAGAACTGTGACTCCATAATTGCCCATAAGGAATAAAAAGGATAGTAAATGGTTGTCTCTCAGTATCTGTCTGTAACTATCAGCCCTGCAATTGTCCACGGGGTACTCAACTTACCCCTGAGACTCTTAAAGGCTCAGTGGTAGAAGATGAAATAATAAATAGCTTCAACAGCTAAGTTGACAACAGCAACTTACCAACAAAGAGCAATAAGTCTATCCAAATTCTACCATGGTGCATAAAAATAATCAAGGTGCACTTCCCTTTTCATGTTTCTGCCATGTGTCACAACCATCACAATGACCATGTTCAGATTTTTCATTTCCTTGAGAGGAAACACAAGGCAAGATGATGGGTTATCATACCAGACCAAGCCATACCAACCAATTATATTCCACTGTGTGGAAACAGGGCTTAAGCCTGTTAAACAATACACAAAAAAGTACAGGTCACAAAGCCATTCACAATTTATGTAAAGAAAAGCACAGAGGCTGTGGACCATGTGGTGGGGAAGAGAGAAGTGGTCCAGGGTTCACCCAGATCAGTTTTTACCCTCTGTACAGTGATTCATGAGACCCATCCCTCGTCGAAGGCTCACCGCTGAAGCTACATTTGGTGAGGCCTGAGGAGGACTGGCTGATAGCTGTTGCAGTGCAGTGTGGAGCTGGGCAGTGCTTCACCGTGCTGTGCCTGAGACAAACTGTGCAAACGCTACCGTGTGCTCTGCGTACTCTGGGCTCCGGCCCTGCTACTAGTTCCAGAGGTGTGCGTGTCAATGTGTGTTTGTGTGTAGTACACACCGGGCAGTGATGAATCAAGGTCTAGTTACAATATGACCAGTCTAACTGCAAATAGTACTTTTAGTTCATATGTACAGTGGAGCATGAAGCCCATTCATATGGGGACCTCAGACCAGATCAGTGCTATGTCTTGAGTTGGTCTCTAAACTGAGACTACTGCAGTTGTTCAGCACTGAGTGGGTCCAGTGTCTTTATGTCTCCTGGTTGCTGACTGGTCAGTTGTTATGATGAGGTAACCAAGGCGTAGATCATACTGCAACACAACAAGAACAAACAGGGAAGTAACGACTGCTCTGATTGGATGTTAGTATGAGGGAAAATTCAGTCTAGTTTTTTACCTTTTCAGACAGTACAGTTCACTATGTTCTGTGAATATTTTCACTTTCCATTATTAGAGCATTTTAAAGAATACCATTGTGCATTTGGAAGCCTGGCCATTTTTCTACCCCAAGTTAGTAGTGATTTATGTCCATTGTATGGTGCTCAATTATCAATTAACTACTAAATGACCCAGTGGCAGTGGGATACAACAGACAGGATTTTAAGTTTGAATGAAGTAAGTAATCATTTTGAGTAGATGTAGACTGGTCCATTCAAAGTAGTTCTGAGAAACAGCCAATCAGATCTCTGCTTTGTAAGGCTAATTTGCACTGCTTTTCAGATTTCAGCTTGATGCTAAACCAGGATAGAGGCACTCCAGCAATAAACAGAATAAAAAACAAGTCTGTTTTGAGGAATAAAAATCCTAAATTCTTGGACAAAATTTATATATTTACTGCAGAATTAGAAAATGCATTTCTTAATCATGTTTTTATTTGTTTTTGCTCAGTTTACTTACTATTATTAATAATTTATAATATAATAATTTATATATCTAAATAAATTTATTAATATACACAATTGTCCTAATAATGCTCAAATTTCTTAAATATCACAATTTTGTTAATAATTTAAATAATTGATACATTTCAAGCATTATCTGTAACTACAGTAGTTCCTTGAGTATCCAAGTGTACACCAAAAGTTTCTTCACTTTAACTTGATCACTTTACATTTTTAGGGTTTTAACATGACCTAAAAATGTAAAAACAATCCTTCCTGGCATGTTATGAACCATTTGCTGTGGAGAAAAAGAAGTACCACTGAATATGCAAAATAAAAAGGCCAAGCTGATGAGCATCAGGTAATGCAATGAGCATGAGCGGTTAAGCACACACACTAAAGAAGCACTAATTGCTGTTTATAGATACAGATGTATTTTGCTCCAGTAAACATTAAACTGTTTCCGGTTGTTTCCCAGCTTTCTGAAAATTAAATTTATAGAGCTGCTCCAACGTCCTATAATTTAGAGACAATAAATACAATGTTTAAATTCATGAAGCGGACCACAAAGCTGGACCCACTTGGGGTCGTGCCAGAACTGACCTGGCCAGCACAGTATCGTCCCAGAGGTTGTGTGGCTAACATGATGCTCTGATCTTGAGTTTGGTGTAAATCAAGGGTAAGACAAATCACATCTAGTTTTAAATGGTCTTTGGGGCAATAATTTCAATTACTTGTGTAATCTTACTGTTTTTATTTGAAGATTCTTTCTTCATTCTGGAGAGCCCCCTTAGACAATGGCTGTGTTAAACCTACCTGACAGCTTTAAAGAACATGCTGTTCTGTTTTGAATGTTGTTAATGTCTGTGTTTAACCAAACTAAATACAATTTTATCGAGGTCTTTGGAGGTCTGTTAGCTAGTAACTGTTAGCTAGTAACTAGTTCTCTTTCAAAAGCTACACTTGATGCTGCGTAGAAATATTCTATGGGGAACATTATTTGTGTGATTGGTTGTTAAGAACACATGTCAAACATGCCAAGAATTGGCTTAAAATCTCACCTTTTGGTGACGTGGCTTGATCACACGCATCTGTGGGAGAGCAGTTTCTTAACTTGACTTAAGTTTCTTAACTGCAAATCTGAGTTCTTGTTTCAAATAAAACAAGAACTCAGGTTTCCAAACAAATGGGGTAGCCTACTGGAAGCTCATGTCAGGCATCATCGCGGCTAAGATAAGTGGGCACCTGGATCAATACATGAGCAAAGCACAGAAGGGCATCGGCAAAGAAACCAGAGGAGCTAAACACCAACTTCTGGTTGACAGAACAGTCACCCAAGACTGCAGAACCCGACTCACTGATCCACACCACCAGGATCTACAGCTCTGACATTGGGGTGTCATTCGGGCTTGAAAAGTCTTGCCGAATGGTGACAAAGAAAGGGAAGGTACCTCTCTTTGTCTACCCAGAAGGGGTCTCACTCCCAGAAGTAACAACAGCAGACATTGAGGATGGCTACAAGTACCTTGGAAAACCACAGGCAAATGGCAACCTCGAAGAGGTAACAAGAAAAACAGCAACTGACAAATACCTCCAACAAATAAAGGCCCAAATCTACCACATCAGACCAAAGGTGTAGGCTGTGCAAACAGGCCCCTGAGACAATTGAGCACATAACTGGGCGGCAGTAGCTCAGTGGTAGAGCGGCCATCCTTCGACCGGCAAGTTGGCGGTTTGATCCCCGCTCGAAACATCCCAAAACATCATAACATCCCGCTCTCCCCCACAGTTCATACAGTCGTTGTGTCCTTGGGCAAGACACTTAGCCCACCTTGCCTCCAGTGGTGTTCCAGCTGTGACACTGGTAAAAGCGCTTTGAGTGCCTACTAGGTGGAAAAGCGCTATATTAATACAAAAAAAAAAAAGAATAAATACAACTGCAGGGTGTAAGATGTTGGCAGGGAAAGCATACATGGAGCGCCATGTAACAGCAAAGATACTGCGCAGAACCCTCACGCTCCCAGGACCCGAGCTCGAAGGATAAGACCACGCGCTGAGGGTGAAGGACAAAGTTTTTTTAATATATATATATATATATATATATATATATATATATATATATATATATATATATATATATATATATATATATATATATAATATAAAATGCAGAAGGACTGTTCAGATATGTGTTCCTCCGTGTCAGAGGCACATCTCTGACAATGACAATCATGACCTCTGCTTTGAATGTTTGGGGGAGAATTATGCAGCCCATGGGAGAGTGCGCGCATTGTGAGCAGCTGCCCATGAAGTTGCTTCGTGCACAGCTCGCTTTTTTACGAACACAGGGAAACTCCACCCAAACACAGTCAGTCAAATCTGGGACAGACAAAGCAGAGGTGGGCCTCTTTGCTTCACAGGAGACAGCACAGCTACCTGGAGCTGAACGCGATGGCCCATGCTTGGCCCAGACCTGAATGCATATCCCCCAATTGCCCAGCTCCCAGGAGTCCTAGCCAAGATCCACTCATATGCTGACACTTTGGATGGTCTTCTTGACAGCTATTACTTCTTAGCTATTTATGTCCACCACAGTAGCAAGTGGCGTAAGTTTGAGCAGCTTTTTGTGTGCTACGGGAGTCACAACCAGGGGTTTGTGGCCACTAAACAGACTATGTCGCATTGAGTCAGGGATGCTATTGCCCTGGCCTATGAGGCTTGTGGTCAGCCCCAGCCTCTAGTGAAAAGGCTCAACCAGATGGGTTGCATCCTCAATGGCTGTGGCAAAGGGGGTCCCTTTGCAACAAGTGTGTGATGCAGTGGGCTGGTCCTCTCCGCACACTTTTATCAAATTTTATAGCCTGGATGTTCATTCTACCCCGGGCTCTCATGTCCTTGGGTCAACATCCCTGGCTCATGTCTGAGACCTTTTTCAGGTTTTGTGTACACATACACCACACAACCCTCATTAGGTCCGGACTCTTCCAGTGCAGCGGTGTTGGTATCCTCGTTCCCCATAGCATTTTTCTATGCAGCATCAAATGTAGCTTAGGTTACTTGGCTGCAACCCTTTTCCCTGAAAAAGGACGTCCTTTAGACAAAGTTGACCTGAAGACGCTTCCGTGTCGCGTGTTCTTTTAACCTCTGGCAGCTCAAGAGATCAAGCAGTGTCACCAACAGAAGTTATATGAGCCAATTCTTGGTGTGTTTGACAAACGTGTTTCACAACCGGTCACACAAAGAATGTTCCCCAAGCGTATTTCTACGCAGCATCTCATTCCCACCTTTTCAGGGAATAGGGTTGCACCCAAGCAACCTGAGACGGTCATCATGCTTCATGTTATAATCTGACAAAAGAATTTAATCTGAAAAATAACTTAATATATCAACATAATTTTACAATGGTGAGTTTCCAAGACTCTCTGCTTTACTGTGGCTTTGAATTGACCATTATCATCAGTAGAGTTCATTTACAAGACAATGCATTTTTGCCATTGTTTTTTATTCTCACTCCACAAAAATTCTAATTTGTCTAGATTCCTTTTTTTTAAACTTATTTTAGCAATGGCAATGTCACACTTTACCCATCCACTTCTTTTTGCTGTCCAGTGTTAAATTTGTTTACCGGTGAAAAGAAAAGTAAATGTTGTACATAACAGCACCACATTGGGAAACGCCTGACTGTCTGAGCTGTGAAGTGAGACCCACAGCTTCGAAAGTATCTAATCATCCCACCAGTTTGTATTTAGCTCTGAGGCCCCTCACATGCTCACACCTCTGCAGATGAGAGGTTCATGAATATCCATGGGCCAACAGAAAACCAGGGCAGACAAACGGCAGGAAGGAGAGATGGGTCATCCTCTGTCAAGGGTTCTTCTATCAGACACTAACATCTCTGAATACAACTCTTTCAGTTTCTAATTACACATAAACCTCTTACATTTAATAAGACCCTGCCATAGTTACTAAACGTGCACATATATCCAAAGACTGCTGGAAGTGTTTAAAATAAAATACTTTTTTTTTCTCATTTCAGTCAGTGTGACCTTCAAGACTGTTTCTCATTGTTTTAGCCAAATGGCATTTTTTGCCATGCATGTTTTTGAAGATTGAGGCTACAAATCTGCACATAAATTACTGAACAAACTGTAAATTCTCAATAAAGTCATCAAAGTCCTTACAACCTTTAACCAGTGTTTCACCATCTGAGCCTCAGCAGATAAATATTTTATTCAGTTTCCAAGACTTATTTATTTTTCATAATATTATTTTTATATATACTTACTCTCCCTGGAGTTGGAACACATTTTCTAGAGAAAACATTAGAAATGATAGAAGACAAACATCAGATGTGCTGTTTACTGTGTGAACACCTGTGTCATGTGAGCTCAGTGTTTTGTACCTGGTCTGATTTAAAGAGTAACTTATTTTGCTTTTCATGTTGCCTTTTTACATGGCTGGGATTTTTGTGATCATTTTAACCATAATTTGGGATAGTAACAATTAAAAAATGTATCTTTGCGTTTTGCAAATGGTGACAAAACAACTTTTGTGGCTCTGACAAACTCATTGACAGCAAAACTAGCGTTTGAAATGTTTTGGGAAATAACTACATTCAGTTAGCACACTTACTCACAGATGCAGAAGTGAATAATAACCAACTCTGCACAAATTAAGCATTTCTAAAATGCTTATAGATTAATTTATTGTTTGTTAAACATTTATTCATACTACTGTTTAATTGTGTGTTGTTATTATAAAGTGTTATTATAAAACTCCTTCATTTGTCAAATTGGTAACACTTCCTTTTTGCAACTGGTATTTGCATGCATCCTCTTGAGAACGCATTACAGGTTCTCAGTTTCTCACTTTATTTGGAAAACAACTGCGGGTTTTGATTCTGTCTGGATTTTAATGGCAGGTCTGTGGGAGGTCCTCAGTGTGGTTCCAGAACATGGGGAGAACAGCAGGCAGACATTCACAGCAGTCAATCAGACCCATGCAGCATATGAGCAATGCTGATCTATAATGTCAACTTATGAATAATTCATAATAGTGATATTTGTGATTATTACATTATAAAAGCAGTCTTTTGGCTTTCGGTTAACGTTAGTGCACTGAAACATCGCTGGTGACAACTCTATGAACTCTCTATTCATTGGTAGGTTTGGCAATACAGACAAGTTGCTATGACAACTGTTTTAGGAAAAAAAAAGGCTGTGAGCAGAGAGAGTTCAAACTTCAGACTTCAGGTAAATTAGTCTAGTCATATTCTTAGATGACATGCAGTGGAACCAGTTAACGTCCTATTACTGAGGGCTAATCAGAGTGGTCTCTGTGTTATTGAGACCCCCACAAGAGCATGCTCTTTTATCTCCATCATCCTCTACATTCACAGCTCTAATGGTTATGCATGAGAACTCCATGATGTGACATTGCAGAGATAATTTAAAAAGATTTAGATTTTTTTTTTTTGAAAACTAAACTATATATTTACCACTGAAAATCTTATATTTTAAGTAAGTTCAAGCTTTTTAATTGTAAACACTCGTTTCCACAGGAACTGTACAGTGCAGGTCGGTTCTGGCACGCTTCCATTACCATAAGAGGTCCAAAGGGTCCCCAAAAAAATCCCGGCTCAACTAGGGGTCCCAGGTGGGTCCAGCTTTGTGGTACTGTAGTTAAACACTGCAGTTAACTGATTGATTACCCTCAATCGAGCAAAAATGAGCAGTGAAAGTAAAAACATTAAACAGGAATGTTTTCAAATAAATTGTGCTTTGTTTTTGGGATGAATGTCATATTCAAACAAATAAATATCGTTACTATTTCCACGACAACAAAGCATTTAGCAACAGCTGTTTACAGTCCCAAACAGTCGCTGTCATACAGCTCTTGCGTAATGAATTTGTATTGTATTTATTGTCTACTTTGCATTTAACACAAACATAATCTGTCCTAAATATTGAATCCTTAAATTATAGGAAAATAGTGCTTCTCTAAGTATTTAATGTTATTTACTGTACAGTTTACTGCAATATACTATACTATTCTGATATAAGATTTCCAGTTAAGTTTATTTAGCTTAATAGAGTTTTAACGTATTTTTAACCATCACTGGTTGTTTTTTTAATGACATAAATGGATTTTTTTAATTGTTTGCTGCTAGATTGGATATTGTGCTTTCCAGCTTGCTGCTAACTTTTATTTAAAGTTTTATTGTATTTACTCTGACAGATGTCAGACAGAGTCATTAGCAGATTCATTCATATTCTTCTTAGTTTAGCTTAGTCTCGTTAGAGGTTGTAGATGACTGGAACCTGTCCCAGCAACTTTGAGCCTTAGGCGGGGTACAGCCTGGACAGCGGTCACAGAGCTGACACTTATAAAGGATGCATTTAAAAGAAAGGGAATACAACAAAACAGTTAGACATTAGACATCCCATAGCATGCTCAGGTCTAGTTTTGGTCCACAAGGTCAGGGTGAAAGAAACCTAAAGTAAAAGGTTTGTTACTAGACTACATCACAATCCACACAACCGCTCTGAGACAGGAAGTGGACATGGTCAAGGGATGTGGTCAAAGGTCACATACCGGGAGAGGCTTAGATTCAAATAAGTGTTTGTTATCACAGACCATAGCACAGCAGGCTTTTCATTTAGAACAGTGATAAAGCCTTTAGGTGTGTGTGTGTATATACTACTGTATATAGTCTGTGCCATTGTGATCCTGCTGTGCTCAGATGGGGAAATCAAGAGTTAGAGACTGATTTTACTGGATCATCTCTGTCAAGCCTCACTGAGCTACCTAAATGGATGTTAAATTAGCCCTGACCCAGGTCTTTATAAGGGCTCAGGTGGTGCCACTGCTATGTCTGTGGAAGCATGCACTAGTTTATTATGTGCAGATATGGGATACGGAGTGGTGCGCTGTGTTGGTGTAAAGGATATTGAGGTCACAGATGCAGGCGAGGAGGTAACACTGTGTGCATTTCAAGGAGCATTGGAAAAAGCAGGGTTGGTGTCAAAAGTTAGGAAAACAACATAGTGCTCCAAAGAGTGGGCTTCAGGCCGATACACTTTCAGTCCAAACTAGACCAAATACTGTGTACATTGGCAAGAACTGTTCACACTTGACATGTGTGCTCTAACCCCCGATTTATACCAAGAACTGAAGCCCCATGCTTCTTCTTCTTGCCTGGTGCAACATTTGCTGTAGTCCTGGTGCAGTGTTTACGATGTTTATCATCTTTTTGTTTTAGTGAGCTTTTATTTTGATAGTGTAGCGGAAGTTTATTTTAAAAGTTGGCACCCATTTCCTGTGTTTTCCCGCTGTAGCTTGGTAGATTGACAAGGAGCTGCTCGAAAAATAGAATTCCAACCTTCTGATCGTGTTGAGACGTTCCTGGGAACGCAGCCATTTTGAATTGTCAGACTGACTAAAATAGAAAGCAGGGAAATGCAACGCAGCCGTAACACGACACTGCTGAGTTGGAGTAAATTGGGGCTGCCAACATTCCTTTGTGTGTATAACTAGCCTCACCCACTTACTATCCACTTGATGGTCTCAAGGGGCTGTCTGTTGTGTACTGCTGAGAATGTCATTTAAGAATTCAAAGCAAACCTAGACACTGCTAGCAAATGGAAATGGATAGTTTTCTGTCTTGGTTGCTAGTAAAGAAGCTAACTACCAGAGTGAAGGCATCATTGAGTCTAAATATTAATCTTTAAAGCAGCTCTTTTAGCCTGTAAAGGGTGCAGATTCTATGTAGAGACAATCCAAACGACAAGTTTGGAAGAAAGAACATGTTTCTGAAACAGTAGAGTCATTTTAGTGTATTTTGTACAAAAATGACTCTGCTACGGTCCAGTGTATTACATGTGTTGTGTGGTAGAGGTCATGTATGTCCCGTCCCGGGACAGGAAGGTTTGTGTCCAACTGAGGATACAGTGTCACTGATATAGACATGATTGTACCGATCACTTGTCTAAGAACCATCAGAACGATTTTGAGAATATTTAATTTTGGGCTCAAAGTTACATAATGCAACTTTAAGTAAAACGTAAAATGATTGGATATTTTACAGTATTTCACAATTTTTTTGATACTCTTTGGTAAACATTAAGATTTGAGGTACATTTTCAATTTAGGTTTTGAACGTTTAAGGAATTTGTAGAAACTAACCACAGCAATACATAAAAGCACACCATAATGATGTGAAAACAAAAAAACAAAACAAAACAAAACAGCCTGTTATTGCAAAATACATGTAACTCTGGACACCATGAACCTTTGCTAGACTGAAAGTGAATTGGCCATCAGCCTGCATTGTGGAGTACCTCACTGCTCTTCCTGCTGCAGCTGCTGTAGTTGTCTGTAAAACATGTAAAAAGTCAGTCCAATGGGAGCCACAATGGGAGCGCACACGTTGGAACGAAATGAAGCCAAATGATTTAAATTTGAGATAAAAGATCAGGCTGTAAACACAATAATTATAAACACTAGAATCTTTAAAGCTGTCTCACATTAAAATTAAACATCAGATCACAAACCATTTTGACATGTAGGTTTAGCAAAAGTATGCGTTCACATAATAATTTAAATTGAGTGGGCAGGAAATAAGAAAGCAACAAAATGGAAAAAAGACAAAAACAACCTGGTGTGAAAATTAACAGTTGCATAAGCATTTTGTCTGGAGCTATAAAAAGTCAGCTGGTATGAAAATGGACATGACATGAGTTTCAAATAACAGCTTGTTTGTCATTTTAGAGTAACATTTGCCATTATACCATGCCAGGAGGTCATTATGCATGTAACCATAATAGTATAGTAATGTTTATGAAATCCAGCCTTTTCCAGATCAACATCATCATGTTGCACTTGTACCTGTGTGTTTTGCTGTGATACCCAAATGTAACAGCGCATCACAAACATACAAGAACATGCCCCAGTTCAAGTTACCTGCAAATTGGTTGGGCATCAAAAGTATAGCTTATAGGCTAAACCTGTCTTTTAAAAAAATTAAATAATTTGTGACTCAATACTTGTATGACACCATAATAATAATAATAATAATAATAATAATAAAAAGTAGTTATTACCTTTAATAGTTATGTACTACCAATACAATAGACAATGAAAAAATATATAAGGATGGTACCTTTAAGTGTATCCACTGATAAGAGCTATTAGAGGGATATATCCAGGTTCCACACACTGCAGCCCCCACGTGACAGAGAACAAGAATCCGGAGTGATTAATAACAAGATTATCAGACACAAAAAGCACATCATCACAAAATGCAATTTAAAATGTTTGAAAAATTAAACATTCTATCACTTAAAATACATCTTGTGACACGCTGAAGAGGATCCATCTTCTGTGGTCTTTTGCATTATGGTAGTGCTTGTCAATGAAGTAAAGAATCAAATTCTCACAACATCACATGCATTAGCACAAGAACGCCTGACTGTGAACCTGCCCTAACAAAGCTACAGTGTGGACGGCATGTGACTGTCAGAGAAATTGTTACTTTATTCAGAGATTTGCACTAACCTCACCAGTGCTGGGAAAGAGTGTTGATTTGTCAATGCATGGTAATAAAACACTACTAGGGTTTCTTTTTTTTTTTCATTTTCACTTTCTAATGTGCATTGAATCTCTTGACATGCAGTCCTACTGTGGCCACAAACATTCACAGCCACAGGTACAATCCAATCCCCACTCCCCGGCCTGTGCTCACCAGTAGAGATAGTAGAAGAATGAGAGGACGAAGAAGGACAGCTTGCACCAGGCCTCCTTAATGCAGAACTCGAGCGTGTCGCCGTTCATTACAGATGCCGGGTCGTACAGCAGCTCCTTAGTGTCCGTTGGGGAATGGAAATACCTACCACAGAAGGCAAAGACCACACGGCGGGTAGTTGACCCATTCCAGACCCCGAGGAGGGGGGGGGGTTAGGCAGGGGACACGATGGGAGGAAATGGAGAGGATAGCATGGAAAGAGATGGCATGATGAGTTAAAAAAGATATCATGCAGCAGACATGGGAGAACTGGTTGAGATTCAAGACAACTGACTAAATGACTGTCCACTAGGCTATCAGCAGCATGGCAGAGCAGGTTTTGATCAGAGTAAGAACCAATGACTGTAGAACCACTGACTGTAGATATTCACCGATATTGTCGTTATGATAGGGCCATAAAATAGCGGTTACATCCGGGCTTTTTGGCTTTTACTGCAGAATAAAACAATAGTTTTCAGATAGCATAAACGGACATAATCAAAAATTCAACCCCCTCCCAGAGTTGCAACACTTTGAGCGTTTTATTGGCCATAATGGCAGGAAAAAGTGATCAGCGTCTGTAGATCTCAAACAAACGGACATCATAAAGCACTTTAATTCCACAGTCATTGAGCTAAACTTAATAAAATCAATTTCCCTAAGCCATATCATCGACCAGGCAAGAGTCTAAACTGATCACAGACATTAACCATTTGTAGCTGCCACACTCCAAACTCACTAAAGCAGCAGAACATGTGAACATCTCAGGTCTATGAATGTAAACGGAGTTGCATCTTATAATGTTACCTGGTCTGGAGTGGTTACATACCAGAGTTACAGTAAGATCTGATTGTTGCTTTTTCCTCAAAGGCATCCTGCATAACTTTTAGTCCAAAAAGATATATTCTCTCATATAAAGTCTCATGTTGATGGTTCATAGACATGAGATTAGTAGAATCATCAGTATCTCACTGACACGGTCTGAAGCAGTTCTTGAGTCCACTGCACAACAACTATTGACAATGTCACAGGAGACAAAGACATTAGCCTCTTTAGTTTTATTTCTAACAATAATAGTGTATAAAACACCATCTTCTGTTCAGATGGGGCATTTTATTACTAGAGTCCAAAGTACAGATGCTGCACTTTCCTGCCAGTGGACTAAATTCCGTTTAGGTGACGCCATCTCCCGGAGCTTTATTGGCTAAGCTACACAGAGAGTAGAACAACAATGGTAAAATACTGTCTTGTGCTTCAAAAAAATTTGGTGTGCTCTGCCTTAGTGACTCCAGCCCCCACAATGAAAAGGAATAAGTAGAAGCCTTCTGATGAATAAGACTTCTTGTAGTTTTCATTTAGTTAGTTAGATGCCAGTAATTTACTTTAGTAATTAATTGAATTCTAAATCCGCTGCAACATAACAATAGACTCAGTGAACAGTCATCTTTTGCTAAAAGAAGCTTGTTTGAGTTATCTTGAAGTCACCTCAAGAAAAGCAATGTGAATTAAAGAGGTCAGGTCCGTTCTACAGATACAACAGAATCAGCTGTGGGGCCCCTCTTCCCTATGTCAGCTCCAAATCCTGCACAGCTTTGTAATGTATTTTAATGAAACACACTCTCATGTCCAATCATATCTTTAGCGGACTGATTTAAATGAGAAAAGCTCAATCTGCTACAAACTGCTTCTAACATAAACATGGGCAAATATCAAACTAATTTTACAAAATGAGCAGAATATTGTGATTTAATAGCTCCAAAACAGTAGTGATTAAGTGGAGTAGGGGAATAGTTCAGTGTTTCCTGGAGCGTTCACATTCCACAGAGACTAATTCCAGCAGGCCTACTGGAATCATGTACTGTATGCCATGCTCCCGAAGAAGCTCTTATTCCTAATGCGGGTGAATTTTGTCATTAACTGACCCCACAGCTGAAACAAATGAGCACAAGTCTTTAACAATGGATTACTGTATGAATAATGGACCTCTTGCACTGAGATGGATCACTTCTTCATTCCATAGATTTTTATCCAAACTGGAAAAGGGAATCTCATCTTGAAGAAGTGTCCCATCATAATGCAGGTGGTGTACTGGGCCACACTCACTGATGGTTTATGCAGAACCATACTGTTGGTTAATTTAATCACATTGTGTTGTTACAATGCCTATGACAAGACTGTACATTTAGTTCACATAAATTAAAGACACATGATCCATGCATGTATGAAATATTCATCAATGCACTTTGAAATGCATCTTAATATATCTTGAGCTTGACACAGCGGTTTGGTAATGAGTTGCAGAGCGCCGTGTCATGTATTTGCACAGAGATACATGCATAATGACCAATGATGAGGTTAATAGCACAAGTTAAAAGCTCCACAAAAAGGTAACAATTCAAGAGCAAACCGTATTAAACAATTGATCTTATAAGTTTCATACATAACTCATAAACACATTAAAATCCAATCAATCCAAAACAGTGCAACAGAATAACATAATTGTGGGCTTTCCCTTCAGCATAAACCTAATCTGGTGACTATTACTACAGAAACAACTCCAATCTTTCAATTCTCGCAACGTTAGATGAAAGCAGCAAGTATTCATATGTGAAGATTCATTGTTGCCTAAACAAAGCCCTTTCCTCTGAAGATGATATAATAGTAATATACAGGGCCAGCTGGTATCAGTGGGCTGATGGGATTTAGAGATTGTCAGATGTTTTTGTTGCCAATTTCTGATGCTCTTCCTGTTTGAGCTGTCTATGGTCCTCGTGAGGTTCACACTTGAATCAAACCGTACCAGAGTTCACTTGGAAGTGCTCCAAGAACTCTGTTTGAAGGGGTCTTGCAACATGCACACTGAGGTTTGTCTGGAACATTAACATTTATCCAAGTGAACCGCGCTAACGGAGCAACCGCACCAGAGTCTGTTTGAACCGCAACAAACACGGCAAGTGTCAACACACCTTTAATGTCTCAAATGTTTTGTTACTGATCAATGTGCATTTAATAGCCCACCCACCCAACAGCACCACTGGTAATATAAACAAATGCTCTGAATTATTTTGTGGAAACATGGTGGCGCTTTTTGGGTAATAAGAATCTGAACTGTTTAATGCACTTTAAATTGTTTCTAATTACTGACCAAATATTAGGAAATCTGGGAATCAAACCCTGGTCTTACAGTTAAAGATTCTGTACTTGATATACTGTATATATATTTTTTTCTTTAATGGTTTAAACCTCAAATAGAATATTGTAAAAGCAATTAGTGAAAAAAGTTATACAGGGATGGAAATAAATTGGCCAATCACATGCAAGCAAACCACATGCTCGAAAAAGGAGGGTTTCTATTGGTCTACATCGGCTTGTGATTTGATGTTCCTGGAAGTGTAATAGCAGCTGATAAAGTGTAAATGAAAAGTCTTTTAACCACCAAGAACACCTCAAAAAAGAAAAATATCAACAGAGAAAAGGAAGGCAACATAAAATTGAAATAAATACTGTTAATTCAATCACGTTAAGCTAATGCTAAGCGCTAAACTTCAGTTTGGTTTAATGTATTAGTATTTTGTGGAGAAAAAATTGATCCGGTTTTGACAAGAGAAAATCAGGTAGTGCAGCTTTTAAGTTTTTTTTTTATTATTACATAATTATATATTTATCTCAATTTATATACGATATTAATCTAATTACCCCACTATAAGCTGGAATATAAAGTGCTATATAATATTAATTTAGATGAGTTTTTTTATTAGACCTATTTGAATTTCATTAGAAACTGTCAAAGAAACTGTCAAATACTGTCATTTCTAAAACAAGTGTCAATAGAGAAAATGGAGCGCTATAATACTTCAGCACTGAAATAATACTGCAGTATTTGAAAGTATGCACTCATTAACACTTTTTTGAAAATGTGGATTTTTGTGGCATGCATAATAAAATGAATGGACAGAGTGTTATAGTGTTCAGTCCCATAGTATTTTACAGACCATTAGCATCACAAGCTGGTTTGGGCTTCTCTTGCACATTGTAAAGGCTACAACAAATACTGCAGAGACATACAGTATAGACTGGAAAAAACAGATGCATGTGCATATTTGTAGAAGCATAACTGATTTGTGTCAACACAGATTAATAACGCAAATAAATCTCAACGTCCCTGGTACTGCAGTATAGTTTATCCTCACCCAGTGGTGTGGAATACTGAAAATACACTGTTTAGTAAGGACAGGCATGTTTATTCAGCTCTCTATCTCTGCGTTGCCTTTTTCTGAGTCTTGTCAGTATTAGATCTATGTCTTATCACTAACTCTGCTGTGTTCTCTCTCTGCCTGGCCGTCCTGCTTCATTTCCAGCCGTGCTCCATCTCTGTCTTTTTCTCTCTCCTGGCCTCTTCCACTTTATCAGCTTCTCGCTTACCCTCGTCTCCCTTGTCTTCTCATTTCTCAGCTGTGCAGGAAGCAGCATCTGTAGCCGCTGGGCTTCTGGCTCAGGCTCCAATTAATGAGACAGCAAGACTCTTTTTCTCTCCTTCTGTAACTTTAAGCAGCTGAGCAGTGGAGTCTAAGCCGAGCTGGCTGCTAGCGTTGCACATTAAGTCTGCACCAGCTCCAAGAACAGGAGAAACTACAAAGACAAACACTGAAAGAAAGGAGCAAGACTGGTGACCCACTTACCAACTCTTCAGTTCAGGATTGGGATCTGGCACATGTTATCATGCACTCACTTTCAACTGTGTGGTTGTTATGACGATAATCACAGGATTTCTTAATGTTTTTTAAGAGCAACAATGACATTCAAAGAATTTCATTTACAATAAAGTTTTCTAAATAATGCCAGTTACTTTTAAAGCTAAAACGCTACACAATTTAGGTTTTGTAGATAAGATGATATTATTTTGTTTAAATTGAGATATAGAATTAAATTAACCACATACCTAAAAACACAACATTGGCTTCCACAACACAGATGATGGCATTGATCAGTTGTCTGTATTTGAGAGATGATTCTGGCACGTATTACTCTGCGCTACACCGATTATACTTTTTCCAGAAAAATTCTGGTTGTGGTGTGGTATGGACAGGCAAAAACTTGCAAGCAATGATGGAAAAAAACCTGGAAACCCTGACTGGCCCTCTGATTCAGTGTCAGGGCCTTTTTTTGACATTTACTAACATTTATTCTGAAAATAGTGCTTATACAACAGAAAAAAATGCATGTAAAACAAAACAAAAAAAGTGCACTGAATAAATTATAACAAAACACACTATGATCAAACATCTTTGGCAGTAGAACAATCTGTAGCAAATTCACTGTTCATTTATTCATTGTTTTTGTGAAAGCATGCTGACTCATTGTAAAGCCTAAACTAAGTGACCAGCTCCTTACTCCACATTTATCAACAAAGGGAGATGTCTCTTGTTTTGAGAGGCATGCATTAATAAGAAAAAACATCTTTCCCATCTCAATAACTGGATAATTAATTTGTTGTAAAGTTAAGCATGGTTCTGGAGTTACCATAAATTAAACTATCTAGTCTCAAGAAAAGGTTAAAGCAAAGGCATCTGGACTCAGTTTTCAAGGTGAAGACGTTTTGTCTCTAACTAAAAGAGACTTTATCAATTATGAGATCACCTAGTAAGAGAGCTGAGCTTTAAATCTCTGGAGGGAGGAGTTTCCCCTGAAACCAAACCTGATGGACCAGGCTGTTCTGGTCTCGTAGTTGTTAGCTCTGAGAAAGTGGTTGACTTTTCACTTGTTCACTTTTCTCTTACTGGCACAGAGAGTAGGTTTGCTCACACTTTACACAATGCGGTTTGAAGACAAAGAAACCTGAAGACGTTTCCACGTCATGTGTTACTTATACCTTCTATGTCACTCACATTCAGGTGCGCTCAATCAGACAGCTGCAGCTGATGAGCTGTCACCAACAGAGGTTATATAAGCCAATTTTTGGCGTGTTTGTTCCGTTTACAGTTGAGCCTCTTTGCTAACACAGATTACATTTACATTTATTCATTTAGCTGACGCTTTTATCCAAAGTGACTCACATTAAGCTTCTATTCATCAGTGTTACACCTGGAACACCACTGGAGGCAAGGTAGGTTAAGTGTCTTGCCCAAGGACACAACACCAGAGTGAACTGTGGGGAGAGTGGGAATCGAACCGCCTACCTTCCGGTTGAAGGAGGACCACTCTACCCACTGAGCCACTGCGCCCCAGATTACTGCTCACATTCTCTCTGTTCTCCACCGGTGACGGGACATTTACATGATTTTTTGTCCTTTTTGGAGAGAGTAAAGCTCAGCCTCAGACACAGACATGTTTTCGTTGAGCGCTTGTTTGGTGTGCGAGAGCCGACTCGGCCCAGGACCAGTCTGTGCAGCAGGAGAGACACACAGTGAGCAAGTGAACATCTTTCACTAAAGTGGATTTTTATTATTATTAGTGGTTATTTATGCTGCCACACTTCTGATTGAACAAGGATTATACTTCCTCAATATCAACATCCACACTCTCGTTTCATAACTAGAAGTTTACATGAAGCCAACACACACAGATCATTATTTGCAGTTGATTCCCACCAGCCTCTGCAGCACAAGCTGGGAGTCATCAGGACTCTTCAGCACAGAGCACAGGAGGTGCCCACAAACTCAAAAGGTAAACGGAAAGAAGAACAACACATCCGTAAAGCCCTGAGGGACTGTGGATACCCCAGACTTTCAACAAAACCAAGAGGGCACAGAAACAAAACAGACAGGAACCAGAGACAAAGGGGAAGGGTGTAGTTATCCCTTATGTGTCTGGTTTATCTGAAAAACTTAAAAGAGTTTCTACAAACACAACATTCCAGTCCACTTTAAACCAGGGAACACGCTGCGTCAAAAACTGGACCATCTTAAAGACAAGATCCCCACAAACAGAGTGTAGAGACAATTATGTTGGAGAAAATTCCTGAGTCTGCAGTCCACCTCCACCTCAAAGAGAAAGAGCATTCCTTTGAGGACAGCAATGTCTGAATTTTGGCCAGAGAGGCCAGATGGTTTGAGAGAGGTGTGGGGGAAGCCATTTTTGTGAAAATGGAAAAGCCCTCTTTGAACATATTCATGTTCCATAGTATTTATAACAGTGTTCTGAAACCTAAATAACTCTAGAACAACAACACCTGAATGGAAGTGACACTAACGACTCTCCTGAGCCTTAACAACTCTCACATCTGGAGTCACACTGTCCTTTCAAAATTAACGATTATGAGACCAGAACAGTCTGGTCCAATCCTCTAGAGATATAAGCTCAGTACTCTTACCAGTTGATCTCAGAATTGATCAAATCTCTTAATATAAGATACAACCTAGACCAGATGCCTTTGGTTTAACCTTTTCTTAAAAATGAGCTGGATGACTGAGAACCTTTTCAGACAAATATACTCTCAGTATGAAAATATATTTTGTGATCTTTAAAACATAAAATATTGCCAGCCCTAGTATAGATTTACAGACAATTTACAATTCCTGTTCTGAGGACTAAACCAAACCTAAATTAATCTAGAGGCATGTTGTTATATATTCTCAGATGGAAAATCCCCCCTTTTCCAGTGTCTTTTCTTTATTAAAACTGTATAAATCAAAGCAAATTGAACTGTCCCTGACATGACACGCACCTCACGCTCACAGGCAAACAGACAGTATAGTTACCTCCATGTGTTGTAGAAAAGCAGCGGGATGTTAAGGCCCACGGTCAGCCACTCCTGGGCACACAGGAACATGATACAGAAGAGCCCATGGATGGAGTACTCCGGTAGCACCAACTGCAATAACAAGTGTTATTCTGATGTTCTAAACACATTCATATAATACAGCTATGTATTCTAAAATTTAAAAGAAACATTGTTAGCATTCACATGATGATGATATTCACCCCAACTACGGCTATGGCCCTATGTTTATATTAAAGACGGTTTTACAATAAGTACTAGCACATTCTCATGGCATGGCTCCATCATTCTCACAAAAACGAGAGGGCTACGGCCTTCAAATGCAGGAAGTGGGAGAGTCTCCTGCCAAACTAGAGACTGACAGAATGTATCCTTACTCTGAACAATCCCATTCTCCCTAAAGCAGCAAGCTGCAGTTCAAGTCTCCAAAATAAACATTTGGAAAAGAAGCTTATATCTGCACAGCTTTATAGAAGACCATAATAAAACGCTTTAAAGCTTTAAAAACTCTTTTGAAAATGTGCTTTTGCCCAGTGTTTGATTCACAAGAGTTTCAGTTCATTACCACGACCATCGTAAGATGGACACCCTCTGACAGAAAATTAATCAAGTCCTAATTTCTGCTTTAACTGGGATTGTTAATGGGATTCTGGAATTGCATTGCATTAATTCCTTTTACCAGCACCGCTATTATTTACCGCATATTTCCATAGCCTCTAGCAAGTAAACCCAGGACAGTTATTCCTGAGACGCTAAAGCCAAGACGCTCCATAATATTCTAGCTGCACAATGTGATATAACATGCCACAAAGGACAACACTTCAGATTTGTTCATCTGCTATTGTTTTTGGGATGTTTTATACATAAAATAATATTTGTATATAGCGTTTATAGTAATTTGTAGCATCTACCAAAATTGACATCTCTAACTTTAATTACTTTACCAACACAATAAATGGGAAATATAGTTTCTGATCTAACGCCCTGGCATAGAAAAATACTGTAAACTCCTTTGAAATCCCTGACAAACAGCAGCTGGCCAGCATCCAGTAAGACCTAACAAGCCCTACACAAAGCACAGCAGAAACTGCTTTCCATGCAAATCCACCTGAATAACCTGAAAGACTTAGTCCACAAAATATGCCTCAGCATTTCACAGTTAATAATATTCAAGGTGAAAGCCACTTTGGTGCTCATGTAAATTTAACAGAGTACACATTACGGTGCCATTCTGAAGCCTGGCCTCGAACATCACTGCACATGTTGCCATAAAGGGTCAACGCTGAGGATGCATTGTTCACACGGCGACATACCTCTTATTAACAGGAAAAACATTCCAAAGCTCTTAAACAATAGGAGACCACAAAACTTCTGCTGAGGTAAAACTCAGTCTGTCCATTTGTTTTTTGCAGCACAGAGGCAGAAAACGTATTCAGAGAAACAAATGGGCATAAAAATACACAAAGCTCTTGTAGGATACATCAAAATAAATCTTCACACACTCACTGTTCAGAATTTACAGACAAAATGAGAATTTAACATTACAATATAGAAACCAGGAAAATTATTGTTTTGCTGCATAGCAGTTTTTTTTGTAACAATTCTGAATCAACGCTGAATAGCTAATACTCAGACTTGCATGTAAAAAGTCTTTAGTCTGATAGGTAAAAATACTTAGTAGGGCCAATAAAATGACACAAAATGCACTCTTACGCTCTATGAAGGTCACAAGGTCAAAAGGAAATCCCTTGAATAGGAAAAGTAACCAAAACATACATCACAGAGGATCTCATCACTGAAGGCTAGACACGTCAATAAATCTCAGGAGTTTTCAAAGGATTTTCTTTCTTCAACAGTGTGAGTGGCATGTGTGAGTGCTGATACGAGACCCATCTGGGACTGCGCCTGGCTGGGTCTGGGGGGTCTGTTTCTGTTGTGCCCAGGGGCTGCCCTTCCACCCATCTGATCCAACTCTGACATGGCTCAGTTTATTCAAACCTTAACCAGTCACTTTCATTTCATATCCGCTGCTCGGCTTGGGTACACTTGGTACACTGGTCATGAATGCAACATAATAAAGTCAAAAATGACACTACAATGGACCGCACAAAAATGGATAGGAGTATAAAAAGGATCTTACTGCAGTGACATTTTGATTTTCATCTTTTGTAGTGCTCAATTTGTCTCTGGGCAGCATTTTATTTGCTTCTAAGACAGACAAATGTAAAGATGTTGTTTTGAGGTAAAGACATCCTTTTTGCTGATGGGTTTAGGAGGCTTTCTCTCTGTTTTCCAGTCTTTCAACTCTGAAGTGAAGCCTGCCTTGACGAAAAGGAGAAGTGTGTGTGTGTGTGTGTGTGTCTGTATGTGTGTGCATAAGGCTGGAGGCTCACCACAGATGATGCCCACAGATGTACAGTACATTGCCAACTCAGAAACATATGGCGTTGTCCGTCTCCCACATTGAGCCGGTTCCCCCTAACTCATTGGGGTCCAGCCTGGCTTCATCCGAGACTTGAATGTGTATTTTAGCAGCTGCTTTACCTTCTCGGCCAGTAGCTAATTACTGCCTCAGCCTCTCCTGAACAGCTGAGTTTGAACAGTTTGGCAAAAAAAGGAATAGTACATTTTTCACAAGCGCTTCATGATTTCTATTTCACTGAGGCGTATGTGGTTCCTTTAGCTGTTTAAACAGAATACACATACTACTGTACATCCAGAGTAAGGTATTTCTAACCTTGATGAGATGATAATAACTAAACACACAGCAACAAATTTAATTGGAACAAAGTTTGTTTAAGGTTTGTTCTTTTGTTATTGAAATGTTTCATTTAAATATAGAAAACTGTCAAAATCTGAAGACCATCAGTGAACATTGGAGACACAATGTATCAACCCTGCATAACAGTATGGAGCCCCATTCCAAGGAAGGATAAAATGTCTTAAAGCTTGTCCTAGTGTCTGTCAATAAAATACCAAGACCTAAAGAAGATTTTAAATATGCATTCACTGGCCACACCAGTTCAATTTCTTGGTAACACACATTGCTAATGAGCCAATCACAGGGCAGCAACATATTGTTGCTCAACATTTAGGCATTTAGATGTGGTCGTCAACTTGTTGAAGTTAAGAATGTGGAAGAAATTTAAAATAATCTTCAATGAATAAGTTGAATTTTTCTTTACACAAATTAATGCAGTTGCAGAAATGTAACTTGAAATTGATCAGGACAGAGATAAACAAAGATGCCAACCTGAGATTTAGATTAAGAAACATTAGAACAATTAAAAACATTTTAAAAGAAGAGTGCAGATAAAAACACTTTAAGTCGTAGTGTAGGCAGAGCTTAAAAGGAAGGTTTTTAACCTCCCATTGAACATTGTTAAAGTTGAGGCTTGTTTTACTTCATCTGGGAGGCTGTTCCAGATTTTTACTGCGTGAAACTTAAACGCTGCTTCACCCTGTTTAGTTCGACGAGCAGAAGGCCTGTCCCAGATGTTCTCAGAGTCCGAGGAGGTTCATAAGCAACTAGCATATCAGAGATATATTCTGGTGCTAAACCATTAAGAGACTTGTAAACCAGCAGTGCTGTTTTAAAGTCTATTCTCTGAGCAACATGAAGCCAGTGCAGAGATTTTAAAACTGGCGTGATGTGGTTGTACTTCCTGGTTTTAGTGAGAACCCGAGCAGCCGCATTCTGAATAAGCTGCAGCTGTCTTAACCCTCGTTTTGAGAGACCAGTGAGCAGGCCGTTACAGTAATCTAACCTGCTGGAGATACAAGCATGGATAAGTTTCTCTAAGTCTGGTTGAGACATCATCCCTTTGACTCTGGAAATGTTTTTAAGGTGATAAAATGCAGATGATGTAATTGACTTAATGTGACTGTGGAAATTCAAGTCTGAGTCCATGATGACCCCTAGATTTCTAACCTGATTTTTACATTTTAGAGAAAGAGACTCGAGGTGACTGCTAACACTTTCTCTTTGTTTCTGTGGCCCAAAGATGATTAGTTCAGCCTTGTCTCTGTTCAGTTGGAGAAAATTATTTTGCATCCACGTGTCAATCTGTTTGATGCAGTGACTTTGCTGCGTATTAACTGGCCTAAAGGAAGAATGTAGAGATTGAATAATAGAGGTCCCAAGATAGACCCCTGTGGAACCCCACATGTCAGGGCCATTTGGTCTGATACACAGTTACTAACCAAAACAAAGTACTTCCTGTCTTCAAGATAGGACTGAAACCATTTAAGAGCAGTTCCAGAGATACCTATCCATTCCTCTAATCTTTGTGACAGGATTTCATGGTCCACTGTATCAAACGCAGCACTCAAGTCCAACAGAACTAAGACAGAGACTTTGCCTGGGTCAGTGTTCATACAGATGTCATTTGTGACTTTGATAAGTGCAGTCTCAGTGCTGTGATGGGGCCTGAATCCTGACTGAAAAGGATCAAAGCAGTTGTTAAGTAATAGAAAGTCATTAAGTTGCTGATATGCAACTTTTTCCGATGACTTTTCCTAAAAATGGCAGGTTTGATATGGGCCGATAGTTGTTGAGCACTGTAGCAGCAGTTCATCCAGCAGGTGGATGAACTCCGGCTCGAGACAGTTTTATAATTGTTCTGTCATTAATGGGTATAAAATGTGTTAACCCAACCAAGTGTCTCCTAAGTGGCTGCAGTGTTTTATGCCCTTTGGACTATATCGCATGTTTAATGCCTTAAACATTGTTGTTGAAAAACAATGCAAACTCATTGCATTTAGTGGTGGAAACTAGTTCTGGAGGAAATGGAGTTGGAGGGTTTGTTAATCTGTTTACTGTAGCAAACATGACACCTGAGTACCTCGTCCTAATCACTTTAACCTCAGGAGCAATGGTGTCCATAACATTTAAAACACCTGAAGTATAACAATTCAACAAATCATTAACTTGACCTGATTAAGCATTTTCAAACCTGATTGCCTCCATAAACTGTGTCCTGGTGTTATCATTAATGTGTCTCTTCTGTACAACAGTAAGTCCAACAGCAACTTTTGGAATTATGGACAGATGGAAAAAGACACAAGCATGATCAGATAGAGCAACATCAATCACAGTGACATCTGAAATAAGAACACCTTTAGTAATGACCAGGTCCAGAGTGTGACCTCTGTCATGGGTAGGCTCATTAACGTGCTGACAAAGACCAAAAGTATCAAGAATAGTAGAAAGTTCTTTGGCATTTCTGTCACAAACATTATCCACATGCACATTAAAATCACCTGATATGACTATTTGTTCAAATTCTGTGCAAATAACCGAAAGCATTTCAGTAACTCATCAATAAAATCATGACATTGTTGGGGTGGTTTGTAAAGAACTACATATAAAATGGATGGAGAAAACCTCAACTCTATTTTGAATGACACATACTCAAATGATGAAAACTCTCCAAGTGATAGCTTCTTATTATCTCTAAAAAAGGCACATACACCACCTTTTGGTTTTCCTGTATTTTGGATAAAAATGTGAAATTGGATGGGGTGGATTCAATAAGGACCGCATTTCCAGTCTTGCTGTCTAACCGTGTTTCTGTTAAAAACATAAAATCAAGCTTTTTTTAAGTTATAAAATCATTAATTAAAAAAGATTTGTTTCCCAAAGACCTGACATTGAACAGTGCAAGTTTTAAGTCCGTTTGAGCAGGACCTGACTTTATCTGTTTGCAGGGGATTTGAATCAGATTTGTCTGATTAGACAATCTAACTGTTATTCTCTTCTTCAATCTGCGACTGTTGACTGTAGTTATGGAGCTAGGAGGGAGTGTTCTCTCCCAGGGCCTCAGGTTGATAAGTGGTTTATTATGACAAAAAGTCCTGGAACAGCAGAGGCCCTCAGTGTCCTAATCACTGATAGTAGCCTTGATGCTAGTCAAGGCTTTTGGATCTGGTCTGGGAGGAGGTGGAGGGCGTCTGACAGAGGTGCATTGGACTCTAGGTGGAGAAGTGGTACTCCTGGGTGGTTTTGGGGGTGGTGTTTTAAGGGATGACAGTACCCGTGACCTGGCCAAGATAGGTGTAAGCGGTATCATTTTAATTCCAGATTTTACCAAAATTTCCAGGTGATCTGGAAATCCCATTGGTGAATCCGGGGATGGGACAGAGATGGTGAGGTCCGCAGAAGGTGTTGATGTTACTGGGGGGGTCTAGGGTCTTATTGGAGGGGTCCATTTCAGTGGTGGAGGTGTTGATGGTGTCATTGTCAGAGGAGGATCATTGGCTGGGTGAGGCAGGAGTGCTTTTTTCATTCAGTGGCTGAGGACCCTTTCTTTGTTCAAGAGGGCGCCCAGAACCATTTAGGTGTCTCAGGGAGTGCAGGAGATTATCCGTTAGCCTCCTGACCCCTCCCCTGTTTAGATGTGGGCCCTTTCCAGGTCGTCACGTTGCCAAAACAAGTTAAAGTTATCAATGAAGTGTACTCCTCTTGTCTCACAGGCCTTGGACAGTAAAAAGCAATGTAAAAAGTTGATCATAAAATCATTGGCTAAATGTGGAGATAACTAAAAAAATAAAAATAAAGCTTGTATGAGCAAGCAGAGGAGGTCTGCACTCTTCAGAAGCAGGAAGCAAGTAAAGCCATTCTGCCGAAAAGAATGGGCAAAATTCATCCAACAATGTCCAGGTCTGATCCACAGCTACAGGAAGCGCCTGGTTGAGGTTATTGCTGCCAAGGGGGGTCAACCAGTTATTAATTCTAAGGGTTCACTTAGACTAAGATGAAGATCAGATCATGTTTTAAGACAAATTTATTCAGAAAACCATGACATTCCAAAAGGTTTAAATATTTTTTCTTGCCGCTGTAATTTGCCTACCTACTGTAGATGCTCTGTCTGCTCTATATACTACAAAACATCAACTTTCATAGCATTGTCAGAATTGTTGCTTTGTAGCCCTGTTTCTGAGATTATGATGACATTAGGATTGTAGTAAGACACCCATACAACATCACTCGACACCAGGCTCCTTATATTAAGATTAATAACCTTTAAACCCTTAGCTGACTCCAATTTTATGTACCAAAAATACAGAGACAGGTCATAGTGATTTAGTTAAGTGGAGGCAGGAATTGGGAGCGAGTAAGATAAAAAAGCAAAAACAGTCATACAAGAACACACAAAGACAAACAATACTCCCTATAAAGAATTATTGAGTTACATCTGTCCAGAAGTGGAGATGCTTCAGAATTAATATTCCTACTGTGTTTGGCATTGTTTGGTGACAAATAGTAGCACATCATAGTTTGTCTTTCACTGTTAAAACCTTGGAGTTATCTTATAGTCAGCATGGGTCAGTCAGTACGTTTACATGCAAGTAGAGAAAGTCAAATTTCTGCCTCACTCCAATTATAATGTGAACACCTTACTCTCATTCTTGTATGTCTAAATTTTTATCCTGGTTAAATAAAGGTAAAAAAATTGGAGTCATTCATTCATTGTCGGATTTCTACTGCAAGTTTACGGCTTACTCCTAATAAGGCCAGACAAAAGCTCTGAGCAGTTCCAGAATCAGACAGGGGCACACAGTAAAACACATGAAGAACTGTCTTTATAGAGATATTATTTTTAGAGCAGAGACACATATTGAGTTACGCTACCAAATGGAATTTTGTTTTATGATTATTTTGGTCCGTCATGTTGTAACCATTTAAAAAGGAAACACTAGTCTACTGTAGTGGTGCAGTTGCAGAGTAAAGAACATTTTTTATAACTCAAAATTAAATGTTAACGTTGATATTAATTAATGACGTTCTATTGTCAGTCATGCATGTAAACTCAACAAAGTGAGAATTCCCACAAGCCATGTTGAAATACAGTATGATTGTAATAACACATGCTTTTGACTATAGGGATATATTACACACACAGAGACAGGTTCTATTGAGCTGCTAAAAGAACACTTCCCCTGGAGCAGCAACATCAAACACTTTCCCTGCTGAGCTTAAACAAGCAGCCTGCTATATTCAGCAGAAGTCTACCAATGCCCTTTCACCCGCAGGCCATCAATGACATGCATAAAATTGGAAGGGTTCCATTTTTTACAGTTGAGCTGATGGTGTTTCCACATGAGTTGGTGAGGACATCTACACTCTCCGCTAGAGACTGCAACATGTGCAATATGGCAGCGGTCCCCAACCTTTTATGCCCCACGGACCGGTTCAATGTCAGACAATATTTTCACGGACCGGTCTTTAAGGTGTGGCGGATAAATACACAAATTACAATGATACAAGCAGCATAAAAACTGTAATATTTTCTAAATATATTGTGTTTTTTAAGTGTTTTTTAATGCAGGGTGCTTGGTCTCCAAGTGGCGAAGCAGTTTTGAAGGCTTCATTGCCTCATAAGAGAGCCGGTCGCCGCATATTGTGCAGAGCGGGTTTGGTGCATGGGAATCACCTGTCGCTATAAATCCATATTTTAAGTAGGATGTGAAGTAGGAGTTTTAAATGTAGCTTACTTTGTCTTGGAAGTCATATGCTCTTCTTCTGTCTCCTCACTTCTTTTCCCCTTTGCGAAGAAACTTTCCGAAGACGTTTGTTTTTACTCTTTTTGCTAGCTTGGGGGTAACGTAACGTATTACATGACCGGGACAAGCGCCAAGAGTGACGGATGGAATAGAGGGAATCCGGTCATTTTTCAAAATAAAACATCGTTCAGACTCAGATAATAAATAAAACGGAAATAATATAAGTTATTTAATCTTTCTCTTCGACCTGGTACCAATTGACCCACGGCCCGGTACCGGTCCACGTCCCGGTGGTTGGGGACCCCTGCAATATGGCATTCAACTTGGATTGAATAATAGTGTGAGAACTAAAGTCACATAATTAACCTCAATTAACTCTGTGCTGTCACTGTCATTTCTAATTTGTGATTTTTAAGCAAAGTGTTTGAAATTACTTAAACATGGACCCCATGTCTAATAATGTTATCTGACAGTATCATATCAACAGGCCTTAGCTAAATAAAAATAAAATCTCAGAAAGATGCACAAACCTCAGAAGGTCATCCACAACCTGGGTGGGAGGAGGGGGATTGGCTGAAGGGAACAGAGGACTGGAATGCACAGGTTTCAGCTGAGAGACATGGAAACTTGGATAAATCTTCAGAGAGGAAGGCCACTTCAAGCGCACAACAGTGGGATTGATATTCTTTTTTGTCTTAAATGGCCCAATATAGCGGGGCGCAAGTTTCTTTGACTCTTTCTTTAGTGGAATGTCCTTGGATGACAGCCAAACTTTCTGATCTGGAGGGTAATCCAGAGCAGGAGTCTGGTGTCTGCAGAGCACAGAAAGTCAGCACGTGCTATCCTCCAAATGCAGCAACATCGTTGGATATAGTCCTTCACTGACGCACATTAAAAAAATAACATATTGGTGACAGAAGAGTCAAGCAAGCTGTGTGCATATTCCACCCAGGGAAGATGAGTGTTCCAAGGGTTTTGGGTAGCAACACAGCAAAGTGTAGCCTCAAGGTCCTGGTTCGCCCTCTCACACTGGCCATTAGTCTGCAGATGAAAACTTGAAGAGACACCCACCCTGGCCTCCATGGTCTCACAAAAACTTCTTCAAACTTTAGAAATTAACTCCAGTCAGAAACTAAAACAAATGGGATCCTGTGAATCTGGAGGACATGTTGAACTAACAAATCTGTTGTCTCTTGAGCCGCGGGGAGTTTTGGCAAGGCGACAAAATGAACTGTCAAACAAACAGGCAGTTAGGGGGTCCATTACCTGGGTCCGATTGAACTTGTTGAGCCTTCCATACTACTGATCCAATCTCGGCAATAGGCAATGGATGCAACCATACAGGATGTACAGGAGTAATGGTTTTGGCTTTGTCCAGAGAAACTGCAAAGGTAAACTGGCGGGAGACAGCATCGCATTTAATGTTTTTTGGAACCAGGATGATTAGGCGGCAACTTGACTTGAGTTCTGAATGAACCCGGTTAGAAGTTTGCGAAGTCTATGAACCGTTGGAGCCTTTTCAGGTTGTCTGGTTGAGGCCAACCTGCCTGGCAACTGCCTGAATCTTTGCTGGAACCGGTTCCACCTGCCCACTGCTGATGATGTATCCCAGAAAACTAACCGATTGTACATGAAATTCACACTTTTCAGCTTTGAAAAAAAGTTTGTTCTCAAGCAGCCTTTGGTGAACCTGTCAAACATGGCGGACATGCTCCTCAGAAGAGAGAGAAGTAATCAGTATATCATCAAGATAAACAAAAAAAATTAATTCTGGAATTCCCTCAAGATGTCATTAACATGCTTAACAAGATATTCGAAGTGACCCAGAGGTGTGTTAAATGCTGTTTTCCACTCACTCCCTCGCAGATTTAGACAAGATGGTGGGGTCATGCAGAGGTTGAGAAGCGGAGTCATTCAAGAAGTGGATATTTATTTTTCACTGACTGGTGAGCCCCGTCTTTTGGCTGGGAGGGGCAGGAAATGGCCCATCAGATCACAGTAAATACGTTCACCAGCCCTTATCCTGTGGAGTCGTTAAGTAGATGTAAGTCTGTCTCATCCAAGTTGCATGGGCTCATTGATAGCAGAGGTTTGGACTGGCTGACCTGAGGTGTTTGAAGTGGTAGGTGCTGATGGCAGGAAAGTGAGTGCGAGACAACGGTGTAATTGGGCGGGTGTTTCTCTTTCTTTGGCGTTCTCATAGTTGGTTGTCCAGACAAATTGCTTTGGAGATGAGGGAGTCAAGGTTTTCAGAAGTCTTTTAAAGCCAACTCATACTTAAGTTGCTCAGACAATCCATTTACAAAAACTGCCTGCAGTGCTAAATCATCCCAACCAAACTCAACTGCCAACATTCTGAACCTAACAAAATATTCAGCCACATTACTTGAGCCCTGGTGAATTGAGGGAAAGCGTTTGGATGCCGTCTTACCCTAGACAGGATGATCAAAAATCTTCTTAAGCTCACAACATTTCATACTTAGTACAGATCTCAAAGTTATTTTGCCATATAGAAGTGCTTACTACTCACTTATTTCACTGGGCTTTTCCAGGATAATGAGCGATTGGCCACATCGTAGATATCTTTAAGTACATAATGAAATTATTTGTGTAAATCATGAAATCTATTATTAATTTATTTATTTGATTGGGACATGTTAAATGTATGTTTTTCTTAATAAAAACTCTCCACCTTATCCCTCATAGATTTCTTCATATTTGCCGCATTGTCATGCAAAATTACGTGGACCTTTTGCTTGTCAATTTCCCAGTTAGGCTCAACCCAGCTCGTCTTCGGATGGGTTGCCTAGATAAACTGGCTGTATTGTGTCGGGTGTTTGTTTTTGCGGTGCCGTATCAGGTTTGTTGTGTTAAATGTAGCCCTTTCCTTTCCATCGCTTGCAATCCCAAGTTTGCATATCTCACAGTTTGCTATGACAATGTTGTTGTCATCAACTTTATAATGCATCCAGACCGCAGATATTCTCGTGCTTTCCGCTTCAAACTGCGTCCATGTTCTACGGCATTTAAACCAATAGCGTCTCTGCAACAAAAAGTGATGTCATGCCGCACGCGTTCCTGTTTCTGTGTGAAGTCAAAAGGGTCTAACTCTGTGCCACCGCATAACTATTGATGTGAAAAAATAATGAGAATATACATATATATCTGACTCAGATATATATGTGTATTCTCATCGAGTCCTGATCGGGAAGTACCGTCCGATTCCGATCAAGTCTGAAATCACGTGATCGGGCCCGATTTCCGGTTACGTGATCGGATCGACATCCCTAATACGATGTGACTTCAAAATGTGTGCTCAGTTACAATTTATACGCTCGTGATAACAGCTTTTCTTGCTACAAGATCATTTCTGAGCTCTCAGTTTCTGCGCTTTCTAGCTCTTTTATCTCCAGCAGGTTAGATTACTGTAACGGCCTGCTCACTGGTCTCTCAAAACGAGGGTTAAGACAGCTGCAGCTTATTCAGAACGCGGCTGCTCGGGTTCTAACCAAAACCAGGAAGTACAACCACATCACACCAGTTTTAAAATCTCTGCACTAGCTTTCTGTTGCTCAGAGAATACACTTTAAAACAGCACTGCTGGTTTACAAGTCTCTTAATGGTTTAGCACCAGAATATATTTCTGACATGCTAGTTGCTTATGAACCTCCTCGGACTCTGAGAACATCTGGGACAGGCCTTCTGCTCGTGCCCAGAGTTAGAACTAAACCTGGTGAAGCAGTGTTTAAGTTTTATGCAGCAAAAAACTGGAACAGCCTCCCAGATGAAGTAAAACAAGCCTCAACTTTAACAATGTTCAAGGGGAGGTTATAAACCTTCCTCTTTAGCTCCGCCTACATTACAATCTAAAGTGTTTTTATCTGCACTCTTATTTTAAAATGTTTTAAATTTTTCTTATGTTTCTTAATCTAAATTTTGTAAATTGTCTTTTATTCCTGTAAAGCACTTGCCTTGCCTTGAATTGCCTCTTCCCCTGTGCTTGTTTGTATTGTGAGTGCGCTCTCATAAAATGGAGAGAGCTAAATAACGCCATAATGACTCCGTAGACAACAATCAACATGCAGCCACATTGCCTGTTCCCTGTCAAAAGCTACACTCGATGCTGCGTAGCATTACGCTATGGGGGGAACATTCTTTGTGTGACCGGTTGTGAAGCACGTGTGTCAAACACGCCAAGAATTGGCTCATTATACCTCTGTTGGTGACGCAGCTCATCAGCGGCAGCTGTGTGATTGCGCGCACCTGAACAGAGGGTATAATAACACATGACGCGGGAGCGTCTTCAGGTTTCTTTGTCTTCAGATCGCATTGTGTGAAGTGTGAGCAAACCTACTCTCTGTGCCAGTACGAAAATATATAAAATAATAAATACAAAAGTATCATGGCTGGGTTCAGTAAGAAATGTGTTCCTCCGTAACAGAGGCATATTGCTGACGATGATCAGCATGAATTTTGTTTTGACTGTTGATCTGGCTGAGGCGCAGGCATCAGATCCTATGTCCTCGCGCTCACCAGATGAGGCAGACACCGGCTCTGTGCTCGGGCGGGCGCTTCCCATGAGCACGTCGATTAAGCCTCATCCCTGGCTTCTGGGGGCGCCGCAGCCTCGGAGTGCTCTTCCGCCTGACGCGGCGTTTGAGGAGCTGCTCATGGTGGTTACAGGAGCAGTGGCGAGGCTGGGTGTTGGGTGGCCTCGGGGCAGGGCACCCTAAATTATTTTGGGTTGCCCTGCTCCTGAGGCCACTCAGTATTCAGTTTAGAGTATTTAATACTCTGAACTGGATGACAGGTTTCTGTCAGGTGGCCAGGGGAGGGATCACAGCGCGGTCTCTCCTTCTTCGGGGACCTCCATGAGGAGCTGGCACGCTCATGGAATAAGCCCTATTCGTCCCGTGTTTTTGTGCCTTCGACGCCGATTTATATCGACTATCGTGGCGCAAAGGTGCGGGCTATGGGTCGATGCACCAGGTGGAATGCGCGGCTATCTCTCCCCGGGACATCGTCCTCCCTAAGAAAGCCTACACTCCCCAACAAGCCATGCCGGTTCACGTCATCACTGGTGGGGAAGGCTTTCCAGGTGGCGGGTCAGGCTGGTGCAGCACTGCACACCATGGCGGTTTTGCAGGCATACCAGGCTGAGCTGCTCAAAGATTTGAGCACAGGGGTTCTGTGGACGGGACGCGTTTTCTGAGCTATGCCGTGCCACAGACCTCTCTCTCAGTGCAACTAAGCAGACGGCCCGCGCTATTGGGCTCCATGTCTGCTTTGTCGACGGAAAGACATCTGTGGCTTAACCTCACGGGCATCAAAGAGAAGGACCGCGCCTTCCTCCTGGATGCACCCATCTCGCCTTCCGGTCTTTTTGGCAACGTGGTGGACTCCGTCGCCACTAAGTTCCGCGAGGCTAAACGCTACGAGGAGGTGTTTGTGAGGTTCCTTCCTCGCCGTGCTCAGCAGCCGGGACCGTCAGCCACCCTGTCCCGGCCAGGTCCAGCCCCTTCCAGAGAAAAGCGGGCTGCCCAGAAGGAGAGTGTGGCGAATCGTGCCCCCTCGTAAGGACTGGGAGCGGATTCTCGCTGCTCAAAAGAGAACGGACCTGCGGAATGTTATCTCCGCCAAGAAGCAGAGGCCCTGAAATTGGCGCACCCATGGCCGCGGGGGCGTGCTCCCACCGGGTGGGGCGCAACAAAATCCAAGAGAGTCTAAAGACTCCATGTCGACACCCTCAGGAGTCTGCTGTTTTTTCTCCGCCACCACTGGCATTCGGGAGCAGCAGTCTCCAGCGCATTGTAAGTGTCCGGCCGTCTCCTGCCTTGGTTCAGGACGGCGGGTGTCTTACATCCCCCCCCAAAAACCGACGTGCCAAAACTACTGCCCCTTTCGGAGAAACTGGCAGCATGGATGCTCCTGCCAAATATCTCCCCGTGGGTAATAAGGACTGTGGCCAAAGGCTACAGACTTCAGTTCGCCAATCGTCCTCCGGCGTTTCAACGGCGTGGTCTCCACTTCCGTGAAACCGAACGAGCCCATGTATTGACACAGGAACTGCAGGTTCTGCTGGACAATGGGGCCATAGAACGTGTTCCCCACCAGACAGACAATCCGGGTTTTACAGCCGGTATTTTCTAGTTCCGAAAAAAGATGGGGGGCTGCGCCCGATTTTAGACCTTCGCGGGTTAAACCGCTACCTCAAAGCATTAAAATTCAAAATGCTCACAATAAAAATGATTGTGTCCCAGATCCGATTAAGCGACTGGTTTGTCACCATCAATCTAAAGGACGCGTATTTTCACATAGAAATCCTGCCACAGCACAGAAAGTTCCTGAGGTTCGCTTTCGGGAGCGAAGCGTACCAGTATCGGGTTCTTCTGTTCGGCCTGGCCTTGTCACACCGTACATATACAAAATGCACGAATGCATCCTTGGCTCCTTTGCGACTCCAGGGCATCCGCATTTTGAATTACATAGACGACTGGCTGATATTAGCTCAGGTTCAGGAGCTAGTGCTTCGACATCGGGACGTTGTCCTAGCTCATCTCGACTCTCTAGGCTTGAGACTCAACGCCGAGAAGAGCGTTCTCGGCCGCTCAGAGGACAACATATCTAGGGGTTGTTTGGGACTCAACCGAGATGCAGGCACATCTGTCTCCTGCACGTGTCAGGTCCATTCTAACTACCCTGAAAGCTATCAGGCTAGGCCAGGAAGTGACTGTGCACTTCTTTCAAAGAATATTGGGTCTCATGGCATCTGCATCCACGGTAATTCCTTTGGGCCTTCTGCACATGAGACCGTTTCAGCTGTGGCTCAGAGCCAGGGGGTTTCATCCAAGGGCCAACCCCCTGAAGCAAATAAGGGTTACGCGCCGAGGGCTTCGTACCTATCTATGTGGTTCAGACCCCAGTTTCTCACTTTGGGTCCCACCCTAGGTCCATGTTGTCGTCCGCATGATGCTAACGACAGATGCATCCTCACGGGCTGGGGCGCGGTCTTAGATGGCCGTCCAGCCCAAGGGATATGGAGAGGCCATCTTCTCGCATGGCACATCAATTGCCTCGAGATGAAGGCTGTATTTCTGGCCCTGAAATACTTCCTCCAGCAGCTAAGGGGCTACCATGTCCTAGTACAAGTAGACAGCACAGTGGTGGTCTCTTACATAAATCGTCAGGGCGGACTGCGTTCGTGCCGCTTGAACAAGCTAGCGCAGCAGGTGCTGCTTTGGGCTCAGGACAAGTTCCTGTCCTCAGGGCGATTTATATCCCGGCGCATGAATGTGGGAGCAGATTTATTGTCCAGACAGGCTGTGACACATGGGGAGTGGGAACTCCACCCGAGGTAGTGAGCCAAATCTGGGAAAGATTTTACGAAGCAGAGGTGGACATCTTTGCTTCACAGCAGACAGCACAATGTCCCTCTACTTCTCTCTGACTCCTCCAGCTCCCTGGGTCTGGAGGCAATGGCCCATGTGTGGCCCAGACTGCGCTTTATGCATTTCCCCGGTGGCTCTGCTCCCGGGAGTCCTGGCGAAGGTCCGTCCAACGGGGTCGCCTCTTACTAGTAGCGCCCGTTGGCCAACCAGAGTGTGGTTCTCAGACCTAATATCTCTCCTCGACGGCTCGCCATGGGCGATTCCGACCAGGAGGGATCTCCTTTCTCAGGCACAGGGGACAGTGTTTCATCCCCGGCCCGAGCTCTGGAACCTTTACGTCTGGCCCCTGAGGGGGACCATTTAAGAGATGTCGGGCTTCCAGCCCCTGTTGTAGAGACTATTCTGAGCGCTAGGTCTCCTCTACTAGGAGAGCCTATGCCTGCAGATGGCGTGTCTTTGATGCCTGGTGTGCTACACATCATGCAGACCCAGTCCACTGCCAGATTGTTTCAGTGCTGGAGTTTCTGCAGGACAAACTGTCCTCGGGCACTAATCCTAGCACACTCAGGGTTTTCGTGGCCGCCATTTCGGCTTGCCACGCCCTGATTGCGGGGTTGAGACCCCAAACTAGAGCTAGAGTTCCTTCCTGGGACCTAGCTATAGTGCTGGAGGGCTTAGTAAGCACTCCTTTTGAACCACTGGAGTCAGCGTCTGTCAAGTTTCTGACTCTAAAGATGGTTCTTCTGGCGGCCATTACCACTCTCAAGAGGGTTGGAGATTGCAGGCTCTGTCAGTTTCGCCGCCTGCCTAGACTTTGCTCCTGGGCTGGTCAAAGCCATTTTGCATCCTCACCCTAACTATCTTCCAAAAGTTCCATTTTCGACCTTAAATCCGGTCATTCTTGAAGCCTTCTGTCCTCCGCCATTTATAACACCGAGCAGGAGAGACTTCACTTACTGTGTCCAGTACATGCCCTCCAGACTTATGTCCACCGCACTAGCCAGTGGCGTAAGTCCGAACAGCTGTTTATATGCTACGGGGCTGAGTGCTGGGGTTGCAGCTACCAGACAAACTATATCACGTTGGGTGAAGGATGCCATTGCCCTGGCCAATGACGTGCGCGGTCAAACTTCGCCCATTGGTGTGAGGGCTCATTCTACTAGAGGGGTTGCAGCTTCAACAGCTCTAGCAAAAGGTGCCCCTCTGCAGCAAGTTTGTGATGCGGCAGGCTGGTCCTCCCCACACATTCATCAGATTCTATAGCTTGGATGTTCATGCTACTCAGGGCTTGCATGTCCTTGAGTCATCATCCCAAAATTGTGTTTGAGACCTCTTTTGTGTTTGTGCACACTTCACAACCCGAGGGGTCCAGACACTTACAGTGCGGCGCGTTGGTATTCTCGTTCCCCATAGGCGTAATGCTACGCAGCATCGAGTGTAGCTTTTGACAGGGAACGCCTCGGGTTACTTGACTGTAACCCTGTTCCCTTAAAAGCGGAACGAGATGCTGCGCTGCAATGCCGCACTGGGCGTGTCCGGGCGCTCTTCAGACAAAGTTGACCTGAAGACGCTCCCGCGTCATGTGTTATTATACCCTCTGTTCAGGTGCGCGCAATCACACAGCTGCCGCTGATGAGCTGCGTCACCAACAGAGGTATAATAAGCCAATTCTTGGCGTGTTTGACACACGTGCTTCACAACCGGTCACACAAAGAATGTTCCCCCCATAGCGTAATGCTACGCAGCATCTCGTTCCCGCTTTTTAAGGGAACAGGGTTACAGTCAAGTAACCCGAGACGTTCTCCCTTCTATTATTAGTGACATGATTGTGGCATTAACATAAGTGTAATATTTTGCTATTGATGGATATGTGACCAAGACTGCAACCCCCAGATGTTTATAATGCATTTGTCAGACCATGTTAGGGATGTTATAGGTACTTATGATTAAGGGGCTTTTAGATCATGTTCCACATCTCACATTGTTATTCTCCAAGCTTGTTTTTTTTATAGCTGAGGGATGCTCACACTGTATGACAGACTAATGAGTGGTCTTCTTCACATCCCCCCTCTTTCTGCCACTGGCAATGAGCATTGCTTCACACTTTGATTATATCTTGTCCTATATTTTGAAGAGGCATACACTGGTGACACTGCAGATGCAGCTTAAAGGGCCCAAGTCCTACTGTTGTATCATTGCACTAGGGATTTCTTTTTTCAATCCAAATTATAAACATTCACAGACTCATTCACTGTTCTCCACTGTATCTGATTTTTTCTTCTAGTTGGGGAAAATGGTTTACACTCCAAAGAGTATATTGTAAAAGCCATTATTAGTGGAAAAAAACAGATGTTATGATGTCATCTACTGTTTATTAGAAGGGATTTTAACAGAAAACCTTAGCTAATCACATGCTCGCTCAAACCGCATAATCCAAAAAGAGCGTTCCCATTGGTCTGCACCGGCTTGTCATATGTTCCAGGAAGTTACATCTACAATCTTACTGGTATCTGAGGAAATAGGTGTCAGATTGACTACAGATTGAGAAAGCAGCCGTTGTTCTAAAAACATTATCATTTCTTATTGCTACAATGTCATTTTCCTATCTCGTCCTCCGGCTGAGCGGTATGAGCCAGGTCTATAAGGCAGAGTTTAATTCAGGTAACCCATGAAAAGGTTTTTTTCCACTGTCCTGGATCCAGGAGAGAAGACATCTGCTACAGTGACATCACACAATTAAAAAGTGATCCTGGAAACGCCCTCAGGTCTACCATACTGCGAGTCAGATTCTGTGAATCATATTTACAATATACTTAGTACTGTGCAAAGCTTACAGCATGCAAAATAATATATAGCTATTGCACTTTTTGGTCTCTTTTATACTTTTCTTGTATATATTATTTAAATAACTAAATAAATAAAGCAGAACACATTGTCACATATTCATTGATAGCCTATATTCTGCGACTTCCTGTTTTTGGGAAAATTATGCCCACGGAGGGTGGCTAGTGTGATGCAGGGCGCAGTGGTAGAGCGGTCGTCCTTCAATCGGAAGGTGGGCGGTTCAATTCCCGCTCTCCCCACAGTCTATACTGTTGTTGTGTCCTTGGGCAAGACACCCACCTTGCTTTGGGGTTCCAGCTGTAACACTGGTGATTGTCGCTTTGACTGAAAGTGTCAACTAAAATTGTAAATGTAACACTGGTGAATGGAAGCTTCATGTAAGTTGCTTTGGATAAAAGTGTCTACTAAATGACTAACTGTAAAATGTATAACAACCGACAATAGGTAAAAACAATATTGCATTGCAACCGAAAGCACATGACCAGTTTAAATAAATGTACAGAAATGTGTGCAATATATATATATATAAATGTACAGATATGTGTACAATATATATATATATATATATATATATTTTTTTAATATATATATATATATATATATACCACACCACAACTATACCACACATTTTCTGCTTCTTTTATACATTAAATTACATTTAACATAGGTTAGGCTGTAGATATCCTATAATTATCTACACCTCATTAAACTAAATTGAAACTAAATTTTTTTTTCTTCCTTTTTTGATCTGTTTTGCTAGGGACATGGAATGTCACCTTGCTGGCAGGGAAGGAGCTTGAGCTTGTGCGGGAGGTTGAGAGATACCGACTAGAGATAGTTTATCTGACCTCTGGCCGTATGTCTTGGATACTCGGGTGAAGAGAGGGGCGGAGCTGTCAACTGATCACCACCTGGTGGTGCGTTGGATCCGATGGTGAGAGAGAAAGCTAGACAGACTTGGCAGACCCAAACGTACTGTGAGGGTCTGTTTGGCAGAGTCCTCTGTCAGAGAGATCTTCAACTCCCACCACAGAGCTTCGACTAGATTCCGAGGGAGGCTGGACACATTGAGTCCGAGTGGACCATGTTCTTACTCCCACTCTCACTTCCCACTCGGAGGTGTGGCCATAAACTCTCTGGTGCCTGTCGAAAAAGGGTGGCCTGTTTCCTTCAGGAGAGCTAGGGGTCTTGAGTGAGGGAAGGAGGGAAGGGGGTGATAGGCGGATTGGTGAAGCTTCTACAGTAATGCAGTCAAAGTACCGGTCTGTCATGGGCGAAGGCAAAGCTCCCGATTTACCTACTCTCACCTATGGTCATGAGCTGTCGGTCATGACCAAAATGAGTGTCTGCAGTGTGGCTGGGCGCTCCCTTAGAGATAGGATGAGGAGCTCAGTCACAGGAACTTAGAATAGAGCCGCTGCTCTTCCACATCGAGAGGTGCCAGCTGAGGGGCTCGGGCATCTGTTCCTGGAAGACCTAGGACACACTGGAGTGACTGTCTCTCGGCTGGCCTGGGTACACTTCGGTATTCCCCTGGAAGATCTGGAGGAAGTGTCTGGGTTGGAAAAGTCTGGCCTATATATATTTTATTTTTATATTATTTTATTATTTTACCTTTATTTATCCTTGATAGTCCCACTGAGATTACAAATCTTTTTTGCAGGGGAGTCCTGGAGTCCTGGCACCATGTGTGGGGGGGAATATTGTACATGTTTTTGGTGGTAGGGGAAACCGAAGTCCCCGGAGGAAACCTAGGCAGAAACTGGAAGAACATTCGAACTCCACACAGTAAGGCCCTGCCCTGGATGGGACTCAAACCCAGGACCTTCTGCTGTGAGGCATTGTGAGTGCTAACCACAATTTGGATGGATGGATAGATGAATGTTTTAAACGCATGCTAGTCTTGTTCTTGGGCATGTAACCATACACAGGCACCTAATAGATTATTATTTTCAGTCACATTAATGCTGGAGCAACTGTTCATAATCTCATATAGATACATCTATTCTATTGTCTATCATATCTAACCATCAAAAACCTAAAAGTGTAATTTCTGGTCAGGTGCATGCTTCTGTACTTATGAGTCTGTCTTTCAAATGCTCTGCAAACAGAAGCACCATCTGTGTAATGTAGCAGTTTTCAATATGGCAAACTCCAACGACTTTTAACACACCACCCGACGAACTCTCAGTGACCTCAGCATTACAAACGTCCACTGCAGTATGCACAGTATGTATATGTGGATAAAAGACAAACGAGAGGATGAGAAAGCAGTGAGCGGTGGATGTGAGCGGCAAGACAGACGCTCCAAATGAGAGTGAGTCAGAGAGAGAGCTGTGAGAAGAGAACCTTTGTACTCCAACTTCAAAAGCATCATGGGAACCACAGGGGATCCAAAGCCCTTCCCTATCACACTCCTCCACTGCTGCGCTCCAATTGGCTGAGAGGGGAATGCAGAGGCAGGCTTTACCTTGACATCACTGCTATTCAACATGAAAGGAAGTAGATGAGAGGAAGAAGCCACAGCACAACTTCAAAAGTTATACCGAGTAAACAGGGATATCCCAACACCACAATATCTGTATACAGCCTACTCCAGAGATAGTAATATGAGTCATGGACTCTGTTACTGATCAACATTCACTAAAATCTTTTGGTCCTTATACCGGGCATAGTAGACTGCTTAAAGGAATAAAGTCATCATATAAATTAGGCCATTTAACTGGACCACTGTCATTGACATTACGTTTCGATATAAAAGAGCTTACAATAAACCTGATTTGTTTGTGTCTTTTAAGCTCAAATAAACTACTTTAGACAAATTGTTATGTGTGTCAGCATGTAAACTGTTGTTAAAGGAAAGAAAAACTCTGATGTTAGAAAACATCAATTTGCAGTTTTTAGGTTGGAAAGTGCTAGCTTGACCAGCTGTTCTAATTTTTTTTTCTGTTATGTGCAAAGAATTAGTCTGGTGGGTTCACATCCTTAAAGCTGCATTACCCAAAAACTCCTTCTCTTCAACTCCCAATCCACACTGTAACCCTCAACAACAGCAACATAGTGAACTGACTGATTATGTATGTACAATGTAGTTACATGTTATTACAGTTTGTTACCAAGCTTCTCCCATGGTACCTCTTAAATGGTCGTCGTGTAAGGGCGCCGCCATACGCCGATTTTACAGCGAAATGAAGTGAATAACTATTGTTTTACTATGGAGTAAAAGCCAAAAGCCCGTATGTAACGGCCATTTTATTGCCCATTCGTAATGACAATATTGGTGAATAGGGGACCAATGGGCGGATATCATCCATATTTATACTATCCATGTTTGTTACACAAGGAGGTAGAAACAATGTAACAGGTGTAGTGTCAAATAATGTGTCACCAAAGTAAGTATCTCCACCTCCTTAAACTTTCTGTAAATGCATTTACAATATTTATCTGCATTTTACTTTGCCTTGGTTTTTGGTACAGATTATAGTATTTTTGGCCACCATTTATGTAATGTTAACAAGCTGTCTTGTTTTGTTCACAAATGATTCATATTATTACATGCTATTGCGTTTTAAAAGTTTGCCTCAAATGCAGGGAAAAAAACAAAAGTAGTTAAAAATAAAAATAAAATTCCTGCCATTCTATTGGTTAATTATTGTTTCTCCTGTGTCACATGAACATAGTGGCTTTATCAGCCCCTGAATGTTGCTATCTTTATCTAAACTGTAAGGCTGCAGTAATTCACGAGAAAAATATAATTGCATATACTGATATTTAATTATATATATTTCACTGACCAATAATAGTCCCTGAGATATTATGAATAGACTCTTTGAAAGCAGAAAGAAAAAGCTTTTGTGTTGTGGTGTGGCTTATGTGTTTTATTTGTTGAGACCTCTGTGCCCGAGTAGACCATACAGATAAGTGTCAATATTTGTACAGGAAGCGTTCAGTGACAAGAGTTGACAGTGAGTGGAGCAGCAGAGACACTCACATGTGGCTGCTCTGGGACCAGACAGTGATGAACACTTCTCTGCTGTACACCCTATCAACCAAACAACCGACCTGCAGTGTTTTCTGGGATTCTCTAGAAAGAGTGCAACAGGCAAGCTGGTGGTGGAGGAAGCACATGCTAAGTAAAACACATGGTATAGTAAAAGTAAAGGAAGATAAGCATTTTGACTTTCAAATGTACTTTAAGTGTAGAAGCATTTGACTCAAATCACATCAGAACATTTGGTTTCAAGACAGAACTGTCCCACACTGAGCACTGTTCTGATTAAAACACAAAAAAGAGGAAAGAAAAGATAAAAAGCAGAAGCCAAATCGATAAAAATTGGTAACATAACACTAATCAATGTAGATGTGTGGAGTAGAAAGTTTAGAGATTTGCTCTAAAATGTAGTGGAAGTCAAAAGTACACTCCGTAAAATTGACCTAAGTAAAAAAGTACAGTAACAAAGATGTTTTACTGTTACGTTCTCCCACAGGTATAAATATATTAAACAGGGTTAAAACGGGATAGATCAATAGACTGTAGGGTATAAACAGGAGATACCTGAAGATACTTCCACACTAGTAGTGAACACTAAATGCTTTTAGGGATGTGGGGAATAAATTAGTCCGTGGGAAGTTGCTGGATATTGAAAGAACACGCTATTTTGTCATTCCAGCTTGAATTGTGTCCAAATCCACTAACATAGATTTGGACGGTTTTGTGAACAATATTTGAGAGAAATAGGCCTTTTGTGTACATCAAAAAAGTCTTAGATCTTTGCGTTCAGCTCATGGAAAATGGGTTGTTGCATTTAAATTTCTGTTCAGTGTATATAGGCGAACATTCCCAAAAGTTATTTTTGTATTTATTCATGTATACATATTTAAAACAGTTTAAAGAAACACAGTCTGTATATACCTCAAAATCTGGAGTCTGAAAATCATAAACATCTGGTGGTTTCTTGACACAAAACAGGGAGACTACAATTTTAAAGTTGTAGTGCTCCTGCTTGTCACATTCTCAGCCGAGTAGCTTTGACAGTAACTCATCACATCAGCCCAAAATACATAACAGTCCTTGTGAGTTTGCAGCAACACCCTACAAAGTTACACGAGACTCATGTTCCGAGCTCAGAGTTTGAGAAGCTACCTCTTAGGTTGCAGGTTTAGGCTGCCCAAATCCAGACTGAGCCAATACAAGATGATTAAAACCTCATTTCTACTGAGTCTAAGTATATTTCTATCCACAGAGCTCTTGTCTCATGTTGTACCATAGATGTGGACTGTCACCACATGTTGGAGGAGCACTTAACCAGGCAGTGCTCTTGAATATGGATGTACTGAAACAATGATGGGATGAGAGTCTTAGCTCCAGGCTAGTCTTCATCCAGTGAGCAAACTGACTGTTACACCTCGTTTTCCAAAATAGTGCACACAAAAAACTTCTGGACATACTCTAAGAAATTATGTTATGTGCTGCAGTGTTACTTTTTACTATTATCTAGGTTAGCAGCAAAATCAAAAATCTGTTATAACTGGGTATTGCCTTCCAACTGTAATGCCCTGAAAACATTACTGCTTTGCTGAAATATTGTCACTGTGGTTTATATAGGCCTGAAGTGACTCATTAATATTCATCTTCCACACAGCTTCTTGTAGATAACCTCAGGGCACTCACGTCTCCAAACTATACTCCAATCATTACTTTTTCTTTGTAGCTTCACTTTCACTTGTGGTGGGTGGGATAAACTACATCCCCACGTTCTCCATATATAAGTTCATTACCACCAAATGTCACCGCAGACCCACCTCACCGCAGCTGTAAAAAATTCTGAAAATATTTTCTGCTTGTCTGATATTAGCTAATGCATAACACCTCCATGTGTCTACAGATGTAGTGGCGTCTAATTTCCCAATTCTCTAATTTACCACTTGCCCTTAGCCCTACCCCTTGGCCCTCCAAAGAAAGAGGTAAGGGGTAGGGCTAACGGTAAAGACTGCCCCTAAGAATTGAGACACCACACCTGTAGAGGCATAGATGTACAGTACTTGGACGTTCCAACATGACAATGATCCAAAGCACAAGGCCAAGTCGACCTGTCATTGGCTACAGCAGCATAAAGTGAAGGTTCTGCACTGGCCATCTCAGTCTTCTGACCTCAGTATCATTGAGCCACTCTGGGGAGATCTCAAACGTGCAGTTCATGCAAGACAGCCCAAGAATTTACAGGAACTGGAGGCTTTTTTCCAAAAAGAATGGACAGCTTTAGAACTGGACTATGTAAACTTTGATCAGGGTCATTTGGGTATTTTCTGTTGTCATTATGATTTAAAAAGAGTAAACACAATTGTTTGACAGTAAATGGCTTCACCCAACCACTAACTATGAGTGAAAAAAGGTTTATGTTATTTTTCATATTCTCTGAAAAATGGCCAAAAAAAAATCACAAATCCTGCCAGAGTATGAGCACAACTGTATATCATTTTTAGTATTTTTTATCTATTCAGAAAAAAGAAGACTTTTGTAAGGCTTGACTCTGTTTGTAATGTAGTCATACAAATAATTGACCATCTACATAACTCGACACAACTTTTTTATTTATTAAATTAGGAAACTTAATTTAGAATACTTTTGTTGTAAGTTTTAAGCCAATATCACTAACATTATAATAGTCATTTCTGTTATTACTTGAGTATTATGCTATAAACATTATAATATTAAATAATAATCATTTCTGTTTTTAACTCAGCCTTAACAGAACTTAACAGAAAAAGACAACTAACAGCACCAGGATTAGTAATTACATTAGCAAATGTTTCTATTGTTTTTGAATCCTTCTGCTTTTTGCAATGAAACCAAATGCTTCATGCCACATAAAAAAACACATAAAAGACATATCTAGTCTTATGTGAGCTTTTGTCACAGTCGAATGCCAATATCCAGAAAGTAGTTAACTCTTTTTATGACATTTTTATTTAAAAGCAGTTGTTTCCCCTATAAGCCATAACTCATCTATTTTCAGTACATTATCAAGTTGCTGGCCCTGATGAATACCGCTAAATATACAATCAGGCTTGTTTCTCAGATATCTATTTTCAACATTCATATGTCTGACTTTGGCTCAGCATGGAATCCTGCTTCCGCTTCTGCTCCACTCAACTCAGAAATGTATTTATTGCAAGGTCTAGACAGGCCTTGTGTTACATTTAGAAGAGTTTTTCATTTAAAAAAACAAAAAATGGCGTATCTCTAACTCATTCCCTATTTTTAACTCACACTAACTTTAAGTAAACTTTACCCTGATCTATCCAATACCAAACAAGCCGTAAAACATATTCAGTTGTATTTTGTCTATGCCAACAAAAGTGACCAATCTAAGCTGGAAAATAGGAGGATGCATTGAAAAATAACTAAACTATAAAAGTTGACAGTGAAGCAGAAATGCTGAATATAGCAATGCGAGAGAAAAGCCCTGGTTGAGCTCATCCTTGGTCCCCATTCATTACTCCAGTTAGTGGAGAGGGACGGAGGGATGAGGGCTAGAGTCAGAGAGATGCCGAAGACAGGCCCAAAAATAAAGGAAGGAAGGAACTAATGAGTACTCAGGTTTGCTCGGTTGCTGTGGCAACGTGCCGGCTCATTGCTCTAGGCCGAACATCTAATGAACAACACAGAGACATGCATTTCTATAGCGGGCATTTGCTCTATATTTAGAATTTATTTAATAAAATGCAATGTAAAGTGAAAAATGTGTAAATCAAATGACTGTACAAAATGGGATATTGTTATGGTCAATATAGTCATATGACCCAATCTGTGCAAATACTATTATGCCAGAGGCAAAAGGCAAAATAGGCCACTGTCGGGAGTCATTGTTAGCCGCAGGCAGCTGCAAGCACTAGCATTAAGGCAATCTTCAGAATAACCTCCAAGAACTCTACCATAAGTTACTGCTAAGGACATTTAACATTTAATTTTCCCTAAGCCATTGTTTAAACCAGACGTTTAAAGCAGCACCAAAGTCAGTCCTAACACAAGGGGACCTGGAGAGTTGCAATAATTACCAATACTACTGACAACTAATACTCATTCTGGAATCTTTGTGGACCCCCAAAGGGCGTGTATCTGTAGTCTGTGTCAGTCATGTAGCAACATTGGGAGCACTATGCTGGTACATTAGCTGCAAGCACACAGAGAAAACAAGTGAACTAAAAACAACTCTTTTAAAAGAAAATTGAATATCGCAAGTTATTTCATTATCACAATGTTCAATAAAGGTAATGCAATTATGATGTAACATAGTGCAACTTTTCAATAGCTGCTGTTAACGGCTTCTTTTGCACTGCCACCTCTGTTGTGGTAAGTTTGATTGATACAAATTCAAGCCTGTTGTCAATGTTATATATTTTTCTATTATTTCATGTCTTGTAACACTGAGGTGAATAAGAAACAACTCCTCTCCTCCTCTGTATGTCACAATTATACCAAAATTCACAATAAAAACAATTTAAACTATAATTAATCTATACTTGAATATATAAAATTTTCTTTTTGTGACTTTTCAGACCATAACCCAAAACCCATTTGTAACTGAAACACATTTAATTTTACAATCCACTAATCAAGTATATATTCCAACTGTAATCTTATCTAACCAAACACCCATCTAGTTATTAAAGATAAACCATATTGAAAAATGTCTTTACTACTGAAAAAGACTGGAAAAAATGCTTTCTCTGTTTTTAAATGTCTCATGAGCTTTGTTTCTATATTCCACCTTCAACATGTTACTGTGGCAATGAAAAAGTGCACCAACACAGCCAGCACTTGTAACTAAGTAAAAAAAAAAGCTCTCATAAGACAAATACTAAATGTACATCACAATTTCTTATGACGTGCATTGACGAGTCACTGCATGATTCTGGAAGATGATTTGTCTTTTGAACCTAATATCAACACACAAAGGGCACATAATGGAGGTGTAACTTTTCAAGCCTCGTGGGCATATACTTTGAGTTGCCTTTATGCTGTATTGATTATGTCGCTGTACAAACACTTCTGCTGCTGTTCTTTGACAGAAATAAATATTGATTATAGGAGACAATTAAGCCTTGAACTGGCTTATACTGTGGGTATGAGAGGAGTTGCACTGCTTTATGCCCAATAAGTCATGTCTTCAACAACAGTGCATCTGGCTTTGAGGACTGTACTGTACCATTAGTATGTCTTTGCAGGAGCACTCTGGGGACAGTGTGTTCCCAGGGGCCAGTGACCTCAGGGCTCCAGATGGCATCAAGATCAGCCGTTCAACCAAACCAACATCAACACATACTGTACATAGCACACGGATGAAACACAGACAAAAAGCAGAGCTCTCACTAAATCAGTAGAAGGTCTTTCTAATTAAATCAATTAATCAAGTCCTACACACAGCTGGCAATGCTCTACTCTTTCTGTTTCACCTTTTAGCCACTGGAGCATTTTCACAGTCAAAACGTTTATGAAGCTTTCATACATGAAAGTTTGGTTGGACACAACAATAAAGTCCTTTGTTGTAGTCTACAGTCACTTACAATAATGAAGACACTAGTACAATTGATTCACAGGCAAAATTACACATGTGCTTACCTTCCTCAGCAGGTTACAAATCCTCTCTATATTCCGCAGTCTCTCCCTCTGGAACAGAGACAAACAGAGACATTGGATTTTAGTACAATTAAAGGCATTATCCTGATGTGTTGATTTTATTTTACTGTTCTTTTGTGTAGCACAATGCAGCCTCAGGTCAGATGTGTGACGTTTTTGCATTTTATCAGTCACAATTTTAAAGGTTCATTATAATTATGCGGAACAATGAATTTATTATGTCAATATTTAAATCACTGATTTTATGTCACTGTGTGTATTTGTTAGCTAAGTTATGTTTATGCTTGCAAAGACATATTTTTATTGTTTGTGAACAACATGAGCTGTGCACAAATTCTGGCCAATTAAGTTAAACAGACCATAATATGCATTTAGTAGTAATAATAATAATAATGGATTTATATTGCGCTTTTCTCCCAAGGGTCCAAGGGACTCAAAGCGCTTACAGGCCGTCCTATTATTCATTCACTCCACAGTCACACACTGGTGGTGGTAAGCTACAACTGTAGCCACAGCTGCCCTGGGGCAGACTGACAGAGACGTGGCAGCCATTTTGCACCTACGGTCTCTCCGACCATCACCAACACATACATGCACTAAACATTCTTACACATATATATGAGGCAAGGTGTGTTAAGTGTCTTGCCCAAGGACACAACAACAGTATGAATTGTGGGGAGAGCGGGAATCGAACCGCCTACCTTCTACCACTGAGCCACTGCAGCCCCTTAGTAGACAGAAGGCAGTTTCAAACCTTTATGTGGTTACTCTTACGCTATAGTGGTAGATTAATTGTGTTAATATCCGAGCCTGTTCATTAGAATCATTAATAATACATTACATACAATACATACATTTTTTGTAAGAAACAGTAATACAGTAACAGTGACAAAATTTCACTTTTAGTTATTACTGCCCACAGTGGCATTAGAAGGAGAATGATGAATGGAAGAAACATTTATGATGGTTGCAAAACTGTTTCTGCCATTTTAATGTCAGCATGAATTGTGCAATGACAGCATTAACTTGAGATATTTACTCATGCGTTGCCCAGAAAGCCCTATGACTTGGCCCAACAGTGAAGCACAATGTACAGACTGTTAGTGCTGTGAGTGTTGAGAAAAGCCCAAATCAGCACTTGCTACAATGCTGACTCCAACAGCCATCGTCCACCAAAGCTTTTAACTTAGTCATCCATTATTAACTGATTTCTATAAAGATGCTATCTGGACTTGACTGGCAGCGCTGCCAGCATCACACAGGCTGCCTTATGAATCAAATATCAATGTGAGCGGCATCAACAGTTTCTGCACTGTTTAAGTTCATCAGAGTTCATTAAATGATGACGATGTCAACAACATCTATAGTGTCTCCAGTGGATGTGTTCTACTGATATGTGCACCCCTATGGAATAACAAAACCAGCTTGTCTTGTTTTTGAAGGTTTTGGGATTTCTAAAGGCCATTGATTGAAAGCACACATTATAATGTTTGTTATAGATATTGTAGACAAGCTGGACTTAATTGTGATGACACAGCATCCATGACTAGCTTTCTTATTTTCTCTGCCAAATTTTAACTAGTCCCAGTGTTCCAACAATTCAAAAATATCCAAATTACAAATTGATTGTGGTAGTGTGCTCTTAATTTTAATAAATAATTGAATAAATTCAATAGTAATAGTTCATAATTTACATTTACTCATTTTTTTCCACATTACCCGTTTACCCACCTGTCATCTAGTTCAACTAGTTTCATATATGTTCCACAAATTTCAACATTTTCAAACTTATAAACTAATAAAGTTAAAAAAATTCAACAGAAATCCAACAATTATTTTGGGCCTCCAACAATAATCAAAACTTCAAGCATATAAAGATTCTATTCAATTTTAATTTTTCAATTTTATTTCAATTTCAAAAACATGTTGAATGTCTTTGCATTCGTCTTAAGGTGTATCCCAGCATGCCATCTTGTTTTCACAGTTGTGTAGTGGATAAGCCATGGTGCTATGGCATACGAGATGTAAGTTTGAATCCCACTGACCACATCCATGTTTAGGCAGAGGTTTTACACATTTATACAAATTCTGAATAGCATATCACCATCACCTAGAGTATTTACACAGGTGATAAAAACAAGTCTATCTACCTGGAGTTAAGCTCCCACAGGGAGTAGGGAGTTCTGATGTAGCAGCGCGTCTACAGAATGCGCCCAAACCACAACCAAATACTGAGTATCTTTCTCTGACGTTAGAACCTAAATGACACGAGGTCAGGGCTTTAACAGAGATCATGTCTTGATCTTTGAAACATAGTGAATTGGAAATGTATTGAACTGACTTTCCTCTGTGCTTTTTGTGGCCCTCGCTGTGATTCTGTTTTTCCCTACAGACAGGACGGCTCACTGAGCTCCTCAGTAGAATCAATTCTACACACACCACCGGCTCACTACCAGTAATCAATTTAAGAGGTTGCAGTGTGGCAGTTTCAAAACGCGTTTGATTTAAAAAGAATGTGTCATGTGTGAGTTTATAAGAAAAACATTATGATTTTTACAAAAAACATTTGCTTTCAAACAAAAAAAGGGGCAATAATTATTAATAGGAATAAAGTAGCTTTTCTAACTTTTATGTCATACCGGATAGCTAGTCTTTATTTAAAGGATAAAAGAAATTTATTTAAAATGTACTGAATCAAAATTGAAAACTGGTGTAGGAAATTCTTTTTTCACAGCATGAGCTTTGACCCTGAGAGGAGGGTGGTGTTTCTGGATGGCTTTCACATATGGGTTCTTCTTTGCAGAACTTTAACACTCATTTGTGGTCAGTTCTGAAATGTGTCACAGACAGTGATTTCTGAAAGTTGTCCTGAACCATGCAGGGATTTCCAGAACAGAGTCAGGTCAGTTTTTATGTAGTGCACAACTTGTGTGGAGTGTGCATTACAATAGAGTCTGATTGGAGTCTATAAGGATTCTGCATGTCCTCCCTGTGTTACCGTGGGTTCTCGCATAGTAGTCCTGCTTCCTCCCACCATCCGAACACATGCATGTACAGGTCAACTGGTGACTCTACATTGCCCCTAGTGAATGAATGTTAATGCTAATGGAGTCTGTCTCTTAAGTTTCAACCCTGAGACTAACTGGCCATTGTCCAGGGTGCTGCTGGAATAGGCTCCCAAATTGGACACTCTCAGAGTGGTATTAATGGAAAATGTTACCACAAATCTTCAAGAGATTGTTTCAAATAGTAAGAGAATTTGGGGTTGTGTTGTGTCATTTCCCAAAGCTCTCTACAACGATACAAATAATCTGTTTTCTGTGTGCACATAAACATTATATCCCCAAAAATGCTCAAAACATATACGTATATGGCCAAAAGAACCCAGAATCCAAATGGCCCAGAACACCAAAGGTCCATGTTTATTGGAAGATGCAAGATTGGCAAGTACCTAAACATTGATTACATCTGGGAAATGTAATCGGATTGCAAGATATGGATCCTCTTCCCTTCCTGCAATCTAACAGTGAACCTTGACTTCCTCCTGGGTTTAAATAAGGACATGCAAATATATTCCCCTACAACCGGCCATGTTTGTGTGTGACATTCACAACTGTCTTCTCATTAGCAGACAATTAGGCTGATGGCTTTTTGAAACGTTCCTCAGTCCAACGTGCCTGACAAGCATGTGCGGAGGAAAAGAGTCAGAGGGGGCTGGTGTTGAGGCTTTAAACTGACCTTCACAAATAAAGACCGGCCAATTAAGAACAAAGTGATTGGAAAATCCAAAGCAAACACTAGTGTGCACATCGTTGTTGTGCTGTTAAGTGTGCCTAAATGCTGTGAAATACATTCCCCTCTGGAGACTTAAGTGGCAGACAGCTGGAGACAGGCGTGGAGCAGCAGGGAGATGGAGGGATACGGGGGAATCTAAATAGTGTGGAGAGGCTACAGAAGCTGTCATATCAAATTAGCACAAAATATGTTGTCAAATATTGAAAATAGATGGAGATATAGAAAATTGTCTTGACGGTATGTGAAAAATCATCAATTAAATGTTGCTTAAAAGAAAAATGAAAAAATATTGAAAATATCATTAGTATAAAAATGATGCATGTGTATTTGTGATTGCAAGCATAAAAGTGTGTTTACACACACATTATCATTTCTCAGGCTCAACTACATTCATGTTTTCACAATGAGGTCCGGTCCCCTCTTTTTTCTTTAATAGGCTGTTCTGTGCAGTGTCTTTCATTTAATGTGTTACCCCTGGCAGAGTTTTCTTGTTAAACTAGCTAGAGAGGCAAAGTAAACTGACATTATCTAAGCACTTTAACTTAAAACATCTCTTCCTAGGCCCTACCTTTGACCTGCTTGTGACGTGGGAGTGTGTCTCTGTATTTTTATTCCACAGCTGTTATGTGTCTAAGGACAGGGGATGTTGTCTAGTGCAGTCTGTTAAGCCCTTTGAAGCGTATTAAGGGGTTCTTTCTTCTGTGGTCGTAACTGGTGTTGAGTGGTTTTATTGTGCTAACTTCTGACACCAGATGGTAAACATCAAAGCACATTTTACAAGTAAAACTTTGATGGAAATACTGACTCTGTATAGTATGGAATTGCACAGAAAAAGACAATTCAACATCATCAGCAATGTTTACCACACTTAGTTAGAAGGAGTACTTCATTGTCACATATCAAAACCATATATAGCACAATACCATAAATAATGCATTACTTGTATATAACATTAAGGGATTTGTCAAGCATCATGCAGCAGAAAATTCGCCCATTCAGCAGTTTGCAGCCCTACATTTTATGGCGTTTTGCCAAAACCTCCCTATATTTCTCTGCACCTGCACATCTACTGTTCTGTTCCATTTTTTTTTCTTAAAGATTTGTGTCACAGAATAAAGTAAGTTGTGTCAAACTCATAGACAGAGTCATGGTGACGTGAGACACTAGAGATAAACAAGAGACGGATCATTTCAATACGTGAATGGAAGAAGTGGAGAAAAATACTAAAATAACTAGTCTCAAATTCAATCAACCAGTTATTATAATAAAACTGCAATATTGATCCTGAAGAAAGAAACTTCTATACACACACACACACACACTACTTTAGCAAACAGGCGATCGATGACCTAAAGACAAACTTGAATGGTTTATGTAACTAGATCCCTCCTTCTGTAGCTGGGCTACTTTCCTAACAGAGCACAGACATAAGGTACAAAAACACTGTAAGGCATTAGAGGCACAGAACAATAAAAGTGTTTTTATTATTACAGTATTGCCACAATTTGCAGAATATTTCTGTAAGATACAGAAAGGTTTTCCATCCATCCATCTTCTACCGCTTATCCGGGGCCGGGTCGCGGGGGCAGCAGTCTAAGCCGAGACGCCCAGACTTCCCACTCCCCAGACACTTCCTCCAGCTCTTCCGGGCGGATACCAAGACGTTCCCAGGCCAACCGAGAGACATAGTCCCTCCAGCGTGTCCTAGGTCTTCCCCGAGGCCTCCTCCCGGTGGGACATGCCCGGAACACCTCCCTAGGCAGTCATCCAGGAGGCATCCAAAACAACCAGCTCAGCTGGCTCCTCTCGATGTGGAGGAGCAGCAGCTCTATTTTGAGCTCCTCCCGAGTGACCGAGCTCCTCACCTTATCTCTAAGAGAGCGCCCCGCCATCCTGCGGAGAAAGCTCATTTTGGCCGCCTGTATCCGGGATCCTGTTCTTTCAATCATGACACAAAGCTCATGACCATGATAGGTGTAGTAATCTATGGAGTAGGAACGTAGATTGACCGATAAATTGAGAGCTTTGCCTTGCAGCTCAGCTCCTTCTTTACCACAACAGACTGGTACATCGACCCCATCACTGCAGAAGCTGCAACAAACCGTCTGTCAATCTCACGCTCCCTCCTTCTCTCACTTGTGAACAAGACTCCAAGATACTTAAACTCCTCCACTTGAGGCAGGAGCTCTCCACCAACCTGAAGGGGGCAAGCCACCCTTTTCCGACTGAGAACCATGGTCTCAGACCTGGAGGTGCTGATCCTCATCCCAGCCGCTTCACACTCGTCTGAAAACCGTCCCAGTGCACACTGGAGGTCCTGGCCTGATGGAGTCAACAGGACAACATCATCTGCAAAAAGCAGAGACAAGATCCTGTGGTCCTCAAACCAGACTATATATATATAGTTCCTCATTGTTCCTCCTGAATCCGAGGATCGACTATCGGCCGCAATCTCCTCTCCACTACCCTGGCATAGACTTTCCCAGGGAGGCTGAGGAGTGTGATCCCTCTGTAGTTAGAAAAGATGGACTACCACCCCGGTCTGCCAGTCCAGAGGTACTGTTCCCCAACCGCCACGCGATATTGCAGAGGCGTGTCAGCCAAGACAGCCCCACAACATCCAGAGACTTGAGGTCGACCCGATAGTCTTTCTCCATGGCCTCACCGAACTCCTCCCAGACTTGAGTTTTTGCCTCCACAACCATCCGAGCTGTAGCCCGCTTGGCCTGCCGGTACCCATCAGCTGCCTCAGGAGTCCCACAAGCCAACCAGGCTCGATAGGTCTCCTTCTTCAGCTTGACAGCAGCCCTTACTTCCAGTTTCCACCACCGGGTTCGGGAGTTTCCACCACGACAGGCACCGGAGACTTTACGGCCACAGATCCGAGTGGCCGTGTCAACATTGGAGGTGGAGAAAATGGTCCACTTGGACTCAATGTCTCCAGTCTCCCTCGGAATCTCTGCCGGAGGTGGGAGTTGAAGATCTCTCTGACAGCGGACTTGGCCAAACGTTCTCAACAGACCCTCACAGTACGTTTGGGCCTGCCTTGTCTGTCCCGCTTTTTCCCCCGCCATCGGATCCAACTCACCACCAGATGGTGATCAGTTGACAGCTCCGCCCCTCTCTTCACCTGAGTGTCCAAGACATACTGTACAACCGGAGGTCAGATGAAACAACTACAAAATTGATCATCGACCTCCATCCCTGGTCGGGACTCTGAGAGTACCCGGCCCTCCCGGGAACTCCAAGAAGGCCGGGTACTCTACACTGCCATTTGGCACGTGAACACAAACAACAGTGAGAGACCTATCCCCAACCCGAAGGCGCAGGGAAGCAACCCTCTCGTTGCTCCAACACATGAGGCTGAGCTGGGGGGCTATGAGCAAGCCCACACAGCCCGCTGCCTCTCACCACAAGCAACTCCAGATTAGTGGAGAGTCCAGCCTCTCTCGAGGAGTTGGGTTCTAGAGCCCAAGCTGTGCGTGGAAGTGAGCCCGACTATCTCTAGTCGGTATCTCTCAACCTCCAGCAAAAGTTCAGGCTCCTTCTCGCCAGCGAGGTGACATTCCATGTCCCGAGAGCCAGAGTCTGTGTCCGGGGATTAGGTCGCCGAGACCCCGCCTTTGACTGCCACCCAATCCCCTGTGCAACGGCCCCTTACGGTTCCTCCTGCAGGTTGTGGGCCCACGGGGGTCGGCCCCATGTCGCTCCTTCGGGCTGAGGTCCCATGGGACCCGGGCCCCGGTTGTGCCATACCGGGCGACGTAACGGTCCTTGATTGTAATATCTTTTCTATAAAGGTTTTTTATTTGTATTGATTTAAGCTATTCATATAGAGAGTATGTGATTCTATTTTAATGCATGTGGGGGAAAAACATAAATTTAATCATTGATTAGCGTGTTGTAATAGTAATTCAGGTAATTCAGGCACCATTCTTAATAATAGACCTTTGTCGATGTAAGGTGGAATATGATTTTGATGTAAAGGAATGGAAGAATGGTGCCAGTTAAGTTATCTCTGCTATCCTACTTCTTCACTAGTTCACTATATTAAAGAATAAATTATTGAAGACCAGGATTTCACCATGACACTGTGCATTTCATGAGAGAAGCTGGAGGAGAGTGAGAGGCCTGGGTTTGGAAACGCAGCGTGAGAGATAAAAGGAAAAATGAGATGGACCCTTTTGTACCATTCCAACACTCCAGCCTTTGATACGCGCTGCATTGCATAATGATATGCAAATATGACAAAATATGAAAGAGGCTCTGAGCAGGAAAATCTGCTCTACTGCTCTGTTTTCTGAGTTTTGAAACTGCTTTGAACTGTTCCTTCACAAATCATCAACTGATTTACACAGAACTGACAGAAAAAGGAAATCCAACGTGAGCTTTTAAACAGCACACTGTTTTCCCAGAATGAAAACCTGAGGCTTGTGTAACATATATTTACAGTAGTTCTGTCAGATTACATCTGCAGGTTACATGTTTGATTCAGTCTTAGTGGTCATTTGGAAAAAAGCTCCTAAATCACAGTAAAAGGTGTTCTGTCTCTAATTGTGCCTTTTCCTCTAATGCTTATAGAGCCCCTCCAACCCAGCTCCAGCTCCTCCTAGATAGATAAATAGCTTTATTTGTCCCCGTGCGGAAACTGGTTTGCAGCAATATCCCCAAATCATTCCAGAGGGGCACATAATGTATGACATAAAAAGTTATTAACTCAAATGTAGGCCTATTGGGAAGCTGTCATAAGGATTGGTGTAGATAAATAAATACAGCTCTGGAAAAAAATTAAGAGACCACTACATTTTTTGCTAGCAATCAGCATCTCTAGAAGTATGGAAGCCATACTTCCATTTTACTGAATGAGGTGCTGATTAGGTGATCACCTGAACTAAATCTTATTTAATAAGGAAAAGTATAAAAAGAGACAGATCATTTCAATACGTCAATACACTGTTAGCCTGGATTTAATGTTACATTTACACATACAATACACTTAAACAATTTAAGTTTGATGTCATTACTTTATAATTCTAAGTATATTCTACAAATTTTTAGATCTGAAGTACAATGAGCTTGAATTAATAAGTTTTTGTCATGACTGCATATCTGTGTGCATGTGCTTTTTGTGTTTTAACTGTCTTTATTGCAACCTGCATGTGCTCATATATACAAATACAGACATATAATAAAAAAACTAAAAAAAACTGTTATATTTTACATTGTTATTTTGTAATATGCAATGAAGAGTTGCTTATTGTTGTGTTGGGAAAGAATAGCTATATTATGTGAATGTCTTTGATAGCTTTCAATGATCAGTGAGTGTGGAGAGGCAGAAACAGTGCACCATGGTTTATTACTTGACAAATTGACAGCAGTTAAAGACTGAGCTTATTTTACGTCTTCTCCTGCTAACGGTGGGGGGCAGCACCCTAGTGTGCAGCCTCCTGGAAGCTAATAGAAGAAGAACAAGCGCTGCATTGCGCTGCATTGCGCTGCATTGCGCTGCATTGCGCTGCATTGCATTGCATTGCATTGCGCTGCATGCTTCGCAACTTTGCCGCCGATTTGAAGTTTACGGTCTTGCTGTGGGGACTCAAGGACTGCTGGTGAGAAACTGGAAGGTGTGTTTCAATTTTATAAACAATCTATGGTTTAATCACGGGAGCCGTAAAAACATTATTTTAACTTTCGATATTTCAACGGACATTTTCAGAAACTTGCTACCTGTACACTAGCTAACGTTAAATGTGAGGAGGGGCTTTTACGGAGCGGGAGAAACTGTTTAAATTCACCGCTAATATATATATAGCAAAACGATCTCACGCGAGTTTCTGTTTGTGAGCAGTAAAAATGTAATTTTAATCACTTTCACCACCTTAGGTGAAACACTGGACCGACAACGGACTCCCAGCAGCGCTTTTTTCAAAGGATAAGGAGTGGAACACGTGCAGGGGTTTACCACGGTCTACTGAATCAGGTAAGATCATTATGTGATCGAATCTTTTGTATTTTGAGAATGTGTTTGAGTAAAATTCTGTCACTTGCACCGAAAACTAGTGAAATAACGTATTTAATTTGATGTTAGTGTTCAGATTTCTCCAGTCTATTGGCTTTCATAAGATAGGTTTAGATAAAGTTAGCTCATCGGCAGGTAAAATAAGGAGAAATACAGAGTAAAGTCTTAAGAACGGATTTATTACCATGGTTTGGAAGTGCAAATATTGTCCTTTCAATTGTGAAAAAAGAGCACAACTGTTTAAGCATTATAGGCTAAAACATGTAGGTTATGCCAGAACAGAGCCGTTTCCTTGTTTACACCAGGAATGTCTGTGATCATTTAAATCATTAAATGCACTAAAAATTCACCTGTCCCGCATTCACACACAAACTGCTGCTCAGCAACCAAGTACAGATATACCAGCTAAGTTTAGTTGTCTGTCATGTGGGTTTTCAGAGTCTTGTTCAGAGAGTGACTTTTTCACTCGCATTCTGCACATTTAAAAGTAAACCATAAAATTAGATGCCCTTATAAAGACTGTAATTTTGAAAGGAGTGTTTACTCTACATTCAAAGCACATAAGAGTAAAGTACACAAACATGAGAGCTCGAAGAGGTTTAAGTCAGAAATTTTTGGTTATGATTTAGCAGTGACAGTGAGGCTGAACAAGAGCAAACGTCAGATACAGATGATATGGAGGACACAGAGTTGAGTGAGGTAACGAGTGAACATGATCTTCATGATTTAGAAAAACAGCTTGAGCATAACTTTACTACTAAAGATGCATACTGTTTTGCACATACCAGAGAGTGCAGTGCAAGATGTGATAGAGCAACTTTGTCACATCAATAAGCTGGCTCAACCATTTGTACAAAACAGAGTCAGTGGCATATTAAACAAATATTGTGCTAACATGGATGAAATCGTTATGAAAGAGATTATAAATGCTGTGTCAGAAACTAACATGATGACATATTGTTCAAAAGATGGACCTTTAGGAACGGTTAAAAAAAGAGCAGCCTATGTGCGTAGAGAGTTTCCACTGGTAAATCCAATTGAATATGTATTGGAGAAGGGCAAAAAAAACTCTTGCGTATGTTCCTATTGTGCCCATGCTACAGAAGTTGCTTAACAAAACTGATGTTTTAGAAAAAGCAATGGCAGAAAAAGTACATGTCCCACAAGAATACAGATCATATTCTGATGGGCAGTTCTTTTCTGAAAATCCACTTCTTGGAAAGGATGACTTCACAATTGCTATTACACTTTACATTGATGACTTTGAAGTTGCCAACCCTCTCGGAACATCAAAGCTAAAACACAAGATGTGTGCAGTATACTGGGTTATTGCCAACATACCTGCAAAATATAGGTCAACCCTCAACTCTATTCAGCTTGCTCTACTGTGCAATACTTCCACAGTCAAGGAGTGTGGTTATGCAAACGTTCTCCAACCTCTGATCTATGATCTAAAGTTACTGGAGCAGAATGGCATTTACCTGGAGCAACTAGGGGCAAGTGTGAAGGGTACCGTCTTGTATGTATGCTGACAATCTTGCTGCCCACTCTCTTGCAGGATTCTTAGAGAGCTTCACTGTCGACAAGTTCTGCAGATTCTGTTTGGCAAGCAATAGTGACGCTCAACAACAGGAGGTATGTTCTGTTTTTTTTCAACTCAGAGACAAAGAGTCCCATGACATTCAGGTGCAGGAGATGAGAGAGGACCCAGGACTGAGTCGAACATATGGTGTGAAAGCAGCATGTCCTTTAACTGAGAATCTTGAGAACTTTCATGTGGTCAGCGGGTACCCTCCTGACATCTTGCATGATATTTTGGAAGGTATTGCTCCAGGTGAGTTGTCCCTATGTCTCACAGACCTGATTGCCAAGCGTTATTTCAAACACTAGATATGCTGAATCAGGCCATCAGGTGCTTTAAGTACACATTTACTGACAAAATTGATCGACCTCAGGTAATTGGAAAGGGATTCTCCAGCAAAGGGACCATTGGCTGAAATGGCCATGAGAACTGGTGTCTCATAAGTCTCCTTCCATTATTTATTGGTCACTGTGTCCCTGAGGGTGGACAACACTTGGGAAATTCTCATGCTTCTCAAAGACATTACTGAGCTAGCTGTAGCACCAAGGCATACAGAAGAGACGTTGCATTTCCTGGACTGTAAGATAGCAGATCACAGGTGCTTGCTGCAGTCAACATTTCCAGATTTTCGTTTAAGGCCAAAACAGGTTTGGACAATGCGCTTTGAGGGGAAGCATAAATTCTTTAAGAGGGTAATTCGCAATGCTCAGAACTTTAAGAATGTTGCCATGACGCTTGCTACCAAACACCAGAAGGCAGTCAGTTACCATCTCGATTGTAGCTCATTTTTCTGACCATCAGTTGAGATGTCAAAGGTTACCCCAGTATTGCTTGCCACCTTCCCTCACAGTGTACAAACAGCAATTGCTCAAAACATTTCAACACCAGGGTCAGTGCTTGAAGCGACATCTGTCTGTGTAGAAGGAATCAAGTATCATCCAGGCATGATACTGTCTGCTGGGTCGTGCTCTGGTCTCCCTGCATTTTTCCAGATTCAGAAGATTATTACAGTTAATGTAGAGATTCTATTTGTCTGCCACAAATTGACTGCATGGTACTGTGAGCATTTGAGATCTTACCAACTTCATTGCGATTGTGTCACTTCAATGTGAGAGCTTATGGTGACACTGAGACGATTTGTAATTTGCTAAAAAGCTGTAATTTTTTGCCAGGTGGCCATGGAACAGCGATTAACCATGAGAGTTATTATCTCAGAGGCAGATATAAGAAAGATTACAATGACACCCCAACCATACACACTTGAAGATTTGATTGACTGGATCAAAAGAACCCTACAAACAAACTACAGCTTCACCTTACAATACCAAGATCCTGAATTTAACAATGAATTATGCAACCTCACAGATTTGTCCGAGCTCCCTGATAAACCAACCATCAAAATCATCCCAATCATTGAACTTGTACCAGTCACTGGAGATCCTGAATTATGTAGTGACACGGGCAGCCAGGCAGACACTGAGATCCTGTCCGTGTCTTCGGATAGAAGTTTTCAGTGGCCAGAGGTATTTGAAATTCCCAAATTTCCTGTTGATGTTGAGTACCGACTACGCCAAGGTAACCTGCTGTATTTCAGGGATGCAACCAATCTTAAAATTACAAAAGAACTAAAACATGACATACTCGAAAAATTAGCTGAGACCATGTATTCATTTAAAGCATACCCTACAAAGGGAGATTTTGAGACTGTTGCAAAGGCTTTAGTGTAAACACACCCATGCCTTAAAGAAACAGGGTCACCCTCTGGCTGGGATGGGTGGAAGAACAGCCTCAAATTCAATTAATTATAGAACAAAAATGCGCCAGCTGGGTCGATGTGATGTCACTGTCAATGGTGGCAAACGAGGAAGGGACAATACAAATGCAAATCCTCCCAACAAAGACATTAAGAAGCCAAGGAAAGGTGAAATAAATTTTATGCCCGATTATCCAGAGGGGATGAATGACAACAACCTGGAAGTAGCTCGTGAGGTTCTGGTCAATGAAATGATGAAGACAAAGCCAAATGGATCCATGGTGAAGAAAGAGATGGATGTGACGTTTGCACTTCGCAGAAGGAGGTTGTTAAAGACAAGCCTGCCATCAGCCAGGTTGTGCATCGTTGGCCAGCTCTTTTCACAGAAAGTCAGGTTTGTGTCAAGTGTTTTGAATATGTATACCAAATAATTTTATAGCCTTGTGTGTTATAACTATACTGTTGACTAGTAAACACCAGTTTGAGGATGTCTGATTAAAGCAGTGTAAACATGGGTTGATAACTTTTCTATTTTTCAGGTTTATTATGAATTTAGCAGAGTTGTGGGGAAAATTCTCAGAGAAAACTTCTTTGATGCACTTGACCGTTTCTCCCCAAGCCTGATGGACCTCTTTAGGAGGAAAAGAGGACTTACCGGTCAGCTTTTGGCTGAGCTTTTACGCCAGACAAAGGTGACTTAAGATGTCTACATCTCCCTCTTGTTTTTGTTTGTCTGTCTGTCTGTCTCTCTCTCTCTCTGTCTGTCTGTCTGTCTCTCTCTCTCTGTCTCTCTCTCTCTGGTGTGTTGCATGCTGGGAAGCGAGAGTGTGGGTGCGTGGTGCAGAGCAGGTGGTGTGAGAGTTTTTCGGTGAGTCTGAGTGAATCCAATTTTTTTTTTTCTGGCTTTTTTTCTGGTCTTTCGTTTGATTGTTTTGTTTGGGCGATTTGGGGTTATTTTTTTGTTTGTAGGTGTTTTTGGGCCGCGTGCCACCTTACCGGGAGCATGGCGGCCCCACATGCACAGTGTTGTTTGGGTTCATTGACCCGGCGTCATGGCGTGAAAGTGGCGTCCGCGGTTAGTGTAGAGAAGTGCTGTCTTGCAGTGGGAGAGGTAGTTGGGCATGAAAACATTATGTCTGCCTCCAGGATGAATAATGCCACTGTGGTATTTCTCAGTACTGTTGAAAAGGCTAATGAATTAGTTGAGACAGGAATAGTTATTGAGGATCTGTTTAATGCTGTACTTCCGCTGTCTACACCTTCAAAGAAAGTCACGCTATCTAATGTACCGCCCTTTTTAAGTGATGAGATACTAGGTAAGGCTTTGTCTCGCTATGGAAAACTTGTCTCTCCCATTAAAAAGATCCCTATCGGTGGTGGATCGCTTTTATTGAAGCATGTCGTTTCATTTAGGCGGTTTGTCTACATGGTAGTGAATGATGATGCTGATATGGATTTATCTTTGCACTTTCGGGCGGATGATTATGATTACATCATTTACGTGACATCAGGAAACATGAGATGTTTTAGTTGTGGACAAACTAATCATTTAATTCGTGATTGTCCCGGGAAAAATGCAACCAATGTGTCAGGTGGTGGTGACGTCAGAAGCGCTGTCGTTAGTGCTGAAACGGAGCCGGTTGACGAGACTCCGGGTGGGTCAGCGACAGTACACGTCTCAGAGGATAGAAGTGATGTTGTTCCTGCGATCGCTGTAACTGAAGAATCTGCGATTGAAAGTGCAGTTTCTGATGTTACATTAGTTGTGTCTAATGTTCAGGTGGGGGGAGACGTTATTGAGACGGAGAAGCATGTAAACAATGCTCTCGATGTTGAGTTGCAGCCTGCTGTTGAGAGCGTAGGTGACGTCATTCCAATGGAAACAGTGCAGGCAGATTTTAAAGTCCCGTTAAAGAGGAGGAAGCCTGGTAGGACTGGGATTGATAGAAACGCAAAAAAATCTGATAAAAGTGCGGTGTATGAAGATATGGAAAGTGATAGTACATCATCTGATTCAAGTGTTTGTCTTTCTCAGAGTGATTTTTCTGGTCACTACGAGGTTGATGATATTAAACTGTTTCTTAGAGCCACTAAGAATAAGAGGGGTGTGTGTATTGAAGATTTTTTTCCTAATACAGAGCAGTTTGTGGAGAATACTAAGGCTTTCATGATGGAGGGATCCTTTACAAATAAAGAGGTCTACAGGTTAAAAAAAATAGTGAGGAAACTTAAACCTGAGCGTAGTAACGAGGATAGGGGGGAAACCTAATTCTATGGCTTTTAGTGGGTTTTTTCTGTGGACATTGTTTTTCTTTTTTTTTCTTTTTTTCTTTAAATATGTGTCACGTTAATGTTGCTACTCTGAACATAAATGGTGCCAGAGATATTTATAAAAGAGCAGCATTATTTGAAATAATTCATCAGAAAAAAATTGATGTTATGCTGTTACAAGAGACACATACTGATGTTATTAATGCTGCTGATTGGGCAGTGGAATGGAATGGGGTTGCTGTTCTAAGTCATAATACCACAGTTAGTGGTGGAGTCGCTGTTCTCTTCGCTAAGGGGTTCAGCCCACAATCTTATCAGGTGGAAGAGGTTATTAAAGGCAGACTTTTAAAAGTAAAAGCCTCTTTTGAAAATGTTGTCTTTGTTTTTATTTGTGTGTATATACCAACGTCAGCTGTTGAGAGAATGCTTTTTTTAAGTACTTTGTCTTCTATCTTACAAAATGTTGCTGTTGACGAGTATTTAGTTTTGGGTGGTGATTTTAATTGTACAGAGTCTAATCTGGACAGGAATCATGTGGAACCTCATGTACCCTCACGTCAACGTCTTGTTCAGTTAAAAAAAACACATGATTTAATTGATATTTGGAGGCAGTTAAATGGAGAACAAAGGCAATACACTTGGTCTCATGTTCGTGGTAACACAATTTCTTTAGCAAGACTGGATAAGTTTTATGTTTTTAAACATCATGGGAGTATTGTTGAGAGTTGTTTTATTATTCTATCGGGTCTTTCGGATCATAGTATGGTGCAGTGTGGTATCTGTTTAAATTCCATCAAGTCAAAGAGTGCCTATTGGCACTTGAATACCACTTTATTGGACAAGTGTTTTAGGGAAAGTTTTAAATTTTTTTGGAGCATGTTTAAAACTACAAAGAATTCCTTTAGAACACTGCAGCAATGGTGGGACTTTGGGAAAGTCCAGATAAAGCAACTATGTCAGCAATACTCTCAGAACGTCACTAGAGAGGTAACCCTGAGTTTGAGCTCCTTAGAGACTGATATTTTAAAATTGCAAGAATTGGTTCACTTGCCTGAGGTGGAGTCTCTTATAAAAAATAAGAAGACTCAGCTATCTGACCTCTTAGGGCTTAAATCGCAGGGTGCTCTGGTCAGGTCACGTTTTCTAAGCATAAATGAAATGGATGTACCATCAAGGTTTTTCTTTAGCTTGGAAAAGAAAAATGGGCAGAATAGAGTTATTCATGCCTTACGTTCTGAATCTGGAGCCTTGCTGACTGACCCGAAGGATATCTGTAAGAGAGCAGCCAATTTTTATGAGTCATTATATAAAAGTGAACTGAGTCCAGATTATAGGTGTGACAGTACACTTTTTAAAAATCTTCCTCAAGTGGCAGAGGAAGTTAATGCAAAGATCTCAGGTGCTGTGACCATGGAGGAACTGGTTAAAGCCCTCCAAGGCATGGCGTTGGGGAAAGCACCAGGGATTGATGGTCTGCCTGTTGACTTTTATAAGTCCCTTTGGTCAGAGATTGGAGAGGACTTGCTAGAGGTAATGAAGGACAGTCTAGTCGGAGGGCTTCTGCCATTGAGTTGCCGCAGAGCGGTCCTGACTCTCCTACCCAAGAAGGGTGATCTGACGGACATCAGGTGCTGGCGTCCAGTTTCCCTCCTGTGTGGCAACTACAAGCTGCTCTCTAAGGTCTTAGCAAATCGATTGGCAGAGGTTATGGACCAGGTAATTCATCCTGATCAGACTTACTGCGTCCCTGGGAGGTCAATTTTTGATAATGTTTTTTTGATTCGTGATCTTCTTGATGTCTCTAAGAGGCTAAATCTAGATTATGGCCTTATATCATTAGATCAAGAGAAAGCCTTTGATCGCGTTGAGCACACTTATTTATGGAGAGTTCTGGAAGCCTTTGGTTTTGTAAAACCTTTTAGATCAGGTGAAAGTTCTCTATAGTGACGTTCAGAGTATTCTCAAGGTTAACGGTGGTTTGTGCTCCTTTTAAAGCCTGCAGAGGTATTAGACAGGGTGCTCCTTTCTGGTATGCTCTATTCTTTGGCCATAGAGCCTTTATTACAACAAATTAGGTTGAAACTTGAAGGTATTTCTTTGCCAACGTGTAATTGCAACTTTTCATTATCAGCGTATGCTGATGATTTAGTAGTAGTGATTAGTAAGCAAAGTGATGTGCAGGTTTTATTTGAATTGCTTGGAGATTTTAAAACCTTGTCTTCTGCTAATGTAAATTGGAATAAGAGTGAAGCCCTTCTGATAGGAAGTTGGGAAGGTGGAAAACCACAACTCCCTTCTGGTTTACAGTGGGGTAAAGAAGGGTTTCGATACTTGGGTTTTTTTCTGGGTGAGGAGACAGTAGTACAGAAAAACTGGGAAGGTTTAATTGAAAAAGTCAAAGGACGCCTAGACAAGTGGAAGCATTTGACTCCAAAATTATCATATAGAGGACGCATTTTAATTGTTAACAACTTGGTGGTGTCTTCCTTATGGCATAGGTTTGCCTGTGTAGATCCTCCTTTGCAATTACTTTTAAAAATTCAGACTCTCATGGTGAATTTTTTTTGGGGTAGGTTACACTGGGTTTCACAAAATGTATTGTTTTTGCCTAAGGAGGAGGGTGGCCAAGGACTTGTGCATCTTCAAAGCAGGATTGCAGCCTTTCGGTTACAGTTTGTGCAAAGACTTCTGGACGGACCTTCAGACTGTAACTGGCGCGCTGTTTCATGCCTGATTCTACGGAGTTTTGCAGGTTTGGGACTGGACAAAGCACTTTTCCTAATGGATCCCTTAAAACTGGACACCTCTAAGTTGCCAATTTTTTATAAGAATACTTTTAAAGTTTGGAGTCTCTTTTTTGTCCAACGTTCAGAAAGCTCAGCTTCTCTTTTCTGGTTACTGGAGGAGCCTTTAATCCATGGTGCCCGGTTGGATTTAATGGACAGTTCCTGTTTTCCTGGACTCAGTAGGGTGTTGGTGGGACATAATGTTCTCACTCTGAGACAGCTACTGAGCATTGTAGGGTCAGATTTCAAGGATGAAGTAGCTCTAGCTCAACACTTGGGAATCAGGTCTATTCGTCTTGTTAACCAGTTGCTCATGAAATGGAAAGCTGCTCTTGAAACAACTGAAATGGAATTGTTAACAGAATACTATGAAGGTTCTTGTGTTGCAAATCCCAAAGACTTCTTTCCTCGTTTATCTTTGACTATAAATGTTGGAGGGATTATTTCCCCCTTTTTTAAAAATTCTGCATCTCTGTGTAAAGACTTTTTTTTAAGTGCTGGTAAATCTTTGTACAGGTCTTGTGTTTTAGTGTTTAGCAAAAATGTCTTAAGTGCAAGAGTTGATACTCCTTGGCGTGATGTTTTTAAACTGGACGAAGGCGTAAAGCCTGAGTGGATTTCTTTGTATAAATCACCGTTAACCAAGAGAACAGGTGATTTACAGTGGAAGATCATTCATGGTGCTGTTGCGGTTAATGCATTTGTCTCAGTTTTAAACCCTGGGGTTGACTACAACCTTTGTTTGAAGTTGTAAGTGATGTCTTTAAGAGGTGCAATGAGACCTTTTCTCTGGAGACGTTTATTTTGGGGTACAAGTATGTGAGGAAAAAAAGTGTTGTCTGTAAGCTTCTGAATTTTGTTCTAGGCCAAGCCAAGCTGGCCATTTATTTAAGTAGGAAAAAGAAAATAGAACAGAATCTAAATCAGAATATGGTGGCCTTGTTTTTTAACTTGGTGAAGTCAAGAGTCATGGTAGATTTTTTATATTATAAGTCTATTGATGATTTTGTTACATTTGAATGTATTTGGTGTTACAAGGAGGCTCTGTGCTCTGTTTTTAAAGGTGAATTGATTTTTGTGATGTGAGTTTTTCTTTTTTCTTTTATTTATTTATTTTGTACATTTATATTTTGGTGTAAAATATGGTATGGTAAATATTAGGTAATGTCTTGTATATTGTGTTTTAATAAAAGGTTTGTTAAAATCAAAAAAAAAAAATCTCTGACTGTCTCTCTCTGTGACTGTCTCTCTCTGTCTGTCTCTCTCTCTCTCTCTCTCTCTCTGTGACTGTCTCGCAGTCTGTCTCTCTCTCTCTCTGTCTGTCTGTCTCTCTGTCTCTCTCTCTGACTGTCTCTCTGTCTCTCTCTCTGACTGTCTCTCTCTCTGTGACTGTCTTTCTCTCTGTCTGTCTCTCTCTCTGTGACTGTCTCTCTCTGTCTGTCTTGCCGTCTTTCATATATATTTACTTATAGTCATCTTTTCTATTTTTTCTTACTTGCCATTTTTAATTTTTGTCTTGTGCATTACAGTTAGTATCCTTATAAACTGTTGTATTCAATGTCCACTATCCTCTAGACAACTGAGCCAACAGACATTAGGTGCCTTTGTCTTCGGGGACTGCCGGTCACCTTGGGAGATGATCCTTCTGCTTTCTTTAAGACCTGCTCCGTAAGTAAATTAATTTGTTGAAAATGTTGCAGATGCATGTTCTTTCCTTTCCCTTTAATTTCAAACCACTAATTTGGCAAAACACATTTTTACAAAAAAAAATGTCTGTATGTTTGATTAATGGGATGAAATTAACCAAGAAAAACAAAAACAAAATTAGGTTCAGTTAACATAAAAAATGGGCTCTGGTTATACAGTAAAAAGGAAATTGAACCAACCTGGCCTCATAAATCTGTATGAGCAGAGTGTCTTTTCCTTTCTTTTAGTGTACAGTGTTTCTTGTTAGGGTAATTAAATTGTAAACATTTTGAATTTTTTTGCGCTAACTAATGCATGATTATCAATCTGTTTGTCTGTTAGGACCCAGTTGACAAGGACTTGTACAGGCAAACTCAAGTGGGATAGCTTTGCATCGATGAAGAAAATCCTAAGCTGAACCCATCAAAAGTGGGAATCATCTTGGAAGGAAATGTGGTGATGGATGGCCTGGCCAGCCTTCCTCAGGCTTTCTGTGTCCTTTTTGGACTGATTTACACCCTGCACCTGGACTAGCCCAAGTACATGAAAAACACTTTTTGCTTTGTCCAGCAGGTCATGTTCAACCTTGGAAAAAGTGAGCTGACACCCAAAATTCAGACTCTGAAAAATCAGATTGCAGTGTAAAGTAGTGTTCTGACTCGTTACACTACGGCTCCAAATGTCAGGTGCCTTGTTTTATGTTGTGTTTTAAGAAAAGCGGCAGGTTTGCACTGTTATGCACTTTTTGTATTTTATATCTTGTTGGATTAGCACTGATGTCTGATTTCATACAGATTAACAAAAAAATATTCAGACTATGAAAAAGAAAATCAGCTTGCAGTGTTAAGTGGTGTTCTGACTCGTTACACTACGGCTCTAGATGTCAGGTGCCATGTTTTATGTAGTGCTTTTAGAAAAGCAACGTGTTTGTACTGTTATGCTCTTTTGTGTTTTATATCTTGATAGATTAGTACTGATATGTCTGATTTTATTCAGATTAACAAACTAAAATTCAGACAGTGAGAAAATCAGCTTGCAGTGTTAAGTGGTGTTCTGACTCGTTACACTATAGCTCCAGATGTTGGGTGCCTTGTTTTGTCATGCTTTTAGAAAAATGACATGTTTGCACTGTGCATGTTCACAATAAAAGGCATTTTACCACTCCCAGGGGTGGTTTTTGACAAATGTTTTTAATCTGATTTATTGTGATGTTTACTGTCCAAAAAGTGGAAATAGGTTTTTAGCCCTGAAACTTTATTTTATTTACAATTGTATTCAAAAAATATATTAACTTTGAAATAATTTTTAATGTGTAATCAACTTGGAATTTTAGCGCATTTAACTTAAGTAAATAAGTGTAATGATTATGCAAAGCAGTTGAATTTTCAAAAGATTTTAGGTTAAAAAAACTTGGAATTTATTACATTATAATTAAGATTTGAAGTGTAATGATTATGCAAAACAGTTGACTTTGCAAACAATTTTGAGTTAAATCAACTTGGAATTTAGTGTAGTGTAATCAAGAGTTTAATTTAAATGCACTTAAGTTACATTATACATTACTTAAATTTTTTGAGGCAACCGGTTTCCTCAAATTTTTAAGTAAATTCAGCTTATCCGGGTTTACAGTGTACATACATTTCTGTGGTCATCACTATCCTCTTGCAAATCAATGCTCTAAATAACAATATTTTTATTTGAAATTTGGGAAAAATGTTGTCAGGAGTTTATAGAATAAAACAAATATGTTAATTTTACCCAAACACATACCTATAAATAGTAAAACCAGAGAAACGGATAATTTTGAAGTGGTCTCATATTTTTTTCCAGAGCTGTATAGCCTGACAACACTTAAAGAAATCCAGACATCAGTAAAACTAATATTAACTATCATTGTCAATTATTATTAATACATTTTTTGTTACTGTATTTTCACAAAAATATGCGCAGCTCCAGAATACAGCAAAAGAGAACTAATGTCCATAGCCTCTGCTTCCATGGAAGACGTGTCGTGGGGTTGAGGAGATCCTCGAAGTATTCCTTCCACCGTCCAACAATGTCCCCAGTTGAAGTCAGCAGATTCCCACCTCCACTGTAAACAGTGTTGGCAGGGCACTGCTTCCCCATCCTGAGGCGCCGGACGGTTTGCCATGGCCACACCAAACTTCTCCCAGGCCCGAGTTTTTGCCTCCACATCTACACGGGCTGCAGTCCACTTGGCTCATCCAACTATATACAGTATTGTCACAAATAGTGTGGTTAATATCACAAGAAGAGGACATCACTTGAGAAGCAGGGGTCCTGACCCTCCCGTCCCCCCTGGGAAATCAACCCATGCCGTCCCACGATTCCAATCACTAGACCAGACATGTCAAACTCTGGCACGGGGGACAAATTTGGCCCGCAATATAATTATATTTGGCCTGCGAGATGATATCAAATATGTATTAGAGTTGGCCCGCCGGCTGCTGTGCCAGTAGGGCGCATGCCGCTAATACTACGAATCCCAGAATGATTTGCAAATGTGTTGGCGCCGGCCCGTCAGTCCGCTAATAGCCCTCACCGCTCCTGTCAATACATTAGCATCTGCTACCTGTCACCTCACTCAAATTTAATCCACTCCTCCCGAAAATGGCCAAACAAAAGAGGCGAAAACAGGAGCTTTCAAGGTGGGAGGCAGATTTTATGTTTATCAATGTAAAAGACAGACCTGTTTGTCTTGTGTGTGGAGCCAACGTGCCTGTAATGAAAGAATTTACGTAACACTATGACAACACTATGATACGAAACACCAGGACAAGTATAAGGATCTGAGCGAAACGCAAAAGCTCCAGAAGGTGGAGGAATTGAAAAGTACTCTGGTTTCTCGCCAAACTATGTTCACCAAAGCAACATCCCAAAGTGAGGCTGCTGTAAAGGCTAGTTTTATTGTGGCAGCAGAGATCGCAAAAATCAGCCTGGCTCTTTAATGAGGGAGAGTTTGTTAAAAAGTTTGAGATGTTGTTTGCCCAGATAAAAAGCAAGCGTTTTTAAATATGAGCCTGAGCAGAAACACCATGGCTATGTGTGCTTGTGAGCTTGCCACCAATCTACAAGACCAGCTGAGGGAGAAGAGGAAAAATATTATCGCATACTCACTTGCTGTAGACGAGAGCAGCGACACATCTGACACTGCCCACACTGTCTTCATCCATGGAGAGGACTCAAAACTTTCCGTTACAGAGGAACTTTAAGGATTAAAATCCATGCATGGTACAACCACAGGAAAAGAAATCTTTGAGGAGGTGTCCAAATGTCTCAATGAAATGAAGCTTCCTTGGGATACACTTGTGGGACTGACGACAGATGGTGCGCCACGATGTCCGGTCAAAAGAGTAGATTGGTTGGCAGGATTCGGGGGAGAAGATGCGGGAGAACAATGCAGGTGAACTTACAGTTTACCACTGCATAATGAAGAAGGCCTTATGTGGGAAAGCCTTGAAAATGGATCATATTATGAGCACCATAACTCGAGTAGTTAACTTCATTAGAGCAAAAGGTTTGACTCACCGCCAGTTCAAGTCTTTTCTGGAGGAGTTATGTTCAGAATACAGAGATGTGCCGTATCACACAGAGTGCGATGGCTTAGCCGAGGAAAAGTACTAAAGAGATGCTTCAAGCTGCGTGATGAAATCTGTCTGTTTATGGAGAGCAAAGGCAAAGACACATGCTGCAAGTAAACTTGGCTCATTTTCTGTGCTGCCAAATTCTGAAAGAGCAGACCACCGCGTTGCCCATTGCAGAGTTTGTTAAAAAACTCAGCGTACTTGGTGCAGAGTTTTCCCGACGATGTGCCGACTTTGAAGGCCAGTAATGCAGATTTGTACTACTCAGCAATGGGGCGCAGTGGCTCAGTGGTATGAGTGGGTGTCCTTCAACCAGAAGGTAGGCGGTTCGATTCCCACTCTCCCCACAGTTCATACTGCCGTTGTGTCCTTGGGCAAGACACTTAACCCACCTTGCCTCCAGTAGCTGTAACACTGGTAATTAGAAGCTCAATGTAAGTCGCTTTGGATTAAAGCGTCAGCTAAATGAATAAATGTAAATGTAAATGTTTGCGATTGATGTGACAAGCGCACCAACCAACCTCCAAATGGAGCTGATTGAGTCAAGTATGACTGCGGTGCTGCACAGTTCCCACAGTTCCTTCCTGACACACTGCCACAACGCCGTGCACAAACTGCTCAAATGCAACCTATGTTCGCAGTACATATCTATGTGAACAACTCTTCTCTTTGATGAAGATGAACAAAACACCACACAGGAGTCTTATCACAGACGAACACCTTTATTCAGTCCTGAGGATTTCCTCAACTCAGAGCCTGACCCTGGACTTTGATAAACTTGCATCTAAGAATCTATCTGTAAAGTACATGCGTATATACCCATGTGCATCAGAGTAAATCACAGTCTAGCAAACTGAGCTTGGATGGGTGTTTTCTTTATGACTTTTGACTATTCGTAGTTGAAAGATTGGATTTTCATTGAAGCAAGTTGTTATTTTTGACTGGTTGTTGGCTTGTGAAAAAAAACATTTAAAAGGAGTTCAAAAGCTACAGATAATATTTATAATAATAATAATAATAATAATAAATTTTATTTGTAATGCACTTTACATTTGGACAATCTCAAAGTGCTACAGAGCATCTAAAAAATCAAAGTAATTCAATATAAAAAGAAAACAGAACAACATAAGCCTATAAAAAAAAAAAAAAAAAAAAACGTTCATTGAAAAGCTTTTATAAAAAGAAATGTTTTTAGGTTGCGTTTAAAAGCATCAGTAGTCTGTGGGGCCCTCAGGTAGTCCGGGAGGGTATTCCACAGCCTCGGAGCAGCCGATGAAAAGGCCCTATCACCCATGCTGCAAAGTTTTGTTCTGGGAATTTGGAGGATGTTTGAGTTTGCAGAACGAAGAGTGCGTGCAGAGTGTGAAAAGGTCGGGTGGGTGAGAAGTTCCTGCAGGTAGAGGGGGGCATGTCCGTGAATACACTGATGGGTGAGGAGGGAAACTTTATATTCAATTCTAAGTTTGACAGGGAGCCAATGAAGAGATTTCAGGATGGGGGGGAATGTGTTCATGCTTGCGCACCCTCATCAGGATTCTGGCAGCGCTATTTTGGATGTATTGAAGTCTCTGGATGCTTTTGCCAGAGATCCCCATGAGGAGTGCATTACAGTAGTCCAGCCTGGAAGAAACAAAGGTATGGACGAGCTTCTCTGCATCCTCCAGGCTGAGTGTTGGGCGGAGTTTGGCAATGTTCTTGAGATGGAAAAATGAGGTCTTGCATAGGTGTTTAATGTGGGTGTCAAAGGTGAGATGAGGATCCATTTTGACACCCAAATTACTGACCGATGTGGAAAGGGAGATATTTTGGCCGGAAAAAGTGATGCTGGTGATGGTTGAAGTGCGAAGTTGATGTGGTGTACCAATTAAGATGGCATCAGTTTTAGAGCAATTTAACTGAAGGAAATTGAGCTTCATCCACATCTCTATCTCCTCCAGGCAAGTGGTCAGTGTGGATGTTGGTAGGGGAGCAGAGAAAGTGGAGGTTGTACTTAAATACAGCTGTGTATCATCAGCATAACAATGGAATGATATACCATGTCTACTAATGATTTTACCGAGGGGGAGCATGTAAATGGAGAAAAGTGTGGGACCCAGCACAGAGCCCTGAGGAACACCACAGGTGACATTATGAGTGAGTGATTCGGCTTTGCCCAGGGCAACGTGCTCAGTTCTGCCAGTCAGATATGAAATGAACCAGTCGTAAACATTTTCTGAAAGTCCAATGGTGTGTTTCAGGCGGTGTAAGAGAATGTTGTGGTCTACTGTGTCAAAAGCAGCTGTTAGATCTAGCAGGATAAGGAGTGATGGGGAACCAGTATCTGCTGCCATCAGAAGGTCATTGGTGATCCTGACCAAGGCTGTTTCAGTGCTATGACCAGGCGGAAACCCGACTGAAATTTTTCAAACAGGTTATTTTTTTTGAGGTGAGTATGAAGTTGTACTGCAACTGTTTTTTCCAAAACCTTGGATAGAAATGGTAGGTTTGAAATGGGCCTATAGTTGCAGAGAACTTCAGGGTCCATAGTTGGTTTTTTAAGTAGAGGTTTGATGACAGCTGTTTTTAATGTGGATGGGATATGACCAACCAGAAGGGATTTGTTTATTATCTTGGTGATGAGTGGAGAGACAACAGAGAGGTTGGCCTTCAGCAGAGTGGAAGGAAGGGATCCAGGGCACAGGTGGCCGGCTTCATCTTTCTGATAACATCCTCCACTTCTTCCTGTGTGACATCAGTGAAAGAGCTGAGGGGCTGGACAATCTTCAATGCTGGTTCTTCCGTTGGAGGAGGCAGAGCAGCAGTGGTAGTGAGTTGAGAGCGGATATTATTTACTTTTTGTTTGAAAAAGGTAATAAACATATTACACCTCTCCTCAGTGGTCTCAGAGTGGGAGAGTACGGGGGGTTTTAAAAGGTGGTTTATTGTTGAAAAAAGTTGTTTTGAGTTTCCAGGATTGTTATTGATGATAGTGGAATAATACCGTGACTGCGTCTCTCAGAGCTTCTGCATAAGCCCTCTTTTGTTCCCTGTATGCCTGTTTGTGAACAGTCAGTCCAGAGGCCTTGAACCGCTCAAGGACACGCCCAGCCGCTTTCATCTTTCGCAGCTCGCAGGTGTACCAAGGTGCTGATCGTGTGAATGAGACGGTCCTTGATATCAGAGGGGCATGGAGGTCCAGGAGACTGCTCAGGGACTGGTTATAAAAATCCCGAGTCAGCAACGGAAACCAAGTCAGAAAGGCCAATGGAGAGAGAGAGATATGTTGAAGGTCCTGGACCAGGACATCCGCATTGATGTTTTTCAACTTTCTGTAATAGATCTGTCTCTTTGGTTTGATGTGAGAGAAAGGAAGGGGCAACTCCATTGCCACAACCTTGTGATCTGAAACTCCAAGATCATAAACCTGTAGGTTACTGATGAAAGCTGAGTTTGAAATGATTAAATCAAGTATGTGTCCCCTGGAATGTGTGGGGACATCAACATGTTGTTGTAGGTTGAGGAGTCTAGCAGCTGAAGAAAATCAGCAGCAAGATGGCATGAGGGGTGTCAACATGAATATTTATATCTCCATGATAATAGTATTGGCCGAGGTAGTACAAAGAGTAGTGAGGAGATCAGATATTTCCGGGATAAACACAGAATTTTTCTTAGGGGGGCGATAAATAAGGAGAACAGTCATTGGAAAAGGAGGCTTGCATTTAAATGCTAGACACTCGCATGAAGATGTCGCAGGCAGCGTAATGCGGGACAACTCCAGGTCCTGTCGGTGAATGACAGCTAGGCCACCACCACGGCCGGTGCTGCGAGCTGCCTCCAAGTAACTGTATCCAGGGGGACAGGCTTCATTTAGGGCAGAGAACACCTCTGGCTGATGCCATGTTTCTGTTAAACACATGAAGTCAAGTCTTTTCTCCTAATGTGTTCTTCAATCAGTACAGATTTATTATTGATGGATTGAGTGTTAAAAGTTCGAATTTAACCAATGACTGAGGGTGAATCTCTGAACTGGACACAAAACATTAAAATCCACTCGCAGGCTGGAATCCACTTCACAAAATGTATCCAACCCAAAGTGTGGGGATCCCGTGCTGGAGAGTAGATGTCTCGCGATATTTCCATTGTTGATAGTGACTGGAGCAGCAACATTCTGATGGCGTCAAGCATGCGACAGATGACCAGAGAGAAGGAATGCTTGTAGAAGAGCTGTTTGGATGGTTATGGAAGATGAATTTTCGACCAGATCCTCTATGAATGTACCGCGGACGGCGAAGGAGTCCAAGTTCTTTGATGATGGGGATATTAAATCCAGGTGTGGTTGCGAGATGTAGTCCACGAAGTTGCGAGCTGGAATAGCGGAGTGCCATTCTGATCGAGAATGTCAGCCAGACAGCGCTAGCTAGCAGACAACACCAGCACAGCAGCGAAAAAAGTAGTAAGTAGGTGCTCCTTGCAGTTATAAGCATAGTTTAAAAACAGTTTAAAAATCGCGGGCGAGCAGAGCAGAGTGGAGAAGCGGCGAACATACAGCGCCAGCGTCCTCTCCCTCTCGTACTTCATACGAGAGGGAGAGGACGCTCTATACGAATATTTGGGCTATAGACATTATTTAAAGTTAATAAAAAGTAAGTTATTATTTTATATTATGCTTGCTCTGGATTCAGTGTTTAAACAAAACTATTGTTAAAAATTGATTTTAATAAGAAAAGGTTTAACATTACATATCTTGAAAGAAGAGAAAACATGCAGATGTTGTTGAAATTTTTAAATAAAAATTAAATTTGGCCCGCAAATTAGTTCCAGCTTTTTAATTTTGGCCCTCTGTGAACTAAGATATAATGATCACATTGGTCTTTATTTTAACAGACAACAGACAATTCAGCTAGTATATGTTTTAAATAACAAAATATATTAACTATATTTTACAGAAATGATATGAAAGAGAAAATTAGATTAAAGTAAATAATTAGATCAATTATTTGCAGCTGTGTAACCAGGGCTCTATTCTAGTGAAAGTTACACGTCAGCCCTAAACTGCTGGATCAGTTCAGGGATGAAATCAAATGGATGGTGAGGGTTATATACAAAACACAGTTTGGTTTTGAATGAGATCTTAAGTGCACATGATCAAAATGTGAGGCACACATCAAATCACTTTAAAGAGTTCAATATGCAGATGGTAGCAGTCCAGTTAGCAGTAACAGTCCAGACCAGACCATAGAGACCAAACAGAGGAACTGCACTGCTGCAGAGGCTGAGGCAATAACTGCCTGTTGCTTAAAGCGTGAAGCGTGAAGTGTGTTTAAGGATTATAAGCTATTCGATAATTTTTTTACATTTACAAAATTTAAGCAGTAAGTAAGAAGCTTCATAAATGTAAAAAATTAAACAATATCCTGCAATATCATGTTGGTGTAGAAAGTAGTGTCTATCTCAATCTTGAATTGTTTTTAGCAGATTTTTGTTAGTCCATCTCCTGTGTCCTCCTCTTCCAGAGGATCCTTAAAAGTTGATACTCTAGAGAAGCTATATAGTTTATATCTCTTAAGTCAAAGTCACCTCTACACCAGCGCTGCTGCCTTGTAGCACCATGCATTATTAAGAGCTGTGTGAGTAAAGGCCCTAAAGACTAGGAGTAATTCAAGCTAGAGCAATTTCTATAGGACCCATTTCCCCAATTGCCCGGCACACATGGACACTTCATGTTCCACACATCCTGGAAAATTGGGAAATAATTGAACAGGTTTCCAGTCTATAAGTTATTCAAATGGTGGAAAAAGTAAAATGTTGATGAGCTACTATTTTTACCTGTTTTGTGAACTTATACTTAGTCTTGTCTTCTGTGTTTACAGTCCTGGTTGAGTCTCCTGCTTCAAATCCTGTCTGTTTCACACCACCCCAGTGCAATCCCAAAACCTACTTGCCTCTTTAAAAATTCCAATTATTGTTCAGTAAAATACTGAACAATAATTTGCCAGATTGTTCTGTTACGGCTCAATGAGACAAGGACACAGTCCCAGTCTTAAGTCTGCTTCTGTGTCCTTGTCTCATTGAGCTGTAACAGAACAATCTGGCAAATGGCCCTAACAGTCCAAGGTACCATCAGACACGCTTTGGACTCCCAGCGTGTCCTGGAGGGTTAGAATGAACAAAGGCAAGGCAAGGCAAGGCAAGGCAATTTTATTTATATAGCACAATTCATACACTGGGTAACTCAAAGTGCTTTACAGGAATAAAAGACAATTTACAAGATTTATATTAAGAAACATAAGAAAAAATTAAAAACATTTTAAAAGAAGAGTGCAGATAAAAGAAAAAACTAACACTTTAGGTTGTAGTGTAGGCGGAGCTAAAGAGGAAGGTTTTTAACCTCCCCTTGAACATTGTTAACAACAAACTCTACGTAAAGTCATGGAGATTTTTTGTGAATGTTTTTAAATCTCTCTCTGTGGGTAGTGGGGTGCTCTGGGTGCTTGGGGCCAATTCCTCCTACCAGGCCTCCTGGGTGTTCCAGCAGCAACACAACAATAAGCCCTGCATGGCTTTATTTTTTACTCTCTGGTAAAGCCTTACAATGGGCCACTTCAGAATGGAGACACTGGTTGGAGGGAGCCAAGCACCCCTGCCTTGTGTGGACGAATATCTCCTATCTCCGCTCTGCTAAAAGGTTAAACCCCCAGCAGGGTAGGTAGGCTTCCTGGGGAGATTCAGATTCACCCTGACCTTCCGCACAACATCCTAAACACTAAACCAGACACCTGAGTTTGAATCTCAGCCTACACATCCAGTCCCCCATCCCCAGCAGGTCTCCGCCACCCTCTGTCATTCCCCAGCAGGCAATGGACGGCATATTTTCACTCTACACGGAATCCCTGCCAAAATAGTCTCTGATAGAGTAGTCTGGAGAGCCTTTTGCCAGGCTTTTGGAACCTCTGTTAGTCTATCTTCAGATGCTCTGCGCTCCATGACATCTCTCACCCCTCTTCCGGGAGCTCTCACCTGCCCTGGATTGAATATGGTCACAATTCTTTTATAACAGCCACTACAGGTGTGCCACACTTTATGATCTATCTGGGCTATCTCTTTCCCCAAACCAGGAAAGGGATGTAGTGATATAGTGATTCTGTCTAAGCTCATCTCATACGTTGCTGCCACATTCAGAAGCCACTCATGCTGCTGTTTGGCTCACAGCTGCATGGGAGATAGCCAATAGACATTGAAAACCATCCCAATAAGACCAACAGGGCAAAAAGTTTGACAGGGTTGGTATGATACTGCTGGCTTTGGCCCGAGATCTTCCCATCCAGATAGACGCACGGTGGCACCTAGATTTGTCAGCCCTTTTTTTTTTTTGGATAAAGTTTTTTTTTTAACTTTTCAGATGCATGGAAAGCCCCTTAGTGTGAAGTTGCCACTGCAAGATGTGGTAAATATGAAAGAAAACACTGCATGGGCCCCAATAACAGTGTTTCAATCAACTGTGTAGTATACAACAGTTCAAACCTGTTTTATATTCACTGCATGCCACTTTGTTTACGCTCCCTCAACATTTAGCATAATCCACTTGAATGGTGCTTTGTAAATGCTCCATTCATAATATCCTGTAATCACAAATACATACAAACAGCCAGGGTACAGTGTGCAGCTAAAAGCTTAAATCCAAGCCTTAGCCCCCAATTAGAGAAATATACAAAGAATATCAATTTTAGATAAATGTTTGTGGGTTTAAAGGGATGCTCAGATTAAACCAAATGATTTTCAGTAAAGGTGATACAAAGTTTTTATGTTGTATTTAGAAATATTTGAATGATACCAAATATGTTAGTGTATCATAACAAACATAACAGGAAGACAAGAAAGCCTGCTATAGCAATGTTCTTCCACTGGATGAAGTCAAAGCCACTGCAGCATTCAGATTATGCATTAAAAAGTCACATGACCATTTCTTAATAAGTCCACAGTGTCCACAAAGCTCAGAGACCTTTGAGAACACTCCAGATCTCATTTTCATTTGAAAACACTAGCATTATTGGTACAAACTCTATACAATAACTCAAAAACTATGAAACACACACCAGTGTTCACCCCTCTTCTTGCAGTGGTTGTCAAAAGAAAACAACACAGCATCCCAATAGTTAATTCCAAGTGTAAAAACAAACAAACAACCAAAGAACTTTTAAGGTGTGTTCACACTTGCTGTGTTTGGTGCAGTTCAAACGGACTCTGGTGTGGTTGCTCTGTTAGCGCGGTTCACTTGGATAAATGAACCTCAAGGTGCACAAAACAAGCGCTCAGAGACCCCTGAGCTCTTCTAAGTGAATTCTGGTATGGTTTGATTCAAGTGTGAACCTCACATAGACAGCCCAAACAGGAAGAGCATCATAAATTGGTGACGAAAACATCACATAATGCTTTCCCTGATGTCAGAAATGAAAACGCACCAAAACATTTTTGTCCAACCAAATAAAATGAGAAGGTCAAATGTGAAGCACTGAGAAGCTAAAATACAGTGGTTACATGCCGTAATAGCATTTGGTCTAGCATTTCCCACAATCAGAGCTAAGCTATGTTGTTTACATTAGTTATGTCTAAAACCGCTCCACCAATGTCACCAAAATCACTTTAGTGAGTAGGTAAACTCACAAATCTCACGAGAATCCAGTTGATACTGAAATTAAAGGACTACAACCTGTGTTAATTCTAATTTTGTAATGAAGTTAACAATAACCAAGACCAGGTAAAGTCCAAAAACTGAGATCAAGTGAAGACAAAGACTAGTGCATGACACATGATTACAACATGGTTAAAAATAGTGTTTGTTTATTGTTGACAGGGTTTTACCCTCGACCATGTCGAAATGGAAATTTTTCATCCAATCACAAGAAATGGCTGCATTTACACAGCACTTTTCTACCAACATCTATTTACCTATTCACACACAACCAGTCACACATACATTGACACAGGTCGTACCTATGTCCAAGACCAAGAAAAGGTGGTTTTAAGAGCAGTTTCAAGATCAACCTTTAATTGTTTATTGTATATCAACAATGTGTCAAGATAATGTAGTCCTTCTAACACTATGTTCTGTTAATGTAAGTAGCTTTTAGCAAGTGGTTGGTAGTAAGTGGCTTACTGTAAAGCCGTAATCAACACATGCAGTGAATGGTAGCACACAGAGTTATACCTACCGCATGGAGTGGGTTGCCCTGATCAATGGGAACCTTGAAGTCGGCCTGGAGCTCATCAAAGGCTGTGATCTGAGAGAGACAGAGGAAATAATCATTACTGTTGAGTCTTGTTATTTTAAATCTCAGGAACTGTTTTCATCAGCTTTATGAGAATTAGTTAAAGATATAATATGCAAGATTTATATTATAACAAAATTAATAATTTAAACAGGCCTCCATTTGTACACACACAGCAGTGTCAAAAGTCACTGTTTTGAGCCACTGTCACCCAGTGGAGAGAAGACATTTACTGTAGTATGGTGTCAATCTAGAGTCAGCTTGAACATAAAGGAAAAAAATAATTGTAAACAAAAACTTGGAACTGTAAGAAAAATTATTATAAAAAAAAAAATGAAAATTTTAACTGTAACCCTTTAACCGTAACCAAAGAAAATATTTTCATAAATGTAAAAAACATTTCTGCTGCTTTTCCTCTGTTTTTTTCAATTCACAAGTTACGCTTACGATTCATTTTTTTTATTATTGTTTCTGACCCAGTTTTATTTGACCGCGAGCTTAACACCCATTGGCTGAAGTGACAGGAAGTTGTGCCACAGCAGATCAGGCATGCCCGCCCAGAAGTACAGTATTGTTCAAAATAATAGCAGTACATTGTGACTAACCAGAATAATCCAGGATTTTAGTATATTTTTGGGCAATTAGTTAAAAGGGGTGTATTAAAAAAATATCATACATTTTGTGAAAAAACTGATGTAAAGCAGGTGGTAAATCAGTATTTAAGGATGAAGCCACTGGCACTTGTTGAACATGCATTTGAAAGCCTGAGGAAAATGGGTCGTTTAAGACATTGTTCAGAAGAACAGCAAACTTTGATTAAAAAGTTGATTTGAGTAGGGGAAACCCTATAAAGAGTTGCAAAAATGATATGCTGTTGTGATAAAATGATCTCCAATGCCTTAAAATGGAGAACAAAACCAGAGAGACGTGGAAGAAAACAGGAAGACAACCATCGAAATGGATCGAAGAATAACCAGAATGACAAAGGCTCAGCCAATGATCAGCTCCAGGATGATCAAGGACAGTCTGGAGTTTCCTGTAAGTACTGTGACAGTTAGAAGACGTCTGTGTGAAGCTAATCTAATTTCAAGAATCCCCCACAAAGTCCCTCTGTTTAAAAAAAAAAAGGGATGTGCAGAAGAGGTTACAATTTGCCAAAGAACACATCAACTGGTCTAAAGAGAAATGGAGGAACATTTTGTGACTGATGAGAGTAAAATTGTTCTTTTTGGGTCCAAGGGCCACAGACAGTTTGTGAGACGACCCCCAAACTCTGAATTCAAGCCAAAGTACACAGAGAAGACAGTGAAGAAAGCATCATTAAATATGGGCATGTTTCTCCTACTATGGTGTTGGGCCTATTTATCGTTTACCAGGGATTATGGATCAGTTTGCATTTGACAAGAGGTCATGTTGCCTTTTGCTGAAGAGGACATGCCTTTGAAATCTTTGTCTCAACAAGACAATGACCCCAAACACACTAGTAAACGAGCAAACTCTTGGTTCCAAAGCAACAAAATTAATGTTATGGAGTGGCCAGCCCAAACCCTGGACTTTAATCCAATCGAGAAGCTGTTTCTGAAGCAAAACCAAGAAATGTAAATAAATTGTGGAATGTTGTTAAAGAATCATGGAGTGGAATAACAGCTGAGATGTGCCACAAGTTGGTGCCACACAGATGTGAAGCAGTTTTAAAAAACTGTGGTCAAACAACTAAATATTAGTTTAGTTAAAACCTAGAATTGAAAACGTTTGTACAAAATAGTTTTGAGTTTGAACAGTCAACGGCAGACACTGCTATTTTATTTAACACACCCCTTTCAAATAATTGACCAATTGCACAGCCTTAAGAGCATACATATCATTAATGCTGGATCTTGTTTGTTTCCTGAGAATCTACTGCACCTACTGGTAAGTTGTTTACCATATAGCAATAAAAAATATACTAAAAACCTGGATTATTCTGGTTAGTCACATTGTACTGCTATTATTCTGAACAATACTGTAAATATATATATAATAAAAAACTTTGTCCTTCACCCTCCGCATTTGTGAACAGCAGTTTTCAGTTCTTTCCACAGATTCTTGATTGGATTCAGGTCTGACTTTGACTTGGCCATTCTAACACCTGGATATGTTTATTTGTGAACCATTCCATTGTAGATTTTGCTTTATGTTTTGGATCATTGTCTTGTTGGAAGACAAATGTCCGTCCCAGTCTCAGTTCCTTTGCAGACTCCATCAGGTTTTCTTCCATAATGGTTCTGTATTTGGCTCCATCCATCTTCCCATCAATTTTAACCATCTTCCCTGTCCCTGCTGAAGAAAAGCAGGCTCAAACCATGATGCTGCCACCACCATGTTTGACAGTGGGGATGGTGTGTTCAGGGTGATGAGCTGTTTTGCTTTTACGCCAAACATAACGTTTTGCATTGTTGCCAAAAAGTTTGATTTTGGTTTCATCTGACCAGAGCACCTTCTTCCACATGTTTGGTGTGTCTCCCAGGTGGCTTGTGGCAAACTTTAAACAACACTTTTTATGGATATCTTTAAGAAATGGCTTTCTTCTTGCCACTCTTCCATAAAGGCCAGATTTGTGCAGTATACGACTGATTGTTGTCCTATGGACAGAGTCTCCCACCTCAGCTGTAGATCTCTGCAGTTCATCCAGAGTGATCATGGGCCTCTTGGCTGCATCTCTGATCAGTCTTCTCCTTGTATGAGCTGAAAGTTTAGAGGGACGGCCAGGTCTTGGTAGATTTGCAGTGGTCTGATACGCCTTCTATTTCAATATTATCGCTTGCACAGTGCTCCTTGGGATGTTTAAAGCTTGGGAAATCTTTTTGTATCCAAATCCGGCTTTAAACTTCTCCACAACAGTATCTCGGACCTGCCTGGTGTGTTCCTTGTTCTTCATGATGCTCTCTGCGCTTTAAACGGACCTCTGAGACTATCACAGTGCAGGTGCATTTATACAGAGACTTGATTACACACAGGTGGATTCCATTTATCATCACGAGTCATTTAGGTCAACATTGGATCATTCAGAGATCCTCACTGAATTTCTGGAGAGAGTTTGCTGCACTGAAAGTAAAGGGTCTGAATAATTTTGCACACCCAATTTTTCAGTTTTTTGTTAAAAAAGTTTGAAATGTCAAATAAATTTTGTTCCACTTCATGATTGTGTCCCACTTGTTGTTGATTCTTTACAAAAAATTACAGTTTCATATCTTTATGTTTGAAGCCTGAAATGTGGCAAAAGGTCGCAAAGTTCAAGGGGGCCGAATACTTTCGCAAGGCACTGTAAATATATAAATAAATAAATATATATATTTTATTTTTTTCTTCTTTTGTTTTTTTTTTACATTTATGAAAATATTTTGTTTGTTTATAGTTATAGGGTTACAGTTACATTTTTATTTTTATTATTTTGTTTACATTCAAGCTGACCCTAGATTGACGCCATAGTATAAATTCAAAGCTTGTGGTATAAGGGTTGTCCAATAACTAAAAAGGATTGTTTGATCCACTCTCTTCCCATTTATACCATTGTGTCTGTTGTGTCTTCATCAAAACACTGAACCCTCTGCTACATTTGTTTTAAGACTATTAAACGTATTAAGTACTTTAAATACCAATCTTATTCGGACTAGGCTTGTAGCTCAATGAAGTCTAATTTACATGCACAGTTGTTGGTATTGGTATTCAGCCTTTGTTAAAGAAAAGAAAAGTAGAACCAACCTGAACAGCACATAGTCACACCAAAGAGATATTTCTGGAATATCTTAGGCAGTAGATGTGTAATGCATTGAGCATTTAAATCTGGGTGTGCTTCCGTAGGAACAAAAAACCTTGTCAAGCCTTAGACAGTAAGCACACTTTAGTAACGGGGACAAACAATGTTCCATCAGCATTCATAAAGCAAAAACTGTGCCTGTGTTTTTCCTTTGAGTTTACATATGTTCTGTACCACTGTCCAAGTCAAGAGCATGCTCGGTCAGTCAGCCTGACTACAATAATTAAAAGCCCGACAATGGATTTCATTATCAAGGTATTCATGCAAAAAAGCACAAAAGCAATGTCAAAATCCCCCAGTGGACTGCTCCCTACATAAATATGTTACCAGACAGGTTAGATTTTACATTCACTTATTCCCAGCAGCAGAAGCTGAACAAACAACACACATTATTCACCAGAGCCCTCGTTTACCGAACCTTATGTGTGTCTCGATTTCCAGCACTGAGTCATGCTGATGTGCCTAATTGTGCATTCACATCTGAATCCAAATGCTGCTCGTAAAAGACTGGATTGGTGTCATTTCATCCTACCACCCACCTACTGCTGCATTGTGGGATTGCTCCCAGACAGTCGCACATGTAATAATGCCATGATGTACAACAGCTGCAACCGTTCCATGAGCTGCAGCTGGGTAAAATGTACTCCAGAGACACCTGTCAGGTTTACAGTAAGACATGTATGTTGCAAGTTCTAAACCACATCTAAACCACTTAAAAGCATATGCATTAATGCATATCAGCTACAATGTTTGTGTGCGCTGTGGAAACACTGCGCTGAATTAATGTTGCATTGTGTCGTATGTGCGTTTGTACATGTAAATGCCTGCATGGGGTATTCAGATGAGAGCTGTGAGAAGGCTCAGAGCAGTGGGGCTCACCCCGGCACTGACAGCCAGCTCTTTATATGATAATTCCCAAAGGAACCCAACAGTGATCCTGGCTCATTGCCTCGCTCCAATACAGGTTCCACTTACAAACACTTCCCTCCAAAGAGACATACACAACTCACAGCAGAAACAACATTATGTGCATGAGATGAACCGTACAGAGCAGATGTTCACACTAAAATATGTCAGTGCCTGCTGACTATTGGCTCATTTAATTTCAATTAGCAATGGGGTGGTACGACATATAGAGGGAAGGATAATCTGAGTAATTGTGTGGATGCTAAGTACAGCTAGTGCTCTTATTCTGCCAAATTTTGGACACTAACTACTCACAGAATTCCAACAATTCAGTGTCACATGTAATGGCTTTAGCCACTGCAAACATTTCTTGTAGCAGTTACAACCTTGTTTTTATTTCTAGTTTTCTGGTCTAGTTCTCAAGTCCTCAAGCATCTTCTTCAGAAAGATACAAAGCCAGTGCAGCAACAAAAGCAACATTTCTTTTATCATTTCATTTATGAGTGGACGTTAAAGATAGTCTTTGAAACAATCCATATTTAAACCTGGGTTTCCTATATTTGTTTTAATTATTTTGTCTTTTAGCATTCACTTAACCCTGTGACTAACTTGTCCAGGTTGTACCCCGCCTCAGGCCTAAAGTTGCTGGGATAGGCTCCAGTCACCCATGATCCCTACCGGGACTAAGCAGAAAAAAATAATGAATGAAAAAATGTATATTTAGCGTTTAATGCCAGCCAAGCATAACACAGTCCTGACAATCACGTGTAGTCTTTATGTAGCCTTGCTAAGTTGTCCATCCATCCATCCATTCATCCATTCATCTTCTGCTTATCCAGGGCCTGTGCTATTTAGTGACTAAAGTCCACTTGTTCATTTAAAATGTATTGATGTTTTCCAAAACTCACACACAACTCATGTTGTTAGGTAAAAGGTAAATTAGATTTTCATCTGTGGGGCTTTTACAATGTATAGAGCATGGTAAAGAGCAATGGCCTGTATGGCTGATATGTTTTTTAGTTTTATCATGCTTTTTGCTAAACAAAGATTTAAAAAACCTAATACACATCTTAGAGATGCCAACTATCCAGTTTTAAATTATGCTGATTGGCCTTAGATAGATGAGTTGTTTTGCTTTGTGAGTGCTATGACTTGTTGGTAAGCCCAGAAGCAGACGGTGTAGTAACACATCTGCCTACACAGCTGTTGACAATGTCTGGCCTCACATTGTGTGGGTTTGTGTTGTAGTGAAATGAATGCTCTGCTGCTGTGTGTGGGTTAGAATGGCTGGCGGCTGGTTCTAGTATACTTACTGTTGTTGACCTCTGACTGAAATATTTTGAGTGTTGCGTGCCCTGTGGCTGCTGTAATAGATCTGATTCATCATCTTTTACTGACAGCAGACGGCAAATAAATATGAACGTGTAAGCATTGTGAGCGATGGAACATGACGGTGCTTTGGTGGCATAAAGTGAGCCTCGTTCCATGTATATTCACCCCCTAGGTTTTCCTCAGGGAGCAAGAACATTACTCAAACCAAATGCAATACACAAACTCCAGCCCTGAACTGCCTTTAGTTTCCTTCCACCAGCCCATACTGACAGGAAGGATCTCTCTTCTGATAACCAAAACAACACAAATAGTTTTACAGTAACAACGCAGCTGATTCTAAAAAGTTATTTATATTGACTTTACAGAAACAACCCTAGTTTAAATGCATAATAGGTAAATTAACACACACATAAACCTGGAGGGCTATGCAAAAATATATGAAAGCTACAGCTTTTTAACATTTATCAATAACGCAGCAACCAACTCACTTCAAAACCTGCCTTCATAGAGTTTCTAGAGATGACGTCACACAACCCGAATTAATTTGTGAGTTTACAAACTCACAAAGATCAATTGGTCAAGACTCCAAGCAAAGTATTCCCGGTCCAAACCATGGCCTCACTGGCTCCTTGTGACCAATGAGGTTGCAGCTCTGACAGGTCTGACTATGTTTTAGGTTAAAAATTTAGCAACTGTATTACTGTAATGTAGCCTACATAAACAACATTGCGCTGCTCTGATTGGATAAAACTGCAGTTGATAAATCCAATCATCTGCAGGTATTAATTTAAAGAATCTGGCTTTTGCAAACACTTTCAACAGGTGCCCTCCGGATGGTACTGTGAAACAGACTATGTTCTGTGGAGCAGTTCTATTTGGCAGAGTCAGGTTACAGGCCACTGGTATGAAAGCACATCTGTACATTGAACTATAGTGATAAAAACTAAACTGTAGAAAAGCATTGAGCTTGTTTCCCTTAGTACATTTGTGTGACATATGCCCCTAACACAGGGATAACGAGACATTCCCAGGTCAACCGAGAGACATAGTCCCTCCAACGTGTTCTAGGTCTTCCTCGGGGTCTCCTTCCTGTGGGACATGCTTGGAACACCTCCCTAGGGAGGCATCCAGGAGGCATGAGGAGGAGCAGATGCCCAAGCCACCTCAGCTGGCTCCTCTCAATGTGGAGGAGCAGAGGCTCTAGTCTGAGCTCCTCCCGAGAGACCAAGGGAGCGCCCAGCTGCCCTGCGGAGAAAGCTCCTTGCAGTCGCCTGTATCCGAGATCTTGTCCTTTCAGCCATGACCCACAACCCATGACCATAGGTGAGAGCAGGAGTCGTATATATACCGGTAAATCAAGAGCTTCGTCTTACAGCTTCACTACAACAGACCGGCACATTGACTGCATCACTGAAAGCTCGTGAACAAGACGCCAAGAATCCTGATTCTTAGTGCAAGCTGAAGGTCCTGGTTTGATGGAGCCAACAGGCCAGCATCATCTGAAAAAAGCAAAGACGAGATCCTGTGGTCTGTGGCCTGTGATCTATCCTTTGTAGCACTCTGGAGAGAGTATAGAGCTGGTCCAGTGTTCCATGACAGGAAGAACACTGCATTGTTCTTCCCTCTATCCAAGGTTTAATTTAACTATTGGCCAAATTCTCCTCTCCAGTACCCTGGCATAGACCTGGCATAGAGAAGGCCTCTGTGAAATGTGAAACATTTAAACCAAAGTAAAAATCAAAGAAAAAATACAATCATAGTTTGCATTTATTTAGCGACCAGTATTATTGATAAGAGTAGACTCACTCTGGTGAGCTGTAACTCAGACATAGTAACAGAGAATACTTTTCACAGTCTATAAAAAAATATAAAACGCCAAATAAATAAATAGAGCAGCTAAACATGAAGCTAATGAGGCTAATATCTTTGTCTCCTGTGACACTGTGGACAATGGTTATGCAAGTGACTCTATAGAATCAGTACAGAGAAGTAAAAAAAAGAGGATATCTAGACAAACCAAGGACGAGTGTTTGGATCCTACCAGAAGTCTGTAGTACAACCGCTTCAGACTCAGGTTACATCAAATAAAAACAACTCCTATCATTTGTATCTTTTTACTTTACCAGACCCATCCATCCATCCATCCATCTTCTACCACTTATCCGGGGCCAGGTCGCGGGGCAGCAGTCTAAGCAGAACCACGGTCCTGCTCTGGTCGTACATGGACTGGACAGCCCTTTGCAAAGGGCCCCGGACCCCATACTCCCAGAGCACCACCCACAGGGCGCCACGAGGGACACAGTCGAATGCCTTCTCCAGATCCACAAAACACATGTGGACTGGTTGTGCAAACTACCATAAACCCTCCAGCACCCTGGAGAGGGTATAGAGCTGGTCCAGTGTTCCACGACCTGGACGAAAACCGCATTTTTCCTCCTGAATCCGAGGTTCAACTATCGGCCGCATTCTCCTCTCCAGTACCCTGGCATAGACTTTCCCGGGGAGGCTGAGGAGTGTGATCCCTCTGTAGTTGTAACACACCCTCCCCCTTCTTGAAAAGAGGCACCACCACCCTGGTCTGCCAGTCCAGAGGTACTGTCCCCAACAGCCACGCGATGTTGTAGAGGCGTGTCAACCAAGACAGCCCTACAACATCGAGAGACTTGAGGTACTCAGGGCGTATCTCATCCACCCCCGGTGCCTTGCTACCGAGGAGCTTCCCAACTACCTCAGTGACTTCGGCCTGGGTGATGGACGAGTCCACCTCGAGCCCTCGGCCTCTGCTTCCTCGTGGAAGACGTGTCGGTGGGGTTGAGGAGATCCTCGAAGTATTCCTTCCACCGTCCAACAATATCCCCAGTTGAAGTCAGCAACAGTGTTGGCAGGGCACTGCTTCCCCCTCCTGAGGCGCCGGATGGTTTGCCAGAATTTCTTCGAGGCCGACCGATAGTTCTTTTCCATGGCCTCACCGAACTCCTCCCAGACCCATGTTTTAGCCTCCACCACCGGGTTCGGGGATTGCCGCCACGACAGGCACCGGAGACTTTACGGCCACAGCTTTGAGTGGCCGCATCGACAATGGAGGTGGAGAACATGGTCCACTTGGACTCAATGTCTCCAACCTCCCTCGGGATCTGGTCGAAGCTCTGCCGGAGGTGGGAGTTAAAGATCTTTCTGACAGAGGGCTCTGCCAAACGTTCCCAACAGACCCTCACAGTACGTTTGGGCCTGCCGAGTCTGTCCAGCTTTCTTACCCGCCATCGGATCCAACTCACCACCAGGTGTTGATCAGTTGACTGCTCCGGCCCTCTCTTCACCAGAGTGTCCAAGACATACGGCCGGAGGTCAGATGAAACAACTACAAAGTCGATCATCGATCTCCGGCCAAGGGTGTCCTGGTGCCACGTGCACTGATGGAGACCCTTATGCTAGAACATGGTGTTCGTTATGGACAAACTGTTGCAAGTCCAATAACAGAACACCGCTCGGGTTCAGATCCAGGGGGCCGTTCCTCCCAATCACGCCCCTCAAGGTGTCACTGTCGCTGCCCACATGAGCGTTGAAGTGCACCAGTAGAACGACAGAGTCCCCGGTCGGAGCGCTTTCCAGCACCCCCCCCAGAGACTCCAAGAAGGCAGGGTACTCTTGCACTGCTATTTGGCCCGTAAGCACAAACAACAGTGAGAGACCTATCCCCGACCCGAAGGAGCAGGGAAGCGACCCTCTCGTTTAACTCCAACACATGGTGGCTGAGCTGGGGGGCTATGAGCAAGCCCAAACCAGCCCGCCGCCTCTCACCGCAGGCAACTCCAGAGTAATGGAGAGTCCAGTCCCTCTCGAGGATTTGGGTTCCAGAGCCCAAGCTGTGCATGGAGGTGAGTCCGACTATCTCTAGTCGGTATCTCTCAACCTCCCGCACAAGCTCAGGCTCCTTCCCCATCAGCGAGGTGACATTCCATGTCCCTAGCGCCAGATACCGTGTCCGGGGATTGGGTCGTCGAGGCCTTCGCCTTCGACTGCCACCCAATCCACTTTGCACCGGCCCCTTACGGTTCCTCCCGCAGGTGGTGGGCCCACGGGAGGACTTTACCAGACCTACACACTTTATGAATTTAAAATGTCTTGCTGTTTTTGTGACTTTGAGGTCAAGCAAAAAGCAACTATAGCTAATAAAGCCTGTGTTGTGGGTTTATGTAAAGACTCTTAACAAACGCACGCCTGCTGCAGAATAAGGGTCGATATATGGATTTAATGAAGTTTAACTTAATAACTGCTTACTAGCTTACTAGGGGATATTTAAAGTTCTTCTGTTTTTGCTGCAGCTGTGTATCATTTGATGATGGCAGCACGAAGTGGTTAGCACTTCTGCCTCACAGCAAGAAGGTCCTGGGTTTGATTCCCATCCAGGGTAGGGCCTTTCTGTGTGGAGTTTGCATGATTCCTCTTTGTGCTCTAGTTTCACCTACCACTAAACCCATGTACAATAGTCCCCCCTCCCCACACACACACGGGGCCAGGTTGTCATTGTAAATCAGAATTGGTTCTCAATTGACCTACCTGGTTAAATAAAGAATAAGTAAAAAATAAAACTTGTAAAAGGACCCACTGAAAATAACATTTCAAGGAAAGTTAATCTTAAACTTCACATAACTGGAACAAAATACCTAAAAAAAAAAACATAAAATGTTATTGTCTATTATATAGAGCAAGTATCTTCAAAAAATACACTAAAGTGTAATAAAGAATTACAAATGTAATTGAAAATTATTCCAATCATTTGGTTAAATAATTTGTCATAGAAATTACCCTGATAATGCAAATTATTAAATAAAAGGAATGGAATCTGTTTTTTTCTTTCTGTTTTGGGAAATGTTGTGGCTTTCTTGTGTTTCTTCTGTTTTGTTTTATGTGGCTTTTAATTTCAATGTTTAAAGGGGTAGGCAGCAATAGGTCTCAGACTTGTTTGGAATTATTGTATTATTTTCTTTCTTTTTTTGCTTGACTGAATAAACTAAACTAAACTAAAAACTCATGAATAAATTGACAAAGTTTTGTGAAAATTTTAAACCCATACAACTTAAAAAACACTTGTATTGCTGCAAGAACTACTTAAATGTGTGACACACTCAGAGGTTGATTTCTACTGAAAAGGAAGCAACTTCATGTTTTTGTATTTTTCTTTTTTGTAAATGCAGTTTGGTTTTGATATGGAGGCTCTTTTTAACACAGTACTTTGAAGTCAGAGTTGGCTGGCGGGAACATTGAACAAACAGGCACCCTGCTTCTCTCTTGGCACGGGGAATTGTGCATAAACATCGTGCTCCAGTGCGGACCGGCTGATAGCAGACTAACACCTTGCTTTGCTGTGACTGCACAGAGAGGCAGCACTACACAGATGACTATGGCCCAGTTTGTTGTGTTTGTTGCGTGAACACCATGGACAAGCGTATGTGCGATAGTGGTAACTGTCTATAGTTTAATGTCAGTAATGTAATCACTCTGTTATGCATTATACTGTGTCAGTATATACAGCAACAAATAATGCTGTGGCAATACTAAAATATTTTTTTTATCAATTAATTCTTTACAATGTAAAGTTGCAAACATTAGCTTGTACAGATATTTGAACAGTGACCTCTTATGACCCTAAGTGAGATTTCATACAGCCCTCAGCTTCCATAATAACATGTAACAACCCTTGTGTATAGCCCACTGGCACTGTCATCAGCTCTTAATAGCTGTATGTACATTGCACACATCACCTGACCTGTTAGAAAATCTCAGCATCAAACATCTCATTAGTGTCAGAGTGTTTACGCCAGTGCCAAGTGATTAATGTTCAAAGTTTAATTGTTTGGTTTGAATGTGTGATTGGTTTCCGTCATTTTCTCTTTTTTACTTCACCTTTTTAGCCTTTATTTCTTAGAGTCAGGAAACAGGATGAGAGAGTGAGTATGTGGTATATGCTCTACCAGTCGAACCACCAATGTGCCTTGTTCTGTCACATTATTATTTGTTTTACAGTTAAACATATTAACAGCCAAAATGTATTTGCAAAACAAATACAGAAAACCAACAGATTTTAGATTTGTTTGACATTTGCTCTCTCCATTCACTCTCCATTCAGTCGTGAAGGCAGTCTGCTGGAAATAACAGCATTAGAAATAACAGCAGAAATCACCTTCACTCTAATGTGAAACACTACAAAAACCGCTTGAATAATTGAAAGTTGTGGCTCAATTATTTATTGGAGTTTTTACTCACTCAATATGGGTTAATTTTCTGTACAATCATCTCTCAGCAATGTCTGACGCTCAATTTAGAAGCCAACCAATCTGAACACTCTCATTTGTATTTAACAGAATGACACTAGCCATAATTCATGCAATCTGTCTCCATTGCTGCATTAGGCAAGAGGTATGATGCAACTTTCAAACACTGGCTGCCCAGTTCTCCCACAAGGAGCATTAAAATTTTATCTTAACTCAGCTAAGAGTAAAATGTGGTGGCCAGCGAACTAAGAATGTGAAATAGCTTTGTTACACTGACTGCTTGAACTTAGTCTCCCAAATCCAATGTTTCTATTGTACATTGTACTTATGAAAAGAAGCATTAGTTTGCTTGTTTGAAGAATCTGAATGTAATTGTGTTGTTGTATCAGGGCAAAAAAAAAAAGGTATGCAAAAGTTAAAGTTTCAGAGCATTCCAAAATTTAGCAAAAACATCTGCAAACTAATAGCTAAGCGCCCAGATCTAACCCTGCCCATTACCCGAACTCTTTATGACATTCATTAATGGGCAAAATCTGCAACAAAACACAGTATTTACAGATATCTGTAATTACAGATGGGTAATTGATGGTTGCAGCACGTTACAGAGGTACATGAAGGTTGCTTTACTCATTGTGAAACTTTTAGTTATTGTACATGTCTTTGGTGGTGGGGGAAACTGGAGTCCCTGGAGGAAACCTACGCAGACACAGGAAGGACACACAATGTCCACTCTTGCTGTGAGAGTGATTAGAGAGCAGTGGTGGACAGTAACAAAGTAAATGTAATTCGTTACTGTACTTAAGTAGTACAGTAACAAATTACGAAGTATCTGTACTTTACTAAGTATTTCCATCGGGGATACTTTTTACTTTAACTTCACTACATTTCAAAGTCAAATATCTTACTTTTTACTCAATTACATTTTGCAAAAATAGTCGTTCCTTTTTATTTATGAGTGGATAGAATAAAACTGAAGAGGGCAATCACGCGGCAAGCCACCAATCAGGATACAGCACGCGCTCTGTTTTGAATTTGGTCTGGTAACTCTGATTACCGCTTATTTAGTGTGTCAGTGCAAAAGCATATCATTCTGAGAGTGTTGATTGTCTTCACTCTTCATTAGGATGAAACAATCACAAACTCCTGAATCTAAAGTGCCAGTGCCACAACATCCGTGGCCTTATTTGCGGTTTGTTATTTTGAAGTCGTTGAAAAGAAAAACGAGTCCTTCATTTTTAACTGCCTTCTTTGCCTGCCTCGGAACTGTAAAATTTCTTCGTACTGGAATTCTCCTTCCAATCTTAGGAAACACATTGAGGTAAGCCATTTTCATTCTGGTGGTCATTTTTTATTGAGTAATCTAACAGTAGCTCGTACCATAGTGTTTAAGTTAACGTTGAACGTGAAATGACAGTTGATTGATGTTAACACTTTTGGTAGAATATAAATTAAATTTTGACTAGTTTTATTTGCAGCTTATGATGCTAAACAGTTGAAAGGTGGAATGGAGTGCTGCTTATAAACCGAGATCGTTCTTTTCAAAAGTTCAGCTTCCAAAGACTGTGATGTACAAAGCCCTGCACATGGCATGCAAGAAAAAAAATATTGTGCACGATTTAACACTACTGTGTTTTCCCTCAGACTGATTTACTAAAACGTGCGCACTATTACTTTTACTATTTCGCTTCCTCGATTTATAAATTATGTGCATGATTTTTAAACTCGAGGGGACGAATTAGTAAATCGTGCGCACGATTTAGCTTATTTTTTTCCTGCATGTCATCTCTGAGGCTCCGTAGTGATCTACTTTAAGAATAACTTTTAAATATATCACTAGATTTATTGAAATCAATTACATCTACGACATGCAAAAAACGTATTAAATTATTTTAAGCAAGAGACTGACAACAATTATAAGGGCATTATAGCCATAATAAATGATAGTACTTGGATACTTAAGTACATTTGAAGGCAAATACTTTTGTACTTTTACTCAAGTGAAAGCTAAAAGGGAGTACTTTGGATTTTACTGAAGTAATATTTTACCTAGTGTATCTGTACTTTAACTCAAGTACTTGGTTTGTGTACTTCGTCCACCACTGTTAGAGAGTGGTTAGCTAGGCCTTCATCAGCACTAGCGCCAAAACATTGTTTGTTTTGTATTCAAAAGAAGTGATAATATTAGAGTAATCTCTATTATGTGATTGCACAGATAACCAGATCTTAGGGACTGGGGAATGCTGTTTTTACAAGTAGAGCCACCTCATCCAGACAAAACAAAATGGAAGATTTTCTCTCAGCAAAGTTTCCATTCAACTCCACTGCTGAGCTTTGGACTTTGTAGCACACATCAAACCCGCTCTCTTCTTTTCTACAGACTCCCCAGAGGTCATTGGCTGTCCAACACTGGCAGCTGGCTCATGTGCTAATGGCTAACTCACTGTCGTCAGTGTCGGCCTCTATCTGTGCTCAACACCTTTGAGAGGGAGGAGTCCCTGCTGGTCTTTAACCCTTTCCTTCACACATCAAATGAGACAAATCTGTGCAGTCTGCAGAAATCCTTTATCAGCATTCTGTGTATGCAGCTGTCAGGACTTAGTGCAAGGGGATTACTAAAGCCATTCAGAGCTGCCATAAACAGAAACATAATCACAACATGTGCATAGATGACAATGCAGGATCCACACAATAACGACGGGCCCAAGTAAAGAATATTGCACTGACATTTACTGCAAGACAATATGCTTTAGTATAAAATCAATAGTTACATTACCATGGAAACATTGATTTTTACAGCACTTGATTCTTTAACCTGCAGTGCCATAACAGTCAGATGCAAAAGAAAATAGACACTCAAAGGTATACAGAAGCAAATCAAAGGTACCCAATGGATTTTTCAATCTAAGTAAAATATGCACTGATGTATTTAAGCTTTATGTAGTGTAATGCAAATCTATTAATAAATATGCAGCATATCTCAAGTCATTTCTCTACAACAATCCGACAATTATGCCTGCAATCTAGCCTGGCTAACTCTTTTCCTATTCTATACAAAGAAGTCTGGTACACAGTTAAGTGCATTCGATTTCAAGGGCGGGGTTTATGGGAGTAATGTGAACCAATCAGAGAAAATCCAGACAAGAAGCAAAAAAAGGCAAAACCACACAGTCAACAACACATTAGCGCCGCTAGTTAACATGGCCAGCAGTAGAACGGACAGCAGAGCGGTTTCATCATTTTTATACTTTGCTGGTTTTTTAAAACCGAGGTGACAGCAGAAATAAACAACCTTTCGGTAGAGGCGTCCGCCATGTTGTATATTTTGGACTAGCCTTGCAAGCCGAGTTTCTTGTGTATGACGTAGCCACCGAACCACACCCTGCAGCAGACAAACAGCTTGTGATTGGTCCGTCCACAGAAATCGCAGAGGAAGAGGAAAGGAAAACGGTCTGGTACACCAGGCTACTCGCAACCTGCTCTGATCTGTTAGTTAAAGAGTTCCTAAAAGTCAACAAACAGCACATAACAAAAGTGTTGTAAAAATATAACTGCCTCACTAGCTATTAGGCCTCGACAAAGGATTTTGTTGTGTATTATAACTTTATGAAATATGTTGCAAATGGCTTGTGTTTGTGTGTTTTGTCTTTGTAAACAACATAAGCTGCCGCTTATATCCATCTAAAACCTGTTTAAATCCAAATAAAACCTGTTCAAATCTAACTAAAACCTGTTCAAATCCAGCTAAGACCTGTTCAAATCTAAATAGGCTCAGTGGTAGAGCAGTTGTCCTTCAACCGGAAGGTGGGATGTTTGATTCCCGCTCTCCCCAAAGTTCATACTGTTGTTGTGTCCTTGGGCACTTAACCCTCCTTGCCTCCAGTGGTGTTCCAGCTGTGACACTGGTGAATGGAACCTTAATGTAAGTCGCTTTGGATAAAAGCGTCTGTTAAATGTAAATTTGTACCACTTTGCCTTCATTTAAGCCCATCTTGGTCCCATTTTAGTGTTATTTTATCTCTTTATACAGTAGCATTATTCCCTATAATGACATATTGCCAGCAATAGGGAGCATTATAGCACTGTCAGTTCATTGCTCATTTACTCCTCCTGCAGATCCCTGTTATCCATCACAGTGTACAGGGGATGGCAGTGAATTTCCGAGCCTCTTTGCACATTAGAAATAAAATCAATGCAAATCCAGTTGTTCTTACTCCATGAATCCTCACAGCCTTTAGCTTGTTGACAGTGATTACTTTAGCTGGGGAAATATTTGGAAACACAAAATATAAATAAATAACTGGTAGAGCTATCAGCCTAAATTGGAGTCATTTGGAGTAGGAGACAGGAACACATTTGAGAGTACTTTTGCTTTAAGGCATGCAAGATGTCAGTATTTATTGACACAGCACACCAATATCAGAAACAATTCTCATGCAGTGCATGAAAGAAGAAGTGACAATTTTTTTTTGGGCAGTGCTAAATGTCTCAAGTTATAAGATTATCAAAAGGCAATATGCACTTGCATTTATTAGTATTTAAATTTAAATTTATAACAGGAATTAAAAATGGATTAGCGAATTGCATTTATTAATCTGTAAATTAATAAAGCGATTGTTAAAAACTCCTGACATGTTCAGAGCCAATCTACCTGTACTCTTTTGAAAACACTTTGACATTTGTAAATGTATCTATGCCTTCGACTAGAAGAAAATAGTTTGGGACTCATTCATCATTTTAAAGCGACACTTGACACAATGTTTAGTCACAAGGGGAACAGATCTCTCTACAGACTGACTGTTGTTTGTTTTTGAGAAGAAACTATCCAAAACCGACAAGTTTGTAAGAAAAAACAGGTCTTCTGAAACAGTAGGGTCATTTTAGTCCATTTTTTACAACTAAAACTCTGCAAGGGTCCAGTGTATTGTGTCTGCTCCTTATGTTTGTTTCCCGTGTCAGGAGAGGTCAGCTCGTCCTGGGGGTAAATCATTTATATCTGAGTTTTCTGTCCAGCTCAGGCTACTGTGTCCATGAAATAGGTCCGATTCTACTAATCGTGTGTCTACGAATCCTTAAATCAATAGAAGAATGTATATTTTTGGAATAAAAATTGTGCAATGCTACTAGCTAAAAGTTACGCAGCTGTTATGGCAAGCGTTAACAGCAGTGTGTTTGTGGATCGCCTATCACATGTGCCAGTGTATATTGTACAGTGGGACAATGGAAACAGTGGAGTCAAGAAGATGAATGAGGAGCCAGCGGGGGTTAATAAACACTTGGATCAATAGTGAGCCAGCTCAGTGATACCGCGAATGCTACCTCCATTAGCCTCTGCTCAGTGCTGCCACAAATCCCATCTGACTGTCTCATTCAGTATAAAATCAATGCTATCAACTATGCATTTCTTCCGTATGATGTCTTACTGGGGCACCTTGAACAAATAATACTTCCTGTGCAGTACAGTTCAGGGGAGCGCAGAACAGCTCTGCATGCAAAAGGCTTATCAGAATCAAAACCAGAAAAATGTTTATTGCCATTGTCACTGAACAAGATTCACAAACTAGGAACTTGCTTCAGGTGTGCTTGTCTTACACACCCTGAAAAAATGAGTTTTTAAGACTGCTGCAGCATCCACATGAACATTACACATGCGCAACAATACATTAGTTAAAAACTTTCAATTAAAAACCACCACCTCTGACACTTTTCCTCTGGTCTCTCTCTCAAAATGATCTACCCACTATAAAAATGCAAAACATATATTTATTTACAAATATATTAAGGATTCTTTATATGTACAATGTATGTTGATGTACCTTGCAAACCGTAATACTGCACAAAACAACATAATGAACTATGTACAGTGCTTTAAGTCGACCAAAATAGGTGCCGGTACTCTAGCCTATATTATTTTTGGATGACTCCCCTCATCCCCTGAGGTAACAACTATATTAAAGGGGTTTTATATACAGCAGTCAACAGACGACCTTAAAAAAAATCCTTTTATTAGTTTGTGGATTTGCTTGAGCTAAAAAGAGCTACTAAACATAAATAAAATGTGCAAAAGGGTATTGATTTAAAAAAAAAAAAAAAAAAACGCACATAAAATAAATGATAAAACATAACATAACCATAGAACAGTAGCTGGGGTGTCAGCCAGCGACTCATCTGATTCTGACCGTGTTATTTTAGTGCTCAGAGTCTGAAGCCAGGAGAACATATTAACTGTTGTTCACTGTATTTGTATTTTTACCGAGCCGAGTGTTTCACACACCCTCTCCAGCCACGTTGAGTTGTTGACACTGACAGCGACAAAAGTGAGGCATGCGCTTTTCACTTGTAAAACTCAAGGATGTATGGGTAATGTAGTCTCTGCTCTCGGTGGGACGAATTAGGAATCGTGCATTATGAAGGGCGCTCTGGAAAGCGGCAGCGCAGGCTTAAAACAGATGTCCGGTACGCTAAAAGCACGTTCTGGGCGCACGGTGAAGTGGCGGTACTGAGTACCAGTGCGTACCGGCCAACTTAAAGCACTGACTATGTACAATTATTTAAATTACCTGAGTTTACGCTGATGACTTGCACTGAATTGAATCAGCCAGAGATGCATAGTCCGGACAGTAGCTGCTGACAGATGAGGCAAATGCACTTTGAAAACGTCATCGTAAAAAAAAGTCCTCCTCCCATTCTGTATGAAAGCCATAAGTTTTTGTCTTCTTACTTGGTCCAGTTCCCTCACTCAATTTTATACCCTTTCTTAAGTTTAAGAGAAAAAAACGAGGTTTAAAAGTTGGAGGTAAGTCGCTTAAGCGTTTTGCTGCACTTAGCGCCGTTGTTTACGCATGCGCAGTGACCTAAGCGTCAGAAAAAATCAGATTTCATCTGACTGGCTGCCCTGTATGTCAATCAAGAGATTTAATGGATGATTGGCTTTTTTTTTATTTTTTATGTCATGCAATCTACCAAAACTACCTCGCGATCTACCGGTCGATCGCGATCGACGTATTGAGCACCCCTGTCTTACAGTTTGTATTACAGAGGTGTACCTGAAAGAGTACCTGAAAGCCATACTTGTACATAAGTACAGATACCTTGCTGTAAAAATTACTCCACTACAAGTTACAAGGCACCAATTTAAATACGACTTGAGTAAAAGTCTTAAAGTATCCCTTTTTAAAACTAAAGTATTTTACTAATATTGTATGTTGGCTCAAAGATGCACTGGTCCCCAACACAAAGAAACATTGTAGGTCAGTTAAAAACAAGAAAGTTTATTTATGAGGTTTTACTTCTCCTAATATAGAAAAGAAATTGAACACCTCAATATTTCAACATGGCAGAACAAAAACACAGATTAAACAAGTCTGTCCAAGTCAAATCAAATCAAATATACTTTATTGTCACCAAAGGGAAATTTGTCTTAGGCGCAGTGCCGCAGCAGCAGAACATAGATCCAAGATGGCGGCGCGAGTACATCGCGAGGCTCGGGTTCTCTCCAGTTTCTGCAATTTTGCAGTATTACTCTTGCTTATCTCGGGTCTGTTTGTGCAGAACAGTTGTGCCTTTACATCGTACACCCGGAGTGAGCTTTTGGATATTGGTTTGCAATTTTCCGACGGTTTTATGGACATCCTTCGACTCCCTCCTGAAATCACTAGGACGCCGGTGGCAGCTCATTCTTCCCGGCCGGGCGGAAGTGCTCGCAGGCGGCGTCGAGAACGTAAACAGAGAAGGGTACAGGGACTTAGAGCTAGGCTAAAGCTAACACCTCACCGGCTCTCTTTACCCAGTATCTTCCTCGCCAATGTACGATCGCTAGTGAACAAAATGGATGAGATTCGACTCAACATGACACACAGCAAAAGACTTCTGAACTGTAACGTCCTTATCTTCACGGAGACGTGGTTAAATATTGGAATACCAGACTCTGCTATTGAGCTCACGGGACATCACATGCTCCGCGCGGACAGAACAACAGATGGATCCGGTAAGACAAGGGAGGCGGATTGTGTATTTATATTAACAAAGCTTGGTGCACAAACTCCGCTGTTGTTGGGAGCCATTGTTCAGCTAACCTAGAGTTTCTCATGGTTAAATGTAGACCGTTCTATCTGCCGCGGGAGTTCACCTCCACCATTATAACTATCCCCCGGACGCTGATGCCAAGCTTGCTATGAAAGAACTTTATGCAGCCATCAGTAAACAACAGACTATTCACCCGAAGCAGCGTATTGTTGCGGGTGACTTTAATCACTCTAACTTAAAGACTGTGCTACCCAAATTTCATCAGAATGTTTCCTGTCACACCAGAGGGAACAAAACCCTAGACCATGTCTACACAAACATGGCTGGAGCTTACGTGGCGACACCCCTCCCCCACCTGGGACAATCAGATCACATATCTCTGTTCCTCACTCCCAAATATACACCCCTCATCAACCGTGTGAAGCCATCAGTGAAGACCATCAAGGTGTGGCCTGCGGGGTAGATTTCACACTCCAGGAAAAGTTTCTACACACAGACTGGAGTATGTTTGCTTCCCAAGCCACCAGTGGTGCTCACACAGACATTGACTGCTACACCTCCTCTGTATTGGATTATATTAATACCACCATTGACAGTGTTACAACCCAGAAACAGATAACCACATACCCAAACCAGAAGCCATGGATGAATCAGGAAGTGCGACTCCTGTTGAAGACACGCAATACTGCCTTCAGATCAGAGACGCACAAGCCTACAGCACATCCAGAGCAAACCTGAAGAGGGGCATCAAAAAGGCCAAGCACTGCTACAAGCCGAAGATAGAGGGACACTTCTCCAACTCTGACCCTCGACGCATGTGGCAGGGCATCCAGGCCATCAGTGACTACAAACCCACCCACTCCACCCCTGCAGCCACCGATGTCAACTTCCTGAATGAGCTAAATGACTTTTATGCTCGCTTTGAAAGAGACAACAGAGAAACTGCAACCAAGCTCAAACCCTCAGTTGACCACCCCCCATTCACACTCTCATCCACTGATGTCTGCAAGGCACTGAGCCAGATCAGCACACACAAGGCTGCTGGACCAGACAACATCCCTGGTCGTGTTCTCAGGGCATGTGCGGAGCAGCTCGCTGGGGTTTTACAGACATTTTCAACCTGTCTCTTGCCCAAGCAGCTGTACCAACATGCTTCAAATGCACTTCCATTGTGCCAGTGCCAAAACACTCTAGTCCAAGGTGCCCCAACGACTACCGCCATGTAGCACTCACACCCATCATCATGAAGTGCTTTGAGCGGCTGATCCTGGAACACCTAAAAGACTCCATACCACCCACATTGGACCCGCATCAGTTTGCTTACCGCAGCAATAGGAGCACAGAGGATGCAGTTGCTATGGCACTGCACTCTGTGCTCACCCACCTGGACAATAAGAACTCTTATGCACGTATGCTGTTTGTTGACTTCAGCTCAGCATTCAACACTATCATCCCGACCAAGTTAATAGCCAAACTTGAAGACTTGGGCATCAATACCTCACTCTGCAACTGGATTCTGGACTTCCTGACCAACAGACCCCAGAATGTCCGATCTGGATCCACCTGCTCCACATCCATCACACTTAACACTGGTGTACCACAGGGCTGTGTGCTAAGCCCATTCTCTACTCCTCTTCACCTCTGACTGCAAGCCTGTGTTTGGATCCAACGCCATCGTCAAGTTTGCAGACGACACTACAGTGATTGGTCTCATCAGCAACAACGATGAGACTGCCTACAGGAAGAGATCCAGCACCTGTCCACATGGTGCAACGAAAATAACCTGCTCCTCAACACCACCAAAACGAAGGAGCTCATCGTGGACTTCAGGAAAGAGTCTAGAGGCACACACGACACCATCCACATCAATGGAATGGACGTCGAGCGTGTCTCCAGCTTCAAGTTCCTGGGGACCCACATCTCGGCTGACATGACCTGGACAACCAACACCTCCAGCCTGGTCAAGAAGGCTCACCAGCGCCTCTTCTTCCTGAGGACACTGAGGAAGAACCAGCTCTCCTCGGCCATCCTGGTGAACTTCTACCTGCGCGATAGAAAGCATCCTGACGAACTGTGTCACAGTGTGGTATGGGTGCTGCTCTGTCATGAGCGCAAGGCATTGCAGCGGGTGGTGAAAACTGCCCAACGCATCACAGGGACTCCACTTTCTGCCATCGAAAACATCCAGAGGAAACGCTGTCTGCGCCGAGCTCGCAGCATCCTTAAGGACTCCTCCCACCCAGCCCACAGACTGTTCTCCCTCCTCCCCTCCGGCAGGCGTTTCAGGAGCCTCCGGACTAGAACCAGCAGACTAAAGAACAGTTTCTTCCCCAGAGCTGTGTCTTTACTGAACTCTAACCCTTGCTGACCCCACACCTCTCACAGACTCCTCTCTCACCCCCCACCATGCCACTCCCCTCACAGACTCTCCTCTCACCCCCACCATCCCACTACCCTCATAGACTCTTCTACCCCCACCACCATCCCACTCCCCTCACAGACTCTCCTCTCATCCCCACCATCCCACCATCCCCTGCACTACTGCACCTTTGCTACCAACTGTTTACATTTCACTGTTTGCACTACCTTAAAATATACTGCTTACCTTAAGCTAACATACAATTGTATACACCTACCTGTAAAATTCTGTTCATAGTCAGAGACATCTGTATATCACATGTGTGTGTGTGCGTGTGTGTGTGTGTGTGTGTGTGTGTGTTTGCTTGTGTGTGTGTGTGCGTGGGTGTGTGTATGTGTGTGTGTATGTATGTGTATGTGTGTGTGTGTGTGTGTATGTGTGAGTATGTATGTGTGTATGTGAGTGTGTGTGTGTGTGTGTGTGTGTGTGCTTGTGAGTGCGTGTATGTGAGTGTGTGTGAGTGTATGTATGTGTACGTGTGCATGTGAGTGAGTGTGTGTATGTGAGTATGTGTGCATGTGAGTGTGTGTGTGTGTGTTTGTGTGTGTGTGTGTGAGTATGCGTATGTGTATGTGTGTATGTGAGTGAGTGTGTGTGTGTATGTGTGTATGTGAGTGTCTGTGTGTATAGCTCTCCCGGTTTAATTCTGTGAGTATGTGTGTATGGTGGTGTGTGTATGTGAGTGTGTGTGTATGTGTGTGTGTGTGTGTGTGTGTGAATGAGTGTGTGTATAGCTCTCCCGGTCTAATTCCCCTGGGTGTATGTGTGTATGTCAGTGTGTGTATGTGTGTATGGTTGTGTGTGTATGTGAGTGAGTGTGTGTGTGTATGTGAATGTCTGTGTGTACAGCTCTCCCGGTTTAATTCTGCGTGTATGTGTATGGTTGTGTGTGTATGTGTGTGTGTATGTGAGTGAGTGTGTGTATGTGTGCGGCGCGATGCGTGTGTATCACATTACATTTAGAGTACATATTCAACTGTAAATGCTGTTTATAGAAAAGAGACACCTGTAATTATATTTATGGCACACACTCACCTTTTTATAGTAATAACCATCTGTATATTTATATTCATTGTACATATTACCTGTAAATCCTGTACATCTCCATATCCTGCACGTACGCAACCATTGTATATATCCTGCACTTTACTGCTATTGCACTTCTGGTTAGACCTAAACTGCATTTCGTTGCCTTGTACCTGTACTTGTGTAATGACAATAAAGTTGAATCTAATCTAATCTAATCTAATACAGTACACCGACCAACAACAAAAAGTACATATGTATATGTGCAACATACAACAACATACATACAACATACATACAGCAACAGTACTGTAACCATCACAATCTGTGCAAATACTGCATATATCAAATAAATAATTGCACTGGCTCTAAGCAAAAGACATTCCAAAAATAAAACCTAGGATCAGCTAAAACATACATATGATAAAAAATAAATAAGTACGTAATAATAAAAGACCGACCCTGAGAACAGATCAGAATGTGCCAGAATAACAAAACAAAAACAAGTAAGTCAGCGAGCCGTTGCTAAGTATTATACACACATGGACAAAATTGTTGGTACCCTTCGGTCAATGAAAGAAAAACTCACAATGGTCACAGAAAAAACTTTATTCTGACAAAAGTAATAATAAATAAAAATTCTATGAATGTTAACCAATGAAAGTCAGACATTGCTTTTCAACCATGCTTCAACGGAATTATTTTAAAAAATAAACTCATGGAACAGGCCTGGACAAAATTTATGGTACCCCTAGAAAATGGACATGTTAATTCAAGGTGTGTGCACTAATTAGCATCACAGGTGTGTACAATCTTGTAATCAGTCAGTGGGCCTATTTATAGGGCTTCAGGTAGTCACTGTGTTGTCTGGTGACATGGTGTGTACCACACTCAACATGGACCAGAGGAAGCGAAGGAAAGAGTTGTCGCAGGAGAATAGAAAGAAAATTATAGACAAGCATGATAAAGGTAAAGGCTATAAGACCATCTCCAAGCAGCTAGATGTTCCTATGACTACAGTTGCACATATTATTCAGAAATTTAAGATCCAAGGGACTGTAGCCAACCTCCCTGGACGTGGCCGCAGGAGGAAAATTGATGACAAATCAAAGAGACGGATAATCCGAATGGTAACAAAAGAGCCCAGAAAGACTTCTAAAGAGATCCAAGGTGAACTCCATGCTCAAGGAACATCAGTGTCAGATCGCACCATCCGTCGTTTTTGAGCCAAAGTGGACTACATGGGAGACGACCAAGGAGGACACCATTGTTGAAAACAAATCATAAAAAAGCTAGACTGGAATATGCCAAACTACATGTTGACAAGCCACAAAGCTTCTGGGAGAATGTCCTATGGACAGATGAGACAAAAAAGCATATCAAGAAAAGAACACTGTTCGTACTGTCAAACATGGAGGAGGCTCTGTTATGTTCTGGGGCTGCTTTGCTGCATCTGGCACAGGGTGTCTTGAATCTGTGCAGGGTACAATGAAATCTGAAGACTATCAAGGGATTCTAGAGAGAAATGTGCTGGCCAGTGTCAGACAGCTTGGTCTCAGTCGCAGGTCATGGGTCTTGCAACTGGACAATGACCCAAAACACAGCTAAAAACACCCAAGAATAGTTAAGAGGAAAACTTTGGACTATTCTAAAGTGGCCTTCTATGAGCCCTGACCTCAATCCTATTGAGCATCTTTGGAAGGAGCTGAAACATGCCGTCTGGAAAAGACACCCTTCAAACCGGAAACAACTGGAGCAGTTTGCTCATGAGGAGTGGGCCAAAATACCTGCTGAGAGGTGCACAAGTCTCATTGACAGTTACAGGAATCGTCTGATTGCAGTGATAGCCTCAAAAAGTTGTGCAACAAAATATTAAGTTAGGGGTACCATCAATTTTGTCCAGGCCTGTTCTATGAGTTTATTTTTTTAATAATTCCGTTGAAGTATGGTTGAAAAGCAATGTCTGACTTTCATTGGTTAACATTCATAGAATTTTTATTTAATATTACTTTTGTCAGAATAAAGTTTTTTCTGTGACCATTGTGAGTTTTTCTTTCAATGACCGAAGGGTACCAACATTTTTGTCCACGTTTGTACATACGTTTCCTTGATGTTTCCTGTTTCATGATCAGACACGTAATACCACGTAGCAGCTCACCGGACTGCTTCTCGGTGTTATCCACTCTTCGCTGGATGTCCTCAGTTCGGACCGAGATGTTTCAAATCAGCTCTTTGATTTGTGTGCCCCATTGTATCCCCTTCATATCCGTTCTGCTGCGTAGCAGCTCACAGGTCTGACTCTCGGTGTTGTCCACTCATTTACACTTTTGCACATTCATTGTTTTCAGAACTGCACTACCTCACTTATTTATTGTCTTTGCTGCATCTGCACTACCTCTATTTTTATTGCTCTTATTTTTATTTCTATTTTTATTTAACTTTACTATACGGCATTTATTGTGGACAGCAAAGTAAGAATTGTATTGTGCAGGGAAACATGCTTTCTGTCTGTGCACATGACAATAAACACTGAATTTGAATTTTGAACATGCCTCAACAAGAGATGGCTTTAATTTAACACCTGACACACTAGATGTTACCATGCAGTAAATAACGAATGAGTTCATAATGTTGGAAAGGAAATCATTTTAATGGAAAAGTGGAAAGATAATTCATGTTTATTTAATTTGTGTTATTAAAACATAAATAATTTAGATGAGGCCAGAGTGAACTTGGAGAGGCCTACCACAATACAAGGCTACACCTTCCCACAACTTTCCCACAGAGAAATGTTCTTTTATTATTTATGGCTCCCGTCTTACTTTGATCTTGGCATCTCCATGTTGGTGCCTACAAGCAGTTTTAAGGATGCCATTGCACTGCTTTTCATGTCATGATTCTGTATTTTGCACCAGTCAAACAAGCACTCTAATATGACTGACAGAGTTTATGATAAGGCTGATCGGGTCTCTTTACTTCTGAAATCTTTCAATTTTCACTCATTTTCATGTCCTTCCAAACTGTTCTGTTCCCAAAGCAGACTTAAAGACATTTGTGACACTAATTATCATTAGGTTCTATTTTTGCTGCACAAGGCTTTATGATACACTCCTTTTAAATGTATTAAAAAGCTTCTGGACTCCAGAGTCCAGACTCCAGAGTCCAGATGCTTTTATTTCAACCTTTTTTTCAAGATGTCCTGGATGAATGAGAACTTTCACAGACACATTTGTATGCGTAACGATATACAGGCCCATCTCGGACTTGTTTGTTCAAGATCATCACATCTTAGTCATGTTAGCTATTAGAACTCATGATGCTGCTCAGCCCTGCCAACTCATCCGTCTCACTGAGGAAGAGATAACACTTTCCTCTCAAAATCACAGCCTCTATGTCACCATCCTCTGATGCGCTCGGGAAAAACAAGGAGCCACGCTAGAGGCTAACATTCGATCCCTGGTGTCCACAGTGAGCCACTAGTCTAGACTGGAGGCTGTTAATTTTCAATTGTGGTAGAAAGATGAGCCAAAAAGCCATCTCCACAGAAAGAAGGCACCACAAATGTTGCATGAAGATAAAAAAATTGTGTTTGTGTAAAAGGCGAGTATTGAGTATGTCATGGTTGAGCAAACCATGTATGTCAATGTTAATGTCCAAGACATGGTTTATTGCCCTGCAAGAAATGAAGAGCATTGGTCCATCCTCAAACTATAGAGGCCTTGTCCCTTTCTTTTTTATATTACTATGACCTTTTTACATAACTTGACCAGTCCATCCTTTCAGGACATGTACAGCATTACAAATGATTATAGGATAGCACATTATTAACCAGATGAGTACAATCATTCACATGGATATAGCTGTAAGATAGATTCGAATTGCACAAAATTGTCATAAAATAGGCCATCTAGCTGAGAACTAATTTGCACAAACAATCTCAACACAATAAAACAAATACAATACATACAATACAGAGTATTTATATCAGACTTGTCTTTAAATGTCTTTAAACTGCAATAACTGGAAGCTCTAATAACTTTTCTTATAAAAAAAGGACATTTTTGCTGTACTCCCAACTGGATTCGGAAAAAGTTTAATATATCAACTTGCAGTTGTCACGTCTGCTTTATGATTGGTTTATTTGGCATCTGTTTTTTACGACATGATCCTGCCCTTGTGAAGATTAGATTAGATTAGACAGGGGCTGCTGCGGTCACATTACCAGACTATTCTCTGTCTAGAATAGACAGAGAAACAGTCTGGTACCCAGGCTACTTTTACTGTGAATGACGCCCCATCATTCATGTTGGCAAAACAACCTGTAGGGGGCATTAGGTCAAAGAATTAACCAAAAAGAAAGAGACAAAACCAGAGGCAAATACAGTGGTAAATAAAGCTGTGCTGATGATGAAGAATGCAATCAGTGCTTATGAATGTCCACTGGAGCAAATGCAAAAACAAGCATTGCTCCGCCTAACTATTTTTGATGCTGATCTGTTCCGATCAGTAGTTGAATGAGTGCTCACTTAGAAAATAAGTGAGCACCTGGAGAATGGAGGCAGATGGTTCAAGACAACATCAGATTATCAGACAGGCTCAGGCTGTCGCTGCGGTCAGAGATACACAGAAGTGATTGATGAAGGAAAGATGATGTGGCAGACGAGGGACATAACATTAAGATGAAGAAATGTAATGTTGAGATGGTTTGTGGGAAATGTGCATATTAGGTTTGGTGATATTGTGTAACCTATTTAGTGTTGGTGAACAATGCAATTGTTATACACATTCTACAAAATAATACTGAATGTTGATGTCAAATTTGATGGGATGATTACTTTTATTACATTAAGACTGAATAAGATTTTACTGGCTTATTTGGTTGAGCTGTTGTTAATTTCATTCTAGAACTTGTAGGTATTTTAAGACAACAAAGTTCATTCTTGTGATTGGCAGCTGTCAATAAAAACAGTGATATTTTGTAAACAAATTATTTCATTGGCAGTGCTAGTAATATTGTGAGTTCTTAAAAACACAAAGCCTTCAACAATGGAGTCCTTTTAAAATGTGTCAATCTCAATTCCCTTAAACTGTAATAAAGCAACAGTGGCTGTATTTCTTGAAATAACTGTTTTGCATTATTCTCAGGGAGCTGTAGTAGTAAAGTTTGTTGTAGTTGGTGCATGCTTGGGCACTCTTGCAAGTGTCTTTCAGACTTTGGAGCATCCGGATACAGCTGTACAGCTCTTTCTCTTCTTTTTCTCCTGAGGTGATGATGTTGCACCCGATGTAGCAAAAGCAATGGAGAGCTTCACACACTAGGTGATCACTGCCCCCATGGCCCATATGCAGACGGAATAAATGGGCCTTAAACTGTCCAACATCCTTGAGTTTCTGTTCACTTCATCCTCTATCTACACACAGCTCTGCTCTATAAACACCATGGAGAGGAGGATAACAGATGACGGAGTGTTGTGGTTGTTCACTGTGAACGATTATTCACATAACACTTCTGTGAGGCCTGCAAATGCCCTGTACTTGTCAAATTCTCAGTGTGATGCAATGCCCTGTCACACAGTGAAATACATCTCCCCAGATCCATCTTGACACTGTAGTCCAGATCCATCACCTGTACTGTAATTCTTTTATGTTGGTGAGGTTACCAAACTGATAGCAGAGGTAGATATATGGTACAAAGTGGCTTTACATTGCTGCTAGATTAAGTATGCTGGGCCCCCCTCTTTTTTGGTTTTGGAATTTGGTTTCCTGTGGGGGAACATCTACAGAGAATACAAAATGTTTTAATAATTTAAAATTGATATGTGTTGATATCTTGTACATTCATCCGTTGAAGACTAGATTTGTTATTTAAAATCTAATAAAATAGGTTTGTGAACCCTAGAAGAAGACAAAAACAATTCACTTTCAGTACTTAATATTTTTGCTAGGTCATTCCAAACCTGGAAAGTTGAAATGTGAGTGTACTTGAATAATGACTGGATTTTAATTTGAAAAAGTTATTTTGAACCCAGTAACTTCACAGGAGACAAGGAGTTTTAAGGCAATGCAGCTTTGCAGTTGAGGACAGATCCCTCTCTGAGCAAAAGGACTGTGAGCGGCACGGTCGGCGCAATGTTTGTTAACAAGAAGAGAAATACCCAAGCCATCAAGTTTGGAAGAAAGAACATGGGTACGGTAATTTTAGTGTCTTTTGTACAAATAGGACTCTGCTAGGGTCCAGTGTATTGGCCTATTTTTTATTACATGCGTTGAGTGGAAGAGCTCACATAATCTCTTACAGGAAGGTTACATTAGAGGTTTCTGTCCAGCTGAGGGTACTGTGAGATAGACATAATTCTACTGATCTCATGTCTAAGAACCATCAAAATGAGAGTGAGATATATCATATTTATTTTTGGGCTAAAATGTACTATGTAACATTGTTACCCCAGCCAAAAGGGCTCACAAGCCAGTATAACTTGGCCTCTTGACATATTGAGAGGCGTAAAATATGTGCATTTGCAGGGAGGAGCCAAAAGAAATTGTTAGTATGTCACACTTTTATCTCAAAATATGTAGCCTGAAATAATTCAAATAATAGCATTACATTTATCTTGCTTTTTTGCATGGACAGAATACTATTACAAAGTCAGAAATGTTATAATATTGGATCTGCTGGAATCCAACAAATGCCACCTTCCTTTACAACATTAACATGCTACATTCCCCCACCTCTAAAAACTGTTGTATATGAACCAGAATTCAAATTGGACCCATGCTGAGTGAATAAATGATGTCAACCTGACGGTGTGCCCTCTGCCACAGAACCTCAACGCCCTCTCCTTCAACTGAGCACTGTGGGGTATTTTATCCATCAGCAATGAGCAGAGGAGCATCTGGCTCACTACTGCTGACCTTAATGTCACTTCCAGCTCATTTGGGGCTGTGTACATGGGAGAGGATTCACTGATGCACAGTGCCGTCATGGAGGCACTGATCCACAGAACTCTGAGGAGGCCACAGTTCACCATCTATATTAATTAAAATTGCTTGGTGATGGGTTACATGAGTGCTCCCATGGGGGGGGGGATGGATTAAGACAATTGGCTTGTGTCGGTATAATAGAATAGAAAACCAGATGTCCTATAAATTATTTCTGATTGGACTCGACTGCAGTCCAGACATGTTCCTGAACCACGCCTCTTTAACTTTATAAATAAAGATAATATAAACGGAATTAAGTGCAAGATCCGTTTAGTAAAGATGTTTTTACCCTTGACAAATTACATAGTCTCACTGTTTGCTTCTTCTCATTTAATTTAGTTGAACAATATTGTTTTGGTTTGTTTTCTTTTTCACCCCCGGGGAAACTATGCATTGCGTGATGGTTTTGTTGCCAATTTAAGATGCTCTTTCTGTTTGAGATTGTATATGGTCCGTGTGAGGTTCACACTTTAATTGAACCGTACCAGAGTTCAGTTGAAAGCGCCCTGAGACCTCTGTTTTGAAGGGGTTTCGGTACGTGTGTTTGGTACGCACTGAGGTTTGTCTGGAGCATTCACATTCATCCAAGTGAACCACGCTAACAGTGCAACCGCATCAAACACCGCATTTTGAACGCTCCATCCAACTGTTAGTAGTTGGATGGCCTATGTTAGGTGGGGGGAGTCATTAACAACCTGTAGGCAATTAGCCTAACTTGCCTCCACAGGTGTTAATGGCCTAGAGTAAAATGTTATATTTTTAGATTTAATTTGGGTTTTCAGTTGCATATTGGTGAACAATTGTGCCTGATTCCACATCCCCTCTTTAAGTAAGGGCATTAACGCTGAAATCAGTACACACTCTTGGCAAACACAAAAGGATCTCGTTACAGGTTACTTCTGTTTTTCACTAGGCTACATTGTTTTCCGTGTACTCGGCTAAGAAATAACAACCATTCTAGCTCACCTTCAAGCCCATTGGTCAGAGAGAGAGATCACATAACATAAGACTAGGCATGTCATAATAAACCTAAAAACCTTTTGGAGTATATACCAATGAGCAGCTTTTATTAAAATTTACAACATGCAACTGAACGAAGCATGCGTTCACAGTAGTTATTTGTCATTGGCTATTATTAGTGTCACTGCTGCTCGTGTCACCTGCTGACAGGACTTGAATTACATTTTAGTCGGAAGAGAAATTTTTACCACTGTCTTCTCTGTGGCCTTAGTCCTTTTCTGTTCATTTACACTGGCTCCATTTATTTATAGCTTTGTTTTACCTGAAGTGATTTGACTCAGCTCACTTGCTCTTTTTACAAATGCACTACTCCTCCAGGCTTTAAGGTAACCTTTTGGTCAAGTGGCTACTGTGGCACAGCAATGAGGAGGGCCCTGTGTGGTGATGTAAAGCATTGTTTCCATTATGTGATATTGTTAAGTTCAACTCACTACAGTATGGTTTGGAACAGGAAACCCTGATCTTGCTTGCTTCTTTTCTATAGTGGGTTGTATAGACTAGCTGGTGATAGAGGCATTAGCTTATAGGGCAGTTAACACAAGAATGCTGGTCAGAAAAATGGATGTTGTTGCTGATTCGCATTGACACAACAATACAACACGATCCATGCTGACATGGAGCACCCTAAAATGATGTAATACATATGCCAGAGCAGTAGGGGATGGGTTTTGCTACTTCTGCTACCTCCTCTTCTATAGAGACGTTGGTTGTGCATGTATAATGTGCCTATGACATCAATTTCAGAGAAGACACCAGCATCACAATTTATACAGGAGCGGCAGCCGCAACACAACAAGACACCTCCTTGGCCTGGATTCAAAAGTTTCATGTTAAATGAGAGGCCAATAAACAACAGAATCATTGTGGTTTCGGCAAAACGCATTATCATGTAAACGGCCTCTAAAGCCGTACAGTGAAGCTGGCAGTTGAAGTCTTCAAAGAAGCACAACAAACTAAGCCTAGTTTAGAAAAAGGGTTGTTTTTGACTTTCTACCGTATAGTGAAAATGAGGTACTTTACCCACGACCATTGTTTGTGAAGCAAATGAATAAAAGCACAACTGGAAGAGAATAACATGTGTAGAAGCCTTTTATCAAGTATAATAAACATGTTTTGGGAAAATGTTCACTTTTAGGTTTTGCTTCTCGCATAGGATACTCTATTTGAAGATGGCACTAATTAATGTAAAATGTTTACGTTGTAAGTGAACTTTTTAATACAGTTTTGCCATTTTCTATTTATTTATTTATTTCAGGGACAAAACATATTGATAGAAAGAAAACTGTAAATATGCCAGATTTAGCCAACAGGCTATTTTTCATCTGTAGTCCCATAACAGATGTTAAAAGTCAGGCTAAATCATAAGGAATAAAAATGTTTAGTTAGAAAACATCACAAAGAAATAGCGCACAATCTAGAAGCACGACAGGCAAAACAATCAGTCATCACAAACAAACACAGCATAGCCTACACAACAATTAAACTTCAGAGATGGGACATACACACATGGACAAAATTGTTGGTACCCTTCGGTCAATGAATGAAAAACTCACAATGGTCACAGAAAAATCTTTATTCTGACAAAATTATGATAAAAAATAAACTCATGGAACAGGCCTAGACAAAATTGATGGTACCCCTAGAAAAGACTGTAAATAATGTGACCAAATGGACATGTTAATTCAAGGTGTGCACACTAATTAGCATCACAGGTGTGTACAATCTTGTAATCAGTCAGTGGGCCTATTTATAGGGCTTCAGGTAGTCACTGTGTTGTCTGGTGACATGGTGTGTACCACACTCAACATGGACCAGAGGAAGCGAAGGAAAGAGTGGTCGCAGGAGAATAGAAAGAAAATTATAGACAAGCATGATAAAGGTAAAGGCTATAAAACCATCTCCAAGCAGCTAGATGTTCCTGTGACTACAGTTGCACATATTATTCAGAAATTTAAGATCCATGGGACTGTAGCCAACCTCCCTGGACGTGGCCGCAGGAGGAAAATTGATGACAAATCAAAGAGACGGATAATCCGAATGGTAACGAAAGAGCCCAGAAAGACTTCTAAAGAGATGCAAGGTGAACTTTATGCTCAAGGAACATCAGTGTCAGATCGCACCATCCGTCATTGTTTGAGCCAAAGTGGACTACATGGGAGACGACCAAGGAGGACACCATTGTTGAAAACAAATCATAAAAAAGCTAGACTGAAATATGCCAAACTACATGTTGACAAGCCACAAAGCTTCTGGGAGAATGTCCTATGGACAGATGAGACAAAAATGGAACTTTTTGCCAAGGCACATCAGCTCTATGTTCACAGACGGAAAAATGAAGCATATCAAGAAAAGAACACTGTTTGTACTGTCAAACATGGAGGAGGCTCTGTTATGTTCTGGGGCTGCTTTGCTGCATCTGGCACAGGGTGTCTTGAATCTGTGCAGGGTACAATGAAATCTGAGGACTATCAAGGGATTCTAGAGAGAAATGTGCTGGCCAGTGTCAGACAGCTTGGTCTCAGTCGCAGGTCATGGGTCTTGCAACAGGACAATGACCCAAAACACACAGCTAAAAACACCCAAGAATGGTTAAGAGGAAAACATTGGACTATTCTAAAGTGGCCTTCTATGAGCCCTGACCTCAATCCTATTGAGCATCTTTGGAAGGAGCTGAAACATGTCATCTGGAAAAGACACCCTTCAAACCGGAAACAACTGGAGCAGTTTGCTCATGAGGAGTGGGCCAAAATACCTGCTGAGAGGTGCAGAAGTCTCATTGACAGTTACAGGAATCGTCTGATTGCAGTGATAGCCTCAAAAGGTTGTGCAACAAAATATTAAGTTAGGGGTACCAACAATTTTGTCCAGGCCTGTTCCATAAGTTTATTTTTTTAAATAATTCCGTTGAAGCATGGTTGAAAAGCAATGTCTGACTTTCATTGGTTAACATTCATAGAATTTTATTATTACTTTTGTCAGAATAAAGTTTTTTCTGTGACCATTGTGAGTTTTTCTTTCATTGACCGAAGGGTACCAACAATTTTGTCCACGTGTGTAACACTCATCAGTCACAAAATGTTCCTCCATTTCTCTTAGGCCAGTTGATATGTTCTTTGGCAAATTGTAACCTCTTCTGCACATGCCTTTTTTGTGGGACTTTGTGGGGGATTCTCGAAAATAGATTAACTTCACACAGACGTCTTCTAACTGTCACAGTACTTACAGGTAACTCCAGACTGCCTTTGATCATCCTGGAGTTGATCATTGGCTGAGCCTTTGCCATTCTGGTTATTCTTCGATCCATATTGATGGTTGTCTTCCGTTTTCTTCCACGTCTGTCTGGTTTTGCTCTCCATCTTAAGGTATTGGAGATCATTTTAACTGAACAGCCTATAATTTTTGCACCACTTTATAGGTTTTCCCCTACTCCAATCAACTTTTTAATCAGAGTACACTGTTCTACTGAACAATGTCTTAAATGACCCATTTTTCTTAGGCTTTCAAATGCATGTTCAACAAGTGCTGGTGGCTTCATCCTTAAATAGGGGCCACGTGATTCACACCTGTTTTTTTCACAAAATGGATAACCTCAGTGATTGAATGCCACACTATTTTTTTTAACACACCCCTTTTAACTAATTGCCCAATTGCACAGCCTTAATAGCGTGCATATCATGAATGCTGGGTCTTGTTTGTTTTCTGAGAATCTACTGCACCTACTGGTAACTTGTTTGCTAAGCAATAGCATTTTTGGTGACCCGAATAAAACCTTTAGCAGCCCACTTTTGGTCCCCAGCCCCGTGTTTGAGAACCACTGTTTTAAACTACATTTCAGGAATATAATTTTGGCTTCTCTCCCCAGGTGGCAGTGATCAAAGTAAAAATATTCTAATTGCAGTACTATGTATTCTATAGATTTGCTATTGCATTATGGTTCTAAAAGAGACGTAACAATTACCACAGACTAATGGAAAAAGCATGGAATCTTTCACAAAATTTGTCAATAGAAATCAAAGGCAGTTTATGCAACAATACTGCACCAATCTTTGAGCGTGAAAATTAGTTTTGGCAGGAAACTGTCGATAATGTGCAGCTTTAGCTGTATGCCTCATCAGTTTCCTCATATTCCCACCTCCCAGCCTCTGCCTAATTACATTTCCTCACAGTACAGAGCGCTGGCTTATTATTCCCTGTGTTTGTATGTCGCTGTAAATGGGAATGGGTGGAGGAGGCATCTCCACTGTTTCTTCCTTCTTATGCAGAATGCAAAATAAAACCAGGCGCACTGTGGATTATTGCTGAAGCTACAGTATTATGTGTTCCAATGTGATCTTCTGTCAGTGCTAAATTTATATTACAGACATGACTGTAGGGCTGTTTGTGCTTTTGGTCCTTCTGTTGGTATAAACGGTAGTGCTGAGCAGTATGGCCTAAAAATTATACTAGCATCTAATTGAATCCTTAGACGGTAATGATAAATTCATTATTTATATACAGTAGGCACACATTTTTCCGCTAAACCACTGAACAATTTATTCATGGTTTGTTGACATTTGTACACAACATTTTTAGATTAAGACTTACTAACTGTACACTGAGACCACCACCGGATAGAGGAGGCGCTACATGGAGCTCAAAAACCCTCCTCTAGATTTACAATTGACAGATGTGTGAGCAATAGAGTATGCTGTATGTTGTATAATGCCCATTGGATTTCCTCAGCCTTATATTTAACATAAAATGTAAAAGAAGCAGTGAACATGCGGCTTCTACATTTGACAGTGTTGCATCACGGATGTTGCTCTAGTTGTAACCAGACAACAGCAGCCTCTCGTACCTCTTATTAACTTACAGTTGTGCTCATAAGTTGTGCTCATACCCTGTCAGAATTCTTGATGGTGGATTGTTGATGTTTTGGGGATGTATGAGCTACAAAAGTACAGAAAAAGATGAATGCAGCATGTTATCAGAAAATTCTAGGGGAAATTTGCACTCGCATTTTGCACTCAACTTGACGATGATCCAAAGCACAAGGCCAAGTCAATCTGTCATTGGCTACAGCAGCAGCGGGGGAGATCTCAAACGTGCAGTTCATGCAAGAAAGCCCAAGAATTGACAGAAACTGAAGGCTTTTTGCCTAGAAAATGGGCCGCTTTACCATCTACGAAAATAAAGAGCCTCAACTACCACAAAAGACTTCAAGCTGTCATTGATGTTAAAAGTGGCAATACACGGTATTAAGAACTGGGGTATGTAAACTTTTTATCCGGGTCATTTGGGTATTTTCTGTTGTCATTATGATTTAAAAAGAAGTAAACACAATTGTTTAACAATAAATGGCTTCACCCAACCACTAACTATGAGTGAAATATTTTTTTTTTTTGTTGTCATTCATATTCTCACAAAATCACAAATTATGCCAGGGTAGAACTTGAGCCAGGGTAGAAACTTATGAGCACAACTGTACCTTACAATACTCCTGGGTTTTACAAATGCTGCAGTAAAGTAACATCTTTTATGATGAGGACTGCAAACTCAATATTTGTCGGCTTTAAAGCTGCCTTGGGACAAATTATGACTATAATAGACTGCAGACATTCATTGCAGCAATATAGACAGTAATAATGACGGGGCGTTAAGGATGCAATTGTGGAAGTGGCGCCTGACTCTAAATGACACCTATTTTTAAAACAAATCAAAGACCTGTATTTTTCACTAATGACAGTGGCCATATTTACTTTATTGTAGGTTCATTTGTGTTTTATTTTGGCCAGTGGGACAAGCTCACATAGGATATTTTATTTCTAGAGTTCTCTCTTCTAATTAGATATAGGGGATTAGATAATAAAAGTATATTTTCCCCTTGTCAATGAAAGAAGATGTCCGAGGCACTTATAATTAGTTTATTCAACACCAACAAGATTCAAATCCTAGAAATATGTTGGTGTTAATGCACTCCCAGCACTCTTCTCTTCTTCTATTCTCCAATTATAGTAAAGTAGAGAAACTGTGACATCTGTTACTGTCTAAATCCTCAATAACTCTAATGCCTGTTAATATATTCAACTAATAATAAATACTTTATTAGATATTTTATTTATCCTCAAGGGGGAAATTTATTTGTAACAGCAGGATTCAGGGTTAATTGTAGTTACAAAGCTAAACTACTCTGTTCAAAGCTTCCAGGTTGCCTCAATTCATTACACCACACAAAAACTTATCGCTTTCATATGGAATGGGCAGCTACTGTCCGGACTATACATCCCTGGCTGATTCAATTCAGTGCAAGTCTTCAGTTTAAACTCAGGTAAAGACAAAAATTTAATATAGTTAATTATGTTGTTGTGCAGTATTACGGTTTGCAAGGTACATCAACATACATTGTACATATAAAGAATTCTTAATATATATGTAAATAAATATATGTTTTGCATTTTTGTAGTGGGTAGATCATTTTGACTTGGTCATTTTATAAGTAGCTTGCGTGCTGAAAAAGTGTGAGCACCCCTGCATTACACAATGGGTGGTTAGAAAGGATTCTTGAGGATGACGTTTTATTTAACCACTATCCTCCTGGCTATTGCATCAAGAATGTCCAGTTCCAATTCAACAACAGATTTTGCCTTTCTCTTGAGATTGTTCAATATGTCAGCCTTGATGTTTTTCTCCTCAGCTTACTAGAACGTTTTCAACATAAATCACACATTCTGCAAATTGAGAATGTATTTCGATTGGCTGTAGATAATAGTCTGCCTTTTCCAGTAGTAACAAGGTAGGAAAGACCGTCATTGCAGAACTCCCAACCAATCAGCTTTTTTTAAGTAGAGTGTGCATTTTGATTGACAGCTCCAACTCTGCTGCCGACAACAGCTCTGCTCACAATGCAAAGCCGCAAACAACTAAACAAAATTTGTCTTATTTAGAACGAAACACAGAAAATACAGCTGAAAAACAACATGCTGTTCCAATAAGGACTAGGAAAAGGCCAGTTCAAACCGACTCTCTTTTTGTGAGCTATGTCTGAGGGAATTCTCAGTGCCCGCTATCCATTTGTCTAATAATAATAGCAAGTAGTATAACACAGCTCAGTAAGGTGTCCTGCATTTTTCTGCTTTGTCCAACATTTACATGCTTTTTTACATTTACTTAGTTTGTAATGATCTGTTGACCCAAGGGGTTAGGATTTTTGAGGATGACATTTTATTTAGCCATCCTCCTCGCTGACATATCTAAATGGTAAATGGCATGCATTTATATAGCGCTTTTTTGCACCCTTCTCAGGCACCCAAAGCGCTTTACATTGTGCTTCTACTCACCCCATTCACACACATTCACACCTGGGTCACCAGAGATGGGGGCTGCCATACAAACACCACCAAACACACCTCTACAGTCACACACACATACACCAGTGCTACGGACACTGGAGGCAAGGTGGGTTAAGTGTCTTGCCCAAGGACACAATGAAAGTATAAACAGGGCAGAGCGGGAATCGAACCGCCAACCTTCCGGTTATAAGACGACTGCTCTACCACTGAGCCACTCCGTCCCACATATCTAGACTGTCCAGTCCCAATTCAACAACATATTTTGCCTTCCTCATGAGTTTCAAAGTTCAAAGTTTCTTTATTGTCCCTCTTGAGGAAATTATTTTCGCAGCATCATGCTCCTTAAAAACATACAACATAAAGTACACATCAACAACAACCAAAGAGCAGGCGCAACAATGGAAATCACTAAAAACCCAAAGATAAACAAAATTTATCTTTGTTCAATCTGTCAGCCTTGATTTTTTCATGCCCACAACTAGAAACAAGCAAAGCACTTCATAGATTATTAGAACATCTGTACATATGTACATGATGCTTTATCCTTCACACACCCTCTTTAACTTCTCCTGTGCTTTTGTGTTCAGTGGGAATTTAGGATTTCTTGCTAGCAGACTTGTGCTGTGGATATAGCTAGCAGAGTTGGCTTGTATAAACAATGCTGTAACCATAGAAACACTCTACTCCTTATGGAGTCTTTGTGTCCCTCATCACTGACAATGAAACTGTCTTAACCGGACGGTCATATTCAACAAATATCATGATCACTGGTTATATCAGTGACATCACATCCTAATTGTCACTTATTCTTCTACTGTTGCTCTATCACACTCCACTGTCTCCTCAAAATATAAACGCACAGTCTTTTAAATATCTGACTTATTATCCATTATGGTTGAATTATGGCGAATGGAGGGATCCACCACAGCGTCTTCTACGCTGACACATGGGTCAGCATTTTACTGACAATACCCTTACACTATTAATTGTTATTGCTGGAACAACCAAGTGCATCAGGTCTGTTTCCATGCAACAAAACGGCACACCCAGGGCAACTGCACTGGAATCCCTGACCCAAATGTGTCTTTATATACAGCTGTGTGATTGAAATGCTTTCAGGGAAGAAAATGATTGGATTCTCTTCACACATCAGAATGTATAGGCAGTGGATTACAGCTGACTTGTGTAAAAGCACAGGGAGCACAGTGGAAACATGAGAGGTAAAAAACACTAGACAAGATTTTCTAATTGGTTTGTAAGGGGATATGCTGCTTTATTGATTTAAGATGGCTTTTAATGACTTGTATTTAATTGGGTCAGTGAAAATTGAGGAATTGGCCAAAAAAATGGGGTGGTAAGCTACAATTGCATAAACGGTGGAGCCAGAGGTTAAGGTGAGTATTGTATTAAAATTAACAGCATCCTTAACCCCAGTGAACATTGTCAATGTGTTGAATCAGATGAAGTAGTTCACATAGAAAAACATTGTTTATCAGAGAACCCCTAAGCCTAATGTCGAAAACAGGAGATAATTCCAGCTACTTACGTGCCATATTGCAAAGAATATGAGAGAGACGCAGAGGACCAGAGACAGCATGTAGCAGAAGGCAGCAAATGTGAACATAATTAAAGGATAGATTCCCAAACAATCCCGTGTGACGAAGGTATAAAAGAAAAAGCGGGGCGAAAGCAACGAGGTTATGGCTCCCAAGTACAAAGTTAGCAAGGTGACGTTGGAACCATGACTTCCCGCCCTCACTTCCAACAAGCCGAACCGCAGAAGAAAACAGCAAAGGGAAAAGGAAAAGAAGTCCGAGCTGCTGCTGTGACGGAGCTCCGCGGCGCTCGGGCTGACGGATAAAGGAAAGGATGAGGGGGTACGCTGTTGCTGCGTGGGTGTGTGTGTGTGTGAGCTCCACGCCGCAGGGGAGAGGACAGCCCGCAGCTGTGTGTCTCTGAGAGGAGCTCCTCCGCTCCTGTCGCGCACCGCGTTAATAAGGGTTCCTCGCGCTCTCACAGACCTATCAACGGCTCAGCATCAGGCGCGTGAACACGGCTTTGATGAGCAGTGCTCGAGCGGGGGTAGATACTGTAGCTAGTTCGAGGTGAGCTAAACTGTCATCAGCCTAGCATGTTGTGTGTGAAGGTTTTTTGCTAAATGACCATTGTTTTATTGAGATCTCTGTTGCAGTAGGCCATTTAAACCAACCTTTATGTTTATTTTTGTTTTATGTTTGTTAAGCGTCACAATATAGGCATATTATGCAATTTATTTATTTTAGTATTGTCTTGCCCCATTGATATGATTTAGCTCTATACATTTCTTTGTTCCTTTGTGGTGCTGTTATAACATATTATTTTCAGCACATTCAGTTGAATCCAATTCAACTGAATGTGCTTTTAGGTGCAGTTATTAACATAGCTACAACAATTACAACAATTATTCATTAATTTGTATTTGTTTGTATTTATTGCACTTATTTTCAGCACATGACACCCCCAAAATGTAGTCAAATGATAATGTAATATAATGGAGCAAGTAATTCAAAAAAATTGTTGGAAAACAACACAATGTACTATACACCAGTGCCACAGCATTGAGTGTATGACTGTAGAGGTAAGTTTGGTAGTGGCTGGAGAAGGCTGTGGGTGCCTTGTGTATGGCAGTCCCCCTCTCTGTCTGCCCCTGGGGTGACTTTGTGTGAATGGGGTGAATGGAAGCACAATGTAAAGCACATTGGCGGCCCCAGAAGGGTGCAAAAAAGCGCTTTATAAATGCACACCATTTGCTATACATTACTTTATATTAAAATGCATTAAAACAACTAAAGATATACAAAAGTTAAATAATTATGATACTGCGTACTGTTTTGCCCCTCTGTTTATAAACAGTAGAAATGCTTATGCAAAAATTGTTAAACAATTTTAAATCAAATAAAATGTTGAAAATCCTCTTGCCTTGTTGTATGTTTATGAAAGCAGTGTTTTTCACATCTTGGCAGTGTCCATCTGTTCAAGATTAGATTAGGGTTTACGTAAGACTTTAGCACCATCTTGTGACAAAAACAATTTAAGTTCAGTCTACTACATTAGAGGACTGTAAATATAATGGATAATAGTGTAATGAGAAGTCAGCATAGATATGTGAGGTCTTGTGACTTTTTTATACCCACTTGTAACAATGGTATAGGATATTGTTTGCTTGGAAAAGTAAACAATGCATGAAATATATACGTAAATAATAAACTGAAGACAAACCATACACAAGGCCAAATGTTTTGTTGGATCATACCGACAGCTTAGGTTTTGAAGAAAGAAGACAGAGATAAACTCCAAAATGATGTCAAAGCACAGTTACAAGATAGCTGTCAGAATCCAGGATACTTCATGTACATTTCACAGTACAGCAATCTCGGAGCTCTCCAGGAGCATAACCTTGTTTCTCAAAACCAGGAGACTAAGGCTATTTTTTATTATAGTTTCTGTGTGAAATAACCATTCAACATAAAGATTTATATCAAACTATTATGCATGCATGTGGAGTTTTACAGCCAATGCTCAAACTGCAACAAGGACTGTCCAACAAATTGAAGTCATTTGATTATGTGTATTTTCTAAGTTTGAATTTGAAACAGTTGAAACAATTTGTTAAATAACATTTCCTTACTACAGAAATATACACTGTGAAAGCTATTACTACTGCTAGTGCCTGACTGTAACACTAGTAAACAACAGGGAATGGTAGTCTTAAAATGTTTTCCCTTTGTGTCCTCATCACCACCGCTGAGGTTTTGATACAAAGAAAATATTGGAGATAAACTCCAATATGGCGTTTTCTTTCATGTTACATATTGGTTCAGCCCTGTCGTGTCTTACTGAACTGCTTTTAGCTGCAGAACTGCATTACATTTGCCACCAGTTGGAAAGAAGAGCCAAGCACCTCACCATACACATACGTACACACAGACTGTGCTAAGTCACTCCAGGAGTCGTCTTTGTAGCGGTGGCACGTTACCAATGTGCTGTCAAGCCTCTTCTAGTGCAACGTGACATCATCGTGAGCCATTTTGTGAGACGCTATTCCAAAGTGTCAGTGAGGGATAGACAGGAGGACGAGCAGACAGGTAACACACACACACCATGGGGAATCTGCTCGACAACTGGTGATGCAGTTGGCTTAATGTCCACTCCTGCAGCAGGTGGGGTACACCCAGGACAAAGGCCAGTTACCGTATTTTTCGGACTATAAGTCGCACCTGAGTATAAGTCGCATCAGTCCAAAAATACATCATGACGAGGAAAAAAACATATATAAGTCGCACCGGACTATAAGTCGCATTCATTTAGAACCAAGAGAAAACATTACCGTCTATTTACATGTGTTTATGTGTGTGTACATGTGTAAATACACACACGAATCTCTCTCCTGGCATTTTCTCAAAAGTTACGTATTTATTATTTCTTAAACATTGTCAACACATTAACTGTGCACCACACCTCATTCATTGTTTTACTGATTATATTTCTGCTAGAGGTTAATACTAGAGTTGCTGTCGTTTTGTGAACAGGGCATTTTGTTTGTGCTAGCTAGCTTACATGCTAGCGGGTTTTTAGCAATTGAGTTAGCGCTTAGCATACCTCGAGTGTTGTGCTTCATTTATTTAAAATCCAAGACCAAGAACAGATATTGGTAATCTGGCAAGTCTGGCAAGGCAAGTTATTCAGCTAATGGTACACAATAGTACACAGAACAACAGGCTGAATATGTATATTAACGTAACACATTAACAGTTAGCTACATATTAGCATAGCACTCACTCCAAACTTTCTTTCTGCTGCTCGATTAACATGTTACCGCTGCATATTTTACTATCTGCAGTTTGTAATCTGCAGAATAGGATTTTCTTTTTGGTGGCATTTTGTTTGCATTCAGTCTTTCTCAGTTGTCTTTAAGTTAATATTTCAGTTAACAGTTTTCAGTGGTAGGCTACAGGCGCACTGAGCAGCATAGAGCGCCCTCTCGTAGCTGTAGACGGTAATGTTTTCTATTGGTTCATTTCTCTTGGTTCATTTCTCTCGGTTCATTTTTATCGGTTCATGTCAAATAAATTGATAAATAAGTCGCACCTGACTATAAGTCGCAGGACCAGCCAAACGATGAAAAAAAGTGCGACTTATAGTCCGGAAAATACGGTAGTCACAAGGCCAACACTTACTGACAAACAACCACTTGCTCTCACTTTCATTCACAAAAAAAGCCGAGCTGTGCTAAATATCTATAAGTTCAGTATACTGTATATTGTTTTAAGTTTTGAAAAGCAAAATACTATTATTTATTAAAACCGTAATTTATTAGAAAACAAAACAAAAATCCATCTTTTTTATTTTTTAGCCACTTTGCTCAACCCCACCTTTGCCCTGCACTAATGTAGGGTAAAATTTAGGTGTTTTTACTCACTACCATCAATTGTGGCATTATGTCAGTGCTGGCCTGGATACATAAATCCACACTCTGGTAGAATTAAGACTCAGCCAAGGCCATAAAATGCTCACTTTTCTGTTGGCACAGGGTGTTGCATAGCAACAAATAATTCTTAATAGCCTGTCAAAAAGTATTTTTATCATTTCTGATCATTATTTATCAAACAGAACCTTTTAGTTAATCTCCAGAGGATGTTTATTTTCACTCTAAATTGTTGTCAGATGTGAGCACTCAACCCAGTCTCACCCACTCTGCGCCACTCTGATTGAACAGAAAATGGCTACTGGTGTTTGGCGTGCTCGCCGCTGAAAAGAGGTGATGAGTTTCTGCCCTTTATGTCATAATTTATAGACTAAAAGCCCTGCGACTAATTGGCCATTGTCCAGGGTGTACCCTTTATTGGCCTAAGGCCCAAAGCTTCTGGGATAGGCTCCAGTCACCCATAACCCCTAATGGGACTAAGCGGTAGAAAATGATTGAATGAATGAGCCCAAGGATTAACCCCGGTGGAATGCAATTAGGTAATTTAGTTGACTAAAACTGGAGGCAAAAACTCATTTTAAACTTCTGTTACTTAACGCTACCCATGTGTGTGAACACCACATCTCAGCACTGTCCCGCTGCCTGGAATCGACTGGATCTACCCCCTGACTACCTGACAGCAACAGATTTTAGGGTGTGTAATTTCTGTTTGGGCGAAGCAGTTTACAGTATATTGTACAAATAAACAGTACATTTTATAAATAATCTAAAAAATAAGTAAAAAAATATTGAAGAATAAAGATACTTGTTCGACACCCTCCCCACAGACGGCCTCAGGGCTGCAAAGTAATTTATTTTTTTGTCTTTTCAGCTGCTAAGTTTAGGCTTATTGCATGCTCAGGCCCAAGGGTCCTAAACATAGCATCAAGTTTTGAAAGTTGATACCAAGTGCAGTTGCAGGTTTAGCTGTTAATTAATTTTTTTCCATAAATGGATAAATATTATTAAGATTATTATAATCTAAATCTTATCATAGCCTGCAGTTTAAACATACGTTTTTTAAGTATAATGTAATAAATACAGGAATTGTCTTGTGACTAAAGTAAAGACCTGCTAATGTTGCACACAAAAATCCTACATACATAAACATAACATAACATCTTCGTGTAAGACCACTTCTGACCAGCAGAGAGGGAACTTTAGCTTCTTACCAGTGATGGAGCATGGCTTTAGATGCAGTAAAGTAAAACAGTGAGTTCTTTGTCTGTTAAACACTGTTAGCAGTTTCAACAAATGATAGCAAATTATATGAAAAAAACATGGTAAATCAAAATTTCAAGTAGAATGGCTGGACAAATTTTTTGTATGAAATTATTCATTCTTGAAGAGTAGTTACAGAATTGACTAGATTTACCTTGTAATTCTGCTCCATAACAACTCACTTTTTGTAAAACAAAACAAGATAATAATAATAATAATAATAAAGGTTAATGTAAATTATATTGTTGTTTTATCCTTCTAGGTCTAAGCTCTTTAGTTCCTTAAAGCAAATATAGACACTGCATAGTAACTGAGAAACATTTTGAGTGCTCTGGTGCTATTTTCTATGAACAGGTTGATTTAGTGATAATAACCAAATCAATAAGCCCAAGACCATGGAGCCAAGGAAATAAAACAGAATTACAGATTCAAACGCTGATCCTTGCTGCTACTAACAGTCTCCAGCAGCAGTTTAGGAGTCTTAACTGACAACAGAAATACAATTTTGAGAAAACTTAAGAGAGATATCAGAAAATAATTAGAAAATTTCTGCCTAGTTATAAATTCTTTTATAAAAGTTGAAGGGGTTTATGAGCAGTGCTTAATTTGTAAAGCAGCAGTTGCCGGAACAAAAACTGTGGATTGAAGCCAGTATTTGTTGTTTTACACACTTTTAAACAGTTTAATAATATATTTATTAAATTAGGTATAATATATTAGTGTAATACTTCCTTATTGTTAACCACCAAATGTTCTCTTACCTTCTCTAGTTTAATGTATCCCACACCACTGCCACATCCTGCGTCTTTTTCCTGTTTCAATTCAAGTCTCTCCATACAAAGACCGAATCCCACCTCAAGGTCAAGTTTTTCCCTTGTGTTTCCGAAACCTGGCAAATAGTTGGTGGAAAACACCATGTAAAATTAAGAGTTCCCTGATCCTGTTCTGGCAGGATATGGGCAGTGTTCAGTCTGCCAAACCAAGTATGACCAAAATGGGATCACACTTTCAAACAGCATGCAATGTAGACAATTATTTGTGTATGCTTTAGTCGTATCACATAACCAAGAAACAAAGGTTTAATAAAATGACTGTGTTTTCTGCAAGATATAGAATTATGTTAATTTTGGTCCAACCCACTGCCCAGCAAATGGGACTGTTAGCACTGAAGAAGTCAGACAGTGGTTACAGACTAGTTCAAGAAAGTATGCCTTAAATATCCAAAGTGCTGTTGGCTTGTCAAAGATTACTTTTACTAGCACTTTTACTTGAAAACATGTCACTAATAAGAACTCCAGCATCAGTCACCTGTGATATTCACTGACTGTAACTCTTCCCAAATCAGTAGAATGCCATTATTTATAGGTGTAAGCTCTTGTATAATAATAGAGGACAAACTGGGCTAATGTACTGAAGGATCAAAACCAAAAACAATCCAGTTCACTAGCACTGGTCTGCTTGTAGTCACATTTTCAACAGACACACTCCTGTGGTCTGTGTAGTGTTCAAATGATAAACTAACGATAGTTTATTTAGTGATTTAGACGCAATCCAAGATCCACCTGAAGGTCTCAACGTTATATTATTTTATAACCTTTTATGTCTAAATAAGCCATACATGCACCAGGACAACAACTTACAGTGTAACCTCCAAGTACTTTAGCTTAAATACTGAGAGATTTCACTTAATGCTATTCACTAACAACAGATACTTGAAACACATGTACTGTCGATGCTGGTCTACAAGCCTATTCATTCCTCTCAATAGAAGGCATGGCCTCTCTGTTTCCTCTTCATTCTCTGGAAAGCAATCAGGTGCATTGCTGAAGGCTAATGGGTAATTTTGGTTCCCAATAAGCTATGGTCCAAACCAGTGTGCAGTGCTTTTTCACAGAAAACAGGCACTCCTAAAAATAACAAGGCCGTCCAAACACTACTATAACAAAAGCAGCCCATATTAGGTTACATCTTAAATTAAACCTCCTGCACAAGCTCAGGCACCTTCCCTGCCAGCGAGGTAACATTCCATGTCCCGATAGCCAGTTTCTGCGTCTAGGCATTGGGTCATCGAGGCCCCTACCTTTGATTACTGCCTAATTTACACATCATCGGTGTCATGTCCCAACCTTGTGTTCTGTGTTTGTCTGTTTATGTATTGTATTTTATTTCCTGTCTTACTGTGAAATATCTGTACTCTGAAATATTTGAAACATCTGCCTAGTGTGGGGTCTGCATCGCAAGTCCTTTTGCCTGTTCCTGACAGTTGGTCTTGACAATCGGCCAATTCATTGACAATCTATTGGGTGGAGGACCTACAAGCCTGTTTTTGAAATCTAAAGGGGTTGGGCACTGCACTTGGTTAGACCTGTCACCAGAGGTGGGTAGTAACAAGTTACTTTTACTTGAGTAGATTTGGGAAGAAGTAATGCTACTTATTGGGCTACACTGTGGTGTAATATTTTTTTATGTTTTGTGTTTTATTTTTGTGTACTTATTTAGCTATTCATTATGCATGTGTTTATACTTTTGTATGGTTTATAATCAAGTATGGGATGTTATATTAATACATATGGAAGTATATTACTAAAAAAGAGTCATAGCGTATGGTTTTAACCTTTTAGGCACCAGGGTTTATTTTTAAAAATACAGATTTTTGAGATCCAAATTTAAATTGGCTGGGGTTTGAAAATGAAAAGAAATAGAGTCCATCTCTAAACTAAAAAAAAAGTCAGGTATGACCCAAAGTATATGACTTCATCTAAATTGCATCTAATTTGCATACCATGGCTATATATACAGGTCAGGTTCATAAATATTGGGACATCGACACAATTCTAATATTCTTAATATACACCACCACAATGGAAATTAAATGAACACAATGTGCTTTAACTGCAGACTTTTAGCTTTAATTTGAGGGTATTTACATCCAAATCAGGTGAACGGTGTAGGAATTACAACAGTTTGTATATGTGCCTCCCACTTCAAAGATTAGAATTGTGTCAATGTCCCAATATTTATGGACCTGACTGTATATTGGCGGTTATGTTATTTACAGTACATAGAGACTAATGAACAAATTATTTTTTTCTGTATTTAAATGATTAATAACAGTAACTTTTATAGCAAAATTTGTAAACTACAGTATAACTACAACCTCCAATATACCATAACTAGTAAAATGGATGAAAATAGATCTGAGAAATATACACATGTACATGTAAATATACACATGGTTGTAGTAGCTTTATCTGTTCTTATCCATCCAAATGGCATAGGTAGTTAGTTTTTAGAGTGTGGGACCTCTCATAAGGCACCGCACACAAACACAGCCATCACTTTTATTACTATCGCTGATTTAATTAGTGCGTCCGCGAAGACTATGTTTACCCCTGCCTCTCCCTCTTCTACTGGGTAAAGTTTCAGAATGAACAACATCTATTTCTCCCACACGGCTATCACTGGAAGCCGCATTATTCCCAACCTCCCTGTCACTACCGCGATAATATCGTGTAATTTGTATGTCATTCGAAAATGCATGGTCAGATGATGATCTTATAACATGGGCTATTCTTTTGTGTAGTAGTCTTGTGAGGAGGAATGAGGTCAATGTATGGCTCATAGCTCCCAACCCGGGAGTGATTAGCTATTTAATCTTATTACATAGGCTCTTCTCTTGTAAGGTAATGTTGTGTTTCATGCAAAGGAAAATTAAAGAAAATAAAGGCTATTTCTATTCACTGGACATAGTCCAAAAAATACCGCTGCTTATATCCCATGAAGAATTTATGTAAAAGGGGTAACAGTCTGCATCTCTCTCAGGGTATATTTTAACTAGGGCTGGGCAAGTTAACACGTTTTTATCGCGTTAACGCATTAATGAATTAACGCCGACAATTATTTTATCGCGCGTTAACGTCGGCCGATTAGTATGGTGAAAGACGAATGACTGCACGTATGAGCCGCCCTCATCCAGTGCTTTAAGTGGGCCGGTACGCACCTGTACTCAGTACCGCCACTTCTCCGTGCACCCAGAACGTGTTTTTAGCGTACTGGTACGCTCATTTGGACATCTGCTTTAATAGAGGTTTTAATCCTTTGCCTGCTCTGCCGCTTTCCAGAGCGCCCTTCACAAAGCACGCTTCCTAATTCGTCCCACCAAGAGCAGAGACTACATTACCCATACACCCTTGAGTTTGGCAAGTGAAAGGGAGAGGGTGTGTGAAACGCGCGGGAACTGCACTCACATGCTCTGACTGTAATGAAAACACAAGAGAGACATTTATATTGTTTATATTGTTATAATGTTATGATTGAAGCTCTGGACATAACTTGTTTTTCTATAACAAACTAAACAAAATATTAATGCCCTGTCAGTGGCAAATATTTTTGGTTTTAATATTTAAATTGATTACATTAATGTTTAAGTTCAGAATTTCAAGAAATGTTTCAACTGCTGTAAAAAGCACATTATTTGTTTAAAGTGTTGTTTAAAGTGCAAACCAAATGTTATTGCACTTTTGTTCATATAGCAGTTCTTTCAAAATGTATGCAGTACACTCATTTTGAATTCATTATTAAATTTTGTGTATAATGCGATTAATCGCGATTAATCACAGAACATTGTGCGATTAATCGCGATTAAACATTTTAATCGTTGCCCAGCCCTAATTTTAACATATATATAACACAACGTAACGTATATTTTAACACACTGAGTGAGTGTGTAATCATCATCAGCCTCCTAATCATCATCATCCTAGAGAGAGATATAGTCCTTCCATCGTGTCCTGGGTCTTCCCCAAGGTCTCCTCCCGGTGGAACATGCCCAGAACACCTCCCTAGGCATCCAGGAGGCATCTGAAACAGATGCCCGAGCCACCTCAGTTGGTTCCTCTCGATGTGGAGGAGCAGTGGCTCTACTTTGAGCGTGTCCAAGCTCCTCACCCTATTTCTAAGGGTGTGCCCCACCACCCTGTATCTGGGATCTTGTTCTTTCGGTCATAACCCAAAGCTCATTACCATAGGTATGGTGTAAGATCACTATCAAAAAGAGGTATGCACAACTTTAACCATTCGTATTCGTATTTTAGCATTCGTATTCGTATTTTTAAATATTTGTGCGCAAAGTTTAAATATTTGTGCGTAAATTAACTTGACTGTAAACATTTACGAGTACAACTCTGCTTTCTACGACTACGAATTCTTCACTACGACTACGAATTCAAGTTTACGGGTACGAGTAAAAAAAACTGTTAAAATGACGTCGCTGCCGTCCCAGGGCAGGTAATCAAACCTCGATTCCATCTAACGTGTCAGGTAAAAGATGGCTGACAACAGACCTGAGGCTGCTAGCCTAGGCTCAGATATGGGCGGCAGTAGCTCAGTGGTAGAGCGGCCGTCCTTCAACCGGAAGGTAGTAGGATCGATTCCCGCTCGCCCCACAGTTCATACTGTCGTTGTGTCCTTGGGCAAGACACTTAACCCACCTTGCCTCCAGTGACTGTAACACTGGTAATGTAATGTAAGTCGCTTTGGATAAAAGCGTCTGCTAAATGAATAAATGTAAAATGTAAATGTAAAATATCACAGGTAAAACAAAGAACGTGTTTATTCAACATTTTTATACGCTTTTACTATTTTGATAGCACTTTTTAATGATATACATTCCTGCAACTCATAGACCTATTATTGATTTTGCTAGTGCTAGACGACGTTAGCGTTGATGAAGTGCTCTGTGTGAAAGTAACGTTATAGTTAGCGATGTTAGAACTTGACCTGTTTCGCCGATTGACTCTGAATGAACTGCAATAAACTTAACTGCTATCATGTTTAGCAATGTTGATCAGAGCAGTAATGACAACTGAGCCAGACGAAGTAACGTTAATTGCTTTAGATTGCAAAATAAAGATAACGTTAACTTAGCTACGCCTATCTGTTTGCAAACATACCTCAGTAGTAATGTTTTGTCTATTTAACCTAACGTTACATAGTGTTAAATTGGTACGTCTAAGTTAACGGTACGGTATGTATTGCATCTAATATGTATTTTGGCATTTACAGGGACCACTGGCTACTCAGTTACTGCAGCGTCTGGAATCAAGGATCACTGACATGTTAAGTCAACCAGACTTTAATTTGGACTACTTCCAGTATGTTGTAAATCAGGAAGCCTTTATTCTGACATCTGCATCTAGCATTTTAAACATCCCAGCTGAAATTGTGGATTGTCTTTTATCCCTTCAAAGAAAGATACACGCAGCTCTTTCCCAAGAGAGTCCCTTTGTTTTTTTTAAAGAAGGAGGACGCGGCCGACCAAAATTTTGTTTTTCTGAGGAGCTGCTGTCCCGGCTTATTGACATGCCCTTACCAGTGTCTTGTATTGCCAACCTGCTGGGTGTCAGCCAAAGTACAATTTTCCGGCGTATGCATGAATTTAGGTTGTCTACAAGACATACATACAGCAGTTTATCTGACAATAAACTGGATGATGCTGTCATCTCCATAAAAAACAGGATCCCAAACGCAGGATACAGAATGGTAAAAGGTTGTCTCCAAGCAAATGGACATAGAGTTCAGTGGAATCGCATCAAGGAGTCCATGCACAGAGTTGACGCTCCAGGAATTTTGGAAAGAATGACACAACTTGGTTGCATTGTCAGGAGGACATACTTTGTACAGCGGCCTTTGTCATTAGTGCATGTGGACACTAACCATAAGCTCATAAGGTAAGATATTCATTTATTTATGTACTTTATTATGGGTGTTATAACAGCTCTTTTTATTGACTTCTCATTGTCATCTAACCCTTTTCAAGGTACAACATTGTCATATTTGGAGCAATAGATGGTTACTCAAGAAAGGTGCGTCACTTTTTATTTTTACTACTTTTATTATAGCGCTTTCTTCTTCCTGTATATGTTTGTGTTCATGTATTCACTCTTGATAGACTGCAAATGGGTTCGTCCGTATTATTATTATTATTATTATTTTATTTTATTTTTTTAGTTTTTGAATCCAAAACGTATTATGACAAAACCCAAATAACTGTCTAATTTTGGTTTTTGCAAATACATTTTTTTGTCTCTCCATTGAATTAAGACATTAAGATAAACAAGACAGTTGGGTCAGATGACCCGGAACTAAAAGTAAATATATCAAAATAAAGGACAAGAGTAGTTGATTACATGCAGTTTAATATTGTGCATTTATCCATGTGCACAGCAAAAGTCACGTTTAATGAACCAATTTTTGATGCATTACATTTGGTAATATATATTAACCAATATTAAGTCATTATTGTGTGTGCAGTAGGCAATGTGAGTATATTTAAACGTTTGCAGATTCACTATATGAAACTCTGTTGTCTGTATAGATACTGTATCTGGAACCAGCAACAAATAACTGCTCAAACACCGCCCTTTCATTTTTCCTCAAGGCAGTGGAAAACTTTGGCTGGCCTTCCAGGTAAATAGTGATATATTGTGCTACTGTTTCCATGCTCTTGTCAATCATTTTAGTAATGTTCAATGGAATATTCTGTTGTAATAAATTATAGTTATAACTGAGCATTTCCCCTATTAATTTTCCAGGGTCGGGGGGGATGAAGGGGTTGAAAATGTCGCAATTGCTGAAACCATGTTCAGTGTTAAAGGTACCGGAAGAGGGAGCTTTATTGCTGGGCGAAGCGTACATAACCAAAGGTTAAAATGATAATTTTCTTAATCTACAGTATATTCATAGTGACAATGTTTAATCAGTATTTTAAGTTAGAGTATGTAAATGATTACTGTTTAGTTGAGTAAGGCCTTTTATTTCTTATTTAGGATTGAACGCCTATGGCGAGATGTCTGGAACTCGGTCACTCATCTGTACTATGAAGTTCTTCACAGTCTTGAAGAAGATGGCCTGTTGGATTTGTCAGATGCTGTCCATCTGTTTTGTGTCCATTATGTGTTCCTTCCGCGTCTGGCAGAGGCACTTCATACGTTCACAGAAGGCTGGGACAACCATCCCTTACGATCGGAAGGTGGACTCACCCCTAACCAACTTTGGGTCATGGGTCACATGCAGAACCCCTGTGACGCAGATGAAGATTTGCAGGTTTGTTGAAGCCATCTCTCAAAGTGCATTTAAAAAATGCTGTTCAAATGTTTTCAACCTGAAAGTGTCGATTTGGACTACTAAATTGTATTTAGTCACTGCACTAGGCCTTTGTACGTCAATGTGTGCATGGCAGTGTTTTCAAATATTTCAAAATGTTGTTTCATACAAAATAACACCATTTTTTAGAACATGGAGCTGTTTGGAACTGACTGGGAGATGTTTGATGTCGTGCCTGAAATTGAGTGCCCGCTGACTCCAGCTAGTATGGAAACTTTACAGTCCATGATCGATCCCTCTGCATCGTCAGAATCATTTGGCAGATACATTTATATATCAATGGTTCAGTGCATTGAAAGTCTATGTGTGACACAAAGAAACACATAAGATATAAGCAGTCCTTATGAAAGATTTAATTGAAAAAGTTTAACATTTGCAAACAGACTGCCAGTTACATTACTTAATTTTATAATTGGAAAAACAGTGAGGTAAAAAAACTCCTCATTCTTTTTGGTTTAAAGTCAATCATTGATAAAAGCAGAACAATGGTTTTGTTACAATAAAGTTATTCACAGAAACAGTGTCAAATAAAATTATAAATAAAACAATTCAATGCCTATTTTGATTTATGCAGTTACGTGTTCATTTTTCCTTAGCGTGAGATGTTACACCCTGTCAAAGTTTTTCCCATGGCGAATAGCTAAAGTCATAATGTTTTTGAATTCACAGAATGTTTTCATGTGCGCCGAGGGAAACGTGACTGTACAACTGCAGGCGCTTACAATAGGGAAACAAACAGTGTGCTGTGTGTCACGGTCATGGTGGAATTTCACATTTATGACAAAGTCCTTCTTTTCACTAGGCAGAAGGGGCTTGTGTCCCTGTCCGGTGGGCCACTGCATGATTTGTGCAACAGTCAAACTTTCAGAGGCAGTGGTGTTGCTTGGGCCATCTTGTTCTTAAAAAAAAAAAAAAAAAAAGATTAAATGCAAGTTTGGATAACTAAAGGAAGGCAGCATCTTTAAAAGTTTTTCTACTTAATTAGTTCATACAATCCTTCAATTAAATTAAGATTAACATGTTAAGCATAGCCCCTTTTTGTGTTGGGAGCAGGGGGTGTCAAAAGCCCTGAGTGTCTGTAAAATTTCATCAAGTAGTGTTATTCTAGAGATCATAATATTAAATATCACATTTTACATCAAGATTCTGCAAAAGAAACATTAAGACTTGTAAATTTATTGGAGTATGTAAATTCATAGCTAGCCATTTCCACTGTGCTGTATAAAAATTAATGCAGGAAAGCATAAGAAATCTATACTATTCAATATTGGCTAAAACACACCAGAATCCTCAATTTCCTGAAGGTAGTCCTGTAAAAAGTTCATGATGTTTGTTTCCATGCGATGTTTGGCAGAACCAATCTCACTGAAAACGGGGCGGCTGTTCACCAAAATGAAGACTGCATCCACCTTTAAAAAGAAAATACATTACAGTCTGCATTCAACACAGTAATTATAGCCATAAAAAAAGAAATGCTTAATTAAAATCAACCAGGAACCCACGTCGAGCTAGGACTAGGACGTGTTGTTACAATCCCTATGAAGAGTCTGTACTTTTTTTAGAAAAAGTACAGACTCTTCAGACCCCCACCCCACTGTAAGCCCTAAGATGTACAGGGACTTCTATAAGTTGACCAAACAATCAGGTCTGCCCTAATAGTGGTTGAAACAAGAATCATCTTCCCCTGTAACAAACAGTGGTTGGCAAAGGTCTTGATAGGTCTTCATGATCTTTGGTAGGTCATAGAGCTGCAGGCCTTTTCTGAGCTGGTCAAGCATCGGGATGAGTCTCATGGTGGAGTGAAGTATAACAGCTCTAATAGACAATATAAAAGTGTTTCATCAGGAGATTCTAATTTTGTGGTAAAACTGTTTATTGTATTGTATTGCGGAACCATTTTCTTGCAGGTTGTACACTGAGCTTTGGGCATCTTCTCAAATTCCTTTGCTTCTGTGGGTAAAGGAATTGTATCCAGTTCTTCTTGTAAAGGAGCAATGTACATTGTGTATTTTCCATTCCCGCTCACTGCTTTTAGCTGCTGGCCGGTGTATCCATTTAAATCTGGATGGATAACAGACAATCTCCGCTGCCCACCCCCACCTAAAATTGATAGGTTAAAGATACTACATATTGCCAATCTGGATATAGAGCAATTACTTATCTAGGGAGTACATTAAAACACAATTTGAAAACATGGACATTAATACAGTGTATATGTCTAAATACCTGTGGACTTGTGCAGCAACCAGCCTCCACAGATAGTTGCGAGTCTTGGATATGTGCTCAAAAGCATATCTGAAAACTGAAATAACAGAAGCAGGATTAAAACTGTATAAAAATTATTTTTATTTTGTCATACTAATATTTATTACATCAAGCATTAATATGAATTGTAGTGGCAGAATACCATTGTACATACTGTAGTTGCCCGGGCTTTAGCTTGTGCTTGACATGTGTTAGTTTGTTGAGGTGATAAATGATTACAATGTCCAGACTTACGAATATTGTGGTGGTAGTTTATTGAAGCAACAAGTGTCCACAAGTCCATATGCCAGGAAATAAAATTCCACAGTTCCACATGTGATCCAACACAATCAAAAACTATTAGGCCTGAGGCCCAGGCTAACTTCCGCTGTTTCCCCACACTCAGGGTTGCCAGGTCCCAGAAATATTTCCAGCCCAATGACAACTCAAAACCCGCCCAAATGGAATGAAAACTAGCCCAATTTTTCAGTGTCCAATCAGATTAGACAACGGCTGGATTCCCACAAAGGGCCTTAAAATAAATGTATATAAGTTTAAGTTTAAAGTACTCGCCTTTTGTCTTACCCAAATTCTTAATATCACACACTGTGTTTTTTTTAATACACAATCTTATACAACTGTTGAAGTGCTTGAGTGACAAGCAACATGGGCAGCCAGCTTCAACTGTGCCTCTTTAACAGGTGCATTATTTCTTAGAAAGGAACTGCCTGTGTCAAATAATGTTCTGGCATTTGAGAAAGGAGCCGCATTTTTTTTTATGTTTTTCAGTTGCAGTATGAGCTACCAGATCACCGTGGTGAGCTCTTACTTCACATTTGCAATATTTGCAAAACGCTTTTCTATCATCATTTGGAACACTTCAAATCCACTCCTTTAATCCTTTCTCTGTCTCCCATTCTTTGCGATACTTCTTTCCATACTTTCCCTATTTACCTGACATTTTAGAATGCTGCTTGTTCATCAACAGACAACCAAACCGACGCTTCTGACTACAATGCTCTCATTATGTGAGTGACGTGATGATGATGCTTGATTTGTGATGTCAACGCACATGTAGCGCGTGCGCCTACTCGCATCTCGCGAGAAGCAGCGTTTGTTGCCAAGTATTCATTCCCGGGGATCAACACCCACTAATAAAAGGTTCACTTTTATCTTTGTCCACAATAATTTTATTTTATTTTTATTTATTTTTTTGCGGCCGCGGTACATTTTAAATATATCCCAAAAAAACGCAACCCGCAACTCCGTATTTTTTCACGCAACTCCTTTTCTAAAATAGCCCAATTGTGCGGGAAAACCGCTACCCTGGCAACCATGCCCACACTCACAGCTGCCTCACCTGTATACTTAAAGGGGTAGCTCCACCCACACGCACAGTGTCAAACTCCAAACAGTATTTTTATAATTAAAACTAAAGAAATGTGAACATAAAACTAGCCTGGTAAATTGACCAAGAAAGCAATAATTGTCCTTATATAAATTAATCCAAGTTATCAAAAAAAAAATGCAGATTTTAAGATTAAACCAAAAATGGCCTCTCCATGAATTGTAAGATGGATGTTTTTAATGACATCTGCAAAAAGCAGAGACGAGATCCTGTGGTCCCCAAACCAGACTCCCTCCGGCCCTTCACTACGACCGCTTTCTACTGAACTTACTACTGGTACGGTTTGATTAAAATGTGAATCCAAAGCAGACAACTAAACAAGCTATAATGGAAAGACAAATTACTGACAAATGTCACGTAAAGTTACATTTTTTTTTTGTGGGTGGGGGGTAAATAATGCCTTATTAGCATTTGGGCAAACAGCACTATCTAGTGTGATAAGTCAAAATGCCAGTAACGAACGGTTACAGTGAGTGTAAGGTTTTTTTACCTGAGTTATGCGTCTCTGTCCTTCCTGTTAATATGGAATGAATACTCATAGAACCACCAGAAAAATTAAATAAATAATTCTGCTGCCACTTGTGATAGCATGTCCAGTCACTTGCACTGAGAAATCATCAGAATACATTTGAGGGAAAATTAAATTAGCATTAGGATTTGAATTTTTACCATTTGAGACAATTTATGAAAATGTGGATTAAATTAAGTATATTTATAAACAACAAAGGTTAATGAATTGTACGAGAGATGCTGGAACTGTTAATTAAACCTGGAAATGAGAGAAAACTGGTCCAAGGACTGGACAGAACAAAATAGCACTGAGCATGCTATTAGCTGAAAAGGGGGGATCTACAAAAGGATTTCTTCCAAAGTAACACAGGTCTAGTTACAGCAGAACTAAAGCCTTTAAGAAAGGACTTCAAACTCTAGGAATTAGAATATTCTGGAATAGAGAAATTAATTTTGACCTGGTTTTAAAACATATTTGGAAGATTTACTGGGATTTTAGAATCTGTATTGAGATACAGTACATGTACTTGCTGTTGCACTTCCATGTCTGATAATGTTTGTTTGTGTTGCTTTCCATGTATCCGGAGCTTGTTGGTGAGATTGATGAATGTGGCCATTGCTGGGTCAACATTCCTGGACATGCACCTGCCAAACGACTAAGGTCAAGGCTTTGACCTCAGATGGACACTTTGATATCTGAGGGACGTTATTGTTTGTACACCAACGGGACAACAGCTCCAGGACGGATCATACTACAGTCCTAAGGGCCGTATGGTTAATTGAATTTATTATGCTGAAGAGAATTGATTTTAATCATTATAAATGTGCATAAGTCTCACTCCATGTGTTTTTCTTTTCGTTACAGGGACAGAAATGGACAGGCAGGGACTGGCCAGAGATCTTGAGTCCAATGGGTTGACCAGCTCAACCTCTGGCAAAGTTTTCTACTTTATTTTGGAGTGACACTATGTTTTGATTTATGATTTATGGACATTTATGATTTATGTACTTTAAAGAATTTGACTTTGAAGAATCAGTGCATTACTCTGTGGGTTCCCATTTGATTTGAAACATATCCCATTATAATCATTTGTTGTGTTTGTTTTGACATGTGTTGTAAGTTAATCAGTGATTACATACGTTTGACGCTTGATGTTTGTGTTTTGTCACCGCCTTTGGGTCAAGGGGTGGATAGAAGAGTTTTTCCCAGCGTAGGTCATTTTACCAATTGGTCAAATGTTCTTATGGCTAGGTCAACAGCCCCTGCTCGGTTTTCACTTCTGTCATAGTTTACAATTCACACTCAAGCTAGTAGGTTGTTTATGCTAATGGTTATCAGCATAAAGAGGGGGAAATGTTATAATAACTTTTATTTATTATAATTGTTTATATTGTTTATAGTTACTGGGTGCTCATAGTTCTTTACAGGTCATGTCAAATCATGTCATGTCCTCCATGCTAGTCCAAGCATGGAGTAGACATGACTAGAGACATGGCTTGACTTCTGCACCTGGAGCTGGGGCCTTGGAGGAGTGTGTATGCAAGATACGCCTCCCACTGACAGCACCCACTGCAGTGATATAAAATCTCATGTTTTGTTTACTTCTTTAAGCAAATTCACTTCTGTACCTTTGATATATACATTACATTTACATTTAGTCATTTAGCAGACGCTTTTATCCAACGCGACTTACATTCACCAGTGTTACATTTACAGATGACGCTTTCATTTAAAGCGACTTACATTAAGGTTTCATTCACCAGTGTAGCGTATGAGTTATAATATATGATGATAATAAGAAATATTAATTTACTAATTTGGGTAAATTATTAATTAATATTTTTATCATCAAAATTGTCCCGTAAAGGGGCACCAAAAATAATACTGTAGCGTATATAGTGTAATATACAAGGGTATGTTTGTATAAACATATAGAAGATTAATTTTAATAATTTCAATAATAAATTTTGATATTAATATTAATTCATTAAAATTAATTTCTAATTAAAAGGGGGCACCACCCTGGTTTTAACAGGTCCAGAGAAACTGTTTAGCCTAGTCTCATTAATCTTAAAGGAAGAGAATTCTATTGTTTTCGAACATTTCTTAATTATAAACAGAGAAACATTAATGTCTTTTACGGGGTTTTATTAAAAGTCACACAGATCTAACACAGGTATAAGGATAACTAACATTGGAACAGGGAAGGAATTGGAAACAATACACAGGAACGAACAAAAGATTAAATACAGTTGTAAACATTTGCTTTCACAGGGTTTGTGAAACCAGAGGAATGTTTAGACAATCTAACTGATGGCGTTTAACCAAAGGGCTTTTAACGGAGGAGGGAATGGCGATTTTGGGCAGAGGACATTTTAACGACGCCAAGGCTGTTGTGTCACGTGCGGACTTACTGAAGTCAGCGGGGCTGGCTCGGTCCGGTGGGTCGCTATCAGCGGTCCGGGAGTACGGAATGTTGGAGCGTTCTGGACGCTTCCTGGAGCGTTCCACACCGAAGATGCCGTCGCGTGACGTCTCCTCCAGAGGGTTTGCAGCCGGGATGTAGAAAGGGATGTCCGGTTGTTGCTCAGAGCGCCTGGGCCTCCGTGTACCGTTGAAAGTCTTAGGTTGGACAGGTCATTGCAGTGTCAATGAAAGAGTTCTCAGCTGTTTGCTGGTTAAAACTTGCATCTGCGCGCGCTCCTTTGGGAAAGTAGCAGGCGCTTTTAGCAGGCACTGTCTTAGAACAAAAGTTTACTCGCGCTAACACGAGGCTCAAAAGCTTTAGCCATGGTGGCATTAGCGGTCCTGAGTGGACCGGACCTTGTGGGGTCAGCGAAGGCGGAGGGACAAGAGCCAGCAGCAAAAGAGGGAGAGTTTTGGCTCGCAGCCAGCTTTTATTAACTTCGAGCCGGGGGTCACTCTTCCGGCGGAAGAGGAAGTTGGCGGAAGAGGAAGTTGCTTGGGAAAATCTAAACTAAAGTTTTAACTAAAGTTTTTAAAACATTCCTTTTGTTTCAACCCATTCTCATAACACATAACCAACTTTTATATCTGTAGGATTATACAAAGAAAAGTTGAGTATTATGGATATTGTTGAAACGTTAATTACATTTCATTTAAAACAAAACGGAAACCATAAAGGGAGTTATTGGTTTGCAACTCCCGTGTCCTGGAAAAGAACAGTATAAACAACACAATATCAATAAATTTTCCTGTAATGTAAGAATTACGAAATTGTCTTTTGATGATTGGATAGAGTCATTTGTTCATTTGACCACCAGGGGCGGTCTTTGATCGTTCTTGGATGTTAGGATCAAAGGCATTCCAATTGTCACTCAGAATGAGATGGAGCGCTCTCTTGTGAAGAGCACAGTTCTTGAATCCAGCTAAAATAACAATGTTATCTTCAGTTTATGGTTAAAAAGACATGGCGCCAGGGGGTGGCACTGGTCCTGGGCCACCTTTGATCCTGGTGCCCTGTGAACCCAGGTTCCACTGCTTGTAAAAGCAAGAGCAAAGTCATTAATAGCATTTCTTGTCCATAAAGCACTTTGGCCAGGCTTTTATCTGAAAGAAAACAGTGTTAAGTTTGAGGCTTTCAGATACAGGCTTGTCTCTGAAGGCCTCTGGCAGGGGCAGTTTAAGGCAGGACAGTTAATCCGTGGGGATTCCACTGGTGGTTCTGCTACACCAGTGTCACAGCTGGAACACCACTGGAGGCAAGGTGGGTTAAGTGTCTTGCCCAAGGACACAACGACAGTATGAACTGTGAGAACTGGAGAGCGGGATTTGAACCGCCTACCTTCCGGTTGAAGGACGACCGCTCTACCACTGCGGTCGTCCTTCATGCGTGTCTATATGCGTGTCTTTACGTCTTCTTGCAAGAATAAAACCTGGCCTTTCGCTTTTTATAATATAATCTGTCCCCGTGTCTCTCTGGATAATATAAGGATATAGAATTCTTATAACAAAGTGAAAAATCTCATTGAGCCCAGAAGTTAATAAATTCAGTATAAACAAACATTTTTACCATCAAGTAAACATGACAAACTTGATCTTTAGAGCTTTATTTCATTATTTGCTTACTTGCTATGTGCTGGTTTTTATATGATTCCAACTTGTGTACTATAATTACCTTAAAACAACCAGCCCTACATGCCCAAAAGCCATGTGGAGTCAAGCCGACCGTATCAATTATGTTCCTTCACTGGTCTCAGCTCCAATTTATTTGGTCATCCATCCTACAACACAGGTCAATACATATCAGCAAGACAAATGGAGGGCTACTAAAGTGACTTCTCAGTCACAGGACATCTGTCACACAAGGCTGAGAGGGAACTCTATTTATTTGTTAGCTTGTCCTTCCCACACTATGTCCATTTTCGAATTTGAATTATTGCTTTAGTCTGATTATAACCAGAGTTTTAAACTGCATGTAAATGGCTTACTCTGATTGGGGGACAGTCATCCACACACAACACACCAAGATAATGTGGTACATTGTCGGACTCCAAACATAGCTGGACACAGCGCTCCTGAGTTGGACAACAGTAGAGAGTGACACACATCAGTCATCAGCATCGCAGTCTCGAGAGACCATTGATTCACGTAAACACACGTAAACAGATGAAAAATACTCAAAGAACAGCATACATACCCTGGCAGAATCTGTGGCTGTATTTTTTTTTCTTTTACACAAAAGCTCTATTTGCACGAGATTGTTAACCCCTGGACCTCTGTAATTCAAAAAAAATTGTTAGCGGGCCATTCGCACGGGTTTAGCTATGTCTGTGATTTACTTGGTTTTACTGACTTTAATTTTGGATGTGACATCACAATCACAACCTAGCATATATCTGCTTTACTAACTTTACTATCACACTTTATAACGCTGTGTTTAAAGGTGTCATGCAGGGGGGAGGTCTCCTGTTCGAGGTTTTACGTATCGTATAGCCTAGCTAAACAGCTATAGCGATAAAAAATAGAGCAATTTAAAACATAAAACATTGGTGTGTCTTATAAACCCAATCAATAATTTCTTTGTCCTGCATTAGTTCCAAAATTTTACACAATCACCATGACATGTGAGTAAATATAAACAGAATCACAAACATTGGAATTTGCACGGAGCTAGTTTTATTAGTTTTATCAAAGGACCCTGCATTCAACGAAATATGGTGGGTAATATGCGGGGGAAGTTTTAATTCATAAATTACAGACATGGCAGATTTGCAATGGGCTCAAAATCACAGATGAGGTCTGCAAAACAATTGTCAAGTATCTGCAGTAGAAGGTAATTGAACTGTATAAAACAGGAAAATGATATAAAAAGTTATCCAAAGAATTGAGAATGCCAATCAGCAGTGTTCAAACTTTAAGAAATGGAAAATGAAAAGATTAGGTAGACCAACCAAAATTTCAGGCACAACTGCCTGGATAATTGTTTGGGATGCAAAGAAAATAATAAGAAATAACAAAATTAGCTGAAATACAGGACTCTCTGAAAAAAGTGGTGTGACTGTTTCAAGATGTACAATAAGGAGGCACTTAAAGATGGGCTGCATGGTCGAGAAAGCCATTACTATGCAAATGCCACAAAGCATCCGGCTTATAATACACCAAACAGCACAGAGACAAGCCTCAAAACTTCTGGAACAAAGTCCACAACCATTTTGTCCACAACCATAAACGTTACATTTGGAGAGGAGTCAACAAGGCCTATGATGAAAGGTATACCATTCCTACTGTGAAACATGGAGGTGGATCGCTGATGTTCTGGGGATGTGTAAGCTACAAAGGCACAGGAAACTTGGTCAAAATTGATGGCAAGATGAACTGGTGGAAAGTTTTCACTCATTAGCCCGGAAGCTGCAGATGGGAAGGTACAGTATATATAGTTCTACATCCATTTTTCATTTATTTTACAGATGTAATTTCCATTGACACCACTAGATGACAGTCTTTGATTATATAATCATGCTATAATTAATGAGACCACTGCATCCACTCATCATATCCATCTGCATCAACATGGGGTCTCACATCTTCATATGTCTCAAATGCTGCTTATGGTAGAGAAAGATTATCATTAAGTTTTTCATACATTCTTGTTTAGTGCCAGGTCCACTTTTGGACAAAAGAGATAAAATTATTATATGCAGAGTAAAAGTGGATTTTAATATTTTTGAATGCAATAAAATTAATAACAAATAAATTAGTGACAGATAGTGACAATAACTGGGAAGGGGCAATTGCGCCTACAGGCTCTCTGACGTCCAAACATACTCACACATTCATACACAAATGCCACAGACACTGAAGGCAAGGTGGATTAGGTGTCTTGGACACAACAACACAATGACATTATGAACTGGGGGGAGAAGGCATTAAACCGCTGTCTATGACACATCTCATTTTACATTGAAGTCTATTGGGAAAGTCTTTTCAGGTCTGCATGGGATTATTTTTTGCTGCAATAGAGCGTGTGGCCAAAGGTGGAATTGGTGACTGGGCAGAGAGGGAGGTACCAAGTCCAGATTTTATAATACATCCATAGTCTATAGAAACAAATAGGAACAATAAAAGAATAAAAGGCCTGTCTGTTTAGGGCAAAGTCTGCTGAATCAGCATTTTTCCACAGACACAGGGAAACTATAGGTCTATTGTCAGGTTATCTGACTCCCAATGGCCCACTGAGCGTTTGAGTCTTCTCAGCCTGCTTTATCAGATCTGTGGCTTTCCTCCTGTTGTATTTCCCACTGGCCAAAAAATCTGCATAAGTCTATTAACAATTGGCGTTTGTCAGCTATTAGAATGCAAATGCAGTCATTTGACCCTGATTAAAATTAGGACATTGAGACATTTAACTGTTTAAACAAGTGTTCTGAATTATATTCAATTAAAACAATAAAAATAAAGCTGATAGCCATTTTATAAAAAATCAAAATGGAAATCCAAGGAATTAGTGTGGTCCTTGATGATTTAGGTTTATTTCCATGGAGCGAACAAATGGACTCAGATTAAACTACTTCTGAATCCGGAGAAACAGCATTGCAGTTTTAGATAACAGTTATGATTGATCAAGCTGGACGCATTCTGTTTAAAAATCGTTTTTATAATGGGTCTGGGGGCTAGTTTAATAATGCTAAACACTATATCAGTCCTGACAACAGACATGTGTTACAGGCAAGTTCTAGTGGGTCAGAAAATGAGAGCTTAGAGGTGACAGGTCAAGTAACGTTCAGTATGGATTTACCCACATTAAATATGAAATACATTTTTTTCACACAGAAATTTGTTTTTGAAAAAGAAATGTAAGCTCAGAACACTCAGCTGTGCGTGCATCAGCGAGTCTGAAAAGCAAGAGAAGTAGAAGGGCCGTCCTGACAAAGCCTCCTTGATGTAAATGTGCATATAATCAATACACATCACTACAGCAGTAGCAATAGGCCTTTTGACGGCCCACTGGGGAATTGGCTTCATTTATTTAAGAGCTCTGTTGCTGCCAGTTGTGATAGTGTTACCCTAGAAAAAATGTATTCAGTTCTTGTTGCTCTGTTGTTTACGGCTGGACGTTTGACTTTGGTTCACCTTTACCTTTGCCATTGGAGCGTTGTGAAGTGGACTGAACCATGTTTGTTGAAGCTTCTGACGAGCTAAAGGGCAAAATGATGCCAGTCATTCAGGTCCATTCTGCTAATGAATACAGATCACAAACAGTTCTTTGTGGAGCATTTTCGTTTGGTTTCTTTATATTTTGCTTATATTTGTCAGCATGGACAGTGACAGCTCCTTTTAGATGTAAGAAGGAGGAACTCTTTTTGTCAATCCACTTTGTAAAGTTAAATTCACTATCCCAAAATGTTAAAACTGTGCCTTTTCTTTTGGTTGTATTCAGAGATGGGACCAAGTCACACATGTGCAAGTCTCAAGTAAGTCTCAAGTCTGAACCTTCAAGTCTCAAGTAAGTCCAATGGTTTTTTCTTGGGTAAGTCAAAGGTCAAGTCCTGTAGTAGGTCAAGTCAAGTCCAAGTTATGTCACCTTATTATTGTAATTTTACCAGCAGAATCTGATCTTAATAAAGTGAAAAGACAAGATATAAGTAACTGTCAGTAAATTAAAATCATTTGGATTTGCATTGTAAATACTCATGTTCAGTAAAATACATTATGGAATCAAACAAAATTACACACACACACACACACACACACACACACACACACACACACACACACACACACACACACACACACACACACACACACACACACACACACACACATCTCTCTCTATCACACTCTCACTCAGTCACACACTCTCACACACTCTCTTACACACTCACTCACTCACACACTCTCTTACACACACACACACACACACACACACACACTCTCACTCAGTCACACACTCTCACTCACTCACACACTCTCTCACACACTCACTCACTTTCTTACTCACTATGTCAATTATGCTTATTTTTATGTTTAATATTTCTTTAACTACATTAATTCCACTATGTTCAGAGAGCTAAAACCTAAAGATAAAGTGAATTTGTTGGCATCTGGTGTGTTATTGGTATTAAATTAACAAAAAAGCAGTAATATCAAAAGCCACTAGATGGTTATACTCAATGGCTGCATATTGGCCACTGTTTAAAACAAATTTGACCTCATAAATTCTTGACCACAAGTTTAAATTGTAATTTAAAAAATATGTGTTAGGTGAGACTGTAAGTCAGAGATGCCAAAAAAGATGATGCCAAAAAGACGCCAAAAAATGTGGTTATTTATTTTGCACACAAAAACTATTCTTGTCGCTTCATAAAATGTTTGTAGAACCACTGTAGTGAGATGGTCTTTGTAACAACGTCTTAGGTGCCTTTTATGGAGAGAAAATAACATTGATGTCAATGAAGGCCTGTCTGAGCCATCGTATTTTAACAAAACTATCTTCATCTGTGTCTGAAGATGAAAGGAGAACTTACGGGTGTCGAATGACAGAATTTTCATTTTTGGGTGAACTTTCTAACCCTTTAACATTGTAGAACTGAGTCATTTTTCTGTGTGTGTGTTCAGGTGGCAAACTTAAGAAAATAAGCTAAGTCTTGTACCACTCAATGGAAGTATTTAAAAAAATAAATTTATTTTATTTTGTCCACATTTTTCCCCAACACGATATGAGGGTTAATTGCTAGTGGCTACATTAGCTATTATTACATTAGCTAACTATCAACTAACCAGATAACTTTAACAAATTGACAAGCACTTACTGGGCAGAATGGCTCTTCAAATGACGGACCAAAGGAAGTTGTCCATAGACATATATATAGGTAGACGCCGCATCGAACGCTACTGCCTATTGGCACGAACGAGCCGTGGAGCCGCCATCTTGGACCGGTCGTCAGCCCCACTCAGTGTAACTTGTTTGCCAGGTGCAATGAGCTGTCAGCGCATTTATTCAATAATTTCTCACCGAATACCCAACTAATTTTGACGAGGGCTTTTTTGCTGCAAAGCTCATTCATGTAGCTATGATACAGGACACATTGTTCAGCGTATTTTAATATTCATAGTAGGCTTAACAGTTATATAATATTCTGATAAAAGATATAAAGTAATCAGACGTTCAAAATCTAAATATGTGATTTAGGATATAAGGTAATTTATAAACCACACACTATAAATATGATAAAGAAACAGATAGTAGCAGATAAACATTTTAATATTTTGTAGAAACAATTTATAATGATTTTGACTAACTCACAAACTCTCTCTCTCACTCACACACACACACACACACACACACACACACACACACACACACACACACACACACACACACACACACATCTCTCTCTATCACATACACACAAACATGGCATCCAACATTAGTGAAACACAGCCATATTTAGCCTGGTCTCCCTGGCATCTTCTCTCCAGCATATCCAGCATCATCTTGTTCAGGTCAGGTTTGGAATCCACTGAACGCAGCCACCTGTAAAAAAAAATTGAGAAGAAGCTTTTCAGTGTGTTTGCATTAATAATTTCCTAAAAATTAATTCGGACAACATTAAGCCTACCTTTGTATTGTATGTGGATGTGGGAGGGGAAAATGTAGAGGCTCTCTGAGGTATTTGTATGCCTTTGGACCATGTAGATGCAGCGTGAGCGCAAACTCTCTGTAGTCCTTTGTGTATTCGTGGCCTTGCTTTGCCATGAGGTCTAACTGAAGATCTGAAATGTTATGATTTAAAATAAATAAGTCCCCTTCAGATAATAAATAAAGAGTTTAATAAGAGTAAGAATAACATATACATGAATTTCAAAGTGTTAATTTTATCTTACCAGAGTAGAATTCAAGCTTCTCTTTGAGCTCTTCATTAATGAGGTTCTTTTCCCTCAAATCCCCCAAAAGACTCTTTACTGTGGTATTTGCCCTCTTTTCTCGGGCCATGGAATTCTTCTTCTCTCGCTCTAGATGTTCCACTCTTGCCAAGGCTTCAGTGAGTTTGGTCTTAAGAGCGGTAGGAGAAGCAGGCAAGGCATAGCCATGATCCTAATAGAAAGAGGGATGAACATGGTTTGAGTAATGTTTCACTTCAAAAACATTATTTTGACACCACTAGTTTAATGCCCACATTCTTTCTTATAGTCATCACATGTCAAAGCCACTACCAGCACTGTGTGTGTGTGCGTGCGTACCAGTAATGCATGTTCAATGTAAATTGTGTTTGTATGGGTTTATTTGTGAGCGTGTTTAATATGAGTGGAAGCAAAAAAGTGAGATTTGAATATGTCCAGAGAACATTATGATATGATGTTTAAAGTAGAAATATTCACATCATTAGGCTGAGGTTGTGGGCTTGAGGTTGCCGTTTCCTGGAAATCCTGAGAGGCCATGGACAGGCTTTCTTCAGCTCTTCTGGAGGTAGAAGTAGCACTGCCATTTTCCAACTATAATGATGAAGCATAAAATATAATACAATACATATAAAAGGTATAAGCATCTTACCCTGCCATGTGATTGATAATTTACATTTATGAACATTCACATTTATGAATGCTAATAGTTTTATGAGGATACACTACTGTACCTTAGCTGGAACATGCTCATTTGCACAACCAACTGTTCATACAGTACCAACTGTTTACATTTCGCATCACACTTATTTGCACTGTCCATACTCATTACACTACCTTAAATCTACTGCTTACCTTAAGCTAACATACAATTGTATACATCCACCTGTAAAATTCTGTTTATAGTTGGAGACATCTGTATATTACATTTACATTTATAGTACATATTCACCTGTAAATGCTTATAGAAAGAGACACCTGTAATATTTATTTATGGCACACACTCACCTGTTATAGTAATAACCATCTGTATATTTATATTCATTGTACATATTACCTGTAAATCCTGTACATATCCATATCCATTGTATATATCCTGCACTTGCTGCTATTGCACTTCTGGTTAGACCTAAACTGCATTTCGTTGCCTTGTACCTGTACTTGTGTAATGACAATAAAGTTGAATCTAATCTAATCTAATCTAATACACCTACTCTTTGGAGGTGAACCGGAAAGCTGAAGACGGATGGAATAACACCGTCTTGGAGTCGGACAATCTGACCCGTCCTATCATTAATCATCATTCTTAAAATGATGAGAGCAAAGTACTGTTGTATCACTTGCATGAAATCCTTCTCTCCTCAAAGCCACTTCCCACTTCTTCCTCACATCTTTGTCCTTATAGGCACTTAACGTTACCTAACGCTAAAAGAAAGTTTCGTGCATCTAACAAGTGCTTTCGAACTTTTTTCCTATCTGAATAGTAAGTTATGTGGAAAACACTTGAGTTGAGGGAGGGAGATACATAGTCTAGCTAACGTTAGCCAGCTACGATTTCAGTACAGTACTATCAAAGATCCTTGCTCCTTCTCAATTCTGTGGATTTAAGGACAAAATACAACCAAAGTACAATAGTAATGTTAAATCTTACTTGTGAAAAGTAATCCCCCGAGCCCTATTTGCGATGGTCCGCCGATTAGAACATAAAATGCTGCACAGTGCTCTGGCATCTTGACTGCTGCTATTCAACGAAACTATGAGTACGACCGGTTCAAGATGGCGCGCTGAATCGTCGCAGCGGCCAATGAGGCGTCTACCTATATATATGTCTATGAGGTTGTCGTCTGGCTGTCTGTAATTTGAATGTTGCATGTCTTGCAACGCTGTTCGTTTTTTGCCATCTTGGGAATAATTGTTGAAGCCAAAGCCGGCTGACATGTTGATGTGATATCTGATAAGTGGGCGTGGTGTGTGTAAGGTACGAGAGGGCATAACTGATGATAGCATTGTGATCCAGTCATGACAACGCTATTCTCAGCCTGCGCTCCAGCTGGATCAACTTTATTTTTAAAATTATTTATATATTTCAATTGTAGCGACCAGAACACCAGATTCAGGTCATTGACTGTATCACACAAAGGTTGACCAGCAATAAATGTCACGGACTGACAATTTATGCTGTAAAACCCCTGGCTTTACCAACAGAAAAGGATTTTAACAAACCCCATTAATGCGAAACAGCTGGCCGTTGTTTTTCCAAGAAGAGGAACTCAGGGATAACCCTAATTAACGACTTTGTTTTCTACATTCCAGAGCAGACCAAAGGTGTTATCTCTGAACCTTTAGGCTGGCTGGGCCCAGGACGTGACAGTTACGGCTCTTTGAAATACGATTTTTGTGTATTGGAACTCAGCCAGACTAATGAAAGACCTTTGAGGTCAAAGACTTGATTCTTCTGGGATGATACCATACTGCCCTCTAGCGACAGTATGGATGAACGCCGCTAAGTCTTTCATTAAACCAAAGGACTTTTTCCCTTTTAGACGGAAAGATTTCCAAAGGAGTTGGACTTCACATAAACTTGTTTTAATTAAAAGGAAAATGTTTAAATGATTGGATTAACGTGTCCCTTACAGGTTGCTCCCTGACAGAGAACAAGAAGAATCCCTCTCACCTTTCACATTGTTAATAAATTGAAATGAATACATGTTTCCATGATATGCTTAAAATTGTATTTTCTATGTATGAAACCAAAGGGCAAAAGCTATGTGGATTTATATGTGTTTAAATATTCAATGTTACTTTGTGGAAAGTAAAAGGGTTATTTGAATTAAAAATTTAGGTGGGATAAGCTTCCCCCAAACCAGGCCTTGCCCCAAAACACGCCCCAGGCAACGTAACCCGCCTCTTTTCAAGGAGCACAAAAACCTTGCGCACACCGGAAATCACTCTCTTATGCCTCTTACACTTCTTTTACTTCTTTTTCTTTGTCTTACGCTGCTTCTTCTGCAGCTTAAGCTTTTGCCCTTGTCCGCCTCGGACCCTCTCCTCTTTAACTTAGGCTACTCTAAATTTTTCTAGACCCATTGCCCCGCCAGACAACGTGATTTTTCTTTTTAACCAGCCACACATTGTCTATTTTTGTAAGATACTCTTGTGACGTCACTCACACGAGAAGGAACACATTTTGGTAGTTCTTGTGAAAGACCAAGAACTCCGCTTGAACTAACAGACGCTTTAAGCCAGAGGAATGATTCCCGAGACCCTTTTGTCAGTGGCCAGCGACAGTTTTCAAAGACTGTAATCTGTTTCGAGATGCAACGGCAGAGATAGAATTACACCGCTGTATACAGTTGACGCCTTTCATCAACTCCGCTTCCCCGGCCGCCCCACTAACCACCCAGCGGCCAGTCACGTGACGGACACCTTGTGAGAGCGGTCTCTTCGAACCCAGACAGACGCCCCGCTTCAGAACCCGGAGCAAAACTTTGGATCTGTGACGAAATCGAACTGGGCCAGTACCAGCGAACCAAGTAAGCCGCACGTGACACAGCAGGAGTTTGGCGTTTTAAACTGTATTTCATTATCCCCAAGTCAATACACCTATCTCCTTCCCTAAACCCCTTCTTAATAATCCGGTAATTAAACTCCCCAGCTGAGTTTTAATCAGTCAAAACATTCCCGGTCCTCCACAAAGTTCTAATCAGAAAATGTTATTGTTTATTGTTCGGTGTTAATCATTATTCCCATTATGTGTAATAACTGTTCCTTTGTGTTATGTTGCTAATATGTTATTCCTCATTATTCCCTTGTGTAATCTTTAATAAAATCCCATAAAACGTTAAAGATTTTGATTTGGTGTTTTAATGTTTACGGAAGCACATATTCAAAAACAGGTAGAATTCTCTTCCTTCAGATTAATTGAGACTTAGTAAATATAATCAGTTTCCCAGAACTTATCTGGGTGGTGCCCTCAACGAGACAATTTCGATAATAAAAATATTAGTTGATAATTTACCCAAATTAATTAATTAATATTTCTATAATAATCTACAGTACGCTACACAATTAAAACTGAAAACATGATGTGATTAACACTCAAGTCATTCAAGTCATCGTGTTTCAATTCAAGTCCAGTCCCGAGTCTTTAAAAAAAAAAAGTCAAGTCTCAAGTATTTTATTTTTTGTCAAGTCAAGTCCCAAGTCATAAAAATAGCGACTCGAGTCGACCCGAGTCCAAGTCACCAAGTCTCAAGTCCCCATCTCTGGTAGTATTTACAAATCAGAAAATGTAAAGTTCTCCAAAAGAGAGTTTCCTACGACTATCCCTACAGCTTTGTAAATCATCAAAATGGTACAATTTGTGTCTAGTCTAATAACTCATCTAAAAGTCTTTAAATATGGGAGAGAGATTTAGGTTGTACTATTGATGAGGCAATACTTCTTTTTTATATATTTTACCCCATCTAGACTTCATAAAATGTAAAATCTGAAGATGTACTTTTCCGCATGCTTTATGGGATTGTCCACTTGTTTCTCTAATATGGAACAATGTATTTAATTAAGTGGAATCTTGTTAAAACAGGAGCTGCCCAAGTCACCTATGTTATCTTTTCTAGAGGACAGAAAAGATTAAATAAATTTAGATATGTCACAGGTCAAGTTACAGAGACAAGACTGTGAGGTGAATATGTTGAGAATGATTTCACCCAGCTTGAATATGAAATACAATGCTCAACGTTCAAATGACGATTGAATGCTGCAAGTGAGAATATGTTCAGAAGATTAAATGGTTAAAGTGGGGCCCATAAAAGAACAATTAAAACAAAACATCATAAATCTGTCAAATTGAGAACTTGGTCAATGCATCGTAAGTACAATTGTTAATTAGTATTTTTCTGTTTTTGTTTGTACCCCCTCACTATTTTTTGTTTTCTGCTTTGTCAATAATATGTTGACACTCATTTAAAAAAAGAAAAAGTTAAATTTTTTTTTACATCTTCTTTTCTCTTTGCATTGGACCTGATTATCAAATATTTTAGTCTTTGCCGCAGGCAAAATTGCCCTAGGCAGTCTAAAGGAGTGCTCCCTCTACAGTAAAAGAAATAAGATTTTCTTTTTCGAGCAGGTATTAGATAATTGCCCGAGGAGATTAGATGGCAGAGCCAGCAAGCACAAAGTGATAATTATGGATGTAGTTAACAATGACAGTGGGGCTGATCCAGAGAGCTCAAGTTTTTACACCCTCTTGTATAAGCTGAGGTGGCGTGACAAAATATCTCTGCTTTTACTGTCATCATTTTAAATAATTTCCGTGCAGTGCAACCTGAATCAAGGATTGCATCCCTTGATGCCCACTGGAACGACACGGAGGGAGGTTTCACCCATAGCAGCTATGCCACCCCCAGTCCCATGACTAAATCCATGCTCTATCTTTTTGCTTGCCCTTTTTGGTGGGTTGGTTTGCTGGACACAAGTCCAATAGTCTTTGGTTTTACTCCAGTCTTTCTCTATTTTGCATATATATACATTTCAGATTGATATTAATATTAATTCAGAGGCACCACCTTGGTTTTTACTAGGGATGCACCGAATGTTCGGCCACCGAAATTATTCGGCCGAAAATAGCCAAAAAAAGCACTTTCGGTGTTCGGCCGAATAAGTAAAAAGGCCGAATAAATTTTGCCGAAAAATGGTGTTTTTAATGACGCAATCAAATAACCCGCGTAGTGTGAGAGGCGCAGGCTTTATGCAGCAAACATTTCAGCAGTGTGGAAGCACTTTAAAGTGTCAGAGAAAGAGGCAAAAACGGCCGTTTGCAGACATTGTTCTGCTGAATTGTCCAGACGGGGTGCATCTGCAAAAACGAAAGTGAAACAGACCACGGAGTGAAAACAACTAAAAGTGCGCTCTTAGAAGCTGTCAGCACACGATTTAGTCATACTAACATGAACTAAATATTTTTTTATTATCTTAAATTAAGGAAGATTAATAAATACCATAACAAATGTATTGCTCATTGTTAGTTAAATATTTTGAAATTGTATTTTTGTTATTTGATTTTTTTTATCTGAAAAGCAACACAAAATAGTAAAAAGCAAATTTTTACTATTTAATTATTGTAATGTTGAAAAAATTGTCAAAATAAATGGAAAAATGTGAAACACCGCATTCGGTATTCGGCCTTCGGCCAAGCATTTCATTATTATTCGGCTTCGGCTTCGGCCAAGAATTTCATTTCGGTGCATCCCTAGTTTTTACAGGTCCGAGGAAACTGTTAGATTTAGTCTCATAGTCTGAATGGAGAGAATTCTTTCTTTTTATTCTAGTTAACACAAAATGTCTTTTAGCAAAGTCAGAGTCATTCGTCCATTCATCCACCGGTTGATCAAACGCATTCCTGGATGTCCATCAGAATGAGAGAAATTATGTCTTTGACAGTTTGATAGCTTTCATGACAGTGGCGCCTAGTGGTCTGTCCTGGCCATGAGTCACCTTTGACCCTGGTGTTTGGTACCTCCAGGCTCTGTCTTATTGTGAAAATAAAAATAGTTGTTAATTAAAAATCCTAAAGACTTCTTTGGTCTTAACCAAACAAGAAACATCTGTGAATATTTAAAAAGAACACGTTTAATCTCCTTTGGGGGAGATTACAGTGTTAGTCCAGACTCCTGCTTGTCTCTGAGGCGTCTATGAATGCAACATAGTCAGAAGTTAGTCCTGGGAATGTCCTGGTCTGCTACACTAGCTAGCCTGGGATTATAGGCACCAAGGATGCATCGTAGAATCTCTTATTTCTCCATGTCCGTTCTCCACCTCAGGCAGAGTGCACAGTGAACGTAAGAAAAGTCTCAGATTCAGCATTAGACATTACAATCTCTGATGATTAGTAGGCAAAAAGGCTTCAAGGAAGGCCTTTTTGAACACTGCCCAGCCTGTGCAGAAACAGGTACTGCTGCAGAAAAACTGGTGGGTCTCTATTAGAGCTGAATTCTGGTAAGAGTTCTTCTCAGCTCCTCTTGCCAACATTGGTCTTTGCGCCACAAACAAGCAGCCATGACCTGGTTGAACCGTTGCAACGAAGCATCAACATACTCCCTCGTTTACTTGGCCATTGTATCCATTGCTGATTTTTAGACTCTTATAAAGCTGTCAAACTGATGGCAGGGATTGTGGGTTCAGAATGAACCGTGTGACGAGGATAAAGTCGTAACACAGTACAGTACAATTCAACTTCTGAATAAATGATGCACAGTCTCAAAGGGTTTGTTCAAAGTTTTTCTTTAGTTTGCTTTCACTCCCGCTATTGCCTTTGAGAGCTCTATTCATCTTTGTAATCTAAAAAGAAAAACTCACCTTTCAGATCAATTTACAGTAAATGGAAATGCAAGATCAATCCAACTGATTTTCTGTTGGCAGGACAAATGGCCAAAATGGTTACATGAACATGATCTGTTGTACAGATGAATGGGCCAAATGTCTCCACACCATTATCAACAAGTGTTTACTTTTAAGAAGAGTCATAAGTAATATTAGTTCAAGTTGGTTGAGGTTAAGCTACAAAATATTAAATACTTTTGATTTTTCATACTGTTTTTGGAAAATCCAAAAACACAAGGGGCCTCATTTATAAAAGAGTGTATAGGTTCTCTATTGGGCAAAAATGCAAAAATATCCTGATTCATAAAACCTTGAGTATGCACACCTGTTTTTCTTAAAATTCCTCACCACGCCTATATTTTACTTCATAAAGACAATGCAAAGTGGCTCATGTAAGGTATAATGATTTGTTTAATGAGCCAGTTAGCCTATGGTTTCTCTTAAAGACAACAATGTCAAAACAAAGGGAAATTTCTCAGCGATCGAGATCAAAAGTGTTACTCCCAATTTCACTGCATGTGGCTCCGCTCCGCCACACTCTCCACAGCAAACATGTTTGTCACGGAGCTCTTTACATACATAGGCGTAGTCAGAAATTGGGTGTTCATAGATGTTTATTCTGCCACTTCCAAGTGTAACAAGAGTCCAAAAATTCCTTTAAATAATCTCAGCAGAACCCACATCAGCCATGTTACCTTCAGTGTAACTGGTCCTCTCTCACAAGGTCTGAATTGTGCCCTCTTATATCCCCCTTTGCCCCTCCCACTAGGTCTCAGTATTTTGTAAATACTAAATAAAAGAAAAAAAAACATTGATTGTCCCCTGACATCAATTCATTCACAGTGTATCTACTTTATACACATAATAAATAACACAAACACAATAAGACACAAGGGAAATATACATAAAGGTAATTAATGTCTTTAGTCATGTGATGCGCCACAGCGCGAACACAATACATTTAGCGCACCAGGAAGTTATGGCCCGGTTTGACCATGCTGTCCCCAAACGGGCAGAAGAAGAGATAAAAAGTAAGTTAGACCAAAAATGGTTTTGGGTACTAAATGTATTTAATTTGAATGAATAATACTCTACAGTAGTAATACAGTAACAGCTCATTATCACAGATCACTGGGTCTCTAACGCTCAGAGGGAGGAGTTAATGAAACAATGATAGAATGTAGGATACATAAATTAGCTTTCCTGCTTTTTGAACAAATGTAAAACAAGGCAAACGGCTGAAGATATTGTGCTATGTTCTCTACCTTCATTTGATTTGACCCTGCTCTGTTTCAGTCAGCCCGTGCGTGAGCGCGCAGCTACTCGGCATGTCTCTGTGAGCGGGCTCCCCCACCCATCCCAGAGCAGAGTCAAAGTGAGCAATGTGCAAGGCGATGTGTGGCACTCAATAAAAACCTATTTAAATGAAGTTGATAATTATGTGTAAAATAGCACAATAATAAAGACGTATTAAGGTGGGTTCAGCTTTGACTGGATGTTATGTGACTTACATTAATATAAAACAAATTTTCTAAATCATGCGATAGGCAAAAAATGGCATGCAATCTACCAGCACTACCTCTGTGATCAACCTGTCGATCACAATTATTGTATTGGGCACTACTACTCTAGGGAATCTAAAACAGCTTATTAGCCAGGCCTCATCAAATTTAGACTAAATGAACAACACACATCCTAATGTACTTGTATTTGATGTAAAAATTATGAGGGGGAGGCTATAGTCATTTAAAATTGTGTCTGCAGTGGAAGCAACAGTTCTCTCATTTGCGTCGAAAATGTGTTGCCTCTGTGCTATGTCTCCAAAATGTGCATGTGCCAGGAAATTAATTGAGGATGCCTTGTAACTCATTTGAACAAAAGTAGCCAAGTTAAAAGCTGGGCAGTTTCTCCAGCTGTTGAAGGAAAAGAGAAGCAAAAACAAGATTTACATGTCTCATTACTCTGACAGCTCATGCCAAAAGGACGGAAAATGATCAGACCACACAAATTCAATTTAGTGACTTGTAAATGAGTAAATAGCTTGTCGGGGATGTGGCTGGAGTCTAAGAATAGCTCCCTCTCTTTAGTCACAATGTCATATTCAACAGCTCCTGTTTGACATTATGGTCCAGTTGTGTCGTCAGTACACACCAGTCAGCAGACACTCAGCAGGTTTCTCTGGCTGCTCTGTTTCTGCGCTGCCTTTTCTCCCCCTTTATGGTCTATAGTGATAACTCGACAGTGCCGTCAGGTAATTGTTTGTAGCGCCAAATCAGGAACAACTATACTATATACTGTCAGGATCCTGACCTAGTTTTGTAGTTGTCTGTTTTGTTAGTGTATCTGTGTTGTATCTGTTTTGTTTGTGATGTTATGTTTCTTTTAAGTATCTTAGGGGCTGTCCACACGGAGACACAAATCACTGTATCCATATACATTTTGTATCGTATTGGCCTTTCGTCCACACGGATCCGGTGTTTTGGGAGACTGAGTCCGCTATTATTTGAACCCTGGTTCTAAAGTGGATAAATCTGAAACCTTCAGCCTTGCGGTGTCGTGTGTACAGCCAATCCGTATATTTTGTGAAAACGATGATGTCATCGCATCACGTGTCGGCCTCGTCACACGTAACACCAACAACAATAATGGCGGACTACATGATTGAGTTTGTGCTGCAGAAGCTACTAAGCCTACTAGCTTTATTACAGCAAAATCTATTGCTTCTATGCAGTTGTGTTGAGCAACAAGCGATAATGGACAACACCATACGCCACATGCTCTTAGATCCACCGCGAAAGAGAACCAGGAGAGCAACCAGGAGAAAATGAATGGAGAGAGAATTTCCGCATGTCCAAAGCACTCAGAACTCAGTCCGTATATTGAAGAGCAAACAACAAACATGAGGGCACCAATTACTACACTCTAAATATATGACTGCAACAATTTGAGAACTTGTTTTTATTAGAAAATAAATATTTAGGTCTTCGTCTTCTTCTGCAGCGCGCAAGGTTATGCGCATGCTCAAAGTCTTCTTCTCCGTGTATAGTGTATATCTGTGGCAGAATTACAGCGCCCCATACTGGTCGGGCATATATACTACATCGTTTTCAGGTCGTGTGTGCAGATATTTTCTTGAGACGACGCCGTCTCAAGATCGGATAGGGGATGCACTGGCTTCGTGTGGACATAGCCTTAGTTGTTTCATTATTGTCTGATTTCCAGTTTGGTTTGTGTATCTGATTTTGTTTCAGATTGTATTTGAGTTCTATTATGTTTTATTGTGAAATGTCTTTACCCTGTCTGTGTCTTTTTATTGACTTCCTGCCTTGTCTTTCCCTCCTGTGTGATTGCATGCTCCACCCTGACGTGTTTCACCTGTCCCTCGTTGTGTGTCTTTATAACCTGTGTGTTTTCCCTGCTCCTTGCCAGGTCGTCTTCACCGCTACCGTGAGTCTGTTCTGTGTTTCCTTGTGTTTCATCTGTTGTAGTCTATGTTTTCAGTGGATGTTCTGCATAGTGTTTTCCTAGCCTGGTTTCTTCTTGTATTCCTGGATTATATGCTCGGACCCTAGCCCTGTTTCATCCTGTATCCTGGTTTTTGAGTTGCACTTATGTCGGCTAAATAAACCTTTTTTGAACTTTCTACCTGTGTTTGGGGTTTGCATTGGAGTCTTCATAGTCCCGGGCAGTTAGGCCATGACAGATTGCAAGGCAACCCCGACGCCAATTACAACAGCTAAGTGAAGTACCATCAGAAAGTCTTCTAGAAGATGTGAATGCAGCATTGAGTGCGATCTCTACCACAACCATCACTGAAACCAATGAGCTGATATACACCTCAGCAGCAGTGATCCTCGAGATGCTTGCTATAAGAGCAACCATGGGAGCCATGAGAAACAGTACCCACCATGGAAACAAAGGCTGGAGGCTAAAATCAAGAAGGCACAGAGAGAAGTGAGCCAACTGACAGAGGCCAAGAGAGGTGCGACCAGATGCCCATACCTAATTCACTTGAAACTGCCAAACAAAGACGCCAAGCCTTGGCCAGCCGTCTAAAGAGGTACACGAGAGATAATGAAGCCAGAATAAACCGGGTGTTCGCAACTCAACCTGCGAAAGAGGACCACATCAACCTCCCTGAACAGAATCCAGTTACCATCACAGCGGCAGACATCCAAGATAGAGTCTCAGGTATGAAAAACTGGACAGCACCGGGACTTGACAGGATCCACGCCTACTGGCTAAAGAAGCTCACTGCACTCCACGAGCGCCTTGCAGTACAAATGAACCAGCTGCTAAGGAATGGGACGCACCCTGAATGGCTTACCAAAGGGCGTACATTCCTGATTCTGAAGGACCCCGCAAAGGGTACAGTCCCATCCAACTATCGGCCAATAACCTGTCTCTCCACAACATGGAAGCTCATGTCAGGCATCATCATCTAAGATAAGTGGGAACATGGATCAATACTTGAGCAAAGCACAGAAGGGCATCGGCAAAGAAACCAGAGGAGCCAAACACCAATTCCTGGTTGACAAAACAGTCACCCAAGACTGCAAACCCGACACACCAACCTGTGCACTGCCTGGATTGATTACAAGAAAGCATATGACTCAATGCCGCACACATGGATCACTGAATGCTTGGACAGGACTCTAAGAGACTTCATTGCAAACTCGATGAGGCTGTGGAAAACCCCCTTGAGGCCAATGGCAAGCCACTTGCACAAGTGTGCATCAAGTGTGGAATATACCAAGGAGATGCTGTATCCCCACTGCTGTTCTGCATAGGCCTGAACCCCCTCAGCCAAATAATCAACAAGACTGGTTATGGATATCAATTCAGGAATGGGGCCACCATCAGTCACTTCCTCTTCATGGATGACTTCAAGCTATATGCTAAGAGCGAGTGGGATATCGACTCACTGATCCACACCACCAGGATCTACAGTTCTGAGATTGGGATGTCATTCGGGCTTGAGAAGTGTAGTCGAATGGGAACAAAGTGAGGGAAGGCGTCTCACTCCCAGAAGGAACTATAGCAGACATTGAGGATGGTTTCAAGTACCTTGGAATACCACAGGCAAATGGCAACCTCAAAAAGGTAACAAGGAAAACAGCAACTGCCAAATACCTCCAACGAGTAAGGTAAGTCCTAAGAAGTTAGCTCAATGGCAAGAACAAGGCCCAGGCAATAAAAAGCTATGCCCTGCCAGTGATCAGATATCCTGCAGTAGTAATAAGGTGGCCAAAGGAAGAGATACAGACCACAGACGTTAAGACACGAAAGCTCCTCACCATGCATGGAGGGTTCCACCCCAAATCCAGCACCCTGAGACTGTACCCTAGCCGTAAGGAAGGCGGCCATTGACTTGTGAGTGAGAGCCACTATCCACAATGAAATATCCAAGATCCACAAGTAAGGCCTACTACTCATTGAATGCAGCACCAGAGCAATAGAGGCCCAGATCTACCACACCAGACAAAACCCAAGGTGTAGGCTGTGCAAACAGGCCCCTGAGACATTTCAGCACATAACTGCTGGATGTAAGATGTTGGCAGGGAAAGCATACATTGAGCACCATAACCATGTGGCTGGCATAGTGTACAGGAACATCTGTACGGAGTATGGACTGGAAACCCTGAGGTCAAAGTGGGAAACACCTCCAAAGATGGTAGAGAATGACCGAGCCAAGATCCTGTGGGACTTCCAGATTTAGACTGACAGAATGGTAATGGCGAACCAACCAGACATTGTGGTGGCGGACCAACAGCAGAGGAAAGCCGTTGGTTGATGTGGCAATACCAAGTGATTGCAACATCAGGAAAAAGGAACATGAGAAATTAGAGAAATACCAAGGGCTCAGAGAAGAGCTGGAAAAGGCTTGAAAGGTGAAGGCGACAGTGGTGCCTGTGGTCATCGGAGCACTCGGGGCAGTAACCCCCGAACTGGAAGAGTGGCTACAGCAGAGCCCTGGAAGAACACCAGACATTTTGGTCCAGGAAAGTTTGAAACGGATTAATATGTAAAACAGGAATGTTGAATTTAAAATCTTTATAATGCTTTAACATTACATTTATGCACTTCTTTCACGGTGCTGGTGAACGTATTGTTTTCCTGAAATTTTTTTACTCTATCGTTTCACATGTGGTCCCTGAAAATCTCCATTTGGAGGGGTGTGTATCAGTGTTGTTTTTGGCGGCCTGTTTTGATTTTAGTTTTCATCTAGTCTTTGTGTGAAGATTCATACTCTTTTTAGTCTAGTCATGTATTAGCATAAGACTAAAAAGTCTGAGCATTAATGTCTTATTTTAGTCAGAATTATCCATGTCTAGTTCTGTCTAGATTTAGTCAACACAAACTGATGACATTTAGTCTAGTTTTAGTCTTGTTTTGGTCAACAAAAATGAAGAGACATTTTAGCATAGTTTTTATTTTGTAAACCACATTTATTCTCATTTTTATTCATTTTATCATAATTGCATTATACATTTAATTATAGTTATTGTCACATTTATGCTGGTCTCATCTCGTTTTTGTAACGTGACAAAGGTTTGTTTACAACGATATTTAGTCCTAATTTTTGTTGACAAAAGTGCTAATACACTGGTGTGTATCCATCCCCTTAGCCCTTCCCTTCAAACCAAATGAGTATTGGGTCACACCTTTTATGAATTTTCAAAACCGCAAGTAGAAATGGGATTGGGTCTTGATTTTTGTTTGTTTTTTATGATTTTCTTTGGTACATTTTAGGCTACAAATACAGCGGCAAGAACCTTTTGGAATTTCATGTTTGTTTTTTTAATAAATCTTAAAATGTGATCTGATCTTCATCTAAGTCAAGGGTATTGACAAACATAATGTGATCTTTCATGTCTTTTTCTGAGAACAACAAAAAAAAACTCATAGTCCTTAAAAAAGTAAGTGAACCCTTGAGTTAATGACCTCAAAAAAGACAATTGGAGTCAGGTTTTAGCACGCCTGGAGCCTCGTTAAGATATAATGTTTGGAAGTGGGGCCTACAGTAACTTCGACTGAAACCTCTCAAACGTTTGCAGTTTGCTCTGCACAAGAAGAACACGCTTATGTAAGCCATGCCTTGCCAAAAAGAGCTTTCAGAGGAGCTACGATTAAGAATTGTTGTTTTACATAAAGCTGAAAAGGGTTAGAAAGTTATTTCAAAGACTCTACAGTTGGACAAACAATCTACAAATGGAGACGCTTTGGGACTGTTGCTACTCTACCAAGAAGTGGGCAGTCAAAATGACAGCAAGAGCACAACATTAATGAGGTAAAGAAACAACCCCGAATGACAACCAAAGATTTGAAGGCATCATTGGAACTTGCTAACATCTCTGTTCATGAGTCTACGATACGTAAAACACTGAACAAGCAGGGAATCCACGACAGGACACCACAAAGGAAGCCAATGCTTACTAAAAAGAACATTGCAGGACACCTGTTGTTTGTAAAATAGCACATTTACACTCCACAGAGGTATTGACAAAATGTTTTGTTGACTGATGAAACTAAGATTGAACTATTTGGAAAAAACACACAGCGCAACATCTGGCGTAGAAAGGGCACGGCATATCATCATGAAAACATTATCCCAATTGTAAAGTATGTTGGAGGAAACATCATGAATTAGGGCTGCTTTGCTGCATTAGCGCCTGGCCAGCTTGCAAATCATTGAGGGGAAGATGAATTCTTAAGTATATCATACAATTCTTCAGGATAATGTGAGGATGTCTGTACGTCTGAAACTGTGTAGAAGGTGGATGATGCAACAGGACAACAAACCAAAACGCTAGAGCAAGTCCACAACAGAAAGGCTTCAGAAAAACTAAATCCACATTTTGGAGTGGCCAAGTCAGAGCCCAGACCTCAACCCAATAGAGATGCTATGGAATGACTTGAAGAGAGACAAACACTTGAGAAGTCCAAAGAATATGACAGAGCTTAAGCCATTCTGCCCGGAAGAATGGGCTAAAATTCATCCTCAACAATGTGGCAAGGCAAGGCAAGGCAAGGCAATTTTATTTATATAGCACAATTCATACACTGGGTAACTCAAAGTGCTTTACAGGAATAAAAGACAATTTACAAGATTTAGATTAATAAACATGAGAAAAATTAAAAACATTTTAAAGGAAGAGTGCAGATAAAAAAAAACACTATAGGTTGTAATGTAGGCGGAGCTAAAGAGGAAGGTTTTTAACCTCTTCTTGAACATTGTTAAAGTTGAGGCTGTTCCAGGTTTTTGCTGCATGAAACTTAAACGCTGCTTCACCCTGTTTGGTTCTAACTCTGGGCACGAGCAGAAGGCCTGTCCCAGATGTTCTCAGAGTCCGAGGAGGTTCATAAGGAACTAGCATGTCAGAAATATATTCTGGTGCTAAACCATTAAGAGACTTGTAAACCAGCAGTGCTGTTTTAAAGTCAGTAATCTATTCTGCTGGATATAAAAGCATGAATAAGTTTCTTTGTCTGGTTGAGACATTATCCCTTTGACTTTGGAAATGTTTTTAAGGTGATTAAATGCAGATAATGTAATTGACTTAATGTGACTGTGGAAATTCAAGTCTGAGTCCATGATGACCCCTAGATTTCTAACCAGTTTTGTAGATTTTAGAGAAAGAGACACGAGGTGACTGCTGACATTTTCTCTTTGTTTCTGTGGCCCAAAGATGATTAGTTCAGTCTTGTCTCTGTTCAGTTGGAGAAAATTATTTTGCATCCACATGTCAATCTGTTCGACTGTTACATCCGGTAAAACTAGTCTTCAGATAACATAAACGGACATATTAATCAAAAATTGACTGCAGTCATACATCCCTTAAATATTATTACCAGCCTAACCAAATGAATAGAGGAGTTACGTGCACTCTCTTCGGTTCATTAAAGACCACTCTTGCCGCTGCATTCTGGATCAGCTGCAGAGGTTTGGTTGTGCAGCAGGGAGTCCAGCCAGTAGAGCATTGCAATAATCCAGTTTGGACAAGACAAGAGCCTGGACTAGGATTTGCGTCGAGTGCTCTGATAGGAAAGGTCTAATTTTCCTAATGTTGTAGAGGATGAATCTACAGGACCGGGTGGTGCTGGCGACAGGACTTGTGAAGTTTAGTTGATCATCAATTACCACTCCCAGATTTCTGGCAGTGCTGGACGGTGTAATGGTTGATGGGCCTAGTTGAATGGAGAGGTTGTGGTGGGTCTTTGGATTGGCCGGAATCACAAGCAGTTCTGTTTTTGCGAGGTTCAGCTGCAGGTGATGGTCCTTTATCCAAAGCGAGATGTCACTCAGACATGCCGAGACGCGAGCAGAGACCATCGGATCGTCAAGTTGAAATGACAGGTGGAGTTGAGTGTCATCCGCATTAAATTAATTGACATATTATCAAAAAATATATATTACTTATTTTAATAATTCTTCTGAACATCCTAACTATTTATTGACCCTTTAAGTGTAAAGTGTATATTATAAACTGAAATATATAAAAGTTTCCTCTGACGGCAGCTACATCGAGTCTAAGTCCGAGTCATCAGTTCTCAAGTCTGAGCTGAGTCCAAGCCATACAAAGGCAAGAGTCCAAATCGAGTCATTGTGACTGACCCTCGAGTCAAGTCATGTTTCACAAAAATGAGCCTGATGACTCGACTCGAGTCCGAGTCCAGTACAGTGTACTCCATCTCTGCTTTATACACACAGTAACAGACAGTGAGCTGGTGAATAAAAAAAACCAAGATAATTGTTGTAATTTTTTCTGTGATTAACAGTAAATCGCTCATATACAGAGGTCCCAACAGCAAGACTGGTTTTAAACATAAATTTTTACTTTGTCCTCTGTCTTTGCAGAGCCCCTCTACAGTTATTTACTCCTCTGTCGGCCCTCCCCAGTACAGTCCAGTTACCTGTCCGCAACTGCTCTTGTCGGTCCTCTCTGCTCCTGCATAGCTGACACAGCCCAGCCTCGTCTTCTTCAGCTTCATCTGACATCACATCTTAATCCATCCAAATCTTCAGCTTCTTTTTAATAAACTTAATTTCAAACAAATCTCCATGTTTTTTGCGCTACTGATTTTAATGATGGCAAAATTAAACTGTATTTTAAGCTCTTAAATGACACTTAGTAAGTGCTTGTAGAAACTTTTATTTTTAAAGAAACTTAAAGACCATGACAAAAGATGAAAGCACAACAGAAAAACGTTAAATCATTAATTTATCACTATAGTGTTATTTCAGCATGCAATAGCAGAGAAGTTATTGTGGGGAAAAAATACATTATTTTGTTAATCCCTTACACAAGAGTCTCTTATTGAAATGGAATAATAAAGTAGTGCTGCAAAGATGGAAGGGTTTCTTGAACTTTCAGGTTGCTCCTGAGGTCATTGAAATGTTTTGTTATTGATTGTTATTTTGTTGTTAAATTCTAAGGTATACATTAACATGTATTAAAATGCAATTACAAGTTAAAGAAAACTCTTATTAACCACAGAAGCCAAAATACAGTTCTGGAAAAAATTAAGAGACCGCTTTAATGTCTGTCTGTCACAGGTTCTCTGGTTTTACTATTTATAGGTATGTGTTTGGGTAAAAAAAATTGTTTTATTCGATAAACTACTGACACCATTTTTCCCAAATTCCAAATAAAAATATTGTAATTTAGAGCATTTATTTGCAAGAGGATAGTGATGAACACAGAAGTGTTTTTTTATACTTTTCCTTATTATAACTGACTGTCCTGTCATCAATATATGTAATTGTTGTTGTTTTTAAATGTTGCTTTTAATTGTTTTTTAATTATGTGCCATTGTGTTTTTACTAATGTTGTAAGGCGACCTTGAGTGTCCAGAAAGGCGCGTTATAAATAAAATGTATTATTATTATTATTATTATTATTAAATACGATTTGTTTCAGGTGATGACCTAATCAGTAGATTGAGGTGTGCCTGTGTTGGGATTCAACAGACATTGGAATGGAATGGCTTCCATATTTGTAGACATGCTGATTGCTAGAAAGAATTGCAGTGGTCTCTTTTTTTTTTTTTTTTTCCAGAGCTTTATAATTTACAGAGAAAAGACAATAACCTTGAACAGATACTGTCAGAATTGTTAAATTTGTGTTTAAAATACTGATTGTTGACACAAGATAAATGTATGTTTTTAAAACATAATTATTATTTTGTAGTGTTTATAATGTAATAGAGATAGTAATTTATTAATTTATGTAAATTATCAATTAATATTTTTATTATCAAAATTATTGTCTCGTTGAGGGCACCACCCAGAAAAAGTTCTGGGAAACTGATTATATTTACTAAGTCTCAATTAATCTGAAGGAATAGAATTCTCTGTTTTCGAATATGTCTTATATAAACATTAAAACACCAAATCAAAATCTTTAACGTTTTATGGGAGTTTATTTAAGATTATACAAAGTTAACAGGTTGATTATCATGATGGGGAAGGACACAAAGGAAAAGATTATTGATGGATAATGAGAATGATTAAAACAGAATAAGAAACAATAACATTTACTGATTAGAACTTTGTGGAGGAAAAGGGAAGTTTTGGCTAATTAAAACTCTGCTGGGGAGCTTAATTATCGGACTATTAAAAAAGGGTTTTAGGGAAGGAGATAGGTGAATTTATGGATATGATCGAAGTTCTGAATGGACCTTTACTCAAGACAGTGTACAGTTTTATAACGCCAAACATCAGTGTCACATGCTCACTCACTCTAGTCGTCCGGAAATCCAGCGGTCCGGCCAAAAGGGTCCGAAGTGATGCTTCAGAACTTTTAAGCGGCTGCTCCAGCTGGTTGTTGCCAAGCGACAAGATGGCGGCCAGTGTGTGCTGACCCCAAAGAAGCCGTGGAGCTCCTTAGTGGGGTAGAGAAGGCGTTCTGTTACTGTCTTTGAGCCTAAGGCGGGCCTCTAACCAGTGGTTGAGGCCAGAGTCTTTTAACACAAAAATTGATCACTGAAAAAGGTTTTGGTTCAGTCCGGTATCCCGTTGTAGTACAGAACTACAAATTGCCCTCCGTCTCCTGGAGATGACGTCAAAAGAGTGTTTTACAAAAATAGTCACTGTGTGGAGGCTTTAAAAGGAAAATTCACTTTTGCACGGCGTGTGCAACATGTCTAGAAAAATTAAAGTTACTAAGTAAGTTTAAGATGATAGAGAAGAGTCCACACGCAAACAGGGTTGCTCGGGACAAGGAAAAAAAGAGAAGAGCGCGATTTCCGGCTCGCACAAGGGTTTTGTGTCGGCCGAAAAAGAGGCGTGTTTTCGACACGGCATCAAAGGGGGGAGTTACGTTACTGCTTAGGATCGGAGGGAAAATGTTATTCTAACTAATTTTAATTCATCTTCCACAAAGTAACATTGAATTTTAGTTTTCACAACTCATAAGCATACAGATACATTGGTACTGCAGATTTATACCGATAAAATGCATATTTACGCATGCAGAAACACACATAAATTCATTCCACATTTTTATTAACTGTAAACTTGTGAGACTGATGGAAGAGGGGTCAATTCTTCTCGTTATGACTCTGGATCCTGTAAGGAGCATTACGAAGACCAACACATTTAACACAATACTTTAATACACACTTTTAATGGCATAAGTCCCTAATCATTTTTTGGACGAAAAACTTAGCGTCGTTCATCCATACTGTCACTAGATGGCAGTATGGTACCATCCAGAAAGCTCAGAGTCCTTGACATCAAAGCGTCTTTTCATTAGTGTCTGGCTAGCTTCAATACACAAAATAGTATTTCAAAGAGCCATAACTGTCAGATACTGGGCCTAGCCAGTCTAGAAGGTTGGAGATAACACCTTGATCTGCTTTGGAATGGAGAAAAACAAAGTCGTTAATTAGGGTTACTCCGGGGTTTCCGTCCTTAGGAAAACAACTGGCCATCTGCTACGAATTAGCAGAGGGGTGTTAAACCGGGTCTTCCTCAGTAAAGAAAACACTTTCTGAGAGTCTGTAGAAAGGGGTATAAAGCATAAATTGTCAGTCTGTGACATTTAGTGAGGGTCACTCACTGGGTCACTCCAGATCAGGGAGTAAGCTTCTACTTGGTAGAGTTGCTACAATTTTTATAATATATATATATATATATATATATATATATATATATATTATATATATATATAGATAATATATATATATATATATATAGATAATATATATATATAATATATATATATATTATAATAACTATTTTATAGTTTATAATTAGGAGGATTGATTCATATTATAGACAAATATATGACTAGCCTATAGCTAACTGTAGATTTATTTCTGAACAGTCTTAACAAAGAGAATAAACATAGATAACCTACAAGTGAAGTAGGAAAACGTTTATTAAAAAAATTTGATATTCATGTAAAGCTTAATTTACCTGAAGTAGAGAAGAGATGCTAGGTTTATATCAAGTTGTGTTCGGCGCTTTGCCTCTATCTGCCCTAAAGCTTGAACGCATGCACAGTTTGTGGACTCGCTGTATCTTTTGCTCGATACAGTGGAAATGTATTTCACAAAAAATAGAAAATCAATGACTTTTCCATGTATTTTTGTAAAGGATAAAAAGATCCAAGTAATATATGAATATAAATACCTAGGAGTCATTTTAGAACCAACACCTTGGATTTAAAAAGCATGTAAAAAAAAAAGTCTAATACTTTAAAATACATTATTTAAATTTTTAGACATATTGGACAAATGCTCACTTATGATGCAGCAAAACTATATCTGGATGCAATGATTGTCTCTCATTTTAACTATTGTATTTCCTGTTGGTCTCAAAAAAGTGAGGCAACATTAAAACCATTAAAATCACTTTATAACCAAGCTGTAAAAGTATTAGATAAAAACCATTAAGACCTCATCCTTGTCACATTTTTAGTCTGTTAAAAATGCTAAATTTTGAGAATCTATTGTGTACTCAAATTGTGTATGATTCATTTTTAAGATCCTTAATAACAGTGCACCTCCAACACTGAAGCGATTTGCACAGCTCTGCTCAGAACAGACCACTCGGTCGAAATGACTGCAGATTACCCAAAAGACTCTCTGCCTTTGCACAGACAGCCTTCTCATTCAAAGTCTGAAACTGTCCTCTGACCTGAGAGACTTTTCTCATAATTATTATATACTTAAGTATTATTAGAATACCAGTTATGTCACTGATTATGTTTATGCTTAGTAAGGTTTAAGGTTAGGTAAGGTTTTACTGTAGCAATTTTAGAAAGTTTAATGTTATGTATAGTGTGATTAGCTTAGATTGAAGAGTGAATGGTGATTTCTTTTGGGGGGGAGGGGGGTTATTGATGTTTGATGCATGCATTTTATTGTATCTTAAGTAAGTAAGTAAGTAAGTAAGTAAGTAAGTACATTTTATTTAAATATCACCTTTCATAGATATAAATCACAAAGTGCTTTACAAAGTGCAATAAAAGAACAATAAAACTATGAGAATAAAAAATTAAAACCACAAAATATTCAAAAACATAAAAACATAAAAAGCCCAATCAACTAAAAGCTTGTTCAAATAAAAGTGTCTTCAGCTGCTTTTTAAAAGAATCAACAGAAACGTCCACTCGCAGTGACAGGGGCAGGGCGTTCCAGAGTCTGGGGGCGACTGCTTGGAAAGACTGGTCTCCCCGAGTTTTAAAACGGGTTTTGGGGACCGTTAGAAGGTTTTGACCAGAAGACCGCGGAGGAGGAATAAGGGGTCAGCAGGTCAGTGATGTACTGTGTGGACTTCCAAGCTTGTGCATTTCCACAAACGTTCTATTTTACGACAGTTCTTGCAGTTTCTCCTGCAAGATAAGATTTCCTCATTTATCCAAGGGCAGGGATTTTTAGGGAAGGTGTGTTTACTTTTTAGCAGAGCAACCTTATTTAAAACAGACAAACAGTGGTTATTAAAAGACTGCATAAAAGATTCAGGCTCACTACAGCCATCAAAAACCCTGGGGTCAAATAACTCCGAAGATTTCTCCGCTGTGGATCCATTTATGATACGTCTTTGTGACATCGGTTTGGAAGGAAGATAGTCCACATTGGAAGACAAGTTAAAAAATATACAACAGTGGTCTGTCACATTAATGTCTGTAACACTCAACTGGTCAATGTTCAGGCCTAAAGAGAAAACAAGGTCCAAAGTGTGGCCTTTTGTATGTGTAGGACCAGAGACATGCTGTTTAAAATGAAATGCTTCAGTGAGTGTTAAAAACTCAGATGCCAGATTACACAAAGTATCATCGATATGGAGGTTAAAATCCCCAAGTATCAGAACATTTTCAAGTTTGATAATTGAAGATAAAAATTCAGAGAAATCCTCTAAAAACAAGCGACCAGGACCAGGAAGTTGGTAAATTAAAATGCAATAAAATGGGTCATTCAACCTTAGTCATCTGCATCTCAAAGGAGTCGAAAGAGTCTGAGTTCATCAACCTGCAGCAGAAACAGTCCCGGTACACAAGTGCGAGTCCGCCTCATCACCGCGAGACCCGCGGTCTCCCAAACACAGAACAGTCCAGAGGGCACAGCTCGTTCAGATGAGTGTACTCCATTTCAGGCTGCCAGGTCTCTGTTAAAAATATAAAGTCAAGGTGTTCCTTTGAGAAGAATTCGCTGAGGAAGAAGGCCTTGTTTGCAATGGAGTGAGCGTTGAGTAGAGCAATCCGAGTCGGTTGTGCCAGATCCAAGGCCGGTGCGCGCTGACCATCAGGGCAGCGCTGCGGTGACAGGACCCGGCATGTAACAGTACACAGGACCCACTCACGCGGAGGGGAATTTTGGAGCCGCCGAGTTGGAAAAATCCGGTCAGATTGGAGGGACAGAGATGCACCGAACGAGTTCTCGCCCGATTCACGGACCGCAACCGACCGCAGGCACCGCTCATCCCAGACAGATCCGGAGCCGCTCGGACGTGGTAGTTGCCCACAGTGTTTCCTCAGCCTGGCCCGACTCCAGCCCTCGATCCCTACTTCCTTCTCTTGCCGCGGGCTTAGCTAGCAACAGGTACTCCGGTGATGACGTGGAGCACAAATTGGAAGGAAAAACTCTGCGTACCTGGCCCAGGTAACACAAAAGTCTTTCATCTGCTCATTGATTCGGAACAAAGTGTGTCAATCATATTAAAAAATAGCTGAGACACAGCTACTAGTTGTAAGGGCTGACAAAGCAACAAACAGCACTAGAAAACCCAAAATTACTGTAGAACATTGAATCATTCAACAATTACATTTGATAACACAGAGGAGCAGAGGCAATGCCGAACACAGGCGTCTTCTTGCTTTTTACACTGTTATACAAATCTCAATGTTTTATCTGCCCAGGAACTGCAGATGGAAATTAGCTTTAGCTAAATCTGGTGTAAAACATCTTTTCTTTTGTTAGATTAATGTGTTTACACATGGTCCCTGTCAAATAAATAATAAACTAAACTAAATTAAACTAAACAAAGAGAGCAACACACCACAACACAACCCATGATTCTGTGGATCCATGACCATTTTCAGCCCTGATCCAGCACATTTAAGACAAAATAACCACTGACTAATTAATTCACATACATGCGACATACATACATTATGAGCCATTCCTGTAAAATTTCTGTGGGCTCTCATTCTTTCCAAAAGAGTATTTCCCTTTCCAAACGATTGCTTACGCAATGAGGCACTCAATTAGAGGGTTTCATCATCTAGGGGTTCCTAAAGTAGTGCTCGGGACCCCCCGGGGTCTCATAGTTAGTGGTTGTGGGAAGCAATTTATTGTCATACAACTGTGTTTACTCTTTTTAAATCATAATGACAACAGAATCTACGGAAAAGCTACCAAAGTCAGGTAGACCAAGAAAAACCTTAGCTACAGCAGCCAGGAAAATTGTTTGGTATGCAAAGACAAACCCTCAAATAACTTTAGCTGAAATACAGGACTTTCTGAAAAAAGTGGTGTGGCTGTTTCAAGATCCACAATAAAAAGGAGCGAAAAAAATGGGCTGCATGGTCGATTGCCAGAAGAAAGCCATTACTACGCAAATGCCACAAAGCATCCCCCTTACAATATGGCAAACAGCACAGAGACATGTCTCAAAACTTCTGGAACAGAGTCATTTGGAGTGAAGAGAAAACATTTTTACTTTTTGGCCACAACCATAAACATTACAGGAGAGGAGTCAACAAGGCCTATGATGGAGGTGGATCTGATGTTTGTGGGATGTGTGAGCTACAAAGGCACAAGAAAAGATGAATGCAGCATGTTATCAGAAAATACTGGAGGAAAATTTGCACGTTCCAACATGACAATGATCAAAAGCACAAGGCCAGGTCGACCTGTCATTGGCTAAAGCAGCATAAAGTGAAGGTTCTGGACTGGCCATCTCAGTCTCCTGACCTCAATAACATTGAGCCACTCTGGGGAGATCTCAAACGTGCAGTTTGTGCAAGACAGCCCAAGAATTTCCAGGAACTGGAGGCTTTTTTGCAAGAAGAATGGCCAGCTTTACCATCTGAGAAAATAAAGAGCCACATCCACAACTACCACAAGACTTCAAGCTGTCTTTGATGTTAAAGGTGGCAATAGACGGTATTAAGAACTGGGGTATGTATCAGGGTCATTTGGGTAGTTTCTGTTGTCATTATGATTTAAAAAGAAAAACACAATTGTTTGACAACCACTAAATATGAGTGAAAAAAGGGTTTTTGTGTCATTATTCATATCCTATGAAAAATGGCCAAAAAAATCACAAATTCTGCTTCGAACTTTTGAGGACAAGTTTAAAAAATGACAAAGTATAATATCTTTCTGTTTTTGTCCTGTACCTGCATGAACTTGTGTGAATCTTGCTCTGGTGTATGAATGTGCGAGAATGTTTCTGTGGTGTATGATTGTTTGAATGTATCTTGTGTATTAATGTGTGTGAATGTTGATCTTGTGTTGTCTAGAAATAGAAAAAAAATTTGAAAAGAGATATTACAATACAGCTTTCCTTGCTTTCCATCTTTTTTCCATTCCATCTTTTTTGCATAGCCAGGCAAGAAGTGCAGATCATATTCAGAAGTCGTAAGGAGGACTGGAGGGTGGGAGGAAGCTGTAGAATTGAAAGAGAACATTATAGGAAATGTTAAACCATACAAATAGGAACGTTGTTAGTGAATCACCTAAATCACAAATGGATCTTTCCTAATGTCAGTTGACATTACTGTAATATTCTTCCAAGAGAAAGGAGCTGTCAAGTGCCCCTTGGGGACAATGTAAGTGCAGTTTGTGGAGTTTTATGAATTATGAACGATATGGTAAAATTACATTTAAATTTGATTTAAAGAAATGCAGGTGTTTGGAAAGTGCTGTAGAGTCGACTGAGCCGCAGGAGGTGATTCATAAAAGAAAGGTTTGTGGACCACTGCATAGGAAAACATTTGTCCTGCTCAATATTTTATTAGCCCTACTCCCAACCTTTGTCATAGCTTTTAAGACTATTTTAGGGGCTGTGGTCCTGTATATTGATGATCCACTCCAATGCCTTTCTGCAGACTAAAGGCTAAAGTGTAATAGATTTTGAAACAGCTAAATACAAGAACACAGCTAGCCCTCGGCTCAGAGGGGGAATAATGGGTAGGGATACTAAGAACCTGTTACAATATTAATGTGACAATTAAATGTGACTTCATATCACATTTTTGCGATCACATATTCGCTAAGAATATCAAATGTGTGAGAAACATAAACACCCCTGCCTCAAATGGTTTGATCCATCCATTAACGCTGCCGCTGGTCCTTCAGAAACAGTTGAAGAGTTTGCGTTGCAGTTTTCTTACTGTGAGACAGGAGCGTTGACCTCCCAAAATGAGAGGAACAGTTCATGATTTTGTGTTCCTTTCTTGCGCAAGAGCCAAGCTAATCTCAAAACACAACTGTTTTGAGTGGTGTTAGTGGAGACAGCAGTGTGTTAAATGTGTCTAACCTCTGCCTCCTGTCGTTATGTTTTTGACTCATTGAATGAGCATGTGTTCAGTGTTTTGCTATAAACAGTGAAAGGGTTTTGTAAACTGTGGTTTAACTAAAAGTGGTTCAGGTCAGAAAGTAAGGTCAAAGTTGGGCCATGTCTTTATTTTTAAAACGAGTTACGAGAGTCCGTAAATACTTAAAATAAAAAATGACAGCTTAAAAATAAAATTCATATATTGTATATTTCTTTGGTTGTTACTGTAGGTTGTCTTTCAGAACATTTGCTTACATTAATATTTAATTGCCTTTTGGTTAACAGCACAAAGAGGGACAGAGGAGGTATGCAGGCATCTCTGAGCATCTCCATGCACATTAACAAACACACACTCACACATAAAGGAATTGTTTCACTCCGTCTGAACTCTAAACAGCTGCCTGGAAAACATTTATCTTGTCCCATATTTAACAAACCTAAGCCCATTTATTACATTAAGTATTAATTACAGACTTATTATTAAAATTAATGTTATATTAGGTTGACCATATGTCGAGCCAGACCAGTCCTGTTTTTAAGCCCCGTGTCTTGTGGAATTTCTACAAAAAACACTCCCCGTTTTCCTCTCCTCCTTGTCTCGTTTTTCAATGCCAATCACAAAGCCAAAGCAGCGCACTTTGCTTGTAATTCATTTGTAAATAAACTCTCTGTCTGTCAATCACAGTTTCAATGGTTACTCAGGGACGGAAAATTGGCCAATCACATGAGAGAAAACCACATTCTTGAAAAGGACCGCTCCCATTGGTCTAGAAAAAGTGATCTAACGTTCCAGTGTATTTTCAGCACTGAAAATGTCTTAACACAGAAAAACAGCTCACAAAAAAGGGAGGCAATGTAAAACGCGGATAAATACTGTTAATTTAATCACGTTATGTTTAACGTGGCAGAGATGATTGCCGTCCTGAAGCCTAAGTAGCAGCTAAGCTAATGGTAAACTCACACTAAGCTAAATTAGCCTGGTGCTGTCTGGTCCTGCAGCTTTCCAGTTTTTCAGTCACCTTAGTTCTCTCCTCACCTAGTCCGAACTCTCTTCTGCTCCTCTCTGTCCTCTAATAAAAAAGCCTTCTTCTTCTCGTTCAGCAGGGCTTTAAGCTCAGGGCTCACCCAGGGCTTGTTGTCAGAGAAACACCGCACCCTCCGGGTTGGGACAGTGTTGATGTAGTCTGTGATACATTGTCTCAGGCCGTCCTGTCCATGAGAGCTGCAGAGTGTTTCCCAGTCGGTGGTCTGGAAACAGAACTTAGCCTCTCACTGGCCACATCAGTCCACACGTTTTGGAGACAGAGCAGATGAACCAGATTGTGATTAGAACGTCCAAAGGGGGGGAGAGGGGCGAAGGTGTATGTGTCCTTCACATTAGCATACAGTAAATCCAGTGTTCTTTCCTGGTGTGGGACTTAACATACTGGGTGAATGTAGGGAGAGTGGGAGAGAGGGAGGCATGATTGAAGTGTCCACTGATGAGCAGGAGACATTGTGGGTGCCGAGTCTGGATCCGGGTTACAGCGCTGTGAAGCAGGTCACACACAGCTGCTGCACCAGCCAAAGGAGGGATGTACACATTAAACCCAATAACGTGCAAAAACTCCCTTGGGATGTAATACGGCTGGATGCCAACAGTGAGTAACTCAATGCACAGTTTTTCCTTCACACAGACGTGTGCCGGGTTGCGCCATTTCTTATTGACAAAAACAGCTAAACCACCTCCTTTCTTCTTTCAACTCTCTGCCATACTCCGGTTTGCCCGCACAAGTTTAATCTCCGGCTTTTCCGCATAGAGAGATTAGCAGTGCCGCTGTACACTAGCAGTTGATCCCTGGTGTAAACAATCGGGCCATGACTGGAGCTGAGGGGGGTCCCCTAGCAAACTTCCAAAAAGGTCAGAAAACAGAAAACAAAATGCAAAAGTAATAAAAGTAGTCTCCTTGTGTGCAGAATTGCAACACAAATTGACTACATTAAAGAAAAACAGAAAAAACATGCCATGAAACAATAGAAATAACTAAAAAGAAGAAGAAAAGAGAGGACAGAGAGGTCGTTACTAGCTGCTGTTCCCACGGCACTGTTGTGTCCAAAATGTCTCCTTCGAAAACCCCCCCTGTCTTCTTTAGGTGCGGACATTCTCACAACATCGCTACCCTTCAATAGTGGTCAGACTCATTTGAATTAAGTTCAGTCTTTTTCAATTCAATCACTTTGTGTCAAACTGGTCAGAACAGGTATAATCAAAATTGTTTAAAACAACTTGTAACTTTTCTATGAAATCATGTTTGTAGTATTTCCATCATAAGCATAGCTCACCTCAGTGCTCCAAACAGCAGATAAACACAGAACTGTAGTCATAATCTTGGCATTGTATATGAAACCACAGCCTGTGATGTCCCTACCAATGTACAGTACACTCAGAGTTATGCCTTTACCTCAGTTCAATACACTTTTTTTCTATCACAGTTTGTGGTTTGAATTGTTTTCTTTTCCATTTTCAGGCAAATTTTGAGGTTTGATATTATAGTGCCACTACCAAATTTAGTTTTTTTTTGCCCTTATCTGTCCATCCTGCGAGTTCCTCTTTCTTTGGTTATCCTTGATGTTTCTCTTTTTTCCCCATTACTGGATTTTGAGTTTTTTTCCTTACCCTGATGGGGGCTCTATAAGGATAGGTGGTGTTGTCTGGTACATACTTTTTTGTCTATTTGCTGCTTATTAGTCTCTGTCAAGTTCCCTCACTCTAGTGAAGTTCAACCCTGCAGTTTCCCCCACTTGAAAAGGGTATGCTTGCTCTTGAAGGTTTGGACTGGATTTTACTCAATGACCAGGAATCAATTCTTTCTTTTCATTCTTTTATTTGAAAGTTGCCATGACCAAAAGCAGGTAAAAAACCTTAAACACAAACACAAGTAGATCAAGAAAATATACAATAAGCCCAAGTAACCATAATAAAGCATCACAACCCAGGATCAAATACTTAAATTTAAACACAAATTAATCTTGCAACTAAATGGAAAGAAAACCCCCATATCTAGAGCACCCAAATAAATTGAAGACACTTTTAAAGCACTACTCAAATAATTCTACACTTCCAGCTTCCTTAACAATCTTTACAACACATTTCTTTTAACTATACCTTCATAAATGTTAAATTTATAACACTTTAGCTTACAATCCAAACATGATTTCATAACATTTATACATACATTTTTTCCTTAAGCATAATTGCACGATTTACTTAAATGCTAAAATCCACCACACTGCACACCCAAATGCTCACCGACTCCTTCCTTGTAGAAACAAGCTTTAGTCCTGCAGTATCACTTCTCAGGCCCAGTTTCTCCACACATCTTGCCAACCTGCTGTCTCCTGCGAGTGACTCTGATTCCCTTAAAATCACTAGATCCTTACCACCTGGTGACTAATTAACTATCTGCAGCTGGGTGCCACACCCAGCACCAAAACCTTCCAGGCAGAAAGGGTGTGGTCTGCAGCTCAGCTCAACACCTCCCACTCGATCTTCCCACGGAAACCGCTGGCAAGATCGCACACAGTAAACTAGTAGTCAGAGATTTCCTCCTGGGTTCCCTGCCTGCTCCTCCACTGGCAGTAGGACCACCAATCGCCGGACATCCCGGTGAAGAATTGTGGACTGAAGGTCCCTCCGAATGCTGGAGACGTGATGCTTGGATGTAGGATATTTGGATGCTGATGTTACAGGCCTCACCTCCGGAATACAGGAGCTTGCCACAACTTTAATATTCATATCCCGTACAATGTCTCTAGAGTCAGGATTGACGCTGATGACTCTTCCAAGCTTAAAGTGGCCCCTCAATGCATTCTGATCACAGAGCCAGACAATATCTCCAATTGCGACATTCCTCTGTGCAGTGTGCCACTTGCTCCTCACGAAAAGATTTGGACCAGCAAGTTGGCTCCAGAATTTGTTAAACTGATGCTGCATTTACTGAAGTCTCTTAGAGGGATAGCTTGTAAAGTCAAATGTTTTCAGTCCCCACTTGATGATGCTCGTCCCAGCAGGAGTGTATTTGGCATGACGTACTGCACTGTATCTTCAAGGCTCTGCACCCTGGCATCAATGGGCCGCTCATTTGCCATATTAGCGGCAAGCTGAAGCGTCGTCTAAAGCTCGCTGAAACAGAGCCCTGACTCTCTTCCCAGACTCTGGAACGCCTTCTTCACAATCCGAACAGCCGCTTCCGCAGAGCCATTCCGATGAGGTGAATCAGCTGGCAGGATTTTCCAATGCCAGTCGGTTCCATTTTGAGCTGAAGTATCCTCCACAGCAGACCTATCCAGGCTGTCCAGGAACTGATACAACTCCTTTAGAACAGACTTGGCACCAACAAAACTAGTCCCCGGATCGGACCATATCGTCTTAGGGTGGCCTCTAATTGCTGTGAACCTCTGATAAGCCATCAGGAAGCTTTCAGTTGACATTGTGTTGGCAAGCTCCGTATGGATTGCTCTGCTAACCATACAGCAAAATACAACTCCCCAGACTTTCATTTTTACTCTTTTCCTAACATCATCTTTGACCTGATAGGGTCCAAACAAGTCAACGGCTGTGAACTCAAATGGAGATGCTGGCCTGGTTCTCTCTTGAGGCAGATCACCCATCACTTGCTGACATCTTCTCACTCTGGCTTTCTTGCAGACCACACAATTTTCAATGACTTTTCGAGCAATTATTCGTCCCTTGATGACCCATGCTCTCTTTCTCACCTTCAATAGAGTGGCAGCCACACCCTCGTGACCCTTGCTGTGAGCTTCCTGAACAAGCAATGTTGAGACCCAGGCGCTGCAAGGTAAGAGAGGGACACTAACTCGGTCTTCATTAAAGGCTTGGACTCACCCACCACAAACCAGTAACCCAGTTTCCTCCTCTTTAAAGACTACCAGCCGGTCTATTGTGGTTGCTGGAAAGGTCACCCCCTCTTGTGTGGCAAGAAAAAGATCCCTTAAAGCATCTTGGCGCTCTATTGTAGTGATGACCCTGGCTGATGAGACTGCCTCCCACTTTGGAGCTCCCAGGATCTTACTTTTAGCTGCAAAGCATTTTGCTGCCCTCCAGACTCAGGCAATTGTCTTAACCAGACGAGTCAGGTTGCTGAACCGTCCTTCATCCACCAGGTTTCGGACAGCAGCCCCAGCAAGTGGCCTTCGATGCTCCAGGTTTGGTGGCTCCTTCACCTTAGCTCTTATGAGAGCCGCAGCAAATGATTTCTTCTGCATCCTTCCAACACTCTCTCTGGCAGTTACTGATACATCCTTTGCAGACTTAATTGGCCACTCCTCAACCGATAGACTCAGGAACTTTGGTCCTTGCTGCCATGGTGAATTTTCAGCCAACTCTTTTAGGCCAGACCCACGAGTAATGATGTCAGCGATGTTCAGGGATCCAGGAATCCACCACCAATCCTGAAGTCGTGTGCTGGTTTGGATTTCTCCAATCCTGTTGCCAAAAAAGGTCTGAAAGCCATAGCTTTCACGTTGAATTGAACAAAGTACGGTTTGACTATCAACAAAGTGGTACCATTGCTTAACTTGAATTCGGCCATGTTGCTCAAAGTACCTCTTTAACCGGGCGGCGAATACTGCTCCACATAGCTCTGCCTTGACTGCTTCCCCCTTGTGGTCTAGCTTTAGCTTTAGACTCCATCAGCCTCACTGTTGGACCTTGATCACAGTCCCACCGCAGATACAGGACGGGACCATAGGCATGATCGCTCCCATCAGAAAAGGTAATTCCATCGGGCTCAGCTGGCACACTCACTGGTGTCAAGGCTCTAGGGAATTTGACTTTGCTCAGCGTATTCTTCAAAAAGGCTGATGGCATCTTCTCTGAGGTTTTCTGATAGCGCAAGGTCCCAAGTGTCCCTGACAGTGCTGCATTTGTGTTTGGCCTCTTGAAATGCTCTCCGAACTTAAATGGCTCCTGTGTGTGTGTGTGTGTGTGTGTGTGTGTGTGTGTGTGTGTGTGTGTGTGTGTGTGTGTGTGTGTGTGTGTGTGTGTGTGTGTGTGTGTGTGTGTGTGTGTGTGTATTGTGATCAGCACCCATAACGTAAACTTAACTAACCACAGAGGAAAGCTACGAACCAAACCAAACTAAACGAAAATCAACCTTCAAACCAAGACTAAGTCAAAGCAAACAAACCAGGTGGCAGCCGGTCTCCGACCTGCAAGTAGGCAAAACCACCCCGGAGGCCAAACACACCAGGCCATAAATAGTCACCTGACCCAACAACCCAAGCCCCACAGGTGTACCCAGTCAGGAAATCACAGGGGCCTCACACCCTCCCCCAACAAAAAAAAATTCTCACCACAGCGACCCACCATACACTTACCCTAAACACAATATCTGACACCAAAACTCACCCTATGGGAGCTCGGGATAAAGCATCCGCCACAAGATTCTCTGTACCTTTAACGTGTTTTATGTCAAGAGAATACGATTGCAGGAATAACGCCCACCTCATCAGTCTACGGTTCGGACAACTTAGTGAACTCAAAAAGGTCAAAGGGTTGTGGTCTGTATAGACAACTAGTGGGACCTGACCTGAACAAACAAACATCAAAATGCTGAAGTGCCCAAATTAGGGCCAACGCCTCCTTTTCTATTGTAGAATAGTTAAGTTGATAGGAATTAAACTTCCTAGAAAAATAGCAGACTGGTCTATCTACTCCTTCCTTTTCTTGGAGCAACACGGCACCTGCCTCAACAAGACTTGCATCAACTTCCAGCTTAAAAGGTTTATTCAAGCATGGAGCTGTAAGGACCGGCGCAGAACATAACAAAACTTTAACATTCTCAAATGCCATTTGGCACTCAATAGCCCACAAAAACTTAACATTGCCCTTCAGTAAGGCCGTTAGGGGAGCAACTACAGTTGAAAAGTTTTTGCAGAAAGCCCGATAATAACCTACCAGGCCCAAGAAACGCATCAGCTCTTTTTTTGTTAATCGGGAAGGATACCGATGTATTGCTTGAACCTTTGCATCAACGGGACAAACCTGGCCCACAATACGGCCCAAATAGGTCACGGTCGCCTTGGCAAACTCACACTTTGCCAGGTTAACTGTCAAATTGGCCATAGTCAGGCGGTCAAACAAAGCTACAATTCGGGTGACATGATCTTTCCAAGTGTCACTATAGACCACTAGGTCATCAAGGTAAACAGTACACCCCACAAGACCAGCGACCACCAGGTTCATGAGACGCTGAAATGTAGCTGGTGCATTCCTAAGGCCAAAACTCATAACAGTATACTCATAAAGGCCAAACGGAGTGATGAATGCGGAAATTTCTCGTGCCTTGGTTGTCAAAGGAACCTGCCAGTAACCCTTCAGTAAGTCAAACTTACTTACAAACTGGGCTGACCCCACCTCATCCACACAATCTTTCATCCGGGGCAGCGGATATGAGTCAGCTTTTGTGACCTGGTTTACCTTGCGATAATCAGTGCAAAACCTTGGAGATCCATCAGATTTACACACCAACAGGCATGGTGATGCCCAGCTGGAGGATGAAGGTACTGCAATATGATTTGCCAGCATGTAATTAACCTCAGACTCCAATACTCTGCGTCTTTCAGAAGCACAACGATAAAAACGTTGCCTGATGGGAGGGGAATCACCAACATCAATGTCATGCTTAATAAGAGTGGTACGAGTCGGAATATCACCAAACAACCCTGGAAACCTCCTGATCAAGCACTTCAATTCTTCCTTCTGACCTTCTGATAAATGGTATAAAAGTTTATTCAAATGGCGCAAAGATCCGGAAATCTTTAGCCGACCACACATAATTGGGTCACCAGGTTCCTTCACATCCCCATCTGCACAATCAACCAAACCCTGTGAATCCAAAAGAGTAGAACAAACATTTAGTACGGGACAAATCTCTTTACTTGTTTCATTATCAGGACGTGCATAATAGGCTTTTAAAAGGTTAACATGACACAATTGGGATGACTTCCGACGGTTAGGCGTACCAATTAAATAATTTTCATCCGAGACTTGTTCAAGAACCGTGTAAGGCCCTGCAAATTTTGCCTGAAAAGGTGATCTTTCAAGTGGCATAACGGCCAATACTTGATCCCCCGGACTAAACTGACGTTTCTCACTTTGACGATCAAACAACCGTTTCATTTTTACTTGAGCTTTTTCAAGGTTTTTTCGTGCCACCTCCACAGCTAAATACAAATGGCGGCGAAAACCATTTACATAGTCCAACAAATTTTCTGGTGTATCATTTATGACCAACCCATCCTGTAAAACAGCCAAAGGGCCCCTTACTGCATGGCCAAAAACCAATTCATTAGGACTAAATCCGGTACTATCCTGCACCACTTCTCTTGCAGCCAACATGAGCCACGGCAAGCCGTCCTCCCAGTCCTTACCCAATTCCATGACATATGCGCGCAACATCGACTTTACAGTTTGGTGAAAGCGCTCCAGCGCCCCCTGACTCTGTGCATGATACGCTGCAGCTTTGTTATGCTTTACCCCCAACTGTTGTAAAATCTGTTTAAACATATGGGATGTAAAATTAGTACCCTGGTCGCTCTGAATAACCCGCGGAATCCCAAAAGTTGAAATAAACTGGGTTAAGGCTTTGACCACTGACTTTACAGAAATTGATCTTAATGGAAAGGCAGAAGGATATCTGGTAGTCTGACACATTACCGTTAACAAATAAGCACAAGCAGACTTAGATGTGTTATGGACTGGCAGATAACCCAAACGCAGAGACACATATAAAGTAACAAAAAAGATTTATTTGGACAAAAGGACAACTTAGGAATAGCGGATTCTTCGAGGATAGCGAGGTACAGCAGGACAAGACCGGGACTGGGCTGGAGCGGGACCGATGACAGGACTTGACGGTACAGGAGAATACAGAGGTGGAGCGGGAACAGGACTGACGGCAGGACTGGAAGGATCTGAGATGAACAAAAGGAACAGGTAAGTAATCATAAATATCACAAGGCATTCGAACGCGACGAGTACTAACGGTAGTAAGTGTTACGATCTGGCATCGATGAGCAGGCTGCGGTGCTTCTTAACCTTTGTTGATTATCAACTCGATCAGCTGGGCTTGCTCCGGCGCCCCGCACACCTGTTTCCTCTGCGAATCAGTAGGGGCGGGGAGCCGGGTGCGAATCCGCGCCAACTGTGCAGAGTCCTGATCCACTGTGACAGTACCCCCCCCTCTATGGACGCCACCTGGCGGCCTATCCCGCTTCTCCGGATGGCGAAGAAAAAACTCCCGAATCAGGAAGGATCTAGAATGTTTCTCCGGGCACCCAACAGCGTTCCTCCGGCCCATAACCCTCCCAATCCACTAAAAACTGAAGGCCCCGACCCCGGCGCCGTACATCCATGATCCGCCGTACCGTGTATGCTGGATGATCGTCAATCATCCTGGGCGGAGGCGGGGGAGGACAGGGAGGAATCAGGGAACTGGACCCGACCGGCTTGATCCTGGAAACATGGAAGGTAGGGTGAATCCTAAGAGACCGAGGAAGCTTCAGTCGAACTGCCGCAGGGTTGATGACCTTCTCTACTTCAAACGGGCCGATGAACCGTGGTGCCAATTTTGTAGCCTCAACCCGCAACTGCAGGTCCCTGGAGGACAGCCAAACCTTCTGTCCCGGAGAGTACCTAGGGGCGGTGCGGTGGCGGTTGGCTTGAACCTGTGACTGGGCAGAGGCACGTACAAGAGCTGAACGGGCCCTTCTCCAGACCTGATGGCACCGACGCAAGTGTTCCTGAACCGAAGGAACTGCCAGCTCTTGTTCCTGATCAGAAAATAAAGGCGGTTGATAACCATAACAACACTGAAATGGAGACATACCTAGAGGCGTTCACCAACGTGTTGTGGGCATATTCTACCCATGGCAGCTGAGTGCTCCAACTTGCCGGATTGGCGGATGATGTGCACCTCAGTGCCACCTCCATCTGTTGGTTTGCCCTTTCCGTCTGTCCATTGGTCTGGGGATGATAACCAGAGGAGAGACTAACCTTGATGTCCAACGCCGTACAAAACGCCTTCCAAACCTGGGAGGTAAACTGTGGACCTCTGTCTGACACTATGTCCCAAGGGATCCCTGTAACCGGAACAGATGACTCACCAGAAGATCCGCAGTCTCCCGACGGCAGCTTGGGTAAAGGCACGTGAGCTGCTTTGGAAAACCTGTCGACAATCGTCAGCACAACCGTATGTCCGTTAGATGGTGGTAGCCCGTGACAAAGTCCACTGCCACATGAGACCAAGGCCGGCTAGGAATGGGTAATGGTTGTAACAGTCCTGCTGGGGTCGATGGAGAGTCTTATTTTGAGAACATACGGGACAGGCCGAAATGTAGTCCTTAGTATCTCTGTCCATGGTGGGCCACCAAAACTTACTACGTAGGACAGCCAGGGTGCGACCAATACCCGGATGGCACGTGAGGCGTGTCCCATGGGCCCAGTGCAACACCTCCGACCTGACAGGATCTGGAACGCATGGCGTTCGCCGGCTCGCCCCAGGATCGGGATGCTGACGCTGGGCAAGCCGTACCCGATCTTCTATTTCCCAGGTGAGGGTGGCCACGATGCGCGACTGTGGCAGAATATGCTCTTCCTCTGGAGATGGCTGCTCCGTGGGGAAGACTCTGGATAATGCGTCTGGCTTGATGTTCTTGGACCCTGGGCGATAAGTAAGAACAAAATTAAAACGATCAAAAAATAATGCCCACCTGGCTTGCCGGGAGTTCAGTCGCTTTGCCGTCTGGATGTAGGTCAGATTCTTATGGTCGGACCAGACCACAAACGGATGAATGGCACCTTCCAACCAATGACGCCATTCCTCTAATGCCAACTTTACCGCCAGGAGCTCTCTGTTCCCCACATCATAGTTTTGTTCGGCTGGAGAGAGCTTACAAGAGTAGTAGGCGCAGGGGTGAAGCTTCTGGTCAGTGGAAGAGCGCTGGGAAAGAACGGCTCCTACTCCCGTTTCTGAAGCGTCGACCTCCACCACAAACTGTAACTCTGGATCCGGCTGGATGAGCACAGGGGCAGACGTAAAACGATGCTTAAGTTCCTTAAAAGCTTCTTCCGCCTCTGGTGTCCAGACAAAAGATTGTGCAGTGGAAGTGAGAGATGTCAAAGGGGCTGCCAGGCTACTGAAGTTACGGATAAATCTCCTGTAAAAATTTGCGAACCCCAAGAATCGCTGAACATCCCTACGGCTGGACAGGATGTCATTCCCGTACCGCCGTGAGTTTCTCTGGGTCCATCTGGATCTGCCCCTGAGCGATGATGTAGCCAAGGAAGGTAACTGATGGTGCGTGGAACTCGCACTTCTCGGCCTTCACAAACAGCTTATTCTCCAAAAGTCTTTGTAAAACTCCCCGGACATGTCTCTGGTGTTCCTCCAAGTCTTTAGAAAAGATCAGAATATTGTCCAAATATACAAAAACAAAACGCCCAATCATGTCTCGTAAGACATCATTAACTAAATTCTGGAATACCGCAGGGGCATTCGTAAGTCCAAACGGCATCTCCAGATATTCAAAATGTCCTAAGGGTGTGTTAAAAGCGGTCTTCCACTCATCCCCCTCCCTGATACGCACCAAGTGGTAGGCGTTGCGGAGATCAAGTTTAGTGAAGACCATGGATCCACAGAGAGGAGTGAAAACAGAACTGATCAAGGGAAGTGGGTATTTGTTCTTTATAGTAATCTTGTTCAGACCCCGAAAATTGATACATGGTCTCAAGGATTTGTCCTTCTTGTCAACAAAAACCCCGCACCTACCGGAGAGGACGAGGGTCGTATTATCCCAGCTGCCAATGACTCCTGGATGTATTTCTCCATCGCCTCGTTCTCCGGCCTCGAGAGGGTATAGAGACGGCTGCTGGGTAGAGTAGCACCGGGGAGGAGGTCGATGGCGCAGTCGTATGGTCTGTGAGGTGGCGACAAGGCCTGATGCTTGCAGAACACCGCCGATAAGTCATGGTACGACGGAACCGAGGACAAATCCGTGGTTCAGGTACCGGGTGGACCTAGAAGAAATAGGAGGCAAAGCAGACTGCAGGCAATGTAAATGACAAAATCACTCCATGACAACACTTGGTATGCAAGCCAGTCTATGTGAGGGTTATGTCTTTTTAACCAGGGTAACCCCAAAACTATTGGAGTGTGTACACAGTCAAAAATGTAAAAACTGATAGTCTCCTTGTGATTACCCGACAGAAGGAATGTTACGGAATAGTCTGTTCCCGATCTGGGTCAAAACCTCTCCGCTTCAAAGCCTTAACTTCCAAAGGCACCTCCAATGGCAAAGTCCGGATTCCCAACTTCTTAGCCACCCCACAGTCCAAAAGGCTTTCATCAGCTCCGGAATCGATCATGACCTCCAATGTCCGAGTCTGATCCGCTAAAATGATAGTTCCTTCCATCCGCACCGAATTGGGAGAAGAGCATCGGACTTGGCTCAGCAGTACCTCTCCCTTACTGCCGAGCCCACCCTTTTCCCGGACGGAGCGGACAAGAAGCACGAAAATGTCCTAACTTTCCGCAATAGAGACAACTCCCTGTAGTGACCCGACGATGTCTCTCCTCCTCCGTCAAATGGGTCCGCCCAGTTGCATGGGTTCGGTGCGGCTGGTTGCGACCGCGGATCTGTCGTAGAACTGGCTGAGCCTCTTCCATCAACTGTCTGCGCCCACCACCCCGGTCCTCTCGTTGAGGCTGGGGAAAGCTCCTGATGTGCTGTGGATCCAGACCATGGATTCGTAGAGGATCTCAGCGACGCCTGCAGGCCGGCCTTCTCCCTCTTACGCTCCCGGAGGCGGTTATCAATCCTAATGGCCCCCTTTATGAGTTCATTAAGACTAGTTGGTGGCTCCCGCGCCGCCATCTCGCCCTTAAGTTCATCGAAATCGCATTCAGAAAGGCTCCGTGAAGAGCATCCTCATTCCAACCACTCTCCACGGCGAGTGAACGAAACTCAATGGCAAATTCAGCCACACTGCGATTCCTGGCGAATGAAAAACAGTCTCTTAGTAGCCTCCTCCTCGAACAGGGTGATCGAAAATTAATTTCATCTCCGTGATGAATGCGGTAAGAGAAACAAATAGCCTCCTGTTTCTCCCAAACAGCAGAGGCCCAGTGTAATGCCTGACCCCTTAGACAACCAATTAAAAAAACAATCTTTGAACGTTCGCTCTGATAAGTCTTAGACTGCTGTTCAAAAACTAATGAGCACTGTGTTAGAAACGCTCGACAAGAGCCCAGATCTCCACTATATGGTGCAGGCGGCGTGACGCTTCTTTGTACACCGGAGGCGGGGCTTCCGTAGTCAGCGCGGAGAGAGCTGGAGCGCTGGTAGACGGTGGTGTGTTCAAGGAAGCCATCTTGTCACTCAGAACGGATAGGTTGCGGGAAAACTCCTTCATGTGGCCCATGAGAGACTGAAGAGTTACGTCATGCTGCTCCAAAAGCGCAGTCTGAGCAGCAACAGTCTGTGGAAGAGTGTGAGGCTCTGCTGGGTTCATTTTTGGCCAGATCGTACTGTTATGGACTGGCAGATAACCCAAACGCAGAGACACATATAAAGTAACAAAAAAGATTTATTTGGACAAAAGGACAACTTAGGAATAGCGGATTCTTCGAGGATAGCGAGGTGCAGCAGGACAAGACCGGGACTGGGCTGGAGCGGGACCGATGACAGGACTTGACGGTACAGGAGAATACAGAGGTGGAGCGGGAACAGGACTGACGGCAGGACTGGAAGGATCTGAGATGAACAAAAGGAACAGATAAGTAATCATAAATATCACAAGGCATTCGAACGCGAGACGTAGTACTAACGGTAGTAAGTGTTACGATCTGGCATCGATGAGCAGGCTGCGGTGCTTCTTAACCTTTGTTGATTATCAACTCGGATCAGCTGGGCTTGCTCCGCCGGCGCTCCCGCACACCTGTTTCCCCTCTGCGAATCAGTAGGGGCGGGGAGCGGGTGCGGAATCATGCCAACTGTGCAGAGTCCTGATCCACTGTGACAAGATGGAGGAACTGGTCCAACACAATCAATAATCAAGTACTCAAATGGTCGGCTAACCACAGGAATGGGAGCAAGAGGGGCAGGTTGGATAACCTGATTTGGCTTACCTGTCATCTGGCAGGTATGACAGGACTTAACATAATTGGCCACATCTTTTTTCAATTTTGGCCAAAAAAAAATAGTGCAGTACACGCTCATAGGTTTTCTATACACCCAAATGGCCACCACCATCATGTGCAGTTTCCAACACTTTTCTGCGAAGGTCACAAGGTACTACAACCTGAAACACTGGTTTCCCCACAAGGTCCTCATTACAGGGCACCCACTTCCGGACTAACAAACCCTCATGCACAATGTAACCATGATCTACCCCAGGTTCCCGCTAGATTAAAGTGCACCCTGATTAACACGCATAAAAGGCTAACAAAGCCCCCAGTAAGTTTCTCCCTGACTGCCTAACCAAAACTAACTATAACCTATCCGTACCCTAGTCTTCTGGTGGTTCTGCAGTGGGTTTATTAAGCACGAACCCAGTGAGCCAGTGACGCGACCTGCATGCAGGCAACCCCACACAGACTCACGGACTGCCCCCGAGATGACAGTCTAAAGACAGCCAACGCTAACTGCTTCCCCACACACTAAACAAAACAAATGGACACAACCCAAAAGGGGAAGTGTCCTACAGCCTATCCAAGAAACCCTCTGGAATGCGTGCCATACAGTTACACTTACCTCTAGCGGGCAACAACCAGCTTCTTTGTTCCCAGTGTCCTCTCACAGAATCCTTCAGTTCGACCTCAAACAAGCGCGCTCCCCACTGAGTAGCAGCTCAGCGCAGCTGAAACTAGTTCCTTATTAGCGCACCTGACAAACACGTAGCCAGAAACACCTCAAAAAAAAAAAAAAGTTCAACGATCCCGGACGAGCCCCCATGTTACGACCCTGGCTCAAGGGGTCAGAACAAAGAGAGGACACGAGCAAACAACATTTTAAGGAAAAAATAATATCTTTATTGAAACCAAAATCAATATAACCAACAACAATTATAACATGGCATGAAATGTATGCGTCTGTATAATCAGTGGTGTAATGCTAGTGTTGAAGGTGAGTGAAACAAAGCAATGTGTGTGTGTGTGTGTGTGTGTGTGTGTGTGTGTGTGTGTGTGTGTGTGTGTGTGTGTGTGTGTGTGTGTGTATTGTGATCAGCACCCATAACGTAAACTTAACTAACCACAGAGGAAAGCTACGAACCAAACCAAACTAAACGAAAATCAACCTTCAAACCAAGACTAAGTCAAAGCAAACAAACCAGGTGGCAGCCGGTCTCCGACCTGCAAGTAGGCAAAACCACCCCGGAGGCCAAACACACCAGGCCATAAATAGTCACCTGACCCAACAACCCAAGCCCCACAGGTGTACCCAGTCAGGAAATCACAGGGGCATCACACAACCAAGAAGTGACTTCAGCCAGGAAAGACCCAGCCTCATCTGTTAAGAGACGCAGGACCACACAGGTTATAAACATCACCCTGACAAAGAAAACGCCAGGCTGCAGTGAAGCTGACGAAACCTACTACAGCTTGGCCCCGGCTCGCTCGCAGACAAACCTTTCCAGCACCCACACAGCACAGTCTGTGTCTACAGAGCTATTTAAGACGCCTGCCAGAGTGCCTGGGACTGAAGCTGACCAGCTCATTGGTCTTCCAGGATACAGACGCAGCACACTCCATTCACAGACTGCTAGTACATTCTGTGTTGGAGCAGAAAATGAACCAGAAGGGGGACCTGAAGACTGGATAAGGATTGCTGAGATTCAGGCGAGGAACAAGGCGTGTCTTCCGCATCTCAAGAGCACTTATCCAGTGGAGTTTGATAATGTGCGCAATAGTGCTTTGATTTTTACCGATGAGGAACTTCGTACTGGTGACCCATCTGAAACTATCCGCTGTGCATCCATGATGCCAAGTCAGCTGCAAGACTCGCTGGCTTCCCATCGCCACTCATTCATAATGGGCCAGAGTGGTACTGTCCCCACAGGCTGTTCACGCCTGTCCATGATGCCAGGCCCGGTCAGCTCCACTCTCCTGAGGAGCCCTAAAGGCACTAAGCGGGCTTCATCCTCATTGACGTTACATCAGACTTCCCCTCAGAAAAAAATTAAAGCCAGCTGTTTTTCTCGTCCACTCACTCCCAAAAATAAGATTCTAAGCAGTGGCCCTGCTTACTCAAACATCCATGCTACCCTCAGTCCGGTGGATCGGAGGGAATCGATGATGTTCACAATTGACAACACTCCGAAAAAAGACAACTATCTAAAGTCAGGGCTCTGTTTCAGCGAGCTTCAGACGACGCTTCAGCTTGCCGCTAATCTGGCAAATGAGCGGCCCATTGATGCCAGGGTGCAGAGCCTTGAAGATACAGTGCAGTACGTCACGCCAAATACACTCCTGCTGGGACGAGCATCATCAAGTGGGGACTGGAAAACATTTAACTTTACAAGCTATCCCTATAAGAGACTTCAGGAAATGTAGCATCAGGTTAACAAATTCTGGAGATTCTGGAGCCAACTTGCTGGTCCAAATCTTTTCGTGAGGAGCAAGTGGCACACTGCACAGAGGAATGTCGCAATTGGAGATATTGTCTGGCTCTGTGATCAGAATGCATTGAGGGGCCACTTTAAGCTTGGAAGAGTCATCAGCGTCAATCCTGACTCTAGAGACATTGTACGGGATGTGAATATTAGAGTTGTGGCAAGCTCCTGTATTCCGGAGGTGAGGCCTGTAACATCAGCATCCAAATATCCTATATCCAAGCATCACGTCTCCAGCATTCGGAGGGACCTTCAGTCCACAATTCTTCACCGGGATGTCCGGCGATTGGTGGTCCTACTGCCAGTGGAGGAGCAGGCAGGGAACCCAGGAGGAAATCTCTGACTACTAGTTTACTGTGTGCGATCTTGCCAGCGGTTTCCGTGGGAAGATCGAGTGGGAGGTGTTGAGCTGAGCTGCAGACCACACCCTTTCTGCCTGGAAGGTTTTGGTGCTGGGTGTGGCACCCAGCTACAGATAGTTAATTAGTCACCAGGTGGTAAGGATCTAGTGATTTTAAGGGAATCAGAGTCACTCGCAGGAGACAGCAGGTTGGCAAGATGTGTGGAGAAACTGGGCCTGAAAAGTGATACTGCAGGACTAAAGCTTGTTTCTACAAGGAAGGAGTCGGTTTTTTACTGTCAAGTTCCCTCACTCTAGTGAAGTTCAACCCTGCAGTTTCCCCCACTTGAAAAGGGTATGCTTGCTCTTGAAGGTTTGGACTGGATTTTACTCAATGACCAGGAATCAATTCTTTCTTTTCATTCTTTTATTTGAAAGTTGCCATGGCCAAAAGCAGATTTCCTGCACTTGCTGCTGTTTCTGGGTGAAGTCATTTTCCTTTGAATGCAAATTCTCCTTTGCATTTGTCAACTGTGAATTAAGACACTCCACTTGTTGCAGCAGGTCTTTGATTTCTTTGTTCAAGAGTTCAGAATGCACTAGGTTTTGATTTTCCAACAAGCGCACTTGTTCTTCTTTGGCCTCGATTTCTGTCTTTAAAAGGTCCTTACAATCTCTTCAGAAGAAGACAACTGTTGCTGCAGAAGGCCCTTCTGATGAGAACTTTCTTCTGCCTGCTTTGTTAAAGCAACTTGCTGTGCCCGACTCTGTTCCTCAGCTTTCCTCAAAGATTCACAAAGACCACTAAGTTGGCTTTTGAGAGCACAGATTTCCTCCTGCAGCATTTCTGACTGTCTGGTGCTGTCATTTTTAAGTACAACTAGTTGCTCATCTTTGACTTGAATCTCCCCTTTCAGACTTTTAATAGTCTCTTCACCGACAACAATGTCATGTTGAAGAAGCTCAATTTGTTGATGTAGTACACTGGAATCCTCAAGGTTGCGAGTCTTTAGCAGCGTTATTTGTTGTTCTTTAGCATTGATCTCATTTTCCAGCTTCCCAATTACTGCTTCTGAGTCTGAAAGCTTTTGCCAGAGCAGCCCTTGCTCTTGAACACTCCTCTGATTTTGTTCAGTGAACATGAGCATCTGAGTCTGAACCTTATCCTCAGCTTTACTTAATGTGTCAACCATACCATCAAGCTGTTTTTTAAGCTGATGCATCTCTTGTTGGTGCAGGTCTGATTGACTTGAGGCCTCATTCTGTAGTGTAACCATTTGCTCTTCTTTTGCCTGGATTTTCATCTTAAGGTCCCTTATCTCCTCATCAGAAGCTGTGCTAAGATTTTTAAATGCATCTTTTTCATGAGAAATTTCTCTCTTTTTGGGCCAGCCTCTTTAACCTGAAGCTGTTCTGTTGTTGTTTTGGCTTGTCACCAATGTTTACTCTTGTGACTGCATATATGCCCAGCTCCTCCTCTTCAGAGTCACGCCACAGAAACCTATGCAAATGCAGCACTGTCAGGGACACTTGGGACCTTGCGCTACCAGAAAACCTCAGAGAAGATGCCATCAGCCTTTTTGAAGAATACGCTGAGCTGAGCAAAGTCAAATTCCCTAGAGCCTTGACACCAGTGAGTGCGACAGCTGAGCCTAATGCAATTACCTTTTCTGATGGGAGCAGTGTTAATTTTGACACAACATTTTAATTTAGTTTTAGTCTTAGTCTTTTGACTATAATTCTTTTTAGTTTTAGTCAAGTTTTAGTCATCTGATTTGTTTTAATTTTAGTCTTATTTTAGTCGACTAAAATTTCTTGGTATTTTAGTCGACTAAAATTGCTTGTTATTTTAGTCAACTAAAATAAGACTAAAATCAATAACAGATTTACTGGACAATTTTATACAATATTTTTTAAGTTTGGTATAGAAAATAAACTTAACCAAAATATATAAAACACAAATTCAACTTTATGTCAACACAACGTTGTCTTTATTTCAATTCAAAAGCTTTTATGCAGCAACAAACACTGTCATGGTAATGTAAACAATAACTAGCTGCCAATTCACCATCAATAAAAGAAAAATAAAGTTAGGTCCAGGACCTTAAAGCTTACAGCTGAGCTGAACAATAAGTGCAAACTAAGTGCAAATGCAAATGCAAATTAATTTCGAATCTAAAGTGCACTGAACGACATTTTCTTCTTGCTACCACAATGCTGGCAATTCAACCACAGAATAGTAACACTTATTTACCTCTATTCATTTTCAAGAAAGCACTTCGTGCTAAAGTGACTTTCGCTCTGTTACGCTTTCCCCTGGTTAGGTCACCTGTGACATTTTGTCGCTCTTTGAATGCCGTCTTCCCGGGAGCTCAGTCAAATAAGTCAGTCTCTGATTGGTTCTCTTCTTCTCATGCAGTTTCGTTCTTCTTCTTCTCTAGTATTAATGGCGGGTCGCAACCAATGTTTTCGGTGCATACTGCCACCTACTGTACTGGAGTGTGTTCGCCTGTTCCGTTTTGTTCATCTCCCGTCTGCTAATTGGATTTTCGTCAGTCTATTTTCGTCTCGTCCTTTATTCGTTGACGATAATGTCAATCAATTTAGTTATAGTTTTAGTCTCCATCAGTGACTTCCTTTTTAGTTTTCGTTTCGTTTGTCCGCAAAAATATTCGTGGATTTAAAATAATGACGAAAATATTTCGTCAACGAAATTAACACTGGATGGGAGCGATCATGCCTATGGTCCCGTCCTGTATCTGCGGTGGGACTGTGATCAAGGTCCAACAGTGAGGCTGGTGGAGTCTAAAGCTAAACTGGCTCCCCTTGACCACAAGGGGAAAGCAGTCAAGGCAGAGCTATGTGGAGCAGTATTCGCCGCCCGGTTAAAGAGGTACTTTGAGCAACATGGCCGAATTCAAGTTAAGCAATGGTACCACTTTGTTGATAGTCAAACCATACTTTGTTCAATTCAACGTGAAAGCTATGGCTTTCAGACCTTTTTTGGCAACAGGACTAGAGAAATCCAAACCAGCACACGACTTCAGGATTGGTGGTGGATTCCTGGATCCCTGAACATCGCTGACATCATTACTCGTGGGTCCGGCCCAAAAGATTTGGCTGAAAATTCACCATGGCAGCAAGGACCAAAGTTCCTGAGTCTATCGGTTGAGGAGTGGCCGATTAAGTCTGCAAAGGATGTATCAGTACCTGCCAGAGAGAGTGTTGGAAGGATGCAGAAGAAATCCTTTGCTGCGGCTCTCACAAGAGCTAAGGTGAAGGAGCCACCAAACCTGGAGCATCGAAGGCCACCTGCTGGGGCTGCTGTCCGAAACCTGGTGGTAAGGATCTAGTGATTTTAAGGGAATCAGAGTCACTCGCAGGAGACAGCAGGTTGGCAAGATGTGTGGAGAAACTGGGCCTGAAAAGTGATACTGCAGGACTAAAGCTTGGTTCTACAAGGAAGGAATCGGTGAGCATTTGGGTGTGCAGTGTGGTGGATTTTAGCATTTAAGTAAATCATGTAACTATGCTTAAGGAATAATGTATGTATAAATGTTATGAAATCATGTTTGGATTGTAAGCTAAAGGGTTATACATTTAACATTTATGAATGTATAGTTAAAAGAAATGTGTTGTAAAGATTGTTAAGGAAGCTGGAAGTGTAGAATTATTTGAGTAGTGTTTTAAAAGTGTCTTCAATTTATTTGGGTGCTCTAGATATGGGGGTTTTCTTTCCATTTAGTTGCAAGATTAATTTGTGTTTAAATTTAAGTATTTGATTCTGGGGTGTGAAGCTTTTATTATGGCTACTGGGGCTTATTGTATATTTTCTTGATCTACTTGTGTTTGTGTTTAAGGTTTTTTACCTGCTTTTGGCCATGGCAACTTTCAAATAAAAGAATGAAAAGAAAGAATTGATTCCTGGTCATTGAGTAAAAAACGTTTTTTTACTGTCAAGTTCCCTCACTCTAGTGAAGTTCAACCCTGCAGTTTCCCCCACTTGAAAAGGGTATGCTTGCTCTTGAAGGTTTGGACTGGATTTTACTCAATGACCAGGAATCAATTCTTTCTTTTCATTCTTTTATTTGAAAGTTGCCATGGCCAAAAGCAGGTAAAAAACCTTAAACACAAACACAAGTAGATCAAGAAAATATACAATAAGCCCAAGTAACCATAATAAAGCATCACAACCCAGGATCAAATACTTAAATTTAAACACAAATTAATCTTGCAACTAAATGGAAAGAAAACCCCCATATCTAGAGCACCCAAATAAATTGAAGACACTTTTAAAGCACTACTCAAATAATTCTACACTTCCAGCTTCCTTAACAATCTTTACAACACATTTCTTTTAACTATACCTTCATAAATGTTAAATTTATAACACTTTAGCTTACAATCCAAACATGATTTCATAACATTTATACATACATTTTTTCCTTAAGCATAATTGCACGATTTACTTAAAATGCTAAAATCCACCACACTGCACACCCAAATGCTCACCGACTCCTTCCTTGTAGAAACAAGCTTTAGTCCTGCAGTATCACTTCTCAGGCCCAGTTTCTCCACACATCTTGCCAACCTGCTGTCTCCTGCGAGTGACTCTGATTCCCTTAAAATCACTAGATCCTTACCACCTGGTGACTAATTAACTATCTGCAGCTGGGTGCCACACCCAGCACCAAAACCTTCCAGGCAGAAAGGGTGTGGTCTGCAGCTCAGCTCAACAGTCTCTGTAAAGCTCTTTGAGGCAACTGCTGCTGTCAGGACTATAAAAATAAATCTGAATTAACCACAAACACACACACACACACCTCGAAACATCCCAAAACGTCATAACATCCCGCTCTCCCACACATACTGTTGTTGTGTCCTTGGGCAAGACACTTAACCTACATTGCCTCCAGTGGTGTTCCAGCTGTAACACTGGTGAATAGCTTAATGTATGTAAAGCGCTTTGAGTGCCTACTACAGTAGGTGGATAAAAAAAAAACACCCAGAACCATTTATACAAAAATTAGCAAATTCCACTAGATATGTTGAAGATGCTGAGGCTAGTTCTTAAATTTTCCAGAAAGTTTGTTGGAATTTCAATTGTTGGTCTGCCCATGATAAAACACTGCATGTTGAAACTGAATTTTGTTTATTACGGTGGGAATTGAACCTGCTGCTTCTGAATGACAGGCCACAGCTTTAGCCACTAGTATATTGTAAATACATGGGAAAGTTGTATTGGAGGGGCTCAAAAACAAAACAAATTTTGGTCACCTGTGCAATTTGTTAAAATGTGTAAAACCTCCTTCTATTTATTGATGTGGTCAGTGGGATATGAACTCACATCTTTTGTACTGTAGCACAGTGTTTAAATTACTACACAACTGTGGACAAGAAATGGAATGCTGGGATAAGCAGTTGAGAAACTACCACGGTTTCACATTGACAGTCTTTCGACTTCTTCTTTACTCTGTTCCTTTTTAGCTGATGTTTTTGTTGACAAGTGTTGTTTTGCCGTGTTGCACAACGGGAGAGCCATGAGACTCTCACACACACTGCTCTTGAGCCACACTCACACTGCTCCTGAGACACACTCACACTGCCCCTGAGACACACTCACACTGCTCTTGAGCCACACTCACACTGCTCTTGAGCCACACTCACACTGCTCTTGAGACACACTCACACTGCTCTTGAGCCACACTCACATTGCTCTTGAGCCACACTCACACTGCTCTTGAGACACACTCACACTGCTCCTGAGACACACTCACACTGCCCCTGAGACACACTCACACTGCTCCTGAGACACACTCACACTGCTTCAATTCTTTAACTCAAAATCTTACTTGGATTTTTGCTGTAAATGGCTCTAAAATACCTGGCTTTATTCTGATGTAGTGGCATATAGGGTCTACATCTCTACATGGGTCACATTAGGTTTGTGAGGAAGTACTGTTCTATTTTAAGCACATTTTACACCATTACACATTACAGTCAGACTACGAGCCTTTTCTTTCAGCTATAATTTAATAAAAAATGTAAACACATTTGTCTGACCTGATTTCTAAAAAAAAAAATAGGAAAGATTAGTGCAACACCACTGTGAATTTGGAAGATGAGGAATTAGTATCCCTACCCATTATTCCTCCTCTAATATAGCCAAAGGGAGCACTAAGAACCTGTTTTTACAATATTACATCACATTTTGTATAGAGGGAATGCACAGACGTCACTCTCGTTGCTCTCAGTCTCTGACAAAAATAGTTTTACCAACCCTGCAGAAAAAGTCTCAGATTTAAGTTATTTGCCGTATTACCTTTATTGTCAACGTACCTTACTTTCAATGCTATCAATGGAGCTAAATCCCTTTTGAGTTTTTTCTTAAGGCTGAAGTCTGTCCACACTCAGACTTCACGAACGTTTCTGTCCAACACATGTCTTCACTCTGTGAAGAACAGTATAAACTCAATGGCTGAAAATATGATTATTGTTGGAGGCTAGGGTGACCAGACATCCCGAAAAATTCGGGACAGTCCCGAAATCTAAACTGTTGTCCCGAATCCCGAATCTGACCCTAATTGTCCCGAAAATTATACTAAAGCAAAAGCTTGAGAAGTTATTGTCTGATAAACATTAAAATAATTATTATTTAATAAATTGAATTGAATAAAAACTGTCTGTGGAGGTTGAGCCGTCCTGCAACCATCCCCCGCCGCCGCCGGCTGCTCATTGGCTGCAGCATTCTAAGTTTAAAAAAAAAAACTTATGCGGCTAGGCGCAAATTTAGATATTGATAAGCTAATTTTCATTCATTCCGTTGCTGCTACAAAGCAAAAACGCCTCTGCAGGTACCGGGACGAGTGGGTGGGGAAGAATCCATGGATCGCTACAGCCTTAAGCGATGAAAGTAAAGTGTTCTGCAAAGTGTGTAGGAAAGAGTTTGGTGTTTCTCACGGAGGGGAGGCAGATGTCAGGCTGCATGCTAGCTGCAAATTACATTGTACAAACACCACGAATGCACAGACTGGTCTCGTCCTTCTTTAAGAAGCAAACCCCCCCCCGTCCGTCGTCCGTCCCCCTCCCCGTCCCAAATTTCAGCCAATCTCATCTGGTCACCCTATTGGAGGCTCAAAATAATTATTGCATTAATTTTACAAAATAATAAAATTGTAAATCTTAAATTTGAGGGATTTTAAGTTGTTGAAACACTTTGGAAGTAGTTAGCAGAATAAGAGAACTAACTGTGGATAATGTGCAAAAGCTCAGCATCCCAATCAATTAAATTATAAAACTTTTCCATAAACCTAAGTAAAAACAGCCTAACAACATGAAGTCTTAATATTTGCTTTGTCAGAGTTCAACGGTAATGCACATTAAAGAAAAAACAACACTGAGGGACCAAAAAAAAGTTAGTAACATAGACCCAATGTTGCTTTGGATGTGAAGTGCATACATAAATAACACCACTTTTTTTGTTTACAAATTGTCTTTCCAGACAGTTATTACATTGCATCCTGTGTGTACACTACTGCTCCACTGATATCAACTGTATCAACGGAACCATCAAAGTAATTTCTCTGAGAGGCTGGCTCTAGAGCAGATAAACGGAAATGCCACATAAAACTCCGCTCATCGATTAGGCTTAAGCATAAAATAAATCTGCCCCAAACACAAGCACAAAGGTCTAAACTAATGGACTTGTGAGAGCTTTAACCTGATGCGTCCCTTGAGAGGACAGCACTCCATCATTACACACAATACAGGCCTCAAAGTATCCCTGTAGCCTACATCCCTCAACAATATAGTGCTTTAAAAGGCAGCAGTCAGTTAAAGAGAATGCTGTGGTTTATTTATGCTTTACTGTCTGCACTGCTATTTACTGTAAAAAATGTATTAAGCTGTCTTTTAGCAGAGCAGAACTTAACACTGATTTGTGTTTCCACATATATATATATATATTAGGGCTGGGACTCGATTAAAAAAAAATCTAATTAATTAGAGACTTTGTAATTAATTAATCGAAATGAATCGCATTTTAATTGCATATAAATATTTGACCTGAGAACAGTGAGAAGTAATTTTTCACATGGATTTATAGTATAACATTCAATAATGACTGAATACATAAGCTTAATCAACAAAATATTGTTTATTTATTTCAGTCCAGCAGACCAGTGCAATGTTTGCCATTAAGTGTAGCAGTGTAGTTACCCTGGTCCTTTTAACTTTACTCGGAGTCAGACGTCCACGCTAACTCCTATGTGTTTTGCGTTGAGGTGATATTTGAGGCTCGATGTGCTGCGGTGATACGCAAATCCTTTGTTGCATAGCTTGCACACAACCATGCTCTTGTCGACGCTTCCATCCTTTTGTTTTTTTAAAACAAAATTTACCATCCACGGGGCCAAGCAAAGCGGTCTCGTCAGCTTCTTCATTCATGTTGACTGTGGCTGGAAGTCAAAAATGCTAGTGCTCCAATATAATCGTTCCGTCAAAACTCATTAATTGAAAAACGTTCCGCGGTCAAAAATAAGTGTGGTTAAAATTATGTTATTTATTTTTTGCGTTTGCGTTTAACGCGTTAATCCTAATTAACGGCGTTAAAATCCCGTAATTAATTAATCTAAATTAACGCGTTAAAGTCCCGGCCCTAATATATATATATATATATATATATATATATATATATATATATATATATATATAAATACTCAAGATATTATATATATATATATATATATATATATATATATATATATAATGCATTTATAAAGTGTTTCAAGCTGTCATTAATGTTAATAGTGGCAATACAGGGTATTAAGAACTGAGGTATGTAAACTTTTTATCAGGGTTATTTGGGTAGATTCTCATTATGATTTAAAAAAAAAGTAAAACACAATTGTAGTTAATGGCTCCACCCAACCATTAACTATGAGTAAAAAAAAAAAGTTTTTTATCATTCATTATCTCTGAAAAATGGCCCAAAAAAATCACAAATTCTGCCAGGCTATGTAAATGTAGGCTATTAACACAACTGTATCTAGAACAGGTGTATGGAGCTTAAACAGAACCAAATTGCAAATGTTTCTCAAACAAACCATGTTTTCAAATACAAAACTGTATAAACAAATAAATATTTTGTATTTTACAAATTCAAATTAGCTATTTACTGCATACTGCAATTACAAAATGTGTCACATATTTGAGAAGCAAGTTTTCCATTCATGCGACTAGTGTCATTACAGAAAGGGGCACGTAGAACCACATGGACTTTTGTTCTTTTATATTTCCAGAAGCCTGATTATGCTTGCATTGAACAAGCTACACAGAACTTTCTGTCTTGACATCAGCTCTCAGACAAGGTCCTATCGAGCAACATTAACATAATTTACCAAAAAAATGGTTGCTTAAAGGCAAAAGATGTAATCATAATTGATAATATGTGTCTAGTTTCTAGTCGTTGAGTTTTATTACTTTTTATTTTGTCTTTTTATACACTTTTTTGTTGCTCGAAAAATTTCCAGTCTTGTATGTCATTGTCTGGTGTATGGTAATGGATTTTTTCCCCAAAGGAGGGCATGGCCATAGGAAACTTTTCGGTCATTCCTGACAATTGGAAGGATATAACACAAAACAACAAAATACTGTAACCATGTGTAATGGATAACAGATAATTTTCATTATTACACTTCAAGATGATATCGACACAATGCTCTTTCCTTCAGATGCCCCAGAGTTCAGCTAGATGCCAATATCGCAATGCTTGTATATCATAAATTTGCCTTTATAAGTCCTGGCATTGCATGTTACTACATGTTAACAAGTTTAGCGAAAACTCTGAACAAGTAAGCTTTCCCAACTAAAAGTGTGGCATTTTCTAAACTTAACAGGATAATGCAGATTCAGAATCTTTTGATAAGGTAGATTAGGATGATCGGGACATTTATTTTATATTTTTTTCTAAGTTACTGTGTATCTTGTTCTGTCTTGTGTTTGCTTGTCATCTGTGTTTAGTTAGATAGTTTATACGTTTCTTTGCAGCTTCTGAATGTGTTTCTGGGAATGTATGTCCTGTATGCCAAGTAGTCAATCTGTCAGATTTAATTGAAGTGTATGCCAGTAGTTGTTGTGAGAGGCTATCTAGAACATCTTCACAGATTAGTAACTTCTGCCAACAAACCCGAGGGTGTGTTTCACAAATGAATAATTGTTTCTTTTATGACAATATTTTGAAATGTTAATTTTTTGTAGAGATTGGAAGACCATACCAGAGTTGGCTAGTGCTGTAAGTATGTATAGGGTGTCGTATTATTATTTGAGTGAAATATTATTTTGGGTCATCAGGAAATGTACTTGTTGTTAACTGACTATTCATGAAAAAAATATGATGAAGCCTGTTTCTGTACTGTTCTTGTGTTTATAAAAACTGAACAGTAAACGTTCAGACAAAGACATCTGCCTCTGTCATCATTTTAGAAGAGTTCACTCCGTATCATAGCAGATAGAAGGCCTCTACATTTGAACATTGACATAAGAGACAGCATATCAGTGCAAGAAATGACATAGATAAGATTCTACAAAAACGTCCTCTGCACTGCAGACTTGAAGGTTTATCTTTAGTTCTATTAGTTGAAAAAAATAGTGTACCAATTTGGTCTTTAAAAAACATGTACATCTTTTTGCAGGTGATCCTGCAACTGGTTAATGTTTCAGAATTTGTGCAGAAATTGAAACATGGATTTAACTTAGTTTATATATTGTAAAATCCTTACACATGAATATAGGCCAAAGCTATTAATGATCTTTCCAGGTAAATTTCTTTTTTTTTTTTTTCACAGGGAACACTTTCTGATGGGAAACCGTCATCTTCTGCATTCCTGGTAGAAAGTGATTTCTTCCCGATAGCTGGCAGAATGATTGGCCATAGTTTTAGCATAAACTCTGCCTCTGCTCCATCTTTGCTTTGCTAATAAAAATATTTTATTTCATTATTTTTAATATGAAGAGGTCTTAGTAAAATGTCAGGTTACTGTGCACGCCACTGGTTAACTGACAATTTAAATATCAAACTGCACGCAAATATCTCACCATTCAACATTAGTATCCATTAGTTCATAAGTTCAGCATAAGTTCAAACTATCTTTACTGTCTTTACTGCTGTCAGTTTCAGATAATACATACAGAATACAAAGACAACAAAGCTTTCAAACATCCAACAAAAAAAGTATATACTGTATATTAGTTTAAAGAATACTGTATTATTTATTAATGAGGATGAGATGATATTTGATTTTGGACATAGTGAGGAATTATTTAAAAAAACGATCTCTGATCACACTGATGCCACCTTTTCACATATTTTGATATACAGTATTTTTATAACTGTGTGAATTCCCAGCAGATTCGTATCATATAATTGCACTTCAAGCAGTCTTTGTAATATGGATCTGTGCATGTGAGTACTATGTCAATACATTTACAAGAACATTTTCACTGCTCTGTTAGACTTTTCATTTAGGGTTTTGAAAACAGAATAGTCAAACGAAGGTCACTCTGGTTATAAGCTATAATAATATAGTGCACTCATTCTTTTAAGACTCCACGTGCTGTTCTCTGTTCAGCACAGTTTGAATCACACAGAACAAAAATAGCTGCAGGAAGATTAAAGAGGGCAGGATGTGGGTAAAAATGGAACACAAGAGACAGCTCCTTGAAATAGAACAAGAGAAAATAGAAATGATCACAGGCTGCTTGTGCTTTCTCACTGTTTCCAATAGTAACAGTAGAAAAGTCTATACTATACACAGCAGCAATAAAGCTCATACAGTTTACTACCTTTCAAAAAATGTGACAAATCGCTATTACAATTTAGTTTATTTATTAAATTTTACTAATGTCCATTTAGTTCAACAGACCAAAGAAGACTCACTTTGCCACATCAAGACAACAACTTCTTATTTTAACAGACCTGTCGGCGTTGCAGTAATTCTTGGCCTGTTAGACTGTTTAGTAACGTCATAAGCTCAGACTACATTATGGTTACTTGGGCCCTTAATAATATTTTATTTATTTATTATTATTTTAATTCAGATTCTCATTAGCAGCCTTTCAAATGTTTTCATAACATGAGAGGTGAGAGCTGCTGGTCCATAATAATATTTTCTCCTTTTTTCGTGGCTGTGTTGGGGTGTTGTCTTGTACAGTGTGTATTTGAAGTAACTGCTGATGTTATATTGATACTTAAACCTTTTACTACTCCTTCATTGAAAGCATTTTTATACTCTCCTTCACCTGCTGGTTCTCCTCCATTAGCATAGCATCCACAACCATCTGCTCAACATCACCAAAGTCTGCTCACTACCCACCTTGTGTGACTAAAAAGATAATTAGAACACACACACATTAGAACTCACAGGATACTCAGGGCCAGCTCCTGTGCACTGTTTAAAGACTTTGAATGGCTTCCCTCAGGACGTAGACTCCACTGTCCTAGATGTAGGACACAGAGGAGGCTGTCCAATTCCTTAACTCACAACAACTCAAATGACAAAACGGCCTGTCTGTAGTAACTATTATTTATTTTTTATTTATTGAGTACCTGGTCTGCCATGCATTTTGTCTATGTGTGTTCAAATGCTGCTCAATGTGCATTTTAAATAGACCCTCTTGTGGACTAAGTAATTTGAATACTTTCCTTTTTTCGAGTATGGTGATAGAATATTTTCATTAGGAACTGGAAAATATTACGTTTTGAGTACATTAATGTATGAGATAAAAATGGATCTCATCCCTGTACAAAAGCGTCTCGATATCCTCACAGCCTATTCCTATTTACACATCAGCGTTGGCAGTGCGTTGTGTACAGACCTGACCCTGAGATGAGGTGATGCAGCAGACTGGAAATGTTTTGATGAAGTGCCAGAGGAAGCCAGCTTGCTAAATTAGAATATCTCGGCTTGTCTCTCTCTTCACATGCACAAAGGGAATCTTAGGCTTCTCTTTGATCTACTCTGAATAAGAGTGTGGGTGGAGGACTGGCAATACAGCACATTCCTGCAAGGCGTTGGTGCACTTGATTTTGATGTAAATCCCACAAAAAATATCCAAATTGGCACGTCTTTTTTAATGAACAGGTGCAAGAAAAGCCCAAATTTGACCCCAGCTTGACCTGAAAAGAAAGGTTAGCAAAGTTTAGACTGAATCAAAGTGCATAAAATAGTCTCATACTCTGACATGCTCCAGGCAAAGATCAGTTAACTCTAGAATCATGGGCAGGTGATTCTAGTCTTTTTTAAATTTCAAATTCAACCATTGTTCATCACCCCTATATAATAAATAATCTGGCACTAACAAAATGAAATGAAATGAAATGTAAAAGATTTTTAGTCAATTAGTTATAGCCTAGCATGTTTTCTGGTAAGTAAAAAGCACCATGTTTTATGCAGAATGCATATTACATTCCACTTTAGAACCATGATTGGTTCTAAAGTGTTTATAGAGGTGTTATTGACAAAAGAGACATTTAAATAAGGTAGTGTTTTTGCACTACAATTGCAGTCACTGTTTGCCGCTAAAATCAAACACACTTCTATTTAGGAAGCTCAAGATAATTGTGCTGTTTTACATGCATTTTTTATAAACATTATTGTATTTCTGTTCTAGTCCGCGTTTACCGCTGCACACTTCTCATTGTGGGTGCCATTCTTGCTGAGGTAATCGAGCTAAATGCCACACGCCATAAACTAGACTAGAGTTAAATTTATAATGCATGCTTCCACCTCAGTGAGATAGTGGGCCCTAGGGAAATACTGCAAAGAAACTGATGTGTTAGGAGCATGTTTGCATGTGTGTGTTCTGTGGAGATGGTTCCTGGGGCGGATGACTAATGGTGTTCTGTTTGGCAGAGTGTGATAGAGAGGTACTTGAATATTTAAAACACAATTTGAATAAACTGTTCAGTTACAGGTGAAAGGGAAAACAGGTGAACAAATGAAGTAATTTCTCTGCATCATTGGCAGAAATAGGGTTAGACCCTTTTTGCTGTGGTTGCCTCGGGTATTATGCAGAAGTAGAGTTTGTCTTTAAAAAGCAGTTTTTATTTGAATTCTACTTTAAAAAGTAATAAAAAAAAAACACTTTTTTTGACTTAATGATCTGTAAGATTGGGGCTTTATTAGTGTTCATTGATTTGAGTAAAACTTTGACATTTGAGTATAAAGTATATCAATTCTACAATACAGTATATGGTGTCTGATTGCTGCCTTCTTCAATGTGAACAGTAGTGATGAGTCGTTCATGAACGATTCGTTCTTTTTGAACGAGTCTTTAATATGACTCGGGAACGACTAGTCATCTCAGAGAGCGAGTCGTTCATTTTTGTGTAGACCCACGCATGCGCATTGCACCACATCTCATACAGGAAACAGAAAGGACTCATTCATCTCCCGAGTCGTTCGTTCGTTCGTTCGTTCGTTCGTTCACCAAGTCCCAGCCCCATAGAGAAAGAGTATGCAGTTACCGGAAACAGAAAGGAACTGTTCATCTCGAGTCGCTCGCTTGTTCGCCTTTCTGTTTCCGGTGAACGAGCGAGCGAACGACTCGGAGATGAACAGTTCCTTTCTGTTTCCGGTAACTGCATACTCTTTCTATGGGACTGGGACTTGGTGAACGAACGAACGAAAGATGAATGAGTCCTTTCTGTTTCCGGACGGACGGATGTATTAGCTACAGCTACATAAGGCTGTCACGGCCCAGACCAGACATGTTGACGGAATTAATGCTAAGCTAAATATGAAGTGACAAAGGAAAACAACTATTTGGATTAAGAGGTGAGTTGAACTCTCTGCCTGAAGTAAGCTGCAATTAATTTATAATTTATTTTTCAAAGTTTGGCCATAAATGCATTAGCTTATAGTTATTATAGTTTTTATTCCAAAAGTACTAAATGTATTAAAAATTGTAATATGCAACATTTTAATTAGATTCTGCTGAAATGAGCAGAAATGAGCAAATGACTTGAAAAAAGATTTGTTCATTTTGCTGAACGAGACTTAAAGAACTGAGTCAGTAAAATGAACTGAACTTCCCATCACTAGTGAACAGTTGGATCAACTTCAAATATATGTATATATATATATATTACAGCTCTGGAAAAAAATAAGCAATTATGCAATTTCCTTCTATCAATCAGCATCTCTACAAGTATGGAAGCCATTCCATTCGAATGTCTTTTGAATTCTAACACAGGCCCACCTCATTTTACTGAATGAGGTGCTGATTAGGTGATCACCTGAACTAAATCTTATTTAATAAGGAAAAGTATAAAAAACCTTTGTGGTCATCACTATCCTCTTGCAAATAAATGCTCTTGTTTTTTTTTACATTCCTAAAAACTGAAACTTGCAACGCTGCAGAGCTTGTGTAAGAAAAATTAAAACATTTATGTGTTGTAGTTTGATCAGATCACACCAGATTTTACTGTGTACTCCTATTATGGTTGAAGAACTACAGTAGAGCAACACAGTTCATTCCAACCAATATGCCATATATTGCCTTATTAAAATGTAAAACATGTAATGTTTGAAGATGTTTTTTTTATTTAACGTTGCTGAATAATTAACGTGGATGTAGTTCACAAACATGTTCCATAGGGTCTTGACTTGGACAAAAAGTATTGCCGTCATTATCCCCTAACTAGTAAAACCACAACAGTGTTTTTAGGGGGGACCTTTAGAAATTGACCAGTGTTTTAATGAGGCCAAACAAACAGGGACAGTGTGAATAAACATGAGAATGATGCACTGCCTTACAACATAATGAACACTAATCTTTTACAAGAGACACTAGGAGTACTGGGGCTCAGTGGTAGCGCAGTCGTCCTTTGACCGGAGGGTAGGCGGTTCGATTCCCTCTCTCCCCACAGTTCATACTGTCGTTGTGTCCTTGGGCAAGACACTTAACCCACCTTGCCTCCAGTGGTGTTCCAGCTGTAACACTGGTGAATGGAAGCTTAATGTAAGTCACTTTAGAGAAAAGTGTCAGCTAAATTAATAAATGTAAATGTTACCCATTTACATTTATACACTGATCTAATGAGCCATTCAAGTCATGATGGCAAAAGGCGCTTTTCTGTGTGAACATCACCAGTAGCAGCAAGCCACTTACAAGCTGAGTTCTACAGCATACTCTAATAATGATCTTTAGTGTTGTATAGTGCTCTAGATTCAAAACAGACAAACATTACTGTGGAGTTGCTCACATTTTTTCTAAAATTTTCCTCTTTCCTTGTGAAACGCAACGCTCAACGGGGGATAAGGTGCACTTGTTGCCATTATTGTGATGTGATATGCCACACCTGTGGATCGATTATCTTGGCAAAGCAGAAGTGCTCACCAACCCAGATTTGGACAGATTTGTAAAAAAGAGAGAAATAGGCCTTTTGTGTACATAGAAAAAGTCTTGAAAGTCGGGAAAATGGGGGCAAAAACAAAAGTGTTGCATTTAAAAAAAAAGAATCCTCGTTACATTGGACACAAAAAAAGTTGTTTTTGCATTTAATGTTTAATCTTATATATAAACACTTAAATATTTGAAAAAGAAACATTTTTTGTTATATTTTTGTTTTACTTTGAAATTCCGGATGTTGTGCATGTACAGTTTACACTGCAAAAATCGAACTGCTGCATATCAGTGCGGACCAGAGTGGAGCTGAGCGGACGCTGTGTAAATTGTCTCAATAGAAACAACGTTACGTATTTGCTGCGGAGTGTGTGGCGGAGCGGAGCCACAAGCAGTGGAAATTGTGGGTAACCCTGCGTAAGTTTGTGAGTTGTTAGTGCGGACCTTGATGTGGACTTTTACAAATACTTAATCTACAGGGACAATAAGTAACTTATACAGTGGCAAAAATAAGTATGTGAATCTTTTGGAATTTCATGGTTTTCTGAATAAATTTGTCTTAAAATGTAATCTGATCATCATCTAAGTCAAGAGTATTAACAAACATAATGTGTCTAAAAATAATCACACAAAACAATTCTGATCTTATAAAACTTATTTAAAAATGTCAGTAACTTATGAGAGGTGATTTAAACACAATTTAAATACCACATTAATTGTCCTTTGCTTGATCAGATCAATCCATTGTGAACATCAGATAGACCTACATTACATTGCTGCGCATTAGTCTGAAGGAGCCCCACAGAGCACTGTATCAGAGCACCATTGTGCATGTGCCTGCAGTAGTATCTGCAGTGTCCACGCTGCCTCCGGCAGAGGGGTTCCCCTGCTCAGGCATTCCCTTTCTCTTATTTGCGCTCTACTGCTGAGGCAGCGTGACCAGGATTACGCTGTTAACCAGGTCCAAGATGGCTGCCTCCGGCTGCTTTACCTCTCGGGTGGTGCCATTAAAAGCACAGAGCTGGAGTTTAAAAAATACATGACCCTGGAGAAAGAACGGCACTCAGCATTTTCACTCGCAGCGATCAGAGGTGGGGAAGAGATGGTACACTGTGTGGCAGCTCACCAGGCTCATTAATGCAGCACTTCCATCTGTCAGGAAAGATAAGCACTTGGTTGAAGGCTAATTTCAATGTTTCTTGTGAGAAACAGCCCAAATATGGTTTCAAAGTCATCACTAGTTGTATTTCTATAATGTATAGACTAATGGTAGGAAACCACATAAAGCCTATCATAACCCAGTACCAAATGCTATTCAGGTAACCACCATGATAAGACCCCAAAAAAGACTACGCTGTAGACTCTATTTTTGGAGGAGAGAAATGTTTCTCAAAAAGAAGAGTGGTGTAGTGGTACATGTAAAAAATGGCACTTACAGAAATGGTAAAAGGTTGATCTCTACACTGATATAATTATTATTTTCCATAAATCTTTTCCCTTGGAGCTACAGCGATTGGAAGTTGACACAGGTGCCGACCACAAGGGCCAATCATAGGCGAGCTGTGGTGATGTCATCTGTAAAAAGGTGAGATCCTCAAAGTAACGCAGAGTTATTTTATTCTTCTGCTTAGGTATGTACACTTTCATCATTTATGTTCTCTTGTCTGTAGACGCACTATTTAGGTTTTATTACAGTTACTGTGATAATACAGTGTTAAATTGAAAGCTCCAAAGTTAAACAGTAGCCTATTTCCTAAATATTGCTGTGTAACATAAGGTTTGTATTATGACTAAAAGAAGCATGTGGTCATTAGACTAAAGTTCAGATGTTAAAAACTGATATTTCATCTGCAGTGTGCAGAAACAGTTAGTTGTTGCAGGTCTGTTAGCATTTAGCTGAAAACTTACATTAGCATGGTTCAGTAGATATGAGCTAAAAAGCAGCTGTACGTTCATATAAAATAAGCTGTGTGAGCCAGTCAGCTAAAAAAATGTTGTTGTATCACTTTTGTTAGTACAAACCCGATTCCAAAAAAGTTGAGACACTGTACAAATTGTGAATAAAAACAAAATGCAATGATGTGGAAGTTTCAAATTTCAAAATTGTATTTAGAATACAACATAGATGATATATCAAATGTTGAAAGTGAGACATTTTGAAATGTTAAGCCAGATATTGGCTCATTGTTTGGATTTCATGAAAGCTACACATTCCAAAAAGGTTTGGAGAAGTTGCAATAAGTGGCTGGAAAAGTTAAATACATACAAGGAACAGCTGGAGGACCAATTTGCCACTTATTAGGTCAATTGGCATGGTTTGGCAAAAAAAGAGCCTCTCAGAGTGCCAGTGTCTCTCAGAAATCAAGATGGGCATTACCCCAATGCTGCGGCAAAAAATAGTGGATCAACATCAGAAAGGAATTTCTCAGAGAAAAATCTAATTAATTGATTAATTTATTTTTTTATCTACAGTGCATAATATCATCCAAAGATTCAGAGAATCTGGAACAATCTCTGTGCGTAAGGGTCAAGGCCTGAAAACCAAACTGGATGCCCGTGATCTTCGGGCTCTTAGACAGCACTGCATCACATACATGAATGATACTGCAATGGAAATTACAACATGGGCTCAGGAAAACTTCCAGAAAACATTGTCGGTGAACACAATCCAACGTGCCATTCGCTGTTGCCAACTAAAACTCTATAGGTCAAAAAGAAGCCATATCTAAACATGATCCAGAAGCATAGGCCATTTCTCTGGAGCCCAGGCTCATTTAAAATGGACTGTGGCAAAGTGGAAAACTGTTCTGTGGTTAGACCTATCAAAAATTGAAGTTCTTTTTGGAAAACTGGGACGCCATGTCATCTGAACTAAAGAGGACAAAGACAACCAAAGTTATGAGCGCTTAGTTCAGACGTCTGCATCTCTGATGGTATGGGGTTGCATGAGTGTGTGTGGCATGGGCAGCTTACACATCTGGAAAGGCACCATCAATGCTGAAAGGTATATCCAAGTTCTAGAACAACATATGCTCCCATCCAGATGTTGTGTCTTTCAGGGAAGACCTTGCATTTTCCAACATGACAATGCCAGACCACATACTGCATCAATTACAACATCATGGCTGCGTAGAAGAAGAATCCGGTTCTGAAATGGCCAGATCTTTCACCAACAGGAAACATTTGGTGCATCATAAAGAAGAAGATGTGACAAAGAAGACCTAAGACAGTTGAGCAACTAGAAGCCTGTATTAAACAAGAAAGGGACAACATTCCTAAACTTAAACAACTTATCTCCTCAGTCCCCAGACGTTTGCAGACTGTTATAAAAAGAATAGGGGATGCCACACTCTCAATGTGGAGGAGCAGCGGCTCTACTTTGAGCTCCTCCCGAGTGCCAGAGCTCCTCACCCTATCTCTAAGGGAGCGCCCCGCCACCCTGCGGAGAAAGCTCATTTCGGCCGCTTGTATCCGTATCTTGTTTTTTCGGTCATAACCCAAAGCTCATGACCATAGGTAAGAATAGGAATGTAGATTGACCGGTAAATTGATAGCTTTTCCCAAGCAGCTCAGCTCTTTCTTTACCACGACAGACCGGTACATCGACCGCATTACTGCAGAAGCTGCACCGATCCGTCTGTCAACCCAAGTCTGCTTTATTGTCAATTCTTCCACATGTACAGTACATACATACAGAGAATCGAAATTTCGTTACTCTCAGACCCCGGTGCACACAAATAACATTAACATTAAAGCCTAAAAATAGATACAACTACATAAATAGATACAACTGTACTGTACAATTCGTACACTATAATAAAATAAAATAAAAAAATTAGATAAAGCAGCGCAAGGCAGAAGGCAGAGTGCAAAACAATGTAGTGAACAACAGTGCAGATAAAAGGTATTTTCTAGTGCAAAAACAAAACTTGTTAAGTCTGATTAAAGTAACAGAGGGCTCAGAAGCAATTATTTTATTTAACTGACTGATGATGTAGTGGAATGATGTCAGTTCCATGGAGAATGAGGTGGCGGGCAGACCAATCCTGCACAAATAGACTGGTGCATGTCAACATATAATAGGTGGGGCACCGACATACACCGGGAAAAGGTCTGACTTACTGCCGGCAATACGAACCAAGCTCCTGCTCAGGTCGTACAGGGACCGAACAGCCCTTAGCAAAGGTCCCTGGACCCCATACTCCCAGAGTACCCCCCACAGGGCGCCACGAGGGACACAGTCGAATGCCTTCTCCAGATCCATAATGCACATGTGGATTGGTTGGGCAAACTCCCATAAACCCTCCAGCACCCTGGAGAGGGTATAGAGCTGGTCCAGTGTTCCATGACTGGGACGAAAACCACATTGTTCCTCCTGAATTTGAGGTTCGACTATTGGCCGCATTCTCCTCTCCAGTACCCTGGCATAGACTTTCCCGGGGAGGCTGAGGAGTGCGATCCCTCTGTAGTTGGAACACGCCCTCCGGCCCCCCTTCTTGAAAAGAAGAGGTACTGTCCCCAAATGCCACGCAATGTTGCAGAGGCAAGTCAGCCAGGACAGCCCCACAACATCCAGAGACTTGAGGTACTCAGGGTGTATCTCATTCACCCCCGGTGCCTCGCCACCAAGGAGCTTCCCAACTACCTCAGTGACTTCAGCTTGGGTGATGGACGAGTCCACCTCCGAGTCCTTCTCCATGGCCTCACCGAACTCCTCCCAGACCCGAGTTTTTGCCTCCACAAACCCCCGGGCAGCAGCCCGCTTGGCCTGCCGGTACCCATCAGCTGCCTCAGGAATCCCACAAGCCAGCCAGGCTCGATAGGTCTCCTTCTTCAGCTTAACGGCATCCCTTACTCACGGTGTCCACCACCGGGTTACATAAGGCACCGGAGACTTTGCGGCCACAGCTCCGAGTGGCCTAGTCGACAATGGAGGTGGAGAACATGGTTCACTCGGACTCAATGTCTCCAGTCTTCCTCGGAATCTGGTCGAAGCTCTGCTGGAGGTAGGAGTTGAAGATCTCTCTGACAGGGGACTCAGCCAAACGTTCCCAACAGACCCTTACAGTACGTTTGGGTCTGCCAAGTCTATCCAGCTTTCTCCCCCGCCATCGGATCCAACTCACCACCAGGTAGTGATCAGTTGACAGCTCCGCCCCTCTCTTTACCCGAGTGTCCAAGACATACGGCCGGAGGTCAGATAAAACAACTACAAAGTCATTTATCGACCTCCGGCCTAGGGTGTCCTGGTGTCACGTGCACTGGTGGACACCCTTATGCTTGAACATGTGTTCGTTATGGACAAACTGTGACTAGCACAGAAGTCCAATAACAGAACACCACTCGGGTTCAAATCCAGAGGGCCGTTCCTCACAATCACACTCCTCCAGGTGTCACTGTCTTTGCTTACGTGAGCGTTGAAGTCCCTCAGTAGAACAATGGAGTCCCCAGTTGGAGCACTTTCCAGCACCCCTCCCAGAGACTCCAAGAAAGCCGGGTACTCTGCACTGCCATTTGGCCCGTAAGCACAAATAACAGTGAGAGACCTATTCCCGACCCGAAGGCGCAGGGAAGCGACCCTCTCGTTCCCTGGTGTTAACTCCAACACATGGCAGCTGAGCCGAAGGACAATAAGTGAGCCCACATCAGCCCGCCGCCTCTCACCACAGGCAACTCTAGAGTACTGACAGTCCAGCCTCTCACGAGGATTTGGGTTCCAGAGCCCAAGCTGTGTGTGGAGGTGAGCCCGACTATCTCTAGTCGGTATCTCTCAACCTCCCGTGACATTCCATCAATTCCATTCTATCGGTCCCTAGTGCCAGATTCTGTGTCCGGGGATTGGGTCGCCGAGGCCCCCGCCTACGACTGCCACCCAATCCACATTGCACCGACCCCTTACAGTTCCTCCTGCAGGTGGTGGGCCCACGGGAGGTCGGCCCCACGTTGCTCCTTCGGGCTAAGTCTGGCAGGGTCCCATGGGGAAAGACTTGGTCACCAGGCGCACGCATAAGAGCCCCAACCCTGGGCCTGGCTCCAGGGTGGGGCCCCGTAGGCCATAGGGGGCGACATATTGGTCCTTGATTTTTTCATTTCCATAAAGGATTCTGAACCGCTCTTTGTCTGGCCCGTCACCTAGGACCTGTTTGTCTTGGGAGACCCTACCAGGGGCATATAGCCCCCGACAACATAGCTCCTAGGAACCCCTCCACCACGATAATGTTGCATTTCAAGGAGGGGTTATATTTTAATTCAAATTTATAATTTATTCAAATTATTTGAATTCAAAAACTGAAAACATAATATGATTAACACTCAAGTCATTCAAGTCATCGTGTCTCAAGTCAAGTAAAGTCCTGAGTCTTTAACTTCCAAGTCCAAGTCAAGTCTCAAGTATTTTATTTTCTGTCAAGTAACAGCGACTCGAGTCAACTCGAGTCCAAGTCACAAGTCCCCATGTCTGCCCCCAAGTGCCACCGTTGCTGCCCACGTGAGCGTTGAAGTCCCCCAGTAGAACAAATGGAGTCCCCAGTTCGAACCCATTCCAGAGACTCCAAGAAGGCAGGGTACTCTGCACTGCCATTTGGCCCATAAGTGCAAACGACAGTGAGAAACCTTTTCACCAACATAAGTGTTTTTTATTTAATTTGTAACTTTTGTTATGTGTAACAGCCTAATTTCTATTGAAGTTTATAGCCAAATGTTGGTACTTTAACAACTTCCTTTTTTCCCCTTAGATCTGACTCTGTTTTCTAGATAGTTGAATTGAGTTTGTGAAATATAAATATATGCAGAATTTTACTACAGTAAATGCACGAAATTCCACTTGACAATTAGAAGTTAGTGAAAGAAGAATGCTAAGTGGGTTAATTGAAAATTTTCGCATAACTACTGTATGTCTAAGAACTTTTAAAGAGATTTCAAATGGGGAGGTTAGACTCATGATGTATATTGTAGCAGTGCATTTGGTCAGAGATGAAATTGTAATAAATTCTAAACCTCAGTGGCCGTTAACACAAGAAGGCTGGTCAGAAAAATGCAACAGTCATGCCATTGCGTTAACACAACAACGCAACGTACGTAACAACATGATCCACATTCACATGGAGCCACCCAAAGGAATGTAGTTGCCAGAGCAAAAGGAGGTGGGTTTTATTTTGCTACATCTGGTGCCTTTATTTCTGTAGAGATGACAGGTGCACAACCTCGGCCGGATTCAAACATTTACATTTTCATGAGAATGCTGGCCTCAACTGGATGAGAGGCTGATCCGGAACAGAATCAGTGTAGTTTCAGCAAAACACATCATGCAAATGTCCTCTTAATCTATGGTTTCTGGTTTTGAATGTACTTGCAGCTTCTTCTGTTTCTCGGAGCACAGATCAAAGAGCCGCTGCAGGGAAAGGTGCAGGGGTGTGTTCATGGCTTTACAGAGAATAAGCTTTTAGGAATTGAGGCTTAACTGCAGGCTGAGGCGCTGACAGTTTTTGTCACTGCGGATTCACTGGAAAGTGGTGCATTTGTAAACAGCTGTGTGAACTAAGCCCTCAATAAAAATACCTAATAGGAATAAAGAAAATCTGAAGAATACATGATGGAAATAAACTAGCACAGTGTGGAAGGTAATAACTATTTTTTTTTTCAGTGTGGTGGTGTTTTTACTTTAAGTCATTGTGTAGGTTCATGTCTGTATTTTACACATAATTCAAAATACACAATAATAAGTTCAAAAGAATCTATGAAATAAAAAAGGCATATGTTGCTCACAAATAGAAGCCTGCTTTTATCTTAATAAAAAAAGTTCAACAGAAACATTTTGCTACCACAAACAAACCCCAAAAAAAAAAAAAAAAAACAATCACGTTGCATCAAATTTAGAGATCAGTAAAAAAACTTAAACTAGAGATCATTGTTAGATTGTTGCAATACCATAATTATCATTGCCTTATTACATTTTAATAGGGGATTTACAATATTTATGCATATTCAGTTTTGCTTTCCTTTCTATGGTTCTATTATTGTTTTAGTGAAAGCAGACACAGCCAGGACTGGAATAGCCTATTTTTGTCGCCATTGCTTCAAAGTTAAATAGCTACAGTATGTAGACCTGTAGCAAATTTGAGCATACCTTAATCAAATATCTAAATGTGGAGAATGTTTAGAGTGTGCTGGACACTCTAAACATTCTCATGTATTAAAATCCTTGATAATAAAGTAAAGATGATGACCTAAAGCTACACTACCTGATTTTCTGTTGTCATCCCTGGCTTGGATTCCACTCTCCCCCAATACTTAGCATTAGCTTAGCTGCAAACTTTAGCATCAGGATGGGAATTATCTCTGCCTTGTTAATCATTACGTTAATAAATTAACAGTATTTATTTGTGTTTTACGTTGCCTCTTTTATACCATTGATGTTATACCATTTTCCCCAACTAGAAAAATAAATAAATAAATAAAAAAATCAGGTACAGTATGTTTAAGGTATTGTATTTTTATAGATGAATTCTATTACAATATGCTAATCGGAGATTGACAGTTTTATGTTTAATGATACACATCAAGCCAACATGTTTCTTATCAGGCTTACTACCCTAGATTAACTTCTTATATTTTTTCATTGAGAGTGTCAGATGTACAAGTCACAATACAACTCACAAATCACAACAGTCAATACTCAGTTCAGAGGTTACATGCCTAGACAGTGGTGACATGATGGTTTTAGATATTTGTTGTTGTATGTAGTGCATATTACTATTAGTCTGCAGTACCGAGTTCCAAAGTCTTGCCCCTTTTACAGAGAAGGGGAGACTGGAGACATTGAGTCCGAGTGGACCATGTTCTCCACCTCCATTGTCGATGCGGCCACTCGAAGCTGTGGCCGCAAAGTCTCCAGTGCCTGTCGTGGCGGCACTCCCCGAACCTGGTGGTGGACACCAGAAGTAAGGGATGCCGTCAAGCTGAAGAAGGAGACCTATCGAGCCTGGTTGGCTTGTGGGACTCCTGAGGCAGCTGATAGGTAGGCCAAGCGAGCTGCAGCCCAGGTGGTTGTGGAGGCAAAAAAGTGGGTCTGGGAAGAGTTCGGTGAGGCCATTGAGAAGGTCTATCGGCCGGCCTCGAAGAAATTCTGGCAATTCTGCAACATTGGTGGGGTGGGGGTGGGGGGTGGGGGTGGTTCCAACTACAGCCTCCCTGGGAAAGTCTATGCCAGGAGGAACAATGCGGTTTTCGTCCCGGTCGTGGAACACTGGACCAGTTCTATACCCTCTCTCTCTGGAGGGTTTATGGGAGTTTGCCTAACCAGTCCACATGTGCTTTGTGGATCTGGAGAAGGCATTCGACTGTGTCCCTCGTGGTGCCCTGTGGGGGGTGCTCTGGTAGTATGGGGTCCGGGGCCCTTTGCTTAGGGCTGTCCGGTACCTGTACGAGTCAAAATTACAAGGTCAAAATTAAGAGTACAACCATTGTTCCACCACATATTCCTAAGTTACCATTTATTTTTATTTTCTCTGTTTTGGCTTTAAGCCAGTTCTGACTATTTTGCTTCTTTTTGCAGCTAGTCGTGTAAGTCACTAGACACAAGATCAGCTAAGTACGCATGAACATCAGCTAAGGTCCTGTCAGTTGGTGGGGTTGACGCAAGTCTACAGTGTGATTTGTGCCAATAATTACTTACCTTAGACTCGTCTTTGTCAGTATGTGATTTAGAGTCCACCACTTTGTATGGACCAATCCAACAAGGTTCGGACCAGTGACGTTGAAAGACACATCTGTAGATCCAGTCTCCAGAAGAGATTTGAGGTGGTGGAGGGCCGTCAATTTCCTTAAGAAATGCTGGTCAACTCAATGCCCCAAAAGTCATAACCTTTGGCCACACCTCACACAGGAGAGGGCACTTCCTGGCCGAGTATCAGTATTTTTCTTCTTACTATAAAATACTAACAATGTGGACATAGATAATTTATACTGCTCTACAGAAAAAAACACCACTGTATGTGTGGACCTATCTGCTGACAAGAAATCCTGTAAGGCTTCACAGTGTCCATGTCCATGACATTGGGGACAGTACACTTAAGATTGACTTTCTACCTCCAAATTAGTGGTTTTGTAGCTTCTTTAAGCCAAAGGATAATTCACTACAAAGAGCATCCAGAGACTCAACAACTGTTCGAGAATTTTTGGTCTTTCTAAAGTTGTCAGGTGAGCTTATAATTTACAAAAGATGGTACAACAGCTGCCTCCTCTGACGCTAAAATTCTAACAAAATGTTTCTTCAAGCGGAAATACTAGCAGCAAGGAGGAGCCGTATGTTTACTATTATTTATTTCCAAGTCAAATGATCCTAATGGCTTTTGTTCATTTATTTATCCAAGTTGAATATAATGGCAGAGTAATGAATGAGCAGTGCTGACTGGGCAGCCAAATCCATTACCCATCTACTAATGCTGCACCGTTTCTTTCACACAGCCATTTATCTCAGCCCACCTCATTCAGCCAGATAACTCAGCATGCGCCACTCAAGTGCTGCCAGATCAACACGCATGCGCAAAAGGGATCAGAGTGTTCAAGTGTGTTTTTTTTTTTTTTCAAGAAATGTTATGCATGTTTGTGTAGATTTCGTTTAAATGCTTCTTGTTGCAAGTTCCTTTTTTTCTCAAAAGTAGGCCACAGTTTTACAGGGACTTTGACCAATTGCAGCTTAGAAAACCATCAGAGAGGAAGAGTGCAGACCTAATGCATTATAATATTTTCTACAAGATTTATTTTTGTGGTCTTCTTATTTTAACCAAAACAGGCAATATTTCACAAAAACTCAAATTTTTCTGTTATGAAAATGTAGGCATGTGTTTTCTACATTTAGCAATAAAAAATGTATCCTTAATAAAATACTCTTATTGTCTGAAAGTGAAATAGACTATATATAAATATGGGCAAAACCTTGCGCTTGGCATCCATGTAACCAGGACAACAGAGTTATATTGTTGTCTCTCTCTCGTATGATGCTCCGATCCACCTTTGCTTACGATGCCAATTCCGATACCTGAGATTTAATATTGGCCAATACCAATTACTTGAGTAAATTTTTTTGTGCTAAATTACCTAATAAACTGTGTGCATCCCTGTACACGGTATTAATAAATTAATAAATTAGAAAAGTGTAGATATAAAAGAGTGCAAACAGGAATTTCACATTCAGTACAAAAAGCAGCTGGAAAAAATCCCCAGATTTACAAGTTTAGTAAACATGTACAAATAAATAGAAACAAAAACTCTTTTAAAAATGAATTAGTTAGAGCAAAATGTGGTATAAAATAGTACAGCAGTGGAAATTGACCAAAACAGCTTTACTTGCTTGGTAGATATTCAAAATAAACAGTGATGCTTTTGTTCTCCACGTTGAACTCGGCATGATTTTTTGGATGAAATCTCTGTAAGTGCTTGTTTTAAGAATTCTATATCCTTATATTATCCAGAGAGACACGGAGACAGATTATATTATAAAAAGCGAAAGGCCAGGTTTTATTCTTGCAAGGATGAAGCAAACGCACACGGATATATCAAAGGTACATAGTGCGTTTTGCTTAAAGAAGCTTAAACAATACATGTGGTTTTATACACAGCAGTACACAGTGTTAAGGAGGAGGAGGATGTTCACTCCTCCGCAGTCTGCGACCCAGGTCGTGATGGCTTTTGACTAGGGCCTGTTTGTAATAGCATGAAGGACATAACATAAGCAGACAGAAGAATCATATCTAAAAACCAAAACATAGACACTAAAAGAAAACACATACAATTCCCATAACAGTGCTTTATCAGGGTTCTAGACTAACTTTTATCATTACCATCCCAGTACCGTCCTGATAGCCCTAAAACAGAGAAAACACGCATTTATGCATTTTGATCTATTATTTATTAATAATAGCAAGAATGTATTAACAGTAATAATTACTGTGAGGACCAGAAGTACCACACAAAGGACCGGATTTAGTCCGCTGACCATAAGTTGGACACCCCTGGTGTTTACTTAGTAGCTGCAGCAGAGACTCACAGAAGGCAGCCACTTAAACCAGAACATTATTACATTTCTCTGACAAGCTCCTTAAACAGGTGAACACACAGGTTAATAATGTTTAACACTTAGTTATGAAATAACTTATGGCTCAGAGATGGTTCAGACTTGGGACAAGAGCATCTGTTTAACGTTGAGCCCCTTTGCTAACATAGCTCACTGCTCACATTCTCTCTGTTCTCCACCAGTGACGGGACATTTACTTTTTGTCCGTTCTGGAGCGAGTAAAGCTCAGCCTCAGACACAGACTTGTTTTTGTTGTGCGCTCGTTAAGTCCCGCTTGTTCAGTCTGTGCGTAACCAACTTGGCCCGGTACCGGTCTTTGCAGCAGAGGAGAGACACAGACTACAAGCGAGTGAGAGCTTTTTGTTAAAGTGGATTTAAAACGCGTTTTCCATTGACCAAAGTTTATAAGTGTGCTGATATTGTGCACCTGAACTGACACTTAGGGAGTCATAGGGAGGTGTGTTTTGTCTAGAGCCCTGACTTTATTATATTTGTAGTGTTATAATTGCGGACGTTCTGGCTTGCTTCATGCTGTTAGCACGTAGCTAGTGCATGATGTCACATGCTGCACAGCTTTCCCCATAAACCTTTAAATTGCCTAGCAGGAATTAATCTTCTTCTTTTTAATTATTATATAGCGCTTTTCCACCTACTGTTTTAGGCACTCAAAGCACTTTACATAGATTAAGCTATTTACCAGTGTTACAGAACACTCACTGGAGGCAATGTAGGTTAAGTGTCTTGCCCAAGGACACAACGACAGTATGTGGGGGAGACCGGGATGTTATGATGTTTTGGGATGTTTCGAGCGGGGCTCGAACCACCGCCAATCGAAGGACGGCCGCTCTACCCACTGAGCTACTGATAACTGATAGAAATATAATATCCGCTGCCTTGTCCGATGCTCACACTGGGCCTATTGTTGTAAAGTATATTTCTCATATTATTGCCAAAGACAAAACAAAAAAAGCAAAGACGAGTAAAATCTGATGCTTTTCCATGTTTAGTTTTTTTTTTTTTGTGGAAAAAAATTAAATTTTCCCATACTGACTTATGAGTGTGGTTGCACTTTTGTCAAAGAGCAGTGTGAAAGCCTTAGTCTACTAGACTTTAAGCTGTGAAAACCTTAATTTGAACTTTTTAAAAAGTAATGCATATCTGTCTATGCTAACGCTGTATATAAATATACTAGGGGCTGGATATTGCAGCAACCAGGAGTGGCAGAGATCAAGATGATTTGCTATTGTGCCTGGCGCAACCACCTTGTGCCCCCCTGTGACTCTGCCAGTGCCACGAGGGGTGGTGGTTTAAAAAACAAGGCGTGGTATGGCGCAGGTGGGTACAGCAGCTGATCTTAGTCAAAGTCGACGAGCAGTGTGTGGTCTGTAAAGCCCATTACAGGTGAATACACTGTGGCATTGGACAGGTGCACATTGGACTGATACAAGCATCAAAGAATTTAAACATGAAATTAATGTTGCATTATTATTAACCATATGCTGTGGAAAAAAATAATATGTTCCATTTTATTTCAAATAAAAAAAAAAGTCTAAATATTTAAAATACATTTTTTTGTCATTTTCTATTGAACTAAATCCTTTAAATGCCTACATCTTGAGAAAGCACAACATTAAAAGCAGAAACTTACTATGACAAAGCCTGGCCCAATACAGCTTGATCTGGGTTTTTTGTTGTTAGAACCTACCTTTTAGTGTACAGTCTGATTTATAACCCACATCCTTCACATTCATCAGATATTCCATCTCTTCCTGGAGTGTGACACCTCTCTTTGCTGGACGTAAACTCTCTGCTTGGCACAGACCCATGAGGAGTACAGTACTAGTTTACCGCAAACTTTTCTTGCATAACAAGTCACCACAAGATGGAGTCTAGTCCCATTGTCCCACTGAAAAACGGCATGTTTTCTGAGCAGACAATAGTGATAATGCAGCTCCCGTGTGAATGAGGCCAATTAAATCAGAATCTCTTTATTGTCATTGGACAAACTGTATAACAAAGTGCCTCTCTAGTAGTACATAAATTAGCACAATAAATAGGATAAAAACAGTAAACAACAGGACAACATCAGACATTCAATATTCACTATGGCATTATTGTATTTCTGAGAGTTTAAACATTTTATTGCACTTGGATAAAAACAATTTTTACATATTTTATTTTTAGTAAAATGACATGTCTAATTCTTTTTACTGATAAAACATGCAGATCAACCAGGAAAGATGAACGAGGACGACTTTACTTAATGTGAGTAAAGAAGAAATCCTTGTGTGTATGATTCCAAATAAAAAAGTCTAACTACGCTGCCAGTTTGGATAAAATGGCTCTACTATTTCCTCGAGGATTTACGCCAATAAAAATATTACACATAAAACATAAAATATAATACCAAATTAATTATGAAGGCACTGAAAAACATTATCTGTTTTTTTTACCTAAAGGCCGTATGTAGGCCTGCTTCTCTTTATTTTTTTATTTCAATATAATGTATAATGTTTTAAAATAAATAAAACAATTCTTTAAAATATATAATTAAGAAGAAATGTATGAAAATTAATAATAATAATACTTTTACCAATGGATTTGATTATTTAATTTATCTCTGCGCTCTTGGCTGCATTGGAGGAAAGCTTTCTGATGGATTAAAAGCAAAACATTAAAAGCTTAATTCACATATCAAAGCACATAATTCCAGCCTCTTTATAGCAACTCCAGCTCAAGTCCTCTCTCTTTATAGCTGTTTCAGCTCGGGTCCTGCCTTTTTTTTATCTGCAGCAGTTCATGTCCTACCTCTTTATACCTGCTCCAGCTCAAGAACACTCACCTAAAGGATTATTAGGAACACCATACTAATACTGTGTTTGAACTCCTTTCGCCTTCAGAACTGCCTTAATTCTACGTGGCATTGATTCAACAAGGTGCTGAAAGCATTCTTTAGAAATGTTGGCCCATATTGATAAGATAGCATCTTGCAGTTGATGGAAATTGTGGGATGCACAACCAGGGCACGAAGCCCCCGTTCCACCACATCCCAAAGATGATCTATTGGGTTGAGATCTGGTGACTGTGGGGGCCATTTTAGTTCAGTGAACTCATTGTCATGTTCAAAAAAACAATTTGAAATGATTCGAGTTTTGTGACATGGTGCATTATCCTGCTGGAAGTAGCCATCATAAAGGTATGGACATGGTCAGAAACAGTGCTCAGGTAGGCCGTGGCATTTAAACAATGCCCAATTGGCACTAAGGGGCTTAAGGTGTGCCAAGAAAACATCCCCCACACCATTACACCACCACCAGCCTGCACAGTGGTAACAAGGCATGATGGATCCATGTTCTCATTCTGTTTACGCCAAATTCTGACTCTACCATCTGAATGTCTCAACAGAAATTGAGACTCATCAGACCAGTCTTCAACTGTTCAATTTTGGTGAGCTTGTGCAAATTGTAGTAAAGATGAGTGGTACGCGATGGGGTCTTCTGCACAACCATGCCATGCTGAAAATTGCTTAAATCACCTTTCTTTCCCATCCTTACATTCAGTTTGGAGTTCAGGAGATTGTCTTGACCAGGACCACAGCCCTAAATGCACTGAAGCAACTGCCATGTGATTGATTGATTAGATTCTTGCATTAATGAGAAATTGTTCTAGAGCAAAGGCTATTCTAAAATGACACTCCTTCACAACACATTGTGACTTCAGAAGAAAGATACATGTATAGACAAAAGGTGACCATTCACCTGAGGTAATTCTGTATGTCCCAGAAGAGACTGGCAGCAGCTTAAATGTGATAAACACTGTTTTGTCTTAATTCATAAACCAATCAACACTCTCTATCAGAAAGACATCAACTGTAACCCAAGCTCTTCCTTTTCCACATTTTTCATCCGGAACATCATGGTCACAGCTGACTGCACCTGTTTCTCTTAAAGATAAATGTGCAAAGGCCGAAAAGCTGCTATTGTTGATTTCCTAAAGCAGTTTGTGTAGCGTTCCACAATCATCCTCACATTTATCTGACTTTCTGAATGGAGCATCACAGCTCACTGAAAAGGCTTCCGTTTCATGTGAATCAGCAACATCTAATGCACTCACTGTAGATTGAATATTTTCAATCTGTCGCTGAGTGCTGCCATTAATACCACCAAGAAACAATGATTAATGAGACTGACAGGGACTTTTCAACCCATCACAATGACAATAGCAAAAAGCAACTGGAATTTAACCATTTCCCCCGACTGCAGCTGCACTAAAAATTACTAATTAGTGCCAGAAAAGATGAATATAGATCTGTGATCAACAGGATTTTGTGTGAATTTCATCCTCTTTATGAATACAGAAGTGAAAATAGTCATCAAACATCCAAATTCCACACCCAGATCAATTAAGTGCATTTAGGACATACATAGGCAATGTATTGTTAGTTATTAGGGTATGAGTGAGAGTTCATCAGTAGTTTTCCCTTCATTATTCACCTGTTCAACTGTTTCAGATTCTACATTTGTCTCTAGAATACTTTGGTTTAAAGAGGAATTCACCATGCGCTGACACTAGTATAGGGGTACAGAAGAAGTACTTTATTTATTTTTTTGATAGCTTAATTATTAAATAATTACACATTTTTTGTTACATTTTCATTCTGGTCATGGTGCATTTTTTTTAAAATTTATCACAAGGTAGATGGACAAGCCCATTGTCATTTTACGAGAGAGGATGGAAGTAGTTGTATTATCAGAGAGCATGAGAGCATGCAATGAGCATCCCGTCAAAGACGAGGCAAAGCATGTTATAAATGAGGGATGACCTGTTGCAATTCAGCTTGCATCATGGCACCAAACAGCTCACTATGGTGGCAAGAGATATGTCAAGAAATTGGCTGGAAGCAATCTTCAAACACCACTGCGCTAATGGTACAGCCCAAAGCACAAATTGCTGAAAAAAATAAAGGAAATACAGAAAATCATTTAGATTTCATTTATATGACTTAATAATTTCTGCACTTTTAATTTGGCAGTAATAGAATTTATTTGGAAGGAATTTATCCTACAACCGGCGGGTGAGTGAGACCAGCTCGAAACATCCCAAAACATCCTAACATCCCGCTCTCCCCCACATACTGTCGTTGTGTCCTTGGGCAAGACACTTAACCTAGATTGCCTCCAGTGAGTGTTCTGTAACACTGGTAAATAGCTTAATCTGTGTAAAGCGCTTTGAGTGCCTACTACAGTAGGTGGAAAAAGCGCTAAATAAAAATAAAGATTATTATTATTATTTGTGAGAACACATATCAACCCCAATTTTGACTAAATTAGAGAGAGAGAGAGAGAAAGAGAGAGAGAGAGATAATATAGTATAATATATATAATACATACTGTATTGAGCCATAATGTTAGTGTTTCGTTGCAGATAGAAAACTTAGTGTGATATACTTGCTGTCTGAGTAGCTTCAAATCTTGAGGCTGATCAGATTTTCTTACTGTTCAAGCCAGTAAATGTATATGTAACACTGATCCAAACAAAGAAGCTTCACTTGGTATTAATGCAGCATATTAATTAGCTTAACTGCTGTCCACGCATTAGGACCAGTATGTAGAGTTTGTAAAAATAAGCCCATTGGAGCGGCCCCTCGTGAGAATGGAGATTAATTTTGCATGTGTAATGACCTTTATTGTGTGGGGGACAGCTGGCAGGTAACACTGCTCCTAATATGGACTAATAATCCCACAAGTAATTACAATTACTCCTCATTAGCCCTAAGCGTCCGTTGGGTGGTCACCCTCTGCAATAAGAATGAATGGTGGGGGCCCTTATGGTGAAGTCTGTCACTGCACTCATGCTAATATTATTGTTATTGATGTTACACATTTTTGAACATTTAAAAAAAAAATCATGAAAAAGTGTGCTAGGTGTTATCTCACTTACAGTGGTGCTCAAAAGTTTGCCCAGGCAGAATTTATGATTTTTCATAAAATATGAATGATAACACTAAAACCTTTATTTCATTCATAGTTAGTGGTTGAGTGAAACCATTTATTGTCAAACAATTGTGTTTCCTCTTTTTAAATCATAATGACAACAGAAACTACCCAAATGACCCTGATAAAAAGTCACCCTGGTGATTTTGGCCAGATAACATCCACACGTTGACACAAACAGGTTTGAATAGTTACTAAATATAACCATCCTCACCTGTGATCTGTTTGCTTGTAATCAGTGTGTGTGTGTAACACTGGTGAATGGAAGCCACATGTAAGTCGCTTTGGATAAAAGCGTCTGCTAAATGACTAAATGTAAATGTGTCTATAAAAGATCAGTGAATTTCTGGGTTCCTGACAGACCCTTGCATCTCTCATCCAGTGCTGTACGGACGTTTCTGTATTCTGAGTCATGGGAAAAACAAAAGAATTGTCAAAGGATCTGCGAGAAAAGGTAATTGAACAGTATAAAACGGGGTGTAAAAAAATATACAAGAAATTGAGAATGCCAATCAGCAGTGTTCAAAATGAGGGATTTTGTTGAAACAAAACCATTGGATGTACAGTATTGTTCAAAATAATAGCAGTACAATGTGACTAACCAGAATAATCCAGGTTTTTAATATAGTTTTTATTGATAAGTGTCAAATAAGTTACCAGTAGGTGCAGTAGATTCTCAGAAAACAAATGTTATAATAATTTTATTCTTATAATTGTGTATATTGTTTATAGTTAGTTGGTGCTCATAGTTCTCTACAGGTCATGTCAAATCATGTTATGTCCTCCATGTTATTCCAAGCATGGTGTAGACATAGCTAAAGACATGGCTTGCCGGAGGACTTCTGCACCTGGAGCCTGGAGCTGGGGCCTTGAGGGGAGGGTGTATGCAAGATACACCTCCCACTGACAGCCCCCACTTTAGTGATATAAAATGTAATGTTTTGCTTACCTCTGTAAGCAAAACGCACTATGTACCTTTGATATATCTGTGTAATTTGCTTCTCCTTGCAAGGAATAAAACCTGGCCTTTCGCTTTTTATAATATAATCTGTCTCCGTGTCTCTCTGGATAATATAAGGATATAGAATTCTTTTGGACATATAGAATTCTTATAACATTTGGTGCCGTGACCCGGATTTCAATATTCGTTGTTTCTCATGCAAAGAGGTGAACTGACGCGTGCGGAGAAATGCAAAAACAATGCATTTCTTGTAAGTCCCAAGCTGTGCTATTTAGCAGTAAAGGGCCAGATATCCCCTCTGTGTGTGTGTGAGCACGATGACGAAATCTGGACTGAAAATAGAGAAGAGCAGAGAGACGAGAGAACAGAACAGACAGTCTGGCTGCGGAACAACTGGACTATTGGACTGAAAAATTCAGGTAAACAGCTGTTTAATTTATTTTTGGTGTGTGTGTGTGTGTGAGTTTGTAATTACCAAAGCTTCCGGAAGTAGCTAGTTTTGGAAATCTGGCGTATGTTGAGCGGGCTGCATGTATTTACATCCCCATAAGTTGATGTTTTTCCATGAGGCTGGCCAGCATATGAGATTCTTAAACGCTGATAACGCTTTGTCGAGACCCTGCCTATATGGTTTATGGTGAGATTGAAAGCTGGAAAAAAGTATGTGTTTCAGTCGAGACCCTGCCTGCGTGGTTTATGGTGAGATTGTAAACGGGATATTCTGATGTTAATCTGTGTTAAAGCTTGTTGTCTTGCTAGATTGTAGTTTGATAGATACCTTATGCTTTGTAAGTCTTCAGGTGTTTCTTGAAACGGACCAGCGTTTAGTTCATTTGGCGTGACAAGGGCGGGACTCTATGGCACTAGATAGTTCACCTGATTACAAGAAGGAGTATGGGGTCTAAATAGCTTGTCTAGAGAGCACAAGAATTTATCTTAGATTAATAATCACGTATCGTAATACGCCACAATCGAACTGCCTTGCATAGCTAGTATTGTTGGTTTATGGTGCGACACTCACACGGGAAGTGTGGGATATGCACAGGAAAAGCTCGAGCTGACTCTTTAATCGAGACCCTGCCGAAACCTATGGTTAATGGTGAGATTGGAGTCCTGTCGCGTTGGACGTGACGTATAGGCCTACGTATAGTGTTCACTGCTGGTGAAGCGGTGATTTTTAAAAGCCCACGAGAGCTTTTGCTGAAAAATGTTCACTGCTGTCGACGCGGTGAGTGAGCGAAAAAAAAAGCCCACTGAAAGTGAAGGGGCTTATACTGAGAAGTGTTGGCAATACTGAGAATTGTTGACTAAAAAAGTTAAAGATAAAAGGTGTGTGTGAGAGAATAAATGTGTTATGAATGGGCCATTGTTGGATGGAGAATGAGTCTAATGATGTGAATCAGAACAACGGTAATGTTTTTGTTTAGAGAAAGTTTGAACAACATGAGAGAGAAAGGTAGCTTCCATAAGCTATTTTTCTAGTTTAAAAAAAAAGCAGAGAAGCAGAGAAGAGATTTTGAAAGAAGTGCACACATGTACTTCAAAACACTAATCATTTGTATTTTGTTTAAATGTTTTGGAGCCTCTAGGTATCGGCTTCCTCCCTCTCTCCGGAAAACAGTGCTCTCTCCAACCTCTGCACCCCACCTCCCACCTGCGGATTTTCGGCTGAGAAAAAAGAGAAAAAGCTGCAGCAGCAAACACGGAAGCGGTAAGATAAACGAATTCACACTAACGTTTATTTGTTTTAAATTTTGATCTATTGAGATTGACCAAAAAGGTATTTGTAAAGTGTGTTTGCAAAGTGGATGAAACTTGAAATTAATATGAATGTAATGTATTTCTCTGAGGAAAAATGCACAATTGAGAGCGAGGTGGAGGTGGGCGTGACAGACGAGAGGGCACTGAGAGGAGGAGGAGGAGGTCGAAACTGGGTCCAGACGAGAGACGAGGGAATGACCTCAGGACTGACCGATTCAACTAACAGGTCAGGTACATAAACACACAAAGACATGTAAATACACCCACATAAACACATGTAAATACAGACACATACAGACACAAACATGGGACGCATGAGGCACACATCTACAGAGGAGAATGTGATTTTGGTTTATGAGAGAAAATAATGAGTATTCTGTTAAAGAACAGAGTTAGTTTTATATTTTATGTGACATAGAAATGTGAACATTAAAGGTTTAAAGAAGTTAAAGGTCCAACACTTGGATCTAAAATATAATTAGAGATTGATGTTTTGCTAAACAATGTTGTGTATCTATTAGTACGAGAATTAATTGAGGTCCTTAATATCAGTGTGGTTCAAACACACGGTATAACGCCAATAAAAGAATGAAAATGAATACTTTGTAATTGGAAGAATTTAAATATGCGTTTTAAAGTTGAATTGCGCAGAGTAAGTTTATAAAGATAATATAACGTTATAGTTATGGGCCATAAGCTCATATTTAAAAGAAAACAAGGTTACAAGAATCTAAGTAAAGAAAAGAAACATTTATGTATTTCTTTGGTTTGGTTCTAACAAAGTGTGAAAATGGAGAAAGTGGATTCAAAACAACCACTGTTTGGATTCACAGGAATGTTTCAAAACAAGATAACATTCTATGTAAGTCAATGTAACAGGAGCTTCACAGCACCCTCCTTTTTTGCTCCCAAGAGTGAGCCGAGAGAAATGTTTTGTTTTGGGTTTTTGTTTTTTTAGCTCCACAGACAGTGTGGCAGCCTTTACATTAAACAAACTTTTAATGTTGAGAAGAATACTGAGTTAGAAATGTCAGTGACAGAAACAGATTGCACTGAACTAATGTGTTAAATAAAGTTTATGATACTTAATTATGAAAACTGTTTGACCTTCTGACAGGTCTGTTGATATGAATAAAGTCCACATTTGAGTTTTATTGAATCTATGAAACATGATTTGGTAAACTAAACGATTGAATTAATGAGATTGAATATGGTTTTGGAGAAGAAAAACTTAAAGTTTAAGTAATTGGAAAATTGAAATGAAGATAGTTCAAAATAAATAATACTCATTATTTATTTTGGTACTTTATAATTAAGGTATAGTGTGATCTATGCAATAAAGATTTAAACTGTAATGTAAATTGGTAATCTGGGTTTGATGATTAAAAACATATCTATGTTAAAACAGTTCAAACTGTTAAAACGATCTTAAAGGTTTTATTTGAAAAATTAAAGTTAATGAAAAATAAGTGAATAAAAGATAATTGTTAAACTAACAAGGTGAATTGTTAAAGTTTAAGAGCATATGCCAATGGCTCGATGGGTTTAATCACTGTTCGAAGTGATTTAAGATTTTTTTTTTTTTTGGAGTACTGAGACTAACACAAGGTCCTTTTGAACAGACGTTAGACGTTGTTTTGGTTTTGGGTTTTGACAAACTTTGGGTCTTTGTAACCTAAAGAAAAAGAGAATAAAAAGAGGTTGAGATGTTACATTTTATTAAATGAACAGTAATGATGATTACAATTTTGGTGAATTTGAATAAAGAAAGAGAGACACGTTATTTTAATTTTACACTTGATGTTTAAAGTTTCTGTTTAACATTGAGTGAGGTGAATTCTTTATGTGGCATCTGAATGATAAATTAATGGAAACATGAAAATAGTAATTGATAAAACGTTTTTATGTTATGTTTAAATTAATATGGGAAAAATACAAAAACGAACTGGTTTATTGTATTGAGCACCTGGTGGTAAAACTGAGTTTTACAGAGACAGTATAGAACAAATCTATACTGAACACAATCCTGAAGAAATTCTATTTAAAATAAAGCAGAATTTGAGAGGAAATTTGTTGATTTTATGGTTGGTCTTTCCTTTAAAAACGACAATCACAAAGGTGATGGTGTTTTGGAGGAAAGCAGAGTGAACAGAGCAGAGGCTTTGTGGAGTGTTCAAGCAGCTGGGACATGCTGCTGTTACTGGTTTAACCCCAGAGGGAGGGGTCTGAACCTAAGGGTGATTAAGAAATTTTGTTTGAAGTAAGAGAAAAATGTGTTTTCTTTCTAAAGAAAGTAATTTAAGGTAAATTAAACAATATTTTTAGAATATTCTAATTTAAAAGAACATGTGAAATAAATTGTGAATTGAAGGTGAATGTTTAAAAGTTTGTAAAATAGATCATGAGAAACCAGATCTGATCTATATAAATAATTTATGTTTGCATCAACTGAGTTAAAATTTGTCAAATTGTGGAAGATACCAATTACAGTTACAGGTAAAGACCTACAACTAATGGTAACTAAAAATAAAACTGAACTAAACAAAGTTAAGTTTTAAATATAACATAAACAAAAGGGATGCTATTTGTAAAACATAAAGAAGATGAATAATTAGAAATGCTAATTAATGAAATAACAATTCAAGGTGGTAATTGGAAAAAAAACAATCTGTTTTGATTTTATTTTTGATTTTTGTTTTATTTTGTTTCATTTTTGTTTCATTTTGTGGTATTTTGAGCCATGGTTGTCCCACGTCTCAAAAAGGGGGGAGATGAAGGTTTAAACAAAGCTGTGTTAAAGTGCTGAAGGGATGCTTGGTTAACCTAATGGTTAGCATGAGGCTGAAACAACAGGGTTTAATACAGTTAAAAGTTTAAATCAAATAATGAAATAAAGAAAGTTGACAGGACTTTTCTGGAGAAGCACTGTTTAGTTTGATTAAACCTTTTCAGATTAAAGTAGATTTCCAGCAGACCATATCTGTGGAAACAGGGTTTATCTGCTGTTTCATTTTTATGGTTTGATCATTTTAAGGGCTTTTATGGTTTCGTTTGACGAAAACCTAGGAGGCACTTTCTATGGGTCTATAATGTCAGATAACGTTCTGATTTGTTTGTTTGTTCTTTATTTGGATGGAAGCCAACTACAACAAGTATACCAGTTCAGAAAAGGAGTTTTGAAAATTAATATAGCCACCACCAGTAAGAGCTAATATTAACATAGTTCTTTGAACTTATATCATCTTGGTTTACACCTGTGAAGGGAAGTACACCTGTGAGCAGGGCTAGTGACGGGGGTCACATGACTTCCTGTGACATCACTCTGAACTTGACAAACGTAGAGATCAGGGACAGGTGCAGTGCAAAGCAGAAGTCTGGAGGTTTTGTGAAAGTAAGACCATTAGACCAGCGTTGCCTGCTGACCGGAAACATGCGTCCTTAAAGGATCCTCGTTTTATTTGTGTTCACATACAATGTGACGGAGAACATCGTGAGTGGAAACTCACACTTTAGGAGCCAAACAGCAGCTCCCTCAGGTTCATTTGAGAGCCCCATTTACATCGACGACAGAGGTGTCCTTCGAAGGTGTCCTTAAAATGAATATAAGGCTAAAATTAAATTAGCATTAGGATTTGAATGTTTACCATTTGGGACAATTTATGAAAATGTGGATTAAATGAAGTATATTTATAAACAACAAAGGTTTATGAATTGTACGAGAGATGCTGTAACTGTTAATTAAAACTGGAAATGAGAGAAAACTGATCCAAGGACTGGACAGAACAAAATAGCACTGAGCATGCTTTTAGCTGAAGAGGGGGGATCTACAACAGGATTTCCTCCAAAGTAACACAGGACTGGTTACAGCAGAACTAAAGTCTTTAAGAAAGGACTTCAACCTCTAACAGAGGAATTAGAGTATTCTGGAATAGAGAAATTAATTTTGACCTGGTTTTACAACATATTTGGAAAACTGACTGGGATTTTAGAATCTGTATTGAGATACAGTACATGTACTCGTTGTTGTTGCACTTCCATGTCTAATAACGTTTGTTTGTGTTGCTTTACATGTACCGGAGCTTGTTGGTGAGATTGATGAATGTGGCCATTGCTGGGTCAACATTCCTGGACATGCACCTGCCAAACGACTAAGGTCAAGGCTTTGACCTCAGATGAACACTTTGATATCTGAGGGACGTTATTGTTTGCATGTACACCAACGGGACGACAGCTCCAGGACGGATCATACTACAGACCTAAGGGCCGTATGGTTCATTGAATTGATTATGCTGAAGAGAATTGATTTTAATCATTATGAATGTGCATATGTCTCACTCCATGTGTTTTTCTTTTCGTTACAGGGACAGAAATGGACAGGCAGGGACAGGCCAGAGATCTTGAGTCCAATGGGTTGACCAGCTCAACCTCTGGCATATTTTTCTACTTTATTTTGGAGTGACACTGTGTTTTGATTTATGATTTATGGACTTTAAAGAATTTGACTTTGAAGAATCAGTGCATTACTCTGTGGGTTCCCATTTGATTTGAAACATATCCCATTATAATCATTTGTTGTGTTTGTTTTGACATGTGTTGTAAGTTAATCATTTGAGGTGATTACATACGTTTGATGCTTGATGTTTGTGTTTTGTCACCGCCTTTGGGGCAAGGGGTGGATAGAAGAGTTTTTCCCAGCTTTAGGTCATTTTACCAATGGGTAAAAATGTTCTTCTAGGTCAACAGCCCTGCTGGGTTTTCGCTTCTGTCATAGTTTAAAACTCAAAATCAAGCTAGTAGGTTGTTTATGCTAATTGTTATCAGCATAAAGAGGGGGGAATGTTATAATAATTTTATTCTTATAATTGTGTATATTGTTTATAGTTAGTTGGTGCTCATAGTTCTCTACAGGTCATGTCAAATCATGTTATGTCCTCCATGTTATTCCAAGCATGGTGTAGACATAGCTAAAGACATGGCTTGCCGGAGGACTTCTGCACCTGGAGCCTGGAGCTGGGGCCTTGAGGGGAGGGTGTATGCAAGATACACCTCCCACTGACAGCCCCCACTTTAGTGATATAAAATGTAATGTTTTGCTTACCTCTGTAAGCAAAACGCACTATGTACCTTTGATATATCTGTGTAATTTGCTTCTCCTTGCAAGGAATAAAACCTGGCCTTTCGCTTTTTATAATATAATCTGTCTCCGTGTCTCTCTGGATAATATAAGGATATAGAATTCTTTTGGACATATAGAATTCTTATAACAACAAACAAGACCCAGCATTCATGATACGCATGCTCTTAAGGCTGGTCAATTGGGCAATTAGTTGAAAGATAGCAGTGTGGCATTCAATCACTGAGGTCATCAATTTTGTGAAAAAACAGGTGTGAATCAGGTTGCACCTATTTAAGGATGAAGCCGCCAGCACTTGTTGAACATGCATTTGAAAGCCTGAGGAAAAGGGTTTGTTCAAGACATTGTTCAGAAGAACAGCGTACTTTAAAAAGTTGATTGGAGTAGGAAAACCTATTAAGAGATGCAAAAAATATAGGCTGTTCAGCTAAAATGATCTCCAATACCTTAAAATGGAGAGCAAAACCAGAGAGACGTGGAAGAAAATGGAAGACAACCATCAAAATGGATTGAAGAATAACCACACTGGCAAATGCTCAGCCAATGATCAGCTCCAGGATGATCAAAGACAGTCTGGAGTTACTTGTAAGTACTGGGACAGTTAGAAGACGTCTGTGTGAAGCTAATCTATTTTCAAGAATCCCTCTGTTAAAAAAAAGGGATGTGCAGAATAGGTTACAATTTGCCAAAGGACACATCCACTGGCCTAAAAAGAAATGTAGGAACATTATGTGGACTGATGAGAGTAAAATTTTTCTTTTTGGGTCCAAAGGCCACAGACAGTTTGTGAGACGACCCTCAAACTCTGATTTCAAGCCACAGTACACAGTGAAGACAGTGAAGCAAGCATCATGATATGGTCATGTTTCTCCTACTATGTTGGGCCTATTTATTGCATACCAGGGATCATGGATCAGTTTGCATTTGTCAAAATACATGAAGAGGTCATGTTGCCTTTTGCTGAAGAGGACATGCCTTTGAAATGGTTGTTTCAACAAGACAATGACCCCAAACACACGAGTAAACGAGCAAAGTCTTGGTTCCAAACCAACAAAATTAATGTTATGGAGTGGCCAGCCCAATCCCCGGACCTTAATCCAATCGAGAAGCTGTTTCTGAAGCAAAACCAAGAAATGTAAATTGATTATGGAATGTTGTCAAAGAATCATGGAGTGGAATAAAATCTGAGAGGTGCCACAAGTTGGTGCCACACAGATGTGAAGCAGTTTTAAAAAGCTGTGGTCATACAACTAAATATTAGTTTAGTGATTCACAGGATTTCTAAATCCTAGAAACAAAAACGTTTGTACAAAATAATTTTGAGTTTGTACAGTCAATGGCAGACATGCTATTTTTTGAACACAACCTTTTTTTTATTCATTCATTTTCTACCGCTTAGTCTCGTTAGGGGTCGCGGGTGACTGGAGCCTATCCCAGCAGCTTTGGGCCTGAGGCGGGGTACACCCTGGACAGTGGCCAGTTAGTCGCAGGGCTGACACTTAGAGACAGACAGTCACAAACAACCATTCACTCTCATATCCATTCACTAGGGACACAGTAGATTTGCTGATTAACCTATACATGCATGTCTTTGGACGGTGGGAGGAAGCCGGAGTACCCGGAGAGAACCCACGGTAACACGTGGAGAACATGCAGACTCCTCACAGAATGACCGGAGTCGGCCGAGAATGTTTGTGAACACACCCCTTTCAACTAATTGACCAATTGAGGCGGGTACACCCTGGACAATGAACCAGTTAGACACATGCCTAACTCTAACAGAAATCCATTTAATCTCACACGTATTCACTAGGAAAAAATTAATTACCAACCCACCTCGACATCCATGTCTTTGGACAGTGGAAGGAAGACAAAACTAAGCAGAATTCACAGTAACACAGGGAGGAACTCACTGAAAGGCTGAATAAATGTTAATGTTAATGGGTTAACTTTAGCAAACCTCTGTTAGTTGTTTATAAAGGATTGTCAAAGTAAACACAGATGAATGCTACTTAATTTCCATAAAGTGCAAATGTTTCACAAAACAACACATTATAAATGATGTGATATCTGCAAGCTCTGATATGTTTACAGAACAGAAGGCTAGAGATTTTAAAAATGATCCATTCTGTCCCAACCGTGAAATCAAAGTGTTGAAGATAGATGAGGGAGAATGAGCCATGGGAAATTCCGCCATTGATCCAACCTAGAAATAAATCTCTTTCTTTGTGTCTGCGAGGATCACAGTAATACAAGTCTGGGTCACATGCAGCTCACTGTCTATTACTGTCTGGGGCCTGTGAAGCACCACATTGTGATTGGCTCTCACCATGTTCGGTATCTGCCAAGATCTGGATAGGTCTTTAATGTTGACAGAAACCACATTTACACGTAGTGACATGGTGTGGATGGTCTGTAGATGTCAGTGTATGACTGGTGGAGATGGGAGCACCTGCTACATTCATAATTTATGTTTAAACCTGTTTATTGAAAACAGAGACTGCTATACACAAATCTACAGCACAGAGGCTTTTAACTATTAGCTCTGTCCAGCACTTTACTTTATGGCAATCACACTAGAGAGGCAAGGTGTTTCTGCCATTTTTTAGGGTGAGGGTTGTGACCAGTATTTTTCCAAACACAATCTAAATGGGAAAAAAGAAAGATGTTAAACCCTGTAGCTGAATGTTTAGTGTGTAATATACCATGTCTGCTGTATTGTTTAATGGTATTTACCACATTTTTTCTTTCCCATTCATCTTCTTCCGCTTATCCTGGACCGGTGTAGACTTCCCTCTCCCCAGCTCTTCCAGGGGAATACTAAGGCGTTTCCAGGCCAGCCGAGAGGCATTGTCCCTCCAGTGTGTACCAGGTCTTCCCTGGAGCCTCTTCCCGGTGGGCCATGTCCAGAACATCTCCCCAGGGAGGCGCCTAGGAGGCATCCGGAACAGATGCCCGAGCCACTTCAGCTTTCTCAATGTGGAGGAGCAGCGACTCTACTCCGAGCTCCTCCGGAGTGACCGGGCTCCTCACTCTAGCGCTTAGGGAGCGCATAGCCACCCTGCGGAGGAAATTCCTTTTGGCCACCTTAATCCAGGACCTTGTCCTTTCAGACATGACCCACAGCTCATGACCATACTGTAGGTGAGAGTTGGAAATGTTGATTGACTGGTAAATCAAGAGCTTTGCCTTGCAGCTTAGCTCCTTACTGCATAAGCTGTGGCAATCTGCTTGTCAACCTCCCGTTCCATCCTTCTCTCACTAATGAACAAGACCCCAAGATACTTAAAGCAGAACTAACTAAAATTTGCAAATCTCCCCCTACAGCTTCCTTAAGTGAAGTACACTGTTGTAAATACTCCTAGCACAGCTTTGGACAACAACACTCACCAGCTCACTAGTTTTGCACTAGTTTCAGTCGCTAAGCTGACGCTATGAATGAAACAAACACTCCTCAACACATAGTAGCATATCATGCTTGCATCTCTTTAAGCCGTAAGTTAAATAATTGTCAAATAACAGTATCTATATCTTGAAGGACATAAAATAACAATAGATCTAATGGAAATAGGAAGAATATAAATTTGTTAGGCAAAGTATCTTACAAGTTCAACAGCATAAAAGCCGTGTCAGAATCGGTTTTGAGTCCTTCACTTTTTCCTGTAAATTCATCCTCTACAACATTAGGAAAATTAGACCTTTTCTATCAGAGCACTCTACACAAATTCTAGTCCAGGCTCTTGTCTTGTCCAAACTGGATTATTGCAATGCTCTACTGGCTGGACTCCCTGCCTGCACAACCAAACCTCTGCAGCTGATCCAGAATGCAGCGGCAAGAGTGGTCTTTAATGAACCAAAGAGAGCGCACATAACTCCTCTATTCATTAGGTTACACTGGCTCCCGGTTGACGCCTGCATCAAGTTCAAAGCTATGCTCTTGGCCTAAAAGACCACCACTGGTTCTGCACCCTCATATTTTCACTCACTAATACAGACCTACGTTCCTACCAGATCCCTGCGCTCTGCAAATGAACAACGTCTGGTGGTACCGTCCCAAAAAGGTAAAAAATCACTCTCACGTACCTTCTCTAGCTCTGGTGGAATGATCTACCTGCTGCTACAAGATCAGCAGGTTCTGTAGCCATCTTTAAAAAACGCCTGAAAACACATCTCTTCCGTCAACACCTGACTGACAAACACTGAGTTCTACTTCCTTTCTATCAATTCCTTTCTAAAAAAAAAATCTCTTATCCTTAGCATTGTATACTGCGCTGGGTTTAAACTGACTCGTTTTTTGTGCACTTATGCTTTTTGTACCTTGTGTTGTTAAAAATGCTTCCATTGTTTTCCTCACTTGTAAGTCGCTTTGGATAAAAGCGTCTGCTAAATGACTAAATGTAAATGTAAATGTAGAAACAGACAACTGCTTTCTGGCATGAAAATGTATCTTTTAAATTGACAAACGAGTAAAATGTGTAATGTGTATCGTACAAAGTCACATAGGCAATTCAGGAAAAAATTGTTAATAGTCCAGATGTCCATTTAAATTTTATCCAAGTTTGTGACCTATGCGCTCTCCTGGAAGGGCTCATGGTGGTTCCTATTGACCCCAAAGTAAAAGATACATGCAAAAATGGTCATATTGGCCTTTTTGGTCTTTTTATGGCATATTTTTGTCACTTTACTCTGCCATATTTGGCTCCACAGAACAGAGTCTGCTCTAAAAAACGGACGCTACATCTACAGCTCCCCACCAACCTGAAGGGGACAAGCCACCCTTTTCCGACTGAGAACCATGGTCTCAGACTTGGAGGTGCTGATCCTAGCCGCTTCACACTCGGCTGCAAACCGCCCCAGTGCACACTGAAGGTGTCACAGTGGATCAGGACTCTGCACAGTTGGCCGCGGATTCCGCACCCGGCTCCCCCGCCCCTACTGATTCGCAGAGGGGAAACAGGTGTGCGGGAGCGCCGGCGGAGCAAGCCCAGCTGATCCGAGTTGATAATCAACAAAGGTTAAGAAGCACCGCAGCCTGCTCATCGATGCCAGATCGTAACACTTACTACCGTTAGTACTACGTCTCGCGTTCGAATGCCTTGAAGAATCCGCTATTCCTAAGTTGTCCTTTTTGTCCAAATAAATCTTTTTTGTTACTTTATGTGTGTCTCTGCGTTTGGGTTATCTGCCAGTCCATAACAGAAGGTCCTGGCTTGATGGAGCCAACAGGACAACATCATCTGCAAAAAGCAGAGATGAGATCCTGTGGTCCCCAAACCAGACTCCCTATGGCCTCTGGCTGCGCCTAGAAATCCTGCCCATAAAGATAATGAACAGGACCGGTGACAAAGGGCAGCCCCGGTGTCCAACATGCACATACTGCCGGCAATGCCAACCAAGCTCCTGCTCCGGTCGTACAGGGACTGAACAGCCCTAAGCAAATGGCCCCGGACCCCATACTCCCAGAGCACCCCCAACAGGGCGCCACAACACAGTCGAATGTCTTCTCCAGATCCACAAAGCACATGTGGACTGGTTGGGCAAACTCCTTGGGACTGTGGACTCCTCGGTGGCAAGGCACTAGGGGGAACATCAGAGCTTCCCAACTACCTCAGTGACTTCAACTTGGGTGATGGACGAGTCCACCTCTGAGCCTTCGGCCTCTGCTTCCTCAGTGGAAGACATGTCGGTGGGGTTGAGGAGATCCTCGAAGTATTCCCTTCACTGTCCAACAATGTCCCCAGTTGAAGTCAGCAGATTCCAACCTCCACTGTAAACAGTGTTGGCAGGGTACTGCTTCCTCCCAATCAGCTGCCTCAGGAGTCCCACGAGCCAACCAGGCTCAATTGGTCTCCTTCTTTACCTTGACGGCATCACTTACTTCCGGTGTCCACCACCGGTTTTGGGGTTTGCCGCCACGACAGGCACCGGAGACTTTGCAGCCACAGCTCAGAGTGGCCGCATCAACAATAGACGTGGAGAACATGGTCCACCCGTACTCAGTGTCTCCAGCCTTCCTTTGGAATCTGGTCGAAGCACTGCCGGAGGAGGGAGTTAAAGATCTCTCTGACAGGGGACTCGGCCAAACGTTTCCAACAGACCCTCACAATACGTTTGAGTCTGCCAAGTCTGTCTCACCCGCCATCGGCTCCAACTCACCACCAGGTGTTAATCAGTTGACAGCTCCGCCCCTCTCTTCACCCGAGTGTCCAAGACATATGTCCGGAGATCAGATGAAACAACTACAAAGTCAATCATTGACCTCTGGCCTAGGGTGTCCTGGTACCTGCGAAGGCGCAGTTGGGTTCCAGAGCCCAAGCTGTGCGTGGAGGTTAGCCCGACTATCTCTAGTCGGTATCTCTCAACCTCCCGCACAAGCTCAGACTCCTTCCCTGCCAGAGAGGTGACATTCCATGTCCCTAGAGCCAGATTCTGTGTCCGGGGATTGAGTTGCCAAAGCCCCCGCCTTTGATTGCCACCCAATCCACTTTGCACCGGCCCCTTGCGGTTCCTCCATGTGGGTGATGGGCCCACAGGAGGTCGGCCCCACATCACTCCTTCAGGCTGAGCCCAGCCGGGTCCCGTGGGGCCACCAGGCACTCGCATACGAGCCCCAACCCCGGGCCTGGCTCCAGGGTCGGGCCCCGGTTCCGCCATACGGAACCTAGGTGATGGGCCAGATCACCTACTTGTTTGCCTTGGGAGACCATACCTGGGGCTAATAGCCCCCGACATCATAGCTCCTATCATCATTCGGGCACTAAAACCCCTCCACTACGATAAGGTGGTGGTTCAAGGAGGGCTTTTAAAATCTGGCCCAATTTAATTTGTAATTGAATAGGCCTGCTAATTACTGGCCATTGTCCAGGGTGTACCCCGCCTCAGGCCCAAAGCACCTGGGATAGGCTCCAGTCACCCGCGACCCCTAACGGGACTAAGCGGTAGAAAATGAATGAATGAATGAATAGGCCTGGTGCCAATTAGAGGGTAATGTATGTGTCAATACAACATCTGCAGCAAATTGATAAATTCCATAACAAACTGATAAGCATTTTTATCATTTTTCTTTTACTTCCTTAGTAATGGTAAATTCAAATAGAATTCAATCTGACGTGCGGGCCATATTCCAGAGTTGACACTATCTATGAATAATATATAATCTAGATCACAAAATAGTAATAAATAGAACATCATATCTCCAGAATGATACGTTTATACTGGTACACAAATTGCTTTGAGTCAGTGTTTCATGAATGTTATTTGGTACAGTGCATTTATCTGATGTGCTCCTGGTCTGTGTTCCATATAATGTGATTTATCTCTAAACAGAGCAGCACACAGTTGACTATTTATGGCATTGTGTGAAGTGCATTATGGGATTGCAAGTGATGTGAATGTTGTGGCTGCACTATAAAGGCAGAAGGCAGTAAATAGTCAGAAGGAGCTGGTACATGGCGCTGCGTGTAATACAGGGTGTTTGGTTGAGGTCACAACGCTTAGGTCTGACGGGAACATGATGTTAATATTGGACAAAGGAACAATAAAAGCACATGAAAATAATTGTGGAGTCTGCATACATTTTGGCAGGCACATGCTTGCCTAAACCACTGCCCAATTTATCCTCAAGCCATCTGGATCTGTCCTACATCTCTCTATGAAGCTTTTCTAACAAAATCCTTATGCAAGATTAAACTGAGTCCACTTCACACCTTTGCACCTTTTGGAATGAGGCAAGATTTAAGACAGACATCTCTTAACTGAAATGGCAGCTTGTCTTCAGTGCTCTTGTGGCTGTGGGTTATAGCACCACTGCCCTTTTTTATGAATGCAGACAACAGTAGACATACAACCATAAGCCTTTAACAATAGTTGGAGAATTATCTAGTTCTAAATGTTTGTTTTAGGCAAATACCCCTGTTTGCACAGAGGTGTCACCAGCTGCACATCACAGTCACTTCAAATCATGTGTCTAAATGTCTTTAGAACACATAACCCTGGAGTAATTATAGAGAATTAAAAGTAAGTAAGACGTGTATAACAGGAAACAAGAGTAAGAGATTGTAGGGCAAAAGGATATATTGAACAGACAGACATGAGGGGCACAATGGAGCTGAAATGCCAAGCATATGGAAGAGGCAATCTCCTGGAGCAATTCAATTTTGTCCTTGACTTAGCAGCAGCATATTAAGGCGGCACAGTATCGGTGCATTAACATATGCTGTACTTTAATGAGAAGACCGCAGATGGTATGCTTTCTTCTCAGCTTTTATTCAACTGTAGCTTCACTGCATGACATCTGTGACTTTGCAGCATGGGGACAGACCATAGACATATTGTTACAGATGATGACCAACCCCCACTTTACAGTTACAATGGGGTGTTTTTCCTACCAACATTTTCCAATTGTGATGTTACATGCATCCAAAAGTGGAGCCAATTCCTGTCCAATGTCACATGGCGTCCAATGACTACATGGATTTTAATTACCAGTTTGTTAATGCATTTTGCTCTTAAACACCAAAAAATGTCTAAACTACTGCTCCAGCATATGTCAAATAATGATGCAGCAGTCATGGACTCTGGAAGTATGTTAAACTAAATTAAAAATTGTATTTCGGAATGGTGCAAGCTTGTCATCAAAATGTTTACAAAAGGCAAAGATATAAATAAGATAAAATATTCAGAATACTGAAGACTGTGAATTGTATACACAGGACACACAATAGGACATTTATGAGAGATGTTATAGGACCATTAATTGTTCTCAGAATGCATGTGTTATAGTTTGATTAAAATCTTCTCTTCATAAAATTCAATTCATAACCAATACTAAAGCAAAGGCCACAGTTATTGCTATCTTTCCACATGTATACTCAAACAAAAAAGGTCTAAAGGTGCCTTTTTTGGAACATGCTTTTATTGATGCTCAGGAGAGTGTGCATGTCTATATAAATGTTATTGTAAAGGTCAATCTATTGGTAGTTAGATCAAACATTGGGTGCACCTGACATGAAGCCTGATCATTATTCACTGCTGAGCAGCACAAAAGAAAAAGGAAAAAGAAAAAAGAAAGAAATATTGGTATGGGGTCCCATGCTTCACACAGCCCCTATAAAGTCATTGAGCATAATAAAAGTGACAGTAAGGCACAACGCACATCTGCTTGTTGTTAGCCGCACTGCACACTTTACATTTTGGGCATATGGACAACAAAGAGGCACTTGAAAGAATGAGAAGTAGTTGTTATTGTTGAGGAACAAATAGGCATAGTTTAGTTCCAGTGTGCCTGGCAAATGTATATAAAAAAGTAGTCCTTTTGTTTCTGGGAAGACACATTTTCTAATGAATCATAGCCTCTAGGACTTCTTTAGTGATGGCTTTTTCAGTTTGTGAACCTGAAAGACCTGCATTGCAGGCTGAGGTACCTCCTGCCTGAAGGCAAGTCTACAACAGTCTGTGGTCTGGGTGAGTGGGGTCTTTCTGGATGCGGGTCACTTTAAGCGTTTTTAGGCCAGATCCTCAAAAATGTTAGTGTGACCCCAAAAACCCTTTCAGCTGCTCTCACCACTCTTCTCAGAGCTTTTCTCTCAGTGTGGTTGGAATTTTTATACCAGAGAGAAATGTCACTGGTCAGCACACTCTCTATGATCTCTCATAAGAATGTAGTGCGGATCGAGGGATTAAGGTGAGCCTTCTTCAGCTGCCGCAGGAATTGTTTTGACAAGAGAATAGGTGTGTGGGGACCAGGACAGATTGTTAGCCACCTGAACCCCCAAGAAATGAGTACATCACAAAGATTCTACAGCAGTCTCATTAACAACAATTGCAGTGTGTATGGGTTGTTTATTTCTGAAGTTGAGAACCAATATTGTTTGTTTTCTCAACATTCAAAACTAGGTAGTTTTTTGTGCAGCAGTCAGCAAAAAACTCCAGGTCCTTGTTGTTTTCAATCAGACTAATCACTGTGCTTTATGATGTAGTTTGTGTTCCACTTTACACAACAGTCAGTCTTTGGTCTGAACAAAAAGGGACTCAGTCAGAACACACCCCTACACTGTTTGGTCTGTACCAAACTGTCAGGTGTGAAAGTGCCATTGCCAAAGAGTCAGTTTGTTCGTAGTGTGTCTCTGCCGATCGTTCGGAACGTTTGGACTGAAGCAGGATGTTGATAAAACAGAGTATGAAGAGCAAACAGAGGAGGGAAACATATAAAATGTATATTGGTCAGATTTGTATTAATTCTATCTTAAAAATAATAACATGTCTCTTTAGGCCCTACTCTAGTCTGATTATTGTATTTCTCCAGTTCAACTGTAAACTGAGCCTCTGTATAGACAACAATTTCACCACAGTAAAAGCCGTCTAAAGGAGTCATGTCCCACGTTGTCCTGACGACAGTAATCACAGCGTGACAATAATCACAGATAGTCCTTTATGAAAAACTGTAGTGTTGAAACTAAAAGTTATGGAACAAAACAAAATAGTGTAATAATTAGTGAGTTCTTAGTGAGAACCTTGGTGCAGACTTTCAGGAGAGAAAACTTAACACAGATCTTAACACAGATGCTTGTGTTTTACTGGGAACATTAAAAGGGTTCACTGCAGTTTATTACCTTATTAAGGTTAACTTACAACAGCAAAGTGATCCATAAGATTATCACATAAGAGGAATGCTCTGAATATTGGTGCCTCTTTAGGCTAAGGCTCTCTATAACATTGTATAATGTGTCAATATTGAGGACATACATCTCAAATTAAAATCCATGCTAATATTAAATAATTTCCTTAGTTTGACTGTATGTTAACGTTTAACATGCCTATTTAAAGTAGTTATTAGTTGAGGTTAACCCTATATCTATCCAGCGTCAAACAAGAGCTTGACTTGGCACTCTACAAATGCTCCTTTGTCCCCGTCATGGCTTATGATATCAGTTTCATGTCATGTAAAAGTTTTCAATCATTTAATGGATATATTTTTAAAAGGGTGCCTTGCTAATTTGCAGAAGAAAGAGGACTGACTTTACAACAAGTGATATAGCCTAATCTTTTATTTTATTATTATTTTATTTTTTTTCCAGGACAAAATGTGTGTGTAACGTTCAAGCAAAGAACCCAAATGTAGACAAGTACACGTTTCGAAAAGGTAGATTTATTTTACACAAATTTTAGTTTGGTCTTGGCTGGAGAAGGCGGAGGATGGACCAAAGCTGGAGCCGGCGGCAGGACACGACGTATCTGGAGAACAAAAACAAGTATCCACTGGTGAATAAGAAACGAACAATAACGAGCGCTGCGTCTCACTAACATGAGCTAGTTTTACGATCTGGCACTGAAGAACTGGACGAGGTGCTCTTTGCACAGCTGAGTCCCGCACACCTGTCCTCAGCGGCTCGGCAGGGGTGGGGGACCAGGAGGAGGAATCTCCCGGAGTAGCCGGAGAGGGCTGGGCTGAGTCAGGAGCCGAAGTGACAGTGTGAAGGGTATTTGAAGTGTTTAAACTGATTTACTAACTGATTTGTGCTTAAGGTACTAATGTGGCCAGCAAGGCCAATTGTGGGTCCACTAAGGCTGGTGTACAATGATGGTAACTTGGCAGTGCACCAAGGAAACAAACCAATCCCTGCACTTTCTGTACTGGCTTATTTGTTATGCATACTCTGGTGCTCAGTCCTTTCCACTGTGCCGTAAAAACAAACCAAATCCAAACTGGCATGCATTTATATAGAAAAAAAGTGACTAATAACAAGTTGTTTTATTAATGCTTTAAGCAAACATAAGCAAGTACAATTAACAAGGTAAAGTTAAATAAATAATTTCAATAATGATATGCAAGTATGGAAGCCAACAATTGTTGTTGTCATACATAACTAATGCAGTACTTCAAGATGTCAGTAAAATGTCTTATCTAAACTTGAATGCGGATAGAAAGTTGTCAATACAAACCTTCTGGAAAAAAAAATTCTTCGGCACACATGACAGCAGCTCACACAGTCAGGTATTAAGACTCTGAAGGAGATCCCTTTACTTATGCTACATGCTTAAAACGCAATACATTTACAGCTTTAAAGGGTAAGATCCAGAGATACACTCACTGAGCTGAGTGGGTTTTTACTTGAATGCACTTGTCGCTGCTTCCAAAGCTATTGACTTTTGCTGCTGAGGCCTTGGTCCCAGAAGCCCCCAATTCTAAAATCAGGGCAGCAGAACTAAAAAAGTTCAATGTCACATTCCCACAGGATAACATGCCGACTGTAGTAAAGGTTAGCAAACAAAACAAAAAACAGTCCACACAGCACCAGGGAAATATTATTGTTAAGTTACTTTTTGGAATACATTCAGGTGCTTTCTTTCTACTGATTCACCTAATTTTGTCTGTTCAGATCTGTTAATTAGAGCTGTGTTAAATCAATCCTATAATCTACTCAATTACAGCAGTGAGGAAAATTTTAGTTTGGCAGTTTGTGTACCTCTGACTCGGCTAAGTTCAGGTGAAAGAGGTTCCCTAGAGGCTAGTTCAATGGCCAGGTTCAGCCTTTTTTTCTTAGAATGCAAATTTGAAAGAAAGATTTTGTCTTCTGAAACAGTAGGGTCATTATAGTTTAGTTTGTACAAATAGGACTCTGTGAGTGTCCAGTGTATTGGCCTATTTTCTTTATTATATATACTGTGCATATTATTAACTATGTACTAGCTGTGTATTGTGTTACTGTTACTGTGTGAGATAGACAGGATTCTACCATCCTCATGTCTTCAAATCAAAAAAAGATTGTGAACATATATATTTTACGGTGCTACTTAAAATACTTCCATTTTATTCACTGATTGAAAAGATTGTTCTTTATCTTTGCATGACTCTCCTTAAACTGCCTTGTCCCATTGCCACCTGCTACCTAATCCTGTAAACCATTCCTTCCAACCTAATGGTCTTCATCCTGGCTGCTAGTTTTGCCTAAAGAGCTAAGGAGAACTTTCTTCAAATAGTACAATGGTTTATTTCATGGACCTTTTGAGGTGAGTGTACATTGCTGCCAGACACCACAGACCACAAATTCCTCTCCCCAGTGACAGCCATACAAATGTTTTCGAAGATCAGCCATGAGATCTTCTGGATGGTGCCTTACGACATCTTGAGTGGTAGTCAGAGTTATGTGACAATGACTACAAAAAGTAACCATCCTCATTTGTGATCTGTTTGCTTGTAATCCGTGTGTTGTATAAAAGAACTAACACACAAAGTGACAGCAGTGACAGCACGAGAGCAGCACTAGATTTGTTACTTGTTCAAACAGTTCTTCTCTTTCAGTAAAGTAAATGGAGGAGTGAGCGATGAGACAAAAAGTGTGTGTCAAAGACGGTCAAGTAAAAGCAAGCGTGACTTAAATTGCTGTTGGAAAAAGAATAAAGAATGTGGTGACAATGAAAGCATAAAAGGGTTGATAGAAAATGCAGTCATTACAGTTATTTCTAAAAAGTTGCCAGTGGCAGGACAAATAATACAATATCATAGAAGTACAAGCTAGATATTAAACTCACACAGACATTTCATTTACAGAAAAGTGGGAGCTGGAATAAATATAAATATGATATGAACAGATAATGTATGGAAATGGTATTCTATAGAAAGGGTGTGTCTCATTTGGCTGAACATGCATCCTCAAGTCCTTGGCTCCTTGCTTGCACTGGAAGTTACCTCTGTCCTAAAACGCTGCTCCAAGAAGCGGGAAGGGAAGACGGAGGAGACTTCTGTAGGAGACATAAGCGAGGATACACCAGAGCTTCTTACAAAGTAGTCAAACCACAATATATTCACAACAATATGTTTATTTAAAAATATTATATATAATATATACCAAATAAACTGACACAAGTGAGGCTCCTAACCTTAACCCAATAAATGCAGATTAACCTACCTCAGATTGACGCAATAAAAACAAAAAGAAAAACATCAGAAATACAGCATTGCATAAAGCTTGTCCTATTTTAGATGAACATGATTGGTTAATTTATATTGAACTTGGTAGAAGTTGAGTTCAATAGTCCAGACCTCCCTTACTTAAGTCAGAAAGTGGATGTCTGACTGACCTACAGTAATCACTACAGGCATCTTGGGCCCTCAGCAGGATAGGTTATGGGGGTCCTGCCTCACCATGAATTTATAGAAACAGCGGTGCTCTACATCAGTTCAACTCCTGTTCACCAATTCAAAAGTCAGCCCAGTCACAGAAGAGTGGCAGCAGCAGATTACATTACAACAATAGTACACTTCCTTAAGGCCCAGAGCTGAAACTTATATACTGGATAAAATAATTAATAAAGTCCCATTCCGGTTACGTATTTTATCCCCATACTTATCAAAGTTTGATCAAAAGTAAAAGAATAACTAAAATATCAATTAGTGAAAATTAGTGTTCTTTAAAACATAATTTAAAGTGCATGAGGGTGATCTCTGTTAAACAGTGTGCTCTTAGGTTCCCATCAGACTAGAAGCACTCAACTAGAGCTAAATTCCACTCTTAATGAGGCTACACCCCCTGATTGTGACTATATCACACTTGACTCAGTGACTACATACTCTTTTTATTTCAATATTTATTAAATAAAAATGTTTAAGGTATATAAAATACCACTAAAACCATGACTTACTGACGTCACACAATGCTTCAGTTGTGGTTTTAAAATGGTGAGAGGAATACAGTCTTGTGAAATCTTGTGAGAATCCAGCAGGCCATTTTACTGCCGTTTTGACGACACAAATGACGTCAACTAAAAAACAAATTTTAACCAATGTTGCATGTCATCTATTGCTCTGGTGGTTAACACTATGATTAAAGAAAAGCTCCTGTTATTGATATGGGAACACTTGTAGTAATTGTTTTTCAGTTCTGGAATAGAACAAACATCACAGCTGTATTTGACAGAAAACAGATCATAATCACAGAAATAATGTTGTTATCAAATTACAAAATATACTGAAATGCCAGAAGGTCAGTTGGAAATCTGAAAGGTTCACTATACACGTGATTTATCATTTTATCTGTTTATTTGAGCAGTAGATATAAACATTTCAAATCTAATGTACAATGACAAAAAACATAGGATCTCCTCATCTAAAACAAAAGCTGAAAAGAATGGGAAAAAAGAGATTATAGTTATAAAATATGGCATATACTGTATAAACACATATAAAGATACACATTTAAGTAAAATGTGCGACATTAGTTTATTGCAAGAATAAAATATGGTTGGAGCAATATATTACACTTCACAGAGCAGGATAACAGATAATTGGTTGGGTGACATGAAGGTTATCAAACAATAACAAAGAAGTGGAAATTAGTCACCAGTGTCAGGACCAGAGATTACCATCACAAGTTGTAAAAATTGTGCCATCCATGACGTCAGACAGATTCTGCAGATGAATGTCCCACTGGAGCAGCGCTCAATAGAAGTGGGGATGCAAGGTTAAGGTCCATGAACAGGGCAAACCAAGAGAGAGACGAAGCACCAAAAGACAACGTCATGAATAAGTGGCTTCTAGTGACAAGATGGAAGAGATATGTAATCAGGGGAATGCCAGTGGGGACTGCTAAGAGGGGAGGACAAGGCCACACCAAGGACATACAGTACATCTTTTATGTGCTCATTCTATATTATTGTCTTTTCTGTACCTCAGGGCAGTGTGGCCACATTATATTGTCAATCTTTATGGACAGTTTTTCTGAAAGATGTTGTTGCATGGATCCTATTAATATCCATACTCTCATTTACTCGCTGTTCTTCCACTTGTTTTAAGGACACTCAGGGTCTCAAAGACGCAGAGCTGGGTTTTGGCTGTTCCCTAAATTTTTTCTTTGCAGGTTGCATACTTGGCCTTTACACAAAGCTTCTACTAGTCAAGAGGCCAGCACCAGTAAAAGCACAGCTTCAAACTACTGGGTTAGTTTTAATTTAGTTTTAGTATGCACTTCTAACAAGCTGACATCTTGAACATCACACCGCCTTCATCGGGGGACATAGGTGTCTCTTTATGTCACATGTGACACCTCAGCATTTGCTGAAGTAGTAATTTGATTTAGGTGTCTGGGGCTGTACAGTGATAATGAGCTGCACTGACTGATAGATGAGCTGAGTTAAATAGGAATCTGCTGATTTAAAGCACTCTTAGAGTCTTTGACTTTTAAAACAAAAAAAAATTACACAAAAGTATATAGTACATAGTATATTGCTGAAATCATCCTACACAGCAGCCTTTTCTAAGATAAACCTCATCTAGAATTGGTTTAACAGTAAACCTAATTTACTTTTAAATTTGATTTCGGCACAGCCCTAATTTCTTGCTGACCCTGTATCAAACACCACTCACCACCAACAGCAGCAGAAGTACATTTCCTGTAAACCAGGACCAATTTCCTCTGCACAATACTAATACATTACACAAAACTGAAGTTTAGAGGTAACCATAAAACTTTAGCTTCAACTTCAGCGTCAGGACGACATTTACCTCTTTGTGTAGCAGAGACGCATGCAGTTGAAATTGGGAGTTAAGGTTTTTAACACATGATTCCTATTACAATATGCTATTAGATTAAACCGTTCTTGATTTCATAAGCATAACAAGTTGCAAACTTCTAATAGAATCATGTCTTAAAGAAATACTAAACTGAGTTTTATTCAAACTAGGTTAAAATTTGGGGCAATGGAAACTTCAGTTCAACCATGACTTAACCCGGTGAATGTGTTGTTGGTGCGACTCGGCCTATGACACTGTCCTGCAGACTTTGTTTTATTGTAACACTTTTCAGCTGGGACATTCTTGGGACATTCCAGTGTACAGATATTGGTTTTGTAGATGTTGTTTGTATTATACTTTGTGCAGTGTTTAAAGTTGATATAGTAGAGCTCCAAACCAAGAACTAGAAACCAAATTGTACTAGGGTGTTAGGATTCATGTTATGTAGTCTGTTTCGGTTGATGTTATGGTTCTTTTTAGTATATTGTGGTTTCTTTATTGTCTGATTTTCAGTTTGGTTGTGTATTTGATTATGTTTAGCTTGTATTAGGGTTGGGTTTTATTTTGACATGTCTGACTCCTGTCTGTGTTTTTGATGTGTTGCACCTGTTCCTTGTTGTCTTTGTCTATTTATACCTGTTTGTTCCACTGCTTTGCCAGGTCGTGTCTGTTACCGTGAGTCTGTTTTGTGTTTCATTGTGTCTGATCTACGTAGTCCTTGTTTTCTGTGGAGGTTCTATTATTTTTCCTAGTCTGTTTTGTTCTAACACTTTTCAGCTGGGACATTCTTGGGACATTCCGGTGTACAGATATTGGTTTTGTAGATGTTGTTTGTATTATACTTTGTGCAGTGTTTAAAGTTGATATAGTAGAGCTCCAAACCAAGAACTAGAAACCAAATTGTACTAGGGTAGCTTGTTAATCACCACAAACCAATTTGTCTTTGATTGTAGGGCATCTTTCACAAGTGGTGGTTTTGTGAAACGTAACCCTAACCATTCATATTTCTTTGTTGCTACATGTTCCAGTAAATATGACATGCTCTTTTATTTTTGGGGGTATTTATTTGAACATTATAATAAAGATGCTGTCTTTATTCTCATTCATGTAACGGTAATCATTTGAACCTACCAGTGAGAGTAAGGCTTGTTCCCAGCTGGTCTGGCAGACGAGCAGGTTTCCTCACTTCCTTTTCTCATTTACACATTCTCTTTTTCTCTTTAATATCACTCTGTCGCTGAAGCAATTAACAGCCTGGCATGAGAAGTCACGGCTAATTTAAGCTTCATCTGAGGCAATAAGCATCATTTGAGCTGCATTTGTGACACAGATGTTCACCCGCTGCTTAATATTCCTGTCCTTATACTTTATTCAAGTAGCAACTTTAACTGAGCACTCACAAGTGCTTACTCATAGGAGATAGTAGTTAGATGGTTTTCTCTCTAAACTAAAGAGTATGGTCCTGACCTGCCCTAATTGTAAGTGACATGACTTGGATCTTTTTCAGAGTGTGTCGTTGAATTTTGATCACATCTATCCAATAGTAGTTTAACCTGCGTTCATTTGTACTGCCTACAGAAAATCCAACTCAAATCAACAAGGACCAGACAATTATTTCATTAGAATTTATTTTAAAGGGTTGTCGGTCAGGCTAGATTTTTTTTCTGTACAAACTTGTAAATTTGAATAAAGACCTTAATACATGTATATTAATCCCATTAGCACCTATAGCTCTATCATCAGCTCCACTAGAAGGTGAGATGGACCACTGACTGTTGAAACATTACATCTTGGGATGAGAACGCTATTGATATTATCCTGAAAAAAAATCTTATAATCAAACAAACACATTCGGTCCCAGACCTGCAGTGTCAGAGGCATTTCCATCAATCTCACAAAATAACAGCTGGAAATGTACCAGATCCATTTACATGCAAAGCCACTTCCCAGGCGCTAAAGCAACGCTAATTAAATCAATCACCACCATGCTGTTGATTGAATCCATGACTCATGAGTGATAAAGAATAATTATATCAGTCCCTCAGCACACTGTGGCAGTGCAGTGACCATCTCTGCCACAGACTCTGGCTTTTGGAGAGTCACATCTACCATCACCACACAGCATTAAACACGACCAGGAGCTATTGTAACCATGTACTTCTAATTTTCAGAGAGACAGAATGAGAAAAAAAAAATCCAGAAAATCATGTCTGATTTTTAAAGAATTTATTTATTTGCAAATTATGGTGGAAAATAAGTATTTGGTCACCTACAAAAAAAACAAGATTTTTGGCTCTCACAGACCTGTAACCTTTTCTTTATGAGGCTCCTCTGTCCTCCACTTGTTACCTGTATTAATGGCACCTGTTTGAACTGGTTATCAGTATAAAAGACACCTGTCCACATCCCACAACAGTCCGTCTCCAAACTCCACTATGGCCAACACCAAAGAGCTGTCAAAGGACACCAGAAGCAAAATTGTAGACCTGCCCCTGGCTAGGAAGACTGAATCTGCAATAGGTAAGCAGCTTGGTGTGAAACAAACAATTATGTGGGAGCAATTATTAAAAAATGGAAGACATACAAGACCACTGATAATCTCCCTCGATCTGGGGCTCCACGCAAGATCTCACTCCGTGGGGTCAAAATAATCACAAGAACGGTGAACAAAAATGCCAGAATCACACGGGTGGACCTAGTGAAAGACCTGCAGTATGGTGAGATTTTGAGTAAAAACCTTCTTCCATCAGCAAGGGCATTAAAGATGAAACGTGACTGGGTCATGACAATGATCCCAAACACACCGCCCGGGCAACGAAGGAGTGGCTTTGTAAGAAGCATTTAAAGGTCCTGGAGTGGCCTAGCCAGTCTCCAGATTTGAACCCCTTAGAAAATCTTTGGAGGGAGCTGGAAATCCGTTTTGCCCAGTGACAGCCCCAAAACATTACTGCTCTAGAGGAGATCTGCATGGAGAAATTCCCCCGGTTGAGGGACAACTGCTCTACCACTGAGCCACTGCACTCACGCTGCGACCTTTGTCATTGCCAACAAAGGGTATATAACAAAGTATTGAGATGAACTTTTGTTATTGACCAAATACTCCACCACCAATACTTTCCACCATAATTTGCAGATAAATCCTTTAAAACAAGACAATGGGATCTTTCTGAATTGATTTATTTTATTTTTTTTGTTTCTCTTGCACAATTGGTGGTTGACTAAATTCTTTTTTGCCCCACTGTTTGTGGCAACAATATGCTCTGTGTGGTTATAGGATCTTTCCCATACTAGACCTTATACAATGTCTGCCACAGTGCTCAGTAGTAAACCCACTCTTTGTTTTAGTTCCAGTTCTGTTAGCTGAAATAGAAATAGTTGATTCAATAACCACAACTGTTTTTTAGCAATAACACTCTTTACTGCTCAAACACATTCAATTCCATCAGCTCCGTATACAAGACTGAACTGCACACACAAAAACCCGCGCTCACATTCAAAATGGTGATCCTCGCACATGCGCAGAAGATAAAACATAACTTAACAATTTTTTTCTTTTAAGCAAAACTAGTTTACAGAGATTTAGTTTTAATGATTAAACATTGACTAAACATAAGAAAATCACTTTAGTCTTTAAGTTGGCAAACGCCTGTGCTCAGAGCTTTCAAAAGGCCAAGTGCAGATGCTCCTTTTTTTGTTAAGCAGTTAGCTAGCTGCTCTTTGGTGGCTGACCACAAGATCTGCTGAACAGTTCCAGAGTGTATGAGCTCCTTCATACTGCTGATTTCTAGGCGCAGTCTCTTTTCGGTGACAGATTTTGTAGATTTGAGAGCATCAAGAAGAGAATGATTGTCTGTTATACACACAATGGGTAAGTTTTTGCATGAGCAGTCACCAGTGGTAATCTCAGAGTAGAGTGTAGCGAGGAAAACAGCACTGTCAATCCCATCTGCAAGTGCCAAAGTCTCTCCTGCTAAGGTACTCCGTAAAACTCTCCTGATGCGTTTTGACTGCCAGGATATGGGTGAGAATTTTCCATTTTCCCTCATTAGAATGATGAAATGTCCACCCTGTGTCCCACCATCTGAAAGGTTTCCCATTGAGGAATCACTGTACACCACTAATTTAATAGAACTGTCTTTCCCTAGGTACTGGAACCTCAAGGTGACCTCTTCTGATTTAAGTTTTCTGATGAGTTTATTTGCACAATGAAGGGTCTGAACAGTAGCATGTTTTGTGTTAGATGCCAAGATGGATATGTCACACATTATGTCAGGTCTGCTTTGCCTGGCAACCCACAATATTTGTCCAATCTTTGATTTCAGCATGTCCATCTCAACGTCTGTCAGTGAAGCTTCACGCTGTGTTGCTCTGGTAGAGTCCAATGGAATGGGTTGCAGATTTTTTATGTACGTTTCTTGTTGTACATGTATTTCATTCTCCAGAGAGTCTACTTCTATTCCAATATAGTTGAAACTATCATGCTCTTCCCGTCCAACTTGAAAGGCATCTTTCAACTTAGGAATGATATTTGTGGAGAATGCATCTGTACCACCCCAAATAAAGTCATCCACATGAGATGCAAGAATTCCCATCACTTTGCAGGAATCATCCAGCCAGTAAAATACAGCTGGATCTACCTTTGACACTGTAGCACCCAGTTGTTGCATGGTGTCTTTCACCCTATTATACCAGAATAAAGAAGCATCTGTTAGGCCATAAACACATTTTTTTAACTTCCATATAATTTCTTTTCAGCCATGTCCTTAATTTCATCATTGTTAAATTCACCTCCGTTATCACTAAACAGTCTGCATGGAGGACCATGAACACTTATCCAGCAGTGAATAAAGTGCTTCACTATCTCTTTTGGGTTCTTTGTGGTGACAATACTCCCTGTACTGAAGCGTGTGAAGTGGTCAATAGCGTGCAAATACCATATTCCTGGCTCAAGCTCATGTAAGTCCACAGCCACAGTCTCATTATAGGCTGATGCCATAGGCAAACCCACTACAGGCTTATGTTTTGGCTTGCTGTATCTGATACATGTATCACAGTTTTTAACAATGTTCTTGAGGATTGTGTTGCTTTCATCATCATGATTACCTGAGCAGGTCAGTAATTTTTGTAGTCTATCAGCTGAAGCATGTCCAAATTGTCTGTGTAGTTTCAACAGTACTCTTTCCTTTTCTTTTGTTGTCATGTTTTCTGTCACAGCAAGAATTTCATTTTCATTTTGTGTTTTGCTCTCACTTGTCTCCTGTTCACCCAGATGATCGTCATCTCTTAAGTTCACACAATAATGTCCTGAGGATGTCAGTTCAAGCTTAACAGGTTGTTTAAACATGGTTGCTTTGTCATTTGCAATGTCCAGAACTGCACTTGCTCTTTTCAATGAAGCCTTGCTTAAGAGCATTGGTATATCTGCAGGAACAACTTCTGTCCTTATTTTGCACTTGGTATGTCCTATTTTAACTGGAATGGTGACTTTCCTTGTGGAGTGAATAACTTTGCCATCACCAAATCTGAAAGGTCTTGAACTTTGTTTGTCATCTATTTTTAGTAACTCACTCTGTGGCAGCCCACTTGTATAATCATCAAGCCATTTTTCTCCACACACTGTTCTTGTACAGGCTGTGTCAATCACAGCTGAACCTAAAACCTCCACCATGAATATTTCTGTGTTAGACAAGGATTCATTTGAAAACAAAATGATGTTGCATTCTTCAACATTATCTTTAAGTCCTTCATCTTTTGTCAATCTTACATGTTCTTTTTTGTTTGGACAGTCCTTTTCCCAGTGATAAGTGCTTTGACAAATTGCACATTTTGTTCTTCTCCCATATTTATCAATGGGGTTTGTGCCTTGAGCCACGGTTTGGGGTTGTTGTGTGGTGTTTGACTTATTTCCCCGTTTACCTGAATATCTCGTGTAATAGGCAGTGTCACTATCTGCGCTCTGCAGTGCACTGTCGCCCTCTCGTGGTGAAGCAACGTTATCTCCAAAAATTCTTTTCAAGGCTGATTTCATATCAACGAAAGAAACGCTGGGGCAAGCTGTAAGCGCTAACTGTTTATCTTTAACGGTAAGTCCGGCAGTATCTAGTAGCTTGAAGGCTAGTACGGCATCTGGGCGCTCCATTTTGAACTTACGTAGCCTGTTGTATCGATGTTCGAACTCGACGATGTATACCACCATAGAAACGCCACTTTCTCTTGTGATCCGGTCGAACTCCGTGTACGCCTCATATTGTCGATCTTTTTCTTCTTTTAAAAACACAGAGTCCAATTTCGCTATAAGTGTTTGCATTCCAGTGTCTGCATTTAAATCCTCAGCAGAAATTTCCAGTGCACTCTCCCTTGCTCTGCCCGTTAGTGACAGGGTAACTGCCAAAGCTTGTTTCTTTTTGTCCAAGTCGGTGACACGTCTCCAAATTTCAACCTCATTTTTCCAACTTTCGTACGGCGTCTTCTCATCAAACGGCGGGGGATTTTTGTAATTTCCAGCAGCAGCCATCCTCTGCTACCAATGTTGATTCAATAACCACAACTGTTTTTTAGCAATAACACTCTTTACTGCTCAAACACATTCAATTCCATCAGCTCCGTATACAAGACTGAACTGCACACACAAAAACCCGCGCTCACATTCAAAATGGTGATCCTCGCACATGCGTAGAAGATAAAACATAACTTAACAGCTGTCACTCAAGTGTTTTAAGATTGTATAAAACAAACATTAGCGGAGTCAAATTTAAACTCTGGCATGTCACTGATGGAGGACACCACACAACCAATAACTGTCCAGGCAATGAGGCAGTCTAGTTACATTAACACAGAGAAAAGAAACTGATGGGATTTAACGGCTTACACAATTCTAAACAACACAACATTTAATGAGAGCCTGCTGTTTCATAGTATTTGCGAGATTAGTCTCACCAAACTGAGTGCTTACAGTATAAAGTCCAGAAGGGAATTCAAAATAGGGCAGTGTGAGTCACTGAGAGAATGAGTCTTCCTCATTTGTATTTTATTTTTGGGCATTTGTTGTCAAATTAAATGATTATAAGGTCTAAAACAACCGCTGGGAAAGCTTACAGTAACTCAATTGTTCATTCAAATATCATTATTAGCACCGTCCCCATCATCACTGTATATCTTTTGCAACTTTATTTGTCTTTTTTGTGTTGTAATCGCCACAGTAAATATGCGTCATAATCTGTTTCATCACAACTGCCCATCTGACTATCGCCTAATATGTATGAACACAAATCTCTCTTGGTCAATGTATCTTGAAGCAACTCACTCACTCATTTTGAGTGAGTGAGTTGGTGAAAACTTTTGGTCATATATATATATATATATATATATATATGACCAAAAGTTTTGATGTGTTTGTGCACATAGTCATCATGGTTTGTATTCGTCACAAAAACATTTAAATATTTCAGACTGATTTATTTATAATAAAATAGAAGAAAGTTTATAATGTTCAGTATCAAAAACTAGAGTACTTATGGTTAACATTTGTAAATTCTTATTATATCCTATTGCAAACACATCTACAATAGTACAGTAAGAAAACAAATAGTTTTTTGTGGTTGAACTAGTGTTGTGGTATTAATGAGAAACAAGCCATGAGACTGGGATTCCTTTTGGAGGCAGGCTCCGTTTATAAAAGAAATAAACACAAATAAGAGTTAAAACACAATGTTATAAATACAATTTACAATTTTATAAGACCCCCGCACAGCGCCAAACAAGTTCAGGGTGTTTTTCAGTCCTCCAAAGTAAATAGAGCACGGCTACTCTCTCGACCTAATCCAACTCAACCATTTTACAACGACACCAGAAGACAAGCCGCCTAGCAGAAGTCCCTCCCGTGACGCGAATGAAGCTCAAAATGTTAAGCTTCCTTTATTTATTTATTTGCGCAATTTGCATTTGGTGTTAACGCCCTATTAGATTTGACAATGTAGCGACTGTTTTAAGGTTACTAACTTAAACAACAGTTGCTCTGATTGGATAGAACTGTGGTTACTCACAGAAGATTAATCTAATCACCAACTATAGGTTAGTTATACCCTGCTGTACGGCCAAAGCAGCTGTGATAGGCTCCAGCACAAGGTAAGTAAAATGAATGAACACCAAGTGATTGGAGAGGGACAGACTTGTGTTGGTGCTTTGTATCTCAAGCACTGTCAGATGTGTAGGAACGTGTTCTCTGAAGCATGTCCGTGTGGCTCTTCCAGTCAACCTCTCGACTGTTGATAGCGTGGTTAGCACTCCTGCCTCACAGCAAGCAAGCCTGGGGTTCGATTCCCATCCAGGGCAGGGTCTGTCCGTGTGGAGTTGGATGTTCTCCCTTTGTCTGTGTAGGTTTCCTCCGTTACCACTACATATTATACATAAACTGTATAATATAGGACTACAGATAAAGATTAGTTGTTAACCTGGTACAAGCATCTCTGCTTCAGGTTATTGTACACTGTCATAAAGAAAATAACTATTATGTTATGCACACACTAATAAGCCCCCACTTTTCATTAAAATACACTGGACATGACCTCGGTGTCCTCTCGCAGTAATGCATGCTATTGTCCTGTTACTGCACCTTTATGCACATAACCATCTTAGACGCACAGCATTAAAAAGGATCCAACATAAATCCCCTGTGTCCCTACAGTGCAGCAGAGCTTAGAACTATGTACTAATCCTTTGGTTCTTTTTCTCTTCTAATTGTGTTGGTGCTCAGAGACTTGGAGAAAGTGGATCATGTCTGCCAGGATTTGGGCAATTATTTCAATTTTTTGATTTGGCTAATTAAAAGCCTTAGTGCCCTTTATTTTATACACAGTGGTGATTATGTTTTTTGTTTTGCTTTTTCCTTTCAGGTTCATAATGTTTAATATTTTTAAATACATGGAACTATTCTTTTTTTTGTTGGTTTTTCTGTAGTTATGATCATTTCATTTTTGACTGTCCAATTAAAAAGCAGTTATTATAAGCATTAATGCTTTAGCATAGTATCAATATCTTCTTTGACTGATTCTATCCATCCTCGTCACTACCAAAGAGAACCCTCCTCTTTGAAAGCTCATTAATACCTTCTGCAATCTGTATGAATATATTATTTTGTCACATCAGGAACTGATCTATACTTTTTTTTTTACCAAAGTCATTGAAAAAGGTCCAGCCACAGCTTTTCAATTGAGTTGAACATAGAACTACACAAGTAATACAAAGGGTCACATGACTGTATACCACTGTTGCAGCCAAGACCAGACAAACTAAAAACAAGTTCTTTTGGCTGCTCCCTTGAGAGGTTGTTCAGCGAATCATCTAGTAAGCCACATATTTACTTATGACTTAAAATTATATTTATTATTATATTACTTAAAAATGTACTTTTTTACTTAGTCAAGACCACATTGAGACCACAGAAAATCTGAGAGTATTAGGTAATGATTATCAGGAATGAGGTTGCATACAATGTCAATAATGCCTGTAGAAATTATGACCACGGTTTATTATACCTACACGAAAAACAAGTCAAAGGTATACTTACAGTGTGGTATCATGCAATCAAAATAATAATCAAATAAATTATTTTTTTAATAATACAAAAGCTCTACAAAACCCAGTGGAAATTCCTATTTCATGTTGCTGTTGTTGCAGTTGCCCATACTTTTTTTTATAATTGGGAAACAAATTATTAAAAGGATAATTTTATGTGTCTAGATATAAAAGTCCAGGTATACTTCTTAAAAATCACGATTAACTTTGGTTACACAAAATATGGCTGGTTGCATTAATCACTACTCAGTAATGATGGGAAAAGGAATATCAGCTGCAGCTAAAAGGATCTGCATAAAGACTAGCCACAGTGAAGAATAATGCCTGGCTAAAGTTTATACAAGAAAGTGTTTTTTTTTTTTTTAATGTGAACTATCTATGTCCATAGGGAAAGTTATATTATCATCCAGATACTCAACAAAGACAGCCTAGCAGCAAATACACATCTTGCCTGGAATGAAACTGTAAATAAAAAATGAGAAACTATGTTGTAACAGCCAGACAACTTTGTAAGCACATCTCCAAAACTTGGACAGGACACCACAACACCAGATGGTTTATTGTAAAATGTGAGAACATGAGACGTCTACTTAGCAACAGGCTTAGCTATTTTCAGTTCACTGAGAAGTCCTCAGATTGTCCCCTTTCACACCAGCCAGGCTTGATGCTGGCTCTGGCTCTCTGGGCTGTATCTTGCGGCGGTGCAGGCCTGGCAGTGATCAAGGCGATGGTATATTTGCTATCTTGTGTCCGATGCAGCTACCTTCTGTCCGTCTACAGCTCTGCCAGCGCTGTGAGGGGTGGTGGTTTAAAAAGCGAGGCGTGGCATAGTAGCTAATGGATACAACAGCAGATCTTAGTTAAAGCACAAAGCATTTGGCAGGTGCTCACCTCTGGACCTTCAGTGATATGCAGCAAAACAAATAAATAATAATACTTTAAACCATTTTATTGTGTTTTTTTTTTTCAAACATTAAATAAAATAAACATTTGGCTCTGTGTGTAAAATATGATGATTGAATGATAGCAGTTATGACAATCAGGCCATTCACGTCATTAGACGTGCCTTTAAATAGACCGTTTCTATTTAACCGAAATCAGTTTCAGGGGCACTTTTCCTTTGTGAAGTCTACACATTTGATGAAACATTGCTTTTCTTTAAATATAAACAGAACAGCGAAATAGGCGCAAGAGGATTTACAAGCCCCGAACTACATACCTTTTCCAGACTGAAAGAGACTGCTTTAAAACGTTAAGATTGTTCCGCCAGGCTGTCATGGACATTTGTCATTTGTTGGCAAAGGACCTAGAATCAAGTTCCAGGACTCCCTATACCCTTCCCATTGCTGCCAAAGTTATGGCTGAGCTTTACTTCTTTGCAAGTGGGTCATTCCAGCATTTCTTGGGTTCAATTGCAGACGTATCACAATGTGCCATAAGTTCGGCCCTAATTATTATACAATCTATGGTTCGGCCATACACACAGTTACGTTAGGCTTAGTCCAACACGCCACTGAACTCATCGTGAAGGGGTGAAAGGTCAATTCTGGGCAAAATGTGGGTTCCCTGTGGTGTTCAGTGCGATTGATTGCACGCACGTGCAACTACGTGCACCATCAGAGAACATCAATCATAAGGGGAACTTATTCCATTAATATTCAGGTGATTTGTGATGCAACGTGTAAAGTTACACATGTACTCACAAATGATCCTGGATCCACCCATGATATCTTTATACTGGCCAATTCTGACATTCCTGCAGTCTTCAAGGGGAATCCACCTCTGGACGGTGGCTGTTAGGGGACAATGGCTATCCATTAAAACTATAGCTGATGACACAATTTATCACGCTAAAAACCCTCAGAATGTTGCAGTGGTGTTTGTGGTGTGTTTTGTGTTACATAACATTGCCATTTGTCATAGATGTCTGTTGGAAATCACTAAGAACATAGTACAAGACTATGGTTGACAAGGTGCAGAGCTGCCAGCAGACCCAAATATGCCGGCGGCAGCAGGGGTGAGGAGGGATCAGCTGGTTCAGGAACTGTGTCACTTGTAGCCTGGTAAGTTCTGTTTCTTTTATAAATAAAGTGTATAAATATTCAAAATTGTTTTCTTTTATGCTAGTCATGGGGATGTTTAAATACAAAGGCTAAATAAGATGGTTAACTTGTAAATTTAGAGATTAAATACTCCTACGCTGTGTTGGCCTTTATAGGCTATAAATATATACATTTCCAAAAATCTAAATATGGGGGAACCTTTAGTTGCAGCACCTAGGACAGCGCTGCAACACTTTACAAAAGCAAAAAAAAAAAATCAATTTACAATAATGTGCAATTGAACAGCCTTTTTAAAATGTGAAGTTAATTATCTAATTTAAACCCAAAATACCTCAGGGCATAGTACCGTATTTTTCGCACCATAAGACGCACTTTTTCTTCACCAAATAGTGGGAGGAAAAGTGCCTGCGTCTTATGGTCAGAATACCATATATTACGGTATTCGGACCATATTCCCTCACCCGCGTGAGAGAGGAGACGCTGCCGCTCAGCAACTCGTCTCATGGTCCGAGTTGAAGAGCGGCAGCGGGTTCCGTGTCCCTGGAAACTGCATCATCCCTCCCCCGCCCCGTGTCCAGGCTTCTCAGTAGTCCACTGAGATACTGGCAGAGTGGCAGCGCCCCCGTGTCGCGGCCCCCCACCCCGCCCCCGTGTCGCCTTGCCTTACCGTAGTGGCAGTCAGAGCGGCAGCGGGTCCTCCCTCACCTTCCTTACGGAAGCCGATGTGTGCAGGAAGGCCCAATGCTGCTGTACTGTGTCACCGCCGTATGCTATTGGAGGATAGCATGTAGTAGGCGGTGTTACAGTACACAGCAGTGCGCATGCCCTTCACTCCAGTCATATAATTCAAATATTATTCTGTTATACTTTATTAAATATTTAATTACACTATTTGGTTCAGAATATTTTTTTTCCTATTTTTCTCCTCTAAAAACCAGGTGCGTCTTATGGTCGGGTGCGTCTTATGGTCCGAAAAATACGGTAATTGCCATAGTCTCTGTAGCTAATAGCTTTATTGCATGTTTTCCTCAATACCTTTTTTGCTTACATCTATCACTTTGTTAAGCCGCTGAAATTTTTGATATAAAAAGATAACATAAGAAAACTTTTATTAGTCACGCAATGGAATAAAAGAGTTAGCAGTGTTCATTGTAGAGTGTGTCCTGCAGAGGGTGTGACTCATGGTCCAACATAGATGGAGTCCAGAGGACAGCCCAGGACAGAGTTGGACTTCTTGATGACCTTGTTCAGGTTCTTCATCTCCCTCTCTGTGATCCTGCCGCTCCAGCAGCAGCATCACAGCTGTCTGTGTTGTGCCTGAAGTCTGTAGAGGGTGAAGAGGAAGGGGGCCAGGACAGTCTCCTGGGGGGCACCCGTGCTATAGAAAAGCAGATCAGACTCGCAGTCCTTAGCTCTCACAAACTGGCCACAGACCTGCGCTCTCCAGTTTGTCTTTCAGAAGCACCGGCCTGATGGTGTTGAAAGCACTTGAGAAATAAAAAAAATGTGATTCTCACAGTGCTGTCGGGCTTCTCCAGGTGAGCAGGACGCGAAAGATGCAGAAAGATGACGGCAGAAAGATGAGCCCACCGTGGAGTGGAGGTGTCCCAGGACCAGTCTCTCCAGTGTCTTCATGAGGTGGGACGTCAGAGCCACTGGCCTGAAGCTGCTGAGGTCTTTGGTGTGTGTGGTGTTTTAGGCTCTTGTATCACGCAGGAGGTCTTCCAGTGAGGCTTATGTTGAAGACGTGCTCCATATTTCCTCACAGTTCATCTGCGCAGAACTTAAGGAGCCTAGAGCTGATGCCACCGACTTGAATCAAGCTGACTTGAATCACCGACTCAAGTCCGGCCTATTTGTACCACTGTCTTCGTCATTAAAATCGTAAAATGTAGATCAATGAGCTTCTGTCTCTGCCAAATACCTGTGTTTTGATTGGGAAGATACTGCCCCATGAACCGGCCTGTGTTCACATAATTTTAAGAGACAATTTTTGACACTCTACATTTCCAACAAAAGTTGCTAATCAATGCATAGTGTCAGATTAAAGAGGCTAGAAAACAACATGGCACTGTGATTCACAAAGAGGAACTAACTATTGATTTGTTCGGACTGGGTACAAACTTAAATGTTCCAAACACATCAGCTGGTTTGTAATGAGGTTCGGTTGTTGTGAAAGTGTTAAGAAAATTCCATGTCTAGTCACATCTGTGCCAGAATGTTGTGGCAAAAGAAATACCTTTGTTGATTGGACTGAGAGTGTGAAAGTGTCTGTTTGGCTGTCTTTAATGATATTGCCATAATTCAAAACTGACACTTTTTAATAAAAAAAAATAGTACATGTGGTCTAATAAAACTTTTGCTGACATTTTAGGTTTTTATGTCACCTCTCCTGGCCTAGTTCTTTGGCGAGACAAAAACAGATTGTGATCTATATGACGCATATTTACAAGGATTCAGACAGTTTAGTAATGGCCAACCCAGATTGCAAGCTAAAAGTGTAGCACTGGACTGAGGGAGGGGCAAGAGTCTAGACTAAATCTCAAGTGCTGCACTGGAGCTGAACTCACTCCCTCTGCAGCCCCCAGTACAGTCTCTCACAAAGCCTTACACATATTAGTTTGACTGACAACTGCCAACCCACCAGGAGATTGAACATGGCCTAAGGATCATTCCACATGTGTTGGATAATTGGAGAGGTACATGTATGTAGTGTACTCAGAATCTTTCTTCCACTAAGTGTACAACAAATATGTCAAGGTAAATTAACAATTCCCAACATAATCAAAATAAGACTTCCAAAGTTACTCAGACTTTAATTAGTATATATAACTAGTTTTAGTAAGACTCACATCAAAATATTTTGCATTTTACATAATTTTATCAGTGTATATAAAATACTACAAAATGGTAGCCACAATTCACTGGGATGAGTGTTCAGTTGAAATTACTGTTTTTGAAAATGTAAGGAAACAAGGAGTTTTTTTATAGTCATTTTATCATACAAGGCACAAGTAAACAGAATGTGTTCCTCAGATCCTGCAAAAGGTGTGGTTAAAAGGTAGACTGTTTTATTCTTATAGTCTGTGAGAAGAAGCTGTGTTTTGTGAGGGATTTTTACTCTTGCACTGTTTGGTCCAGACTTTTGGATTCACCTGTTTGGTTTAAACCAAATCTTAAGGTGTGAAAGCTCCAGTGGACAATGGTCTTGGTCTAGACCAGTTTGCAGTATGATAGTTCAGGTTTAAGAACACATAAAATGCATAGATTTAGTTTTGTATGGCTCTATTTTTCTTTGCTACACTATGGCAGATGCCTCCTGTGAACTCCTAACCTCCTCCTAACCGCCTCCTAACCAGTGCATTTAAAGTTTCAGCTGTTTGTAATAATAACAGTACTCCAGTTTGAAATAACACTGAAGAGACAGCAAATTTACAACAGTAAAAGCTGTCTAAGGTAGACACGCTCCTGTTGTCATGACAATAATAATAATAATAATAATAATAATAATAATAATAATAATAATAATAATAATAATAATAATAATAATCACAGCATCAGGGAAAGTCTGAAGGTCTGCTTTTATAAACTTTTAGAGAAACCAAAAGTTACAGAACCTAACCAATACTGTATACAGATTAAGTCAAGTCATGTTTTCTCCAGTTTCTTTGAGTCCAATGAAACAACAGTCTTTTTATGGTCCTCAAAATTTGTCAGAAAACTGTGTGAAATCATGTGAAATGTGTTAAAACTTGATTTTATTTTTTATATGCAAAAAGAGATCAATGTTGTCATGAATGTGTGAGCTGTTCCTCAAAGTGGGATAGTGTTAACAGGAAAAAACTTGGGAGACTAAACTACCACGGTTACAAAGTTTAAACTTTTAAAAAGTGTATAATGGTTTCTGCTTATTTCTTAGCTTGATAAGAGCGTGCACGATGTTAACATTCAGGGATTACAAAAGTAAATACAGTCCACTTGTGTCAGTTTGATGCTGAGCCGAGAGTCATCCTCTATTTGTCATTTGCAGGAGGCCCTAAGGTCATCTTCAGCCTGGTGGGACGCACAGGACACACAAGCAGTAGGACTTCTCTCACACGCTGACCATAACTTCAGGGACACTGCTGGAACGCTGTGCTGGCAACACAACCACTAACTAAGGTCTGATTACCATGGTAAGATACAGTATAACAACAAACCTAATTCCAAAAAAGTTGGTACACTGTACAAATTGTGAATAAAAACAGAATGCAATGATGTGGAAGTTTCAAATTTCAATATTTTATTCAGAATACAACATAGATGACATATCAAAATTGTAAACTGAGAAAATTATAATTTTATGGGAAAAATAAGTTGATTTTAAATTTCATGGCATCAACACATCTCAAAAAAATTGGGACAAGGCCATGTTTACCACTGTGTGGCATCCCCTCTTCTTTTTATAACAGTCTGCAAATGTCTGGGACTGAGGAGACGAGGTGCTCAAGTTTAGGAATAGGAATGTTTTCCCATTCTTTTTTAATACAGGCTTCTAGTTGCTCAACTGTCTTAGGTCTTCTTTGTCGCATCTTTCTCTTTATGATGCACCAAATGTTTTCTATGGGTGAAAGATCTGGCTATTTCAGGACCAGATCCTTCTTCTACGCAGCCATGATGTTGTAATAGATGCAGTATGTGGTCTGGCATTGTCATGTTGGAAAATGCAAGGTCTTCTCTGAAAGAGACGTTGTCTGGATGGGAGCATATGTTGTTCTAGAACTTGGATATACTTTCAGCTTTGATGGTGCATTTCCAGATGTGTAAGCTGCCCATGCCACACACACTCATGCAACCCTATACCATCAGAGATGCAGACAACTTGGGTTGTCTTTGTCCTCTTTAGTCCAGATGACATGCGTCCCAGTTTTCCAAAATAAACTTCAAATTTTGATTGGTCTGACCACAGAACAGTTTTCCACTTTACCACACTCCATTTTAAATGAGCCTTGGCTTCAGAGAAAACACCTGTGCTTCTGTTTCGATATGGCTTCTTTTTTGACCTATAGAGTTTTAGTCGGCAACAACAAATGGCATGGTGGAATGTGTTTACCGACAATGTTTTCTGGAAGTATTCCTAAGCCCATGTTGTGATTTCCATTACAGTAGCATTCCAGTTTGTGATGCAGTGCCGTCTAAGGACCAGAAGATCACGGGCATCAAGTAAGGTTTTCCGGCCTTGACCCTTACGCACAGAGATTGTTCCAGATTCTCTTAATCTTTGGATGATATTATGCACTGTAGATGATGATAACTTCAAACTCTTTGCAATTTTTTCTCTGAGAAACTCCTTACTGATATTGCTCCACTATTTTTCACCGCAGCATTGGGGGAATGTATGTACATTTAACTTTTACGGCCTCTTATTGCTAACTGTCCAAACTTATTTGGAATGTGTAGCTCTCATGAAATCTAAAATAAGCCAATATCTGACATGACATTTCAAAATGTCTCATTTCAACATTTTATCTATGTTGTATTGTGAATAAAATATGGAAAATTTAAACTTCCACATCACTGCATTCTGTTTTAATTCACAATTTTTACAGTGTCTCAACTTTTTTGGAATCAGCTTTGTACTTACCATTACATCTTATAACAGCTTAGACTTTATTGTCTGCTAATTTAGTTCACAACTAGAGAAGAATCCTGAACACCACTTAATCATTTAATGCAGATGAATTTCCTTAACTTAATACCACAAAACAGTATTACAAATACTGTATACAATAAGGCCAAAGAACTTAGTGTCTGCTGCTTCCAAGCTTTCTTCTGCAATGTACAACTCCAGACACACCCACAGCCACTTTTATACCCCATTTCTCCTAAAGTACCATACATTTATGACTCCAATATTACTTTTTTTTCCATTAGGGGTCGCGGGTGACTGGAGCCTATACCAGCAACCTTTGGGCAGGGTGCACACTGGAAAATGGCCAGTTCGCAGTGCTGACATTTAGAGACAGACACTGACAGACAAATGTTCAGTCTGACATTCATTCACTAGGGACATGGACAGTTTAGTGTTTCCAGTTGACCTATACATGCATGTTTTTGGGCGGTGGGAGGAAGCCGGAGTACCTGGAGAGAACCCACGGGGAGGACATGCAAACTCATCACAGAAAGGCTGGAGTTGCCTAAGGATGTTCAAGTCGGCCGGGGTTTAAATTCAAGACTATCTTGCTGTGAGGCAGAAGCGCTAACCACTCTGCCACCGTGCACCCCTGACTTCAATAATTATTACAAAAAAAAAAACACAGTCTGTTATGCCAGAAGGAGTGATTTACAGGTTGGCTGTGGAGACTTTTGAATGGGAGCTGGAAAGTACGTAAAAGTGGAGTGAGTGGTGGTTTAACTGTTGACAAGTGTGCACCCTCGGTACCACAATGACCGGAAAAAAAAATAACAACGGACAACAAAGTGAAAAGACGGATGTAAGTATGCCCACACAATGTGCGTGCGGTTATGTTTTACCCGCGCAATGAGACAGGGCTGCTCCATCACACTGTACTCATGTAGTAATGAGTACTTATATGAGTGTGTTAGTTTGACATGGAAATATTCACATGACCATAATTTCAATTCAAATATAAATTGGCATGCATGTTAAAAGTCTATTTGTGGTGAGGCAACATTGTGTTTCACTTTGGTCATGTAAACGTAGTGAGTTCAGCAACAAAGCTTGGTTTTGATTAGTTCAATTTGAAAGCTTAGTTCAATTTGAAAGCTTCATAAATTCATATATAGTCAGTTCTGTATTCACAACTGACTGCACCAGTGGATTTTAACTCAAACCTACATCACTTACACTGTCTGGTCCCAAAGGACAGTTTGCTGTGTCGGGTACACCATTTGGAGGATTTCAAGGTCAGCACAGAACAAGAAAAATATTTAAGACTGACAAGTAAGTAGGAATGATAGCTCTATTATATTATGAGAACTGTTTTTTATCCAATGCTGTAACTTACAAAGAATAAGAGATTCTGTATTTAAACCACAGCATGGGAGTTCATACAATGGAGAAAATGTAATGGATTTTTGAAAAACAAACCTAACTCCAGCTAAAATGAATAATATAATAAATTGCTCAAATCCAGGTTTAATCTGAGATGTGACATTTTTAAGTTTGCTTATGTAACAAACAAATGTAAACTGGAACAGCTCCCGAACGGTGATGTAAGCATGTCTATATTTGAGATCGGTACTCTCTAGGGGCCCCTAAAGCAGAGTCCCGAAGCCAAAGGAGTTAGCATCTCCACTCCATCTTTCAAAGGCCTCTGTCTGTTGTTTGTCTCTTACCAATTAACTCCAAAAATGACTGTGGACATGTTCCTGTCATGATAAAAAGTATATCACTGCACTCAGCAGGATCTTCTGAGTCTTTAGCATCGAGTCCCGTTGCAAAATTTCTTCGTACACGGTCCCAGTTTTGTCTACAATGGAATAAATAAAGTGGGACAGCTCCTGTACGGAGACGGAAGGTGTCTCTTTCTGAGAGAAAGATCTCTTTTGGAAGTTGACATTTTTTTTTCCTTGGCTCTAGAGCCAGCCCCTTTCGATATTTTGCTCAGGGAGGCCTCAGGAACCAATGTGCAGAATTTGGACCCTGTCGGAACATTCAGGACATATCTGTATCTGTATTTTGTAATAACACATTCCACATGGCCCTGATTTACATGCCTTCCCCATAGCGGGCTAACGGACGGCGCTTCCAAAAATTCCATTGAGCGCAGGTTGGAGATTTCTTTTTGCGTGAGTAAAGTTTGGTGTACTTACAACATTGTTCAGGGGTTCAAATTTCAAAATATCTATGACATGGAATGTCAACTCGCTGGGGAGTAAGGAGCCTTAGCTTGTGTGGGAGGTTGAGAGATACCGACTGGAGATAGTCGATATTGATATAGTGTGTTCCAAAGGGTGGAGGCCCCGGGGAAGACCTAGGAAGGACTATGTATCTTGGCTGGTCTGGGAACGCCTCGGTGGTCTACTGGAAGAGCTGGAGGATGTGTCTGGGGAGTCTGAGTGTCTCTGCTTAGACTGCTGCAACTGTTGTGTATGATACTGAACCGTCAACCTTCAGCACGACTGTACACACAACCAGTTCAATGCCATAGAGTCTTTATCGTAACGACAACAAACAACCCGAGTAGACTATTCCCAGTTCTACTAAAGTCTTGTTATAAGAATTCTATATGTCCAAAAGAATTCTTTATCCTTATATTATCCAGAGAGACACGGAGACAGATTATATTATAAAAGCGAAAGGCCAGGTTTTATTCCTTGCAAGGAGAAGCAAAATACACAGATATATACAAAAGGTACATAGTGCGTTTTGCTTACCGAGGTAAGCAAAACATTACATTTTATATCACTGCCGTGGGGGCTGTCAGTGGGAGGTGTATCTTGCATACACACTCCCCTCAAGGCCCCAGCTCCAGGCTCCAGGTGCAGAAGTCCTCCGGCAAGCCATGTCTTTAGTTACGTCTACACCATGCTTGGAATAACATGGAGGACATAACATGATTTGACATGACCTGTAGAGAACTATGAGCACCAACTAACTATAAACAATATACACAATTATAAGAATAAAATTCTTATAACATTCCCCCCTCTTTATGCTGATAACAATTAGCATAAACAACCTACTAGCTTGATTTTGAGTTTTAAACTATGACAGAAGCGAAAACCCAGCAGGGCGTTGACCTAGCCAGAAGAACATTTTGACCCATTGGTAAAATGACCTAAAGCTGGGAAAAACTCTTCTATCCACCCCTTGCCCCAAAGGCGGTGACAAAACACAAACATCAAGCATCTAACGTATGTAATCACTTAAAATGATTAACTTACAACACATGTCAAAACAAACACAACAAATGATTATAATGGATATGTTTCAAATCAAATGGGAACCCACAGAGTAATGCACTGATTCTTCAAAGTCAAATTCTTTAAAGTCCATAAATCATAAATGTCCATAAATCATAAATCAAAACATGGTGTCACTCCAAAATAAAGTAGAAAAATATGCCAGAGGTTGAGCTGGTCAACCCATTGGACTCAAGATCTCTGGCCTGTCCCTGCCTGTCCATTTCTGTCCCTGTAACGAAAAGAAAAACACATGGAGTGAGACATATGCACATTCATAATGATTAAAATCAATTCTCTTCAGCATAATCAATTCAATGAACCATACGGCCCTTAGGTCTGTAGTATGATCCGTCCTGGAGCTGTTGTCCCGTTGGTGTACATGCAAACAATAACGTCCCTCAGATATCAAAGTGTTCATCTGAGGTCAAAGCCTTGACCTTAGTCGTTTGGCAGGTGCATGTCCAGGAATGTTGACCCAGCAATGGCCACATTCATCAATCTCACCAACAAGCTCCGGATACATGGAAAGCAACATAAACAAAAGTTATTAGACATGGAAGTGCAACAACAAGTACATGTACTGTATCTCAATACAGATTCTAAAATCCCAGTCAGTTTCCAAATATGTTGTAAAACCAGGTCAAAATGAATTTCTCTATTCCAGAATTAATTTCTCTAATTTCTCTGTTAGAGTTTGAAGTCCTTTCTTAAAGACTTTAGTTCTGCTGTAACTAGTCCTGTGTTACTTTGGAGGAAATCCTTTTGTAGATCCCCCCTCTTCAGCTAAAAGCATGCTCAGTGCTGTTTTGTTCTGTCCAGTCCTTGGATCAGTTTTCTCTCATTTTCAGTTTTAATTAACAGTTACAGCATCTCTCGTACAATTCATAAACCTTTGTTGTTTATAAATATACTTAATATAATCCACATTTTCATAAATTGTCTCAAATGGTAAACATTCAAATCCTAATGCTAATTTAATTTTAGCCTTATATTCATTCATGACACCTTGAAGGACACCTCTGTCTCGATGTAAATGGGGCTCTCAAATGAACCTGAGGAGCTGCTGTTTGGCTCCTAAAGTGTGAGTTTCCACTCACGATGTTCTCCGTCACATTGTATGTGAACACAAATAAAAGCGAGGATCCTTTAAGGGCGCATGTTTCCGGTCAGCAGGCAACGCTGGTCTAATGGTCTTACTTTCACAAAACCTCCAGACTTCTGCTTTGCACTGCACCTGTCCCTGATCTCTACGTTTGTCAAGTTCAGAGTGATGTCACAGGAAGTCATGTCATGTGACCCCCGTCACTAGCCCTGCTCACAGGTGTACTTCCCTTCATAGGTGTAAACCAAGATGATATAAGTTCAAAGAACTCTGTTAATATTAGCTCTTACTGGTGGTGGCTATATTAATTGTCAAAACTCCTTTTCTGAACTGGTATACTTGTTGTAGTTGGCTTCCATCCAAATAAAGAACAAACAAACAAATCAGACGTTCTCTGACATTATAGACCCATAGAAAGTGCCTCCTAGGTTTTAGTACGAAACCATAAAAGCCCTTAAAATGATCAAACCATAAAATTGAAACAGCAGATAAACCCTGTTTCCACAGATATGGTCTGCTGGAAATCTACTTTAATCTGAAAAGGTTTAATCAGACTAAACAGTGCTTCTCCAGAAAAGTCCTGTCAACTTTCTTTATTTCATTATTTGATTTAAACTTTTAACTGTATTAAACACTGTTGTTTCAGCCTCATGCTAACCATTAGGTTAACCAAGCATCCCTTCAGCACTTTAACACAGTTTTGTTTAAACCTTCATCTCCCCCTTTTTGAGGCGTGGCACAACCATGGCTCAAAATACCAAAAAAAAAATGAAACAAAAATGAACCAAAAATCAAAAATAAAATCAAAACAGATTGTTTTTTTTAATTACCACCTTAAATTGTTATTTCATTAATTAGCATTTCTAATTATTCATCTTCTTTATGTTTTCCCAAATAGCATCACTTTTGTTCATGTTATATTTAAAAATATTGTTTAATTTACCTCAAATTACTTTCTTTAGAAAGAAAACACATTTTTCTCTTACTTCAAAACAAAATTTCTTAATCACCCTTAGGTTCAGACCCCCCTCTCTGGGGTTAAACCAGTAACAGCAGCATGTCTTGAACACACCACAAAGCCTCTGCTCTGTTCACTCTGCTTTCCTCCAAAACACCATCACCTTTGTGACTGTTGTTTAAAAGGAAAGACTAAACATAAAATCAATAAAATTCATCCCAAATTCTGCTCTATTTTTAAACAAAATCTCTTCAGGATTTTGTTCAGTACAGATTTGTTCTATACTGTCTCTGTAAAACTCAGTTTTACCACCAGGTGCTAAATACAATAAACCAGTTTGTTTTTGTATTTTTCCCAACTATAACTATAACTATAAAGTTATATTATCTTTATAAACTTACTCTGCACAATTCAACTTTAAGACGCATATTTAAATTCTTCCAATTACAAAGTATTCATTTTCATTCTTTTATTGGCGTTATACCGTGTGTTTGAACCACACTGATATTAGGGTCTCTGAAAGATCGAGACCCCAAATGTCATCCAATGGCGAGACCCGCCCCATCGAGATCCCACATGCAAAACCCCAACGGGTGAGGTACCACACTGATATTAAGGACCTCTATTAAGTTTCGTACTAATAGATACACAACATTGTTTAGCAAAACATCAATCACTAATTCTATTTTAGATCCAAGTTTTGGACCTTTAACTTCTTTAAACCTTTAATGTTCACATTTCCATGTCACATTAAATTCAAAACCAACTCTGTTCTTTCACAGAATACTCATTATTTTCTCTCATAAACCAAAATCACATTCTCCTCTGTAGATGTGTCTCATGTTTTTGTCTATGTGTCTGTATTTACATGTGTTTATGTGTCTTTATGTGTTTATATGCCTGACCTGTTAGTAGAAGCGGTCAGTTCATGAGGTCATTCCCTCGTCTCTCGTCTGGACCCAGTTTCGACCTCCTCCTCCTCCTCTCAGTGCCCTCTCGTCTGTCACGCCCACCTCCACCTCGCCTGTCTCCAATGGCAATTGTGCATTTTTCCTCAGAGAAATACATTACATTCATATTAATTTCAAGTTTCATCCAATTTGCAAACACACTTTACAAATACCTTTTTGGTCAATCTCAATGGATCAAAATTTAAAACAAATAAACGTTAGTGTGAATTGGTTTATCTTACCGCTTCCGTGTTGCTGCTACTGTTCTGTCTGCAGCTTTTTTCAGCCGAAAAGGAGCATGTGGGAGGTGGGGTGCAGAGGAAGGTTGGAGGGGGCACTGTTTTCCGGAGGGAGGGAGGAAGCCGATACCTAGAGGCTCCATAAATATTTAAACAAAATACAAATGATTAGTGTTTTGAAGTACATGCGTGTACTTCTTTCAAAATCTCTCTCTTCTACTTCTTTTTTTTTAACTAGAAAAATAGCTTATGGAAGTTACCTTTCTCTCTCATGTTGTTCAAACTTTCTAAACAAAAACATTACTTTTGTTCCGATTCACAACATTAGACTCATTCTTCATCCAACAATGGCCCATTCATAACACATTTATTCTCTCAAACACACCTTTATCTTTAACTCTTTAGGTCAACAATTCTCAGTATTGCCAACATTTCTCAGTATAAGCCCCTTCCCTTTCAGTGGGCTTTTTTTCTTTTAACTCACCGCGTCACCAGCAGTGAACATTTCTTCAGCAAAAGCTCTCGTGGGCTTTTAAAAATCACCGCTTCACATGCAGTGAACACTATACGTAGGCCTACGTCTTCCTACGTCACGCCCAACGCGACAGGACTCCAATCTCACCATTAACCATAGGTTTCGGCAGGGTCTCGATTAAAGAGTCAGCTCGAGCTTTTCCTGTGCATATCCCACACTTCCCGTGTGAGTGTCGCACCATAAACCAACAATACTAGCTATGCAAGGCAGTTCGATTGTGGCGTATTACGATACGTGATTATTAATCTAAGACAAATTCTTGTGCTCTCTAGACAAGCTCTTTAGACCCTATACCTCTTATTGTAATCAGCTGCTCTATCTATCTCAGAATTCCGCACTTGTCATGGCCAATGAACTCCCGCGCTGCCGTTTCAAGAAACACCTGAAGACTTACAAAGCATAAGGTATCTATCAAACTAAAATCCAGCAAGACAACAAGCTTTAACACAGATTAACATCAGAATATCCCGTTTACAATCTCACCATAAACCACGCAGGCAGGGTCTCGACTGAAACACATACTTTTTTCCAGCTTTCAATCTCACCATAAACCATATAGGCAGGGTCTCGACAAAGCGTTATCAGCGTTTAAGAATCTCCTATGCTGGCCAACTTCATGGAAAAACATCAACTATTGGTGATGTAACTTACATGCAGCCCGCTCAACACACGCCAGATTTCCAAAACTAGCTACTTCCGGAAGCTTTGGTAATTACAAACTCACACACACACACACCAAAAATAAATTAAACAGCTGTTTACCTGAATTTTTAGTCCAATAGTCCAGTTGTTCCGCAGCCAGACTGTCTGTTCTGTTCTCTCGTCTCTCTGCTCTTCTCTTTTTTTTTTAAAAGTCCAGATCTCGTCATCACGCTCACACACACAGAGAGGGGATATCTGGCCCTACTGCTGAACAGCACAGCTTGGGACTTACAAGAAATGCTTTGTTTTGTGCATTTCCCGTGCACGTCAGTTCACCTCTTTGTATGAGAAACACGAATATTGAGATCCGGGTCACGGCACCAAATGTTATAAGAATTCTATATGTCCAAAAGAATTCTTTATCCTTATATTATCCAGAGAGACACGGAGACAGATTATATTATAAAAGCGAAAGGCCAGGTTTTATTCCTTGCAAGGAGAAGCAAAATACACAGATATATACAAAAGGTACATAGTGCGTTTTGCTTACCGAGGTAAGCAAAACATTACATTTTATATCACTGCCGTGGGGGCTGTCAGTGGGAGGTGTATCTTGCATACACCCTCCCCTCAAGGCCACAGCTCCAGGCTCCAGGTGCAGAAGTCCTCCGGCAAGCCATGTCTTTAGTTACGTCTACACCATGCTTGGAATAACATGGAGGACATAACATGATTTGACATGACCTGTAGAGAACTATGAGCACCAACTAACTATAAACAATATACACAATTATAAGAATAAAATTCTTATAACAAGTCTGTACATCAAGCATGAGCTTTTATACAGTTTTCACATGACAGGTTACAATTTACAACCATTCCTTCAGGGAGGCAAAAAAAAAACTCATTCTAATGGCCCCTTCTTTCTTTTAATCTTTGTCCTGGTTCCCCAGTGACCTCTTTGGTACCAGGCATGTCAGGATCCCTACCTGGAGTTGTAGTTAGTCTGTTTTGTTATTGTATCTGAGTTCTTGTTTCTGTTTTGTATCTGATTTCATTTTTCTCTAATGTATCTGAGTTTGTTTCATTATGGTATTTGATTCCTGATTTTATTGTGAAATGCCTTACCCCCTGTCTGTGTCTTTGACTGACTTCCTGCCTTGTGTCTTTCCCTCCTGTGTGATTGCATGCTCCACCCTGATGTGTTTCATCTGTCCCTTTTTGTGTGTCTTTATAACCTGTGTGTTTTCCCCTGCTCTGGGCAGGTCGTCTTCACCCCTACCGTGAGTCTGTTGTTCTGGTTTTTCTTGTGCCACCTGGATCGGATTTTTGCATGCCCGGACCCTGGCCTTGTTTTATCCTGTTTCCTGGATTTTGATTTTGTACCTTTTGCAAATAAACCTTGTTTGATCCTTCTACCTGTGTTTGGGTTTTTGCATTGGAGTCTTCCACGTTCTGGGCAGTGTGGCCATGACAAGACACCCATGTTCTTATCTTTAATCAGATCTTCCCTGTGTGTGTATTAAACTAATTATGTTTTAAACCATACACTCTGACATTATGTTTTCTCTATTCTATTAATTCTAAAAAAAAGGGGGTTCACGCGGCAGAGTGGTTAGCACTCCTGCGAGGAGTCTGCATGTCCTCCACGTGTTACTGTGGGTTCTCTCGGGTACTCCGGCTTCCTCTCACCTTCCAAAGACATGCATGTTTAGGTCAATTGACAAATCTAAATTGTTCCTAGTGAATGAATGTGAGAGTGAATGGTTGTTTGTCACTGTCTATGTCTAAATGTTAGCCCTGTGACTAACTGGCCATTGTCCAGGGTGTACCCCGCCTCAGGCCCAAAGCTGCTGGGATAGGCTCCAGTCACCCGTGACCCCTAACGGGACAAAGCAGTAGAAAATGAATGAATGAATGAATATTCTATTAATATGCTTCTAGATGTATTAATAAAACATCCCATACTTGATTATAAACCATACAAAAGTATAAACCATAAGACACATAATAAAACTCATGCATAAATGAATAACTTACATTTATTCATTTAGCTGACGCTTTTATATATTTTTTCCAAAGCGACTTACATTGTTCTAATGTAATTACCAGTCACTGGGGGCAAGGTGGGTTAAGTGTCTTGCCCAAGGACACAACGACAGAATGAACTGTGGGCAGAGTGGGAATCGAACCGCCTACCTTCCGGTTGAAAGACAACCACTCTACCCACTGAGCTACTGCCGCCACATTAACACACATAACATCCAAAATATAACACTACACGACCCTGCCCCAGAATAAGCGGAAGAAGATGGATGGATAGATGATGGGCTTCACTCTGTCAACACTGTGATGTCTTTAATAATATACTCTGACACAGAGTGCTGTGCCAGTGTTTTCTGAACGTGAGTGTGTAAGGAGTTTTTCATTGCGCCAGGAAGTTGTGCCAATGGAACCGGAAGGTGTGGTAAATTACTTAATTAATAGTAAAAGTTAGAAGCAGATTGTCAACTTTTAACTTATGTGATTAATAGCAAACACTGTAAGGACATAACTGCGTCAGTTTCATCATGCTCATTTAACAATAAGCTACAACCTAATTTTTATTCAAAACTGCCTCTGCCTATGGACCAGACAATTTACATTTGTGTCTATGAGGACGACGGCTGCTTTGGGACTGCCTCTCAAGTGCAAAACTGAAAACAGTAACTTCACAGATATTAAGTGTAGTGTGACAAATGACCACACAATAAATTCATTCTGTTCTTTTTACTGCAACCTTTGGTTTGGGGGAACGGGCGGTTTTACCTTTTACTATTGATTTGTATAATAAACTTTGCTCAATAATGCCACCATTATTGGGTCTATAGTCACCAAAATCACATAACAGCTTCATTTACACGTGACGTACATACTATAACCTATACTACGTATATATATATAAAAGTAGTGCAGTGTAAAACAAAGTATTACCCTGTAAAAAGTGTTTTTTGTAGAGCATGTTTTTGGTTACTGTAACACTGTTTAGCCCATTATGCAGTTCAATATACAGCTGCTGAGAAAGGCAACAAATTTCAGGATCCAGTAAACAAGTTAGAAGAAACAGGTAGCAGAATCAGATAACAGGATCGGGTTAGCAGGAACAGGTGACGGTACCGGGTTAGCAGGGACAGGTGACGGTACCGGGTTAGCAGGAACAGGTAGCAGAATCAGATAACGCTGGATGTGCTCTTCTGGATTAAGTAGAACAATCTGGCAACAAGAGTTGTGTGTCGGCTGCTTATGTACCAGCCTGATTGTAATGGCCCGCAGGTGTGAAGCACGGGAGTGACCTGTGGCACAGGTGACATGACAAGTGGCCATGACAAATTATGTCAATGTTTTTTAAAAGACGGTCAGATGCATTCATAAAAAGGAGATCGTCGTAATCCAATAAAGGTAAAAAAGTTGCAGAAATTAAACGTTTCCTGGTATAAACAGAGAACCATGATTTATTTCTGAAAATAAAACTGAGCTTTAGCTTCAGTTTACGTATAAGATGCTCAATATGTTGTTTAAAGGACACATTTTCATCAATAACAAAGCCGAAATACTTATAAGAAGAGACCATTTGGATTTATTTTCCATCAGCTGTTTTTATTTTAGGGAGCTGAGAGGGTAGCCGTTTTCTATTTGAGAAAACCATAGATTTGTCCACATTTAACACTAGCCTCAGCTGATTTAGATGAGACTGAACAGCATCAAATGCTGTAAGAAATCAAAGACTTGTTCAATTGAAGGAGAGGAACAATAGATAACTGTGTCATCAGCATAAAAGTGAAAAAAAGCATTTGACACATTTTTACAAAGATCATTCACATAAATAGAAAACAGCAATGGCCCCAGAACAGAACCCTGGGGTACTCCTTTAGTTATTGAAAGAAAGGAGGAAGACATGCCAACTATGTGTACAAACTGAGTTCTACCTGATAGATAGTTAGAAAACCAGCCAATAGCAGTGTCAGACAGACCAATTTTATGAAGCCGATTTAACAGGGTGACATGATCGACGGTGTCAAAGGCCTTTGACAAGTCAATAAACAACACTGTACAAAACATTTTACAATCAAGAGCCTCAATGATATCATTAACTACTTTAACTGCAGCAGTTATTGTACTGTGTAATTTTCGAAAACCAGATTGATTGTTTGATAAAATTTTATAAACCTCAATAAATTTTTTAAGCTGTTCAGCAAATATTTTCTCAAAGACCTTAGCCAGGATACATAACTTTGATATCGGCCTGTAGTTAATAAGATCGGCTGAGCCCCCTTCTTTCAACAAGGGAAGAACAAAAGCAGACTTCCAGACCATAGGGATGACATTGTTTAAAAGGCTAAAGTTAAAAAGATATGTCAAAGGTTCAGTTATAAAATCTTTTGACATTTTAAGAAAAAAAGAATCAAGATTGTCTGGACCTGCAGATTTGTCTGTTTCCAGCTGCTTGAGGGCTTTGTAGACTTCTGCCTCAGTCACTGGTCTGAAAACAAACGAGCCAATTGAGGAAGGTAATGGAGGGGGCGATGAATGCCCTTTTTGTTCAAAAGTTTTTGTAATTGGATTCAATGTCTCATATAGACAACCTGATGAAACAAAATGTTTGTTAAAACAATTGTTAGGGTGGCTCGGGACTCAGCCCAAGTACCTCCGGATTCTCTGGCGGAGTCCGCCTCCGGCTCCTCTGCCCCTGCAGGCTCGCAGAGTGGAAACAGGTGTGCGGTAGCACCGGCAAAGACGGCCAAGCTGATCCACGTTGGTAATCAACAGAGTTTAAGAAGCACCGCGTCCAGCTCATCGATGCCAGATTGTAACACTAGCTTCAGTTAGTAGTACGTCTCGCGCTTGAATTGCCTGTTGTATGTCGTGTTTACTTACTTGTTCTTCTTGTCCATCTCAGATCCTTCCAGTCCTGCCGTCAGTCCTGTTCCCGTCCCGCCTCTGCCTTCTCCTGGATGGAGAGATTCGACTACATGGATGAGATTCGACTCAACATGACACACAGCAAAAAGACTTCTGAACTGTAACGTCCTTATCTTCACGGAGACGTGGTTAAATAGTGGAATACCAGACTCCGCTATTGAGCTCACGGGACATCATATGCTCCGCGCGGACAGAACAATAGATGGATCCGGTAAGACAAGGGGAGGCGGATTGTGTATTTACATTAACAAAGCTTGGTGCACAAACTCTGCTGTTGTTGGGAGCCATTGTTCAGCTAACCTAGAGTTTCTCATGGTTAAATGTAGACCGTTCTATCTGCCGCGGGAGTTCACTTCCACCATTATAACTGCAGCTTATATTCCCCCGGATGCTGATGCCAAGCGACCAGGGATGTTGTCTCAACTATGTCTCAACCAGACTTAGAGAAACTTATCCATGCTTTTGTCTCCAGCAGGTTAGATTACTGTAACGGCCTGCTCACTGAGACAGCTGCAGCTTATTCAGAACGCAGCTGCTCGGGTTCTAACAAAACCAGGAAGTACAACCACATCACGCCAGTTTTAAAATCTCTGCACTGGCTTCCTGTTGCTCAGAGAATAGACTTTAAAACAGCACTTCTGGTTTACAAGTCTCTAAATGGTTTAGAACCAGAATATATCTCTGACATGCTAGTTACTTATGAACCTCCTCGGACTCTGAGAACATCTGGGACAGGCCTTCTGCTCGTGCCCAGAGTTAGAACTAAACAGGTGAAGCAGCTTAAGTTTCATGCAGCAAAACCTGGAATAGCCTCCCAGATGAAGTAAAACAAGCCTCAACTTTAACAAAAAACCTTCCTCTTTAGCTACACTACAACCTAAACTTTTATCTTCACTCTTCTTTTTAAAATGTTTTTAATTTTTTCTTATGTTTCTTAATATAAATCTTGTAAATTGTCTTTTATTCCTGTAAAGCACTTTGAGTTACCCAGTGTATGAATTGTGCTATATAAATAAAATTGCCTTGCCTTGCCTATGAAAGAACTTTATGCAGCCATCAGTAAACAACAGACTCTTCACCCAGAAGCGACGTTTATTGTTGCAGGTGATTTTAATCACTCTAACCTAAAGACTGTGCTACCCAAATTTCATCAGAATGTTTCCTGTCACACCAGAGGAAACAAAACCCTAGACCATGTCTACACAAACATGGCTGGAGCTTACGTGGCGACACCCCTCCCCCACCTGGGACAATCAGACCACATCTCTTTGTTCCTCACTCCCAAATATTCACCCCTCATCAACCGTGTGAAGCCATCAGTGAAGACCATCAAGGTGTGGCATGCGGGGGGCCGTGAGCGCGCTGAGCGAGCAGGTAATGTTATGTGTTAGTTGTCACAGTATGCACACAGTTGTCTTGAAAAGATGGATAAAACAAAAAAAAAATAAAGAAAGAGGGAAAAGGAGATGGCAGGAGATGGTGTCAATCTATAGGACAGCTGATAAACAAGTGGATAGTGAAAAGCAACAGGTAGGACTTAAAGTGAGACGTCTGTGCTTGAAGGCTTGCAATATTCATGTTAACAGACTTAGCGTTAGCGTTTGCTAACACTGGGAATGCAGCAGCCAAATGGGTTTAAATTAAGGCTAGCCTTATATGCAAAACTGAGGTTACTGAGCTGAAAACTGGAAAATATAAGACAGCATGCCATGATCAATAAATTACAAAAACGTGGAAAACAACTAATATACATAGTGTCCCAAGGTAGATTCGAACCTGGGTACACTAAATGTAAAGCCTACTGCTTACCAACTGAGCTATCCAGTTGCTATGTGTATAGGTAGTTAGTATACACTCTATATTTTGTGGTAGCAAACATTTCGTAGCTAACATTTTTTTTTTTTTTGGGGCGCCAAAATTGATGCTGCATACCCCTCCAGCACTGGGTAGTTGCGCCCCTGCATGTGCGGAGCAGCTCGCTGGGGTTTTTACAGACATTTTCAACCTGTCTCTTGCCCAAGCAGCTGTACCAGCATGCTTGCATGCAAATGCACTTCCATTGTGCCAGTGCCAAAACACTCTAGTCCAAGGTGCCCTAACTACTACCGCCCTGTAGCACTCAATCCCCATCATCATGAAGTGCTTTGAGCGGCTGGTCCTGGAACACCTAAAAGACTCCTTACCACCCACATTGGACTCGCATCAGTTTGCTTACCGCAGCAACAGGAGCATAGAGGATGCAGTTGCTATGGCACTGCTCTCTGTGCTCACCCACCTGGACAATAAGAACTCTTATGCACGTATGCTGTTTGTTGACTTCAGCTCAGCATTCAACACTATCATCCCGACCAAGTTAATAGCCAAACTTGAAGACTTGGGCATCAATACCTCACTCTGCAACTGGATTCTGGACTTCCTGACCAACAGACCCCAGAATGTCCGATCTGGATCCACCTGCTCCACATCCATCACACTTAACACTGGTGTACCACAGGGCTGTGTGCTAAGCCCACTTCTCTACTCCCTCTTCACATTCGACTGCAAGCCTGTGTTTGGATCTAATGCCATCGTCAAGTTTGCAGACGACACTACAGTGATTGGTCTCATCAGCAACAACGATGAGACTGCCTACAGGAAGAGATCCAGCACCTGTCCACATGGTGCAACGAAAATAACCTGCTCCTCAACACCACCAAAACGAAGGAGCTCATCGTGGACTTCAGGAAAGAGTCAAGAGGCACACACGACACCATCCACATCAATGGAATGGACGTTGAGCGTGTCTCCAGCTTCAAGTTCCTGGGGACCCACATCTCGGCTGACATGACCTGGACAACCAACACCTCCAGCCTGGTCAAGAAGGCTCACCAGCGCCTCTTCTTCCTGAGGACACTGAGGAAGAACCAGCTCTCCTCGGCCATCCTGGTGAACTTCTACCGCGCAATAGAAAGCATCCTGACGAACTGTGTCACAGTATGGTATGGGTGCTGCTCTGTCGCGGAGCGCAAGGCATTGCAGCGGGTGGTGAAAACTGCCCAACGCATCACAGGGACTCCACTTCCTGCCATCGAGAACATCCAGAGGAAACGCTGTCTGCATCGAGCTCGCAGCATCCTTAAGGACTCCTCTCACCCAGCCCACAGACTGTTCTCCTTCTCCTCCGGCAGGCGTTTCAGGTGCCTCCGGACTAGAACCAGCAGACTAAAGAACAGTTTCTTCCCCAGAGCTGTCTCTTTACTGAACTCTAACCCTTGCTGACCCCACTCCTCTCATAGACTCCTCTCTCACCCCCCACCATGCCACTCCCCTCACAGACTCTCCTCTCACCCCCCACCATCCCACTACCCTCATAGAAATGTTCAGTGCATTTTTCCTTGTGCCTCTTGTTTTCAGAGAAATGACAATAGAAAGAGATGAATTATAACTGCATCTTTGTCATATTTGTTTAACAAATATGTTGTGGCTTGAATTGATGGTTTTGCATTTAAAATGTTCTCACACATTTATTAAAGGCATACTATGCAGGATTTCAGGCTGTTTTCAATAAACAACCAGGTCCTGAGCCAAACATCCTCCTCATCCAAAAATACAGAAAACAGTGGATTTCCTACTTTCATCTCCATATTGTTTAAGAGGCTGTAGGTGTGGAATAAATGGGACTTTAAAAATATGATTTTATTTAAGTAAAAACATAATCCTTTTATTTCAATTCAAAAGTTAACTAAGCGGACCTCAACTAATTTTAGTTGAAGACTCCTGCTTTATAGAAAAGAAACACATAGAAAAACAAAACATGAAACACATTTAGCATTTACATTGCTGATATGACCCCAATAGCACAGTGTTTTTGGAGCTGCTGGATATTAGAGCCTGTCAGTGACAGAAGAGCGGTCGGCCATTAGCTGAACTGACTCTGTGTTCTTTGTAATCAACTTGTAATCACAGGGAGGGGTGGGTCCTAAACAGAGGCACTGGGAGGGTGGTGATGTAATCAAATTATCGGTTCTGCTAGATAAGCTGTCACCATGCCAGCGGTAATGTGTGTGGAATACACTTACATCTCAGCTAAATGATTATGACAGCGTGGTTGAGAAGTGTGCCTGTATTGCTGTTTCCACATATTATTATTTGGCTATTTCTATACAGCTTCACAGCCCACTACAGCTTATTCCAACTATAGCTCAGCTCAGTTTTTTTTATATCTAAAGATTACAGTCAATCTTAACCTTACTTTTTTTTTGCTTGTCTAAATGACAAATTGAACATCCACTTATTACTATTAGAGCAATAAGATAAGATACGGAAAGTTCACTAATCTCTTAGAAACTGAAAATCTCCTTACCTTTTATATATACGCCAACAGATACGCCAAACAAAGCTTTGTTTTAATATTGTATTTATTATTAGGCCCGAGCCGGTGATGACCGGGAGGGCCTATTGTTTTTGCTCGGATTTTTTTTTTTTTTTTTTTTTTAAATTTGACCCAGTGAACATGCACGAAAAGTCATTTTATTGTTCCCAGACTTCAAGCTCGGCGAAAAATTGATGTATTTGAAGTCGCCGAAAAAAAAATATGAAAAATGACTCAGTGGCGACCCCTACAAAATCAAAATACATTGGGCCTATGGAAAGTGAAAGTAACTTTTTTTCAACGTAGAAAAATGAAACTTGGTACATCCATAGGACACCTCAGGCAAACAGAAAAGTCAATGACAGTCACACCCTAAACTTAACAGGAAGTCCGCCATGTGGGGTGAAACGTGCGGCCACTAAAATCGCACTTGCGCAGAAAGATGCAAATCATTGTGTTTTAATCTAAATGGCCCCAAATTTGGTGAGTATCATCTAGACACGTGTGCCAACCAAAGTTGTGACTTTGTTTTTGATATCTTATCGGGTATGGGTGTGGCAAGCCTGTAACGAGGTGGCCATTTTTGTGAAAATAAACGTCTCTTAACTCTCAAACGCCTTCTCGGATCGAGTTGGACCCAAAAAGGCGTTTGTGCACATTCATGACCTGAACACAAAAATATGTAAATAAAAGGGTTATCTTTAGAAATGGCTCTCCAGCGCCCCCTACAAACTTATAATGGGAGCTTAGAATTTAGTTTGTCATAGAGACATGAAATTTGGTACACACATCTCCTATGTCATGACGAACATAAAAGCCAATGACAACCACCCCCTATCTATAAATGTGTTGCCATAGCAACGCCCCAAATATGTGGACAAAGTCAATGGGAAGTGAAAATTTTAGTTTATCATAAGCAAATGAAACTTGGTACACACATCCAGTATGGGCTTATGAACAAAAAAGCCAATTGTGACCACACCCTATCATACACGGGAAGGCGGCCATTTTGAATTGAATGTGAGAATCTTCTTAGAATACACCTTTCTTTTAAAAAAACAGTACTTTGTTTTTCTCGCCTTAGCCTAAGCATAATCTATTATTTTCAAAAGTTCAGACAGCTCCCAGGAAAACCAGGGATTGTGGAGACGTTTAACTCTAAATTACAAGGTGGTGTAGCAGGCCCCAGCAGTAGCACAGGCCCGAGGTGTGAAGCCAGAAGAAGATTCAAGCAGTAGCACAGGCCTGGTTATTTGACATTACTGTGAAGTTTACGCTTTAAAGCACAAAATGCAATCCTCCGAGTGCATGTGTCCCCGCGGTCTCAAGAGAGGCGAAGGCCTTTATCGCCGCTTGCGGCTTTAATTAGGCCCGAGCCGGTGATGGCCGGGAGGGCCTATTGTTTTTGCTCGGATTTTTTTTTTTTTTTTTTTTTCTTTTCCACCTATAATCCTAAATTTGACCCAGTGAGCATGAACGAAAAGTAATTTTTATTGGTCCCAGCCTTCAAGTCCGGCGAAAAATTTATGTATTTGAAGTCGCCGAAAAAAAAATACGAAAAATGACTCAGTGGCGGCCCCTACAAAATCAAAATACATTGGGCCTATGGAAAGTGAAAGTAACTTTTTCCAACGTAGAAAAATGAAACTTGGTACATCCATAGGACACCTCAGGCAAACAGAAAAGTCAATGACAGCCACACCTAAACTCAACAGGAAGTCCGCCATGTGGGGTTAAACCCACCACTAAAATCGCACCCCTTGCGCAAAAAGATGCAAATCATTGTGTTTTAATCTAAATGGCCCCAAATTTGGTGAGTATCATCTAGACACGTGTGCCAACCAAAGTTGTGACTTTGTTGTTGATATCTTCTCGGGTATGGGTGTGGCAAGCCTGTAACGAGGTGGCCATTTTTATGAAAATAAACGTCTCTTAACTCTCAAACGCCTTCTCGGATCGAGTTGGACCCAAAAGGCGTTTGTGCACATTCATGACCTGAACACAAAGATATGTAAATAAAAGGGTTATCTTTAGAAATGGCTCTCCAGCGCCCCCTACAAACTTATAATGGGACCCAAGAATTTAGTTTGTCATAGAGACATGAAATTTGGTACACACATCTCTTATGTCATGACGAGCATAAAAGCCAATGACAACCACCCCCTATCTATAAATGTTTTGCCATAGCAACGTCCCAAATATGTCGAAAAGTCAATGGGAAGTGAAAATTTTAGTTTGTCGTAGGCAAATGAAACTTGGTACACACATCCAGCATGGGCTTATGAACAAAAGCCAATGGGGACCACACCCTATCACACACGGGAAGGCGGCCATTTTGAATTGAAAATGTGAACCGACTTAAAATACACCTCTTTTTAAAAGTACACAGACAATAGCTGCTTCATTCCACAGACACCAAACTTGGGCAAAATGAGCTAAACACATGTATGTAAAATAGACAAGCGTTTTTCTAAACTTTTTTGCTCGAGTTATATTTTTTTTTATTATAATTCGGTATATATTTTTTTATCATATTTTTTCTGCAAAATGATCCTCAATTTGACCATGTAAACGAACAACTAAAAGTCATTTTTATTGGTCCCAGACTTCAAGCCCGGCAAAAAATTTATGTATTTGAAGTCCCGAAAAAAAAAATACGAAAAATGACTCAGTGGCGGCCCCTAGAAAAGTCAAAATACATTGGGCCTATGGAAAATGCAAGTAACTTTTTTCCAACGTAGAAAAATGAAACTTGGTACATCAATAGGACACCTCAGGGCAAACAGGAAAGTCAATGACAGCCACACCCTAAACTCAACAGGAAGTCCGCCATGTGGGGTGAAAGGCTGTGGTCGTAATGAGTCTGTGAAGAGGCAACTATTGGGAAATAAATGCCATTTCCCAATTGCCAGGATCCTTCCTTTAGAGGAGGCCCCTCCAGAGCCACGGCTAGAGTCTTAGAAAACTCCTCAGAATCCTTTTACCGTGAAGTTTACGCTTTAAAGCACGAAATGCACTCCTCCGAGTGCATGTGTCCCCGCGGTCTCAAGGGAGGCGAGGGCCTTTATCGCCGCTTGCGGCTTTAATTATTATTATTATTATTATTATTATTTCATTTTTTATTATTTATTTTCATTATATTATTATTTTTTATTTTATTTTATATTTTTCTCTTTCTGACAGCATCCCTAACTAATACGTGTTTTCAGACACATGATACTTCTCAAAGGCTTTCCTATTGGCTATTGCCATAGCAACAATATATAAATGTATACTATTTAAATATAATCTCTTTTTTTTCTAAATATATATATATAATCATTATTCTAAATAATTCTTGTCAGTGTAAAATACAGTTAGCATGTTTACAAGGGTGCAGTGGCTCAGTGGTAGAGCGGTCCTCCATCAACCAGAAGTTAGGCGGGTCGATTCCCGCTCTCCCCACAGTTCATACTGTTGTTGTGTCCTTGGACAAGACTCTTAACCCACCTTGCCTCCAGTGGTGTTCTAGCTGTAACACTGGTGAATAGAAGCTTAATATACTGTAAGTCGCTTCAGAGCAAAAGCTCCCAATTTAGGCTCCATACCATAGCCATTAAAATAAGAAAAGGGTGGGTTTTGATTGTTTCTGTTTGAAAGCCTAAATTTTCCTGATGTCCAGCTAAAATATAATAACATTATGTAAAATGTCACAGAATACAATTACATCTGTTTTGACTATAAGTTATGACAGTCCCCACGTACTATATATGTGGGACACACTATATATAGTGCTTTATTACGATCTATAAATATTACAAAACTGTAAATGATGAGTGTAATTAATGTCACAGATGTATCTACAGCTACAAAATCTACAGTTGTGCTCATAAGTATACATAATTTGTGATTTTTTTGGCCATTTTTCAGAGGGTATGAATGATAACACAAAAAAACTTTTCCACTCATAGTTAGTGGTTGGGTGCAGCCATTAATTGTCAAACAACTGTCTACTCTTTTTAATTGACAATAACAACAGAAACTACCTAAAAGACACAACTGTATAAAAACAAACTTTTACTGATTTCTTTATAGGTCTAACCTTTTCTTATTTTAAGCATGAAATTGATATATTGAATTATATTGAAAATAAATATCTTCAGTGAAAGATTCAATAAGGGCTGGTCTAAGACATAATGTTAATGGGCTGAAAATAAGTCTCACATCGGCCATAGTTTTATGTCTGGTCAACACACACTTAGCCAAATGAAGCTGCCACAGTAGCATTTTTTAAATGAGGAAAAAAACCTTAGTTAACTTTATTTAGTGTTACACATCCAGTTATCTCCTTATGTTTCATGGTCATTTCTTAATTTCCTTTGATTGGTGCGTGCTGCGAGACAACACTCCGAATTGCTAGCTTCCTTTCAACTATACGCTTCGGGCATGCACACATTTATACACTGCCGGCCAGAGGGTGCACTTTATTTATTGTTCTGGGAAGTTTGAGTTTTTCACATCTAATCAACAGACTTAGATTATGGCATTTGCCATAATTTTAAAATTAAAATGAATACATTAACCCAACAATAATTCTTTATGTTCATGTGATTGGCTGTTTTAAATACCCTGTTATTGTAATATAATAATATTTAAATAATTTCATAAAACAGCGCAACGGCAAAATAAACACAATAACTACTAACATACATAATTATTTTTAACACAAGAAGGGGGACCGGAGGGTGTGTTCCAACTACAGAGGGATCACACTCCTCAGCCTCCCCGGAAAAGTCTATGCCAGGGTACTGGAGAGGAGAATGCGGCCGATAGCTGAACTTCAGTTTCAGGAAGAACAATGCGGTTTTCGTCCCGGTCTTGGAACACTGAATCAGCTGTATACCCTCTCCAGGGTGCTGGGGGGTTTATGGGAGTTTGCCCAACCAGTCCACATGTGTTTTGTGGATCTGGAGAAGGCATTCGACTATGTGCCTTGTGGCGCACTGTGGGTGGTGCTCTGGGAGTATGGGGTCCGGGCTCCTTTGCTAAGGGCTGTCCCGTCCCTGTACGACCGGAGCAGAAGCTTGGTTCGCATTGCCGGCAGTAAGTCAGACCTGTTCCCAATGCATGTTGGACTCCGGCAGGGCTGCCCTTTGTCACCGGTCCTGTTCATTATCTTTATAGACAGGATTTCTAGGCACAACCAGGGGCCGGAGGGAGTCTGGTTTGGGGACCACAGGATCTCGTCTTGTTTTGCAGATGATGTTGTCCTGTTGGCTCCATCAAGCCAGGACCTTCAGGGTGCACTGTAGCGGTTTGCAGCCGAGTGTGAAGCGGCTGGGATGAAGATCAGCACCTCCAAGTCTGAGACCATGGTTCTTAGTCAGAAAAGGGTGGCTTGTCCCCTTCAGGTTGGTGGAGAGCTCCTGCCTCAAGTGGAGGAGTTCAAGTATCTTGGGGTCTTGTTTACGAGTGAGGGAAGGAGGGAACTGTCACAAACCAAACTTTTCTGGACTGGCAGAAGGACTCTCGATGCAGACCCCACGAAGGCAGATGGTTCAAAGAAGGGTTTATTGAACACAGGCAGAAACACAAGGCTATGGTCATAAACACTAGGAGACATAAGCACGAAAAACACAAGGAATCACAGGAATGCTCACACGAGCGTTAGGCTACAAACTTGAGGCTACAATCCAGCACAGGACAGGGGAAAACACACAGACTATATAGGGAACACAATGAGGTACAGGTGGAACACATTAGGGCGGAGCAGGTTATCACAGAGGAGGGAAAGGCACAAGGGCAGGAAGTCAACCTGACATACAGACAGGGGTGAGATACTTCACATTAAGACACAGTAAATGAAATACATTACATAAGCAGACTAACACATAACACTAGGACATGACAGGAACGTGAGATTGACAGACGGATCGGTGCAGCTTCTGCAGTGATGCGGTCGATGTACCGGTCTGTCGTGGTGAAGAAGGAGCTGAGCTGTAAGGCAAAGCTCTCGATTTACCGGTCAATCTACGTTCCTACTCTCACCTATGGTCATGAGCTTTTGGTCATGACCGAAAGAACAAGATCCTGGATACAAGCGGCCAAAATTAGCTTTCTCCGCAGGATGGCGGGCCGCTGCCTTAGAGATAAGGTGAGGAGCTCTGTCACTTGGGAGGAGCTCAAAGTAGAGCCGCTGCTCCTCCACATCGAGAGGAGCCAGCTGAGGTGGCTTGGGCATCTGTTTTGGATGCCTCCTGGACGCCTCCCTAGGGAGGTGTTCCGGGCATGTCCCACCGGGAGGAGACCCAGGGGAAGACCTAGGAAACGCTGGAGGGACTATGTCTCTCGGCTGGCCTGGGAACGCCTCGGTATCCCCCTGGAAGAGCTGGAGGAAGTCTGGGCGTCTCTGCTTAGACTGCTGCCCCCGCGACCCGGCCCCGGATAAGCGGTAGAAGATTGATGGATGGATGGATGGATGGACAATGCCAAGTGTTTTTATTGTCTACAATAGGCCAAAAAAGCATTAAAATGTTGACTTTCATTAAGATTTAGTGATAGTTCCAGCAAGAACTTAAAACTACTTTCACCCCAACAAGAAGTAATCAAACCAGGTGTAACACTCTAGCTACTTTTAAATTACAACTATGAACCAAATATACTGTGTACTAGAACTGTAATTTAGAGGTTTTGGACCAGAAGGTTCGGCTGCGTACAGAAGTAGTGACGTGAATGAGACTCAGACAAAGGCTTTAGATTTTTTTGTAAAAAAGTGCCGGCTTGTATTTTAAAGGTAGGAAAGTAAATTTTCAAAATAAAACAATAAGATATCTTTGGTAACAACAATTTCCTTAGTAACAACCGTTTCCACAATCACAGTAGTCACATGTTCTTACCTGGGTGCACCCTTCTAAGTTCACATTCAATTTGAAATCAAAACAATATAAAAAGAATAAATCTGATGTGTCATGTCATTAATAACTAATAACATTCAGCAATACACTTGTAATCATCATACAACAAAACCCTTATTTCGAAGGAATTACTCTTCCCCACCCTTAGTCCACTTCCTGCTGAAAAATGTGTATAGTCCGTAAAGTCCTTAAAGAGTTCCAGGTAAGTTAAAAGTCAAAATGTTCCAAGGGGATGTGTGTGTAAAGGGGCAGCAAGTGAAAAGGCGTGGAAGGGGCTTTTGTTGCAGTCCTACCGCACTGCACCGCAGCAGAGGATCCAATCAACCAGTTCGTCCAGTGGGTTGGCTCGCCATCAACGACAGGTCCGCCCAAGGAAAAAAAAAAACCTGACCTGTCAGATAGTGTCATAAAATACTATAAGTGTACAATTAAAAGTACTTTGCACAATCTGTTCTGACTGTAGCTTATTGCTTTAAACTTTAATCATGTCTACAATTTCCAAAAATCATGAAAACTGAAATTTTGCTGTATTACGGTCTAATACATCTTTTCTCTTGAGGTATTGTTTAAATCTTTACATTAAATTACAAGAACATTTTTAAACAAACGAAAACTGCAACACACTGCTTCAAAACTGCAGTAAAATAACAAATAGTAATAACTCCTGATTAAAACATTTTCTCAGTGTAAACATTACATTTTAACCATGTGCATTTCACATTGACCTTAAACAGGAGGAAAAAAACTCACGATCTCACGCTGGAAAAGGCTAAAGCTAATATTAGCGCCGTCTCCAGCCTTGTCTACAACCAAAAGTGCAAAAAACAATGAATTTCTAAGCTATAGCAATGTTTTTAAATAACCATGTCAGAAAGAATCTTTAACATCAGTAACTGATAGTTTTAAATTGTCTCTTCAAGTCTAAAATGTACCTTTTTATTTGAGTTTTCTTTGCCTGTTTTTGCCAGTGCCTCGTGTGCTCGCGTTGGAGGAAAAGAGAGAGGCCTGGGCTGTGGCAGCGCAGGTGGAGTGAGGGGGCGGGACAATGCGCCGTTTAACAAAAGCTCATTGGTCAAGAGCTAAATGTCACTCATCTACGGGTTAACTCATTGATTGCTGACAATTATTTTACTTCAAATAGAGACATAGCGTTTCTGGGCATATTTACATTTTTTTTATTAGAACCATTATTAAATATGGGTTACACAGGCTTTTAGCCACCTCCACATGTTTTAAAACCATAATAAGGACCTGATCTATAAGAAAACTGTAGAGCTTGTCCAGCTTGTCCTTTACATATTCCAAAATTTCTCATCACCAGTGAGGTTAGTGCTACTGGCCGAAAGTCATTCAGTGTCTTTTGGGTAATTGTTTTTGGAACAGGAACAACAAACTTCCAAAGTCGAGGACCCTAATGTAGCAGTAATGACAACTGAAAGATGTAAAGATGTCTGCCAGCTGGACTGCACACTTTTTCTGAGAAATTGTCCTCCAACTAAAGGCTGTGCCACAGTACCCTCTATTGATGGAGCAGAAAGATCAGAATGTTGAGTTGGATTAGCAAAATTACGATGGGGCAGTTCAACTACTTAGGGTGACCGGATGTCCCGCTTTGTGCAGGACTGCTCAGCATTTTGAACAAAAGTCATGCATCACAAAAATTGATGTGCTGCATTTTCACTGCTGTAGATAATTTATAAAAAGACCCGTGGCTTTGCTTTGTTGTCCAGTAACAAAGCGGAGGAAGACCGTCATCACAGAGCTGCTAATCAATCATAAGTATTCAAGTGGAGTGCGCAATTTGATTGACAGGTCCAGCACTTGGCAGCAACCTGCCAACAACAGCTCCACCAAGCTCCTCTCATGTTTGGAGCTTCAAAACATAAAAAAAATATGCCTAAAAAAAAGAGATGCTGCTATACAATAAGGACCACAAAGATCATGGCTCATTGATAAGTCTGAGGAGACTTTTAGCTTTGTTAGGGGAAATTCTCTGTTCCCACTGTCTGTGGTACATTTGTGGATTAACACAGCATTAGTAAGGTGTCCCGCAGTGCCTCTCTTTGTCACACATCAGGCCACATTTGGTTTGTTATGATCTGGTCACCCTACAACTACTGGTACAGCAGTATCAAGGACAGACTGATTTGGCAAATGTGACACGACAAGTGTAGCGGTAATACGACTGTCCTGAGGTGGGTCTGCAGATTGAAGCTGGCGAGGAGGTAAGAGAGGTCTTTGAAAGGCTGGAGGTTTTTGACCAGTTGGATTAGCCATTGTAGTGACTACATTAGGATGGTGGCTGATTTGAGGAGGAGGAGGACACAAAGACTGTTGTTGGGATGCTAAAAGAGAAGGTTGGCTTTGTTCAACACCAGACTTGTCAGACTGATGAATATTGTGATGAAGATTGCGTGGCTGAACATTTCTCAAGAAGGTGGATTTGAATGCTTTTCATCTTGCTCTTGTCTCCCAGCAACCCATGTGTGTTAACAGAAGGTACTTCAGTAGACAACTGGCTGTCTTTCTTAGACTGTGCATTGGTTATTTGTGAGGACAGGACTGTTCAAGTAAAAGTTTATAGGAATCTAACACCAGTGTTGGATTAGTTACTTTTAAAAAGTAATAAGTAACTAATTACTAGTTTACATTTAGTTACTTTTTAAAAATGTAATTAGTTACATTACTTTGTTACTGGCTCAAGAAAGTAACTTAGTTACAATACTTTAGGATTACTTTCTTGTCTCACAAAAAAATAAAATCAAAAATGTATTGTATATTTTATTAAAGCCTTTTAAATAAATAAATAAACAGCAAACAAGTTTAAACTTGCTCAAATGACAAACAACAAATGTGCTGATCAAAACCTGTAAAATTAAGAAATTCAACAACCAGGATATTATTTTCTTATTAGTGCAAACACAGTGCTAAATGGACACTTTAAAATAATAACAATACTCATTGCAAGTAAACAACAAACATTAAGGATTATTGAGTTAGTATAGCCTAAAAAAAAGTCAGTTAAAAGTAATTTAAGTTGAAATGATTTGTAAATCTAAGTTGTCTGTAACATTATTAAATACATGCCTGTGCAGCGTTAAGGGGATTCATGAAGGGTTTCATGAGCCATGGTCGGCAGGGGTAACCACAGGATAGGTGTTTTATGCAAACGGGCACAGTTCCATTGGCAGCCATACATGCCCACGCCATGACACTACCACCACCATGATTCACTGATGAGGTGGTATGCTTGGGATCATGGGCAGTTCCTTTCCTTCTCCATACTCCTGGAGAGTGTTCTTGATCTGGCCAACTATTGTGAAGGGTGTTTTCTTCACCAGGGAAAGAATTCTTCGATCATCCAACATAGTTGTTTTCCGTGATCTTCCGGGTCTTTTGTTGTTTCTGGGCTCTCTGGTGCATTCTTTCTTTTTAAGGATGTTCCAAACAGTTGAATTGGCCACACCTAAAGATCTTTGCTATCTTTCTGATGTTTTTTTTTTTTTTTTTCCAGCCTAATGATGGCATGCTTCACTGATAGTGAGTTTCCAAATGCAAATAGAGCACATGAAATAAACTCTGAACCTTTTATCTGCTTCTTGTAAATGGGATAATGTGGGAATACCACACACCTGGGCATGGAACAGCTGAGCAGCCAATTGTCCCATTACTTCTGGTCCCTTAAAAAGTGGAAGACACATATATAAACTGTTGTAATTCCTACCCCGTTCACCTGATTTGAATGTAAATACCCTTAAATTAAAGATAAAAGTTTGCGGTTAAAGAACATTTTGTTTGTTTCAAATCCATTGTGGTGGTGTATAGAGCCAAAAAGATTAGAATTGTGTCGATGTCCAATATTTATGGACCTGACTGTTTCACTCAGAGAGGATTCTAACCAGGCAAGAGCGGAGCCAGAGATGCCAAAAACTTTTCAAGTCTGTTGATTAGCACTGCATGATCTAACGTATCAAATGCAGCGCTGAGATCTTACAATAACAGTATAGCCGATGAGTCATCATCCATCTGAAGGAGGAGATTGTTCCGGTCATGGAAAACATGTAGTCTTGTAGCCATGTTTCATGGCCACATTCCCTCTTTGGGAAGTACAAGTATATATTGAACAAAATTCAGCAAAAGTAAGGGAATACAGGGGACATGGCCACATGCCTTCTTGGGCACCCAATGGTCTTGATTACGTGGTCTCTATTTATCATACAAGGGTGTTCATTCATTCAATTTCTATTGCTTAGTGCCATGTAGGTTATTGTGTGGAGCTGAAACCTATTACAGCTCAGGCCCGGATTGGCTAATCGGGAGCACCGGGAAAATTCCCGATGGGCCAGTACGTTTGTTTGGCCCACAATCCGATCTCTCACAGGAACCATAATGTTTAGGGAACATGCAGCATTGAACAAGTCTAGCCTGTTTTGTTATGTATCAGCTTTATACCGTAATATAAAGCTTAGGGTCATCTCTTATCTACACTGCTGTAGACATTTGTGTTACCTTTTAAACACTATCTGTATGTCTGTATATTATTAGTAAAGTAATTGAATGTTATCGCTGTCAAAATGACACCAATACTTATTCTTTCTCTCTCTCTCTCTGTCTCTCTCTTTCTAGGACATGACTCGACCACATAAACCAGAGGCAGCAACAAAAAGAAACATATCAGAACAATGCAACATTTCTTTATTATAAATATGTGCAGGATAGAATGTCTGTCTGTACATAAATACTGTATAAAACATGCAAATAAAAATGTTTGGCTGAGACACCCTGTTGGATCCTTTTGCGACATTTGTTTTCTAGATCTGTTTGCATGACTCTGCAGTTCAGGCTGGTGCACCGCGCTGGCTGAGCCCTGTTTGGTTTGGCTGGTCCTGGTGTGGCTCATCTCTCCTCTATAAGATCTATCATTGAAGACTGGTTACAGGTGTGCAATAGGTAAGACAAACGTAGTGGGTGGAACAGCAGAGCCTCTGCCCAGCAGCACAGCATCCCGTTCTGCTCTCTCTCTCTCCCCTGCTCTACTCTCTCTACACCCATGACTGTTTGTCCACACACAACTCCACCTCCATCATCAAATTTGCTGATGATACTGTTGTCCTGGGCCTCATTTCCAACAACGATGAGACGGCATACTTGGACGAGGTGGAGCAACTGACATCATGGTGCCAGGACAATTGTCTCTCTCTGAATGTTACCAAGACCAAAGAACTGATTGTGGACTTCAAGAAGAGACAGCAACGGTCATACTCCCCTTGCATGATCAACGGAACACCTGTAGAGAGAATGAGCAGCTTCAAGTACCTGGGTGTGAACATCTCCGAGGACCTGACCTGGACTGCAAACATTCAGGCAGAGGTGAAAAAAGCCAGGCAAAGACTGTACCACCAGCGCCAGCTGAGGAAATTCAGGGTTTCACCAGCTATCCTGAGAACTTTCTATTTAGGGGCAATAGAAAGTGTACTGACTCAGTGCATCACAGCGTGGTACGGGAACAGCAGCACCAGTCATGACTGCAAAGCCTGCAAAGAGTTGTGCGCTTAACCAAACGCTGCAGAGGTAGAGCTACTACGCAGTGGCTCAGTGGGTAGAGTGGTCCTACCACTCTAACCCCCTACCTTCAACCGGAAGGTAGGGGGTTCGATTCCCACTCTCTCCACAGTTCATACTGTTGTTGTGTCCTTGGGCAAGACACTTAACCCACCTTGCCTCCAGTGACTGTAACACTGGTAATTAGAAGCTCAATGTAAGTCGCTTTGGATAAAAGTGTCAGCTAAATGAATAAATGTAAATGTAAAATCATCAAGGACACTCACCCTGCAAACCAACACTTCACCCTGCTGCCATCTGGTAAGTGCTTTCGAAGCCTGATGGCCACAACTGAAAGACTTAGGAGAAGCTTCTTCCCCCAGGCCATCAGACTCCTGAACTCAGTCACTAACAACACCACGTGACTTCACTTCAGGATAAACATCCACATACTGACACTATACAGACATTGCACTGCACTTTCTGTTCTCGTTGTTACTGTGTAACAACCTGTTATAAAACTGTTTACACATTATTCTTCTTTGTACATTTCTGTTAACCACTTAATTATAAGTCTACAGTTTACTTCCTCCTTGTGTTTTTTGTAAATGTTTTAAATTTTTTATATTTTAAGTTTTTTTTTTTTATAACTGTTAATTTGCACGGTCCATGGAGCGTCCTGTTTACATTTCACTGCCGGTTTATATATTCTGTATATAACTGTGTATGTGGCAAATTAAAACTCTTGAATCTTGAATCGTTCCCGCTTTTTAAGGGAACAGGTTTACAGTCAAGTAACCCTGTCAAAAGCTACACTCGATCCATTACGCTATGGGGAACGAGAATACCAACACCGCCGCACTGTAAGTGTCTGGACCCCTCGGGTTGTGAAGTGTGCACAAATACAAAAGAGGTCTCAAACATGATTTTTGGGATGATGAGTCAAGGACATGCAAGCCCGGAGCAGCATGAACATCGAAACTATAAAAATTTATGAATGTGTGCGGGGAGAACCAGCCTGCCACATGACAAACTTGCTGCAGAGGGGCACCTTTTGCTAGAGCTGTTGAAGCCAGGGTGCAAAATTTGGGCCTCCCGAAACACTTTGGTGAAATGGACACATAGGGCTTTCGCGGACGGTGGAACTGGCCAACGGGTCTCGGTCCTACCTACTCAGGAGGACCAGCTGAGTGCAGTAATGTAGTTTTTATCATGACAGGACCCCAAATAAATATCTCCAGTCATCATTCAGACCCGGTGTTTTCCATGATCCCAGTTCAGGCTTATGTAATGGTTTTCATAGGGTGTCCGTGGACAGGGAGTTTTGTACATTTGTCTTTAACTTCTTGTGATGAAAACTATTTTGCTGGTGTCAGCAAGCCCCCCTGAGTGAGGTAAACCAAGTCCTGATTCAAAATTACACTGTCCAGGAACACACTATTTTGATACATTGAATAAATGTAACAAAATAACAAAAGATGTAGTAGTAGTAGTAGAAGAAGATGTAGTAGTAGAAGAAGATGTAGGAGTAGTAGAAGATGTAGTAGTAGTAGTAGTAGAAGATGTAGTAGTAGTAGTAGTAGAAGATGTAGTAGTAGTAGAAGATGTAGTAGTAGAAGATGTAGTAGTAGAAGAAGATGTAGTAGTAAAAGAAGATGTAGTAGTAGTAGTAGAAGAAGATGTAGTAGTAGTAGTAGTAGAAGAAGATGTAGTAGTAGAAGAAAATGTAGTAGTATTAGAAGAAGATGTAGTAGTAGAAGACGTAGTAGTAGAAGAAGATGTAGTAGTAGAAGAAGATGTAGTAGTAGTAGTAGAAGAAGATGTAGTAGTAGAAGAAGATGTAGTAGTAGTAGAAGAAGATGTAGTAGTAGTAGTAGAAGAAGACGAAGAAGATGTAGTAGTAGTAGTAGTAGAAGAAGAAGAAGAAGAAGAAGACACCATGTGATTAAGTCAATTATATGCCAAAGATGTTATGAAACCTTTTGTATTATTGCTTTTGTATGAATAGAAGGCCTTTTTTTCCTGACCGGGAATTAAACCTGGTCCACGGCAAGGAGCCCAGGTGTATTCAATCTAACCCCGCACAGGTTCAAATCCTGTCAACTACGCAGCCCTTTGTCTTGACAACTTTGTTCCATGCTGAGGGTGAGTGAATGGCACTTACTTACTTACTTACTTAATTGGCACTTACTTCAGGACATCTATTTGGTGGCCAGAAAACTATAATGTTTTCCGACATCTGTAAGCATTGCCATTTTCCTCATTGTATAGAAGCAGTCCTTCGGTGCAATGTAGATGATGGCAAGCGTCTACTTTACTTTGTTTGAAAAGATGTCCTGTTTTCTCTGACTGAGAATCGAACCCATGTATTTTGATCAAGGTCCCCATAAAAATCTGTAGATTAAATACACAACATCTGATGTGAGGCCACTAGTTAGCATGCTCATTTTGCCATTGTCAATGTACAGCTAACAAGCTGATATAGGTTTCAGCCCCACACAATAACCTACATGGGACTAAGCAATTGAAAATTGAATGAATGAACACCCTTGTATGATAAATAGAGACCACGTAATCAAGACCATTGAGTGCCCAAGAAGGCATGTGGCCATGTCCCCTGTATTCATTTACTTTTGCTGAATTCTGTTCAATATATACTTGTACTTCCCAAAGAGGGAATGTGGCCATGAAACACACTGTTTTTGTAAGTAAAGACTACATGTTTTCCATGACCGGTAATCGAAACCAGTGACTAACGATCTCCTCCTTCAGATGGACGAGGACTCATCGGCTATACTGTTGTTGCAAGATCTCAGCGCTGCATTTGATACGATAGATCATGCAGTGCTAATCAACAGACTTAAATAGTTTTTGGCATCTCTGGCTCCGCTCTTGCCTGGTTAGAATCCTCTCTGAGTGAAACAGTCAGGTCCATAAATATTGGACATCGACACAATTCTAATCTTTTTGGCTCTATACACCACCACAATGGATTTGGAACAAACAAAATGTGCTTCAACCGCAAACTTTTATCTTTAATTTAAGGGTATTTACATTCAACTCAGGTGAACGGGGTAGGAATTACAACAGTTTGTATATGTGTCTTCCACTTTTAAGGGACCAAAAGTAATGGGACAATTGGCTGCTCAGCTGTTCCATGCCCAGGTGTGTGGTATTCCCCCATTATCCCATTTACAAGAAGCAGATAAAAGGTTCAGAGTTTATTTCAAGTGTGCTATTTGCATTCGGAAACTCACTATCAGTGAAGCATGCCATCATTAGGCTGGAAAAACAAAAAAAAAACATCAGAGAGATAGCAAAAATCTTTAGGTGTGGCCAAATTAACTGTTTGGAACATCCTTAAAAAGAAAGAACGCACCAGAGAGCTCAGAAACACCAAAAGACCCGAGAGATCACGGGAAACAACTATGTTGGATGATCGAAGAATTCTTTCCCTGGTGAAGAAAACACCCTTCACAATAGATGGCCGGATCAAGAACACTCTCCAGAAGGTAGGTGAATGTGTGTCAAAGTCAACAATCAAGAGAAGACTTCACCAGAGTGAATTTCAGAGGGTTCACCACAAGATGTAAACCATTGGTGAGCCTTAAAAACAGGAAGGCCTGATTAGAGTTTGCCAAACAACATCTAAAAAGCCTTCACAGTTCCGGAACAACATCCTATGGACCGATGAGACCAAGATCAACTTGTACCAGAGTGATGGGAAGAGAAGAGTATGGAGAAGGAAAGGAACTGCCTATGATCCCAAGCATACCACCTCATCAGTGAATCATGGTGGTAGTAGTGTCATGGCGTGGGCATGTATGGCTGCCAATGGAACTGGTTCTCTTGTATTTATTGATGATGTATCTGCTGACAAAAGCAGCAGAATGAAATCTGAAGTGTTTCGGGCAATATTATCTGCTCATATTCAGCCAAATGCTCAGAACTCATTGGACGGCGCTTCATAGTACGAATGGACAATGACCCGAAGCAGTAGGTATAGGTTCACACTGGTTGTAGATGTAGGTACGCACTCACACTGTTTGTAGCTGTAGATACACACCCGCTGTGGTTTGTAGCTGTAGGTACACACTCGCATTGGCTGTAGCTGTAGATACAAACTCATACTGGTTGTAGCTGTAGGTACAAACTAACACTGGTTGTAGATGTAGGTACACACTCTCACTGGTTGTAGCTGTAGGTACACACTGACACTGGTTGTATCTGTAGGTACACCCTCGCACTGGTGGTAGCTGTAGGTACACACTGACACTGGTTGTAGCTGTAGGTACATGCTCAATCTCTCATATTTATATTAAACCTGCCTATTTTTGCAGTAGTATTTAGTAGGATTTTTGTAGAATATTTACTTGTACTTGCCAAAAACTGCAAGTGGCTATGTCTTACACTGTTTTGGTAAGTAAGGATAACCTGTTTTCCCTGACCGGGAATCGAACCCGGGCCGCGGCGGTGAGAGCGCCGAATCCTAGCCACTAGACCACCAGGGAAAGACAAGATGCCACCTGTGAACAAGGTCTGCATGGGATTTATCTGCAGTGATTGTTTGACTCAGAGCTATTGTATGTTATTGATGGCAAGACACCATGTGAATAAGTCAATTATATGCCAAAGATGTTATGAAACCTTTTGTATTAATGCTTTTGTATGAATAGAAGGCCTTTTTTTCCTGACCGGGAATTAAACCTGGTCCACGGTAAGGAGCCCAGATGTATTCAGTCTAACTTGGTACAGCACATCTAACTGCAAAGAATAGCCCCTGATTAAGGCAATTTTACACTGTAAAACTTTTCACTGTAAATTTACAGTAAAATACTGGCAGCTGGGTTGCCAACCACATACTGTATTTTTACAGAACTAGTACTGTAAACACAATTTACAGTACTAGTTCTGTAAACCGTTGTACTGTAAATTTACAGTAAAATACTGCCAGGTGGGTTTCCAGCCAAATACTGTATTTTCCTAAATTTACAGTACTGCACTGTAATTACAAAATACAGTATATACCACATAATTTTACAGAATTATACTGTCTACAGCAAAAAAAAACATTATACTCTGAACTTTGAACAAGAAAATAGAAACCAACAACATTATCTTGGTTTTAAAACATTTATTTTAAAAGACCAGACATTTGCCTTATATGAACACAATTGGCTGAAATGCCAGCTGTTTTTTTTTACATTTAAAATGTTAGTTGAACACTTAACACTTTATAATATAGTAATCTTGTTAACCTTTAACAAATTTACTTTTTTTTTCAGAAATGTAAAGAGTCAAAAAAAGAATAGAACCTCATAATGGCTGAAAAGGCAATTGTATTTTATAAATGGAATTAACTATGCAGTAATCATAATTACTTATAATGTACCTGCTGACAGGATCTAAACAAAGTTCCATTCAAAGTCTGCAAGTTTTCGCAGAAGTGAGGAAACTGGTGGGCTTACAGTGGCGTTCTTTTTTTGCACAACTTGGCCAGTTTTCTTTGAAGTCACTTTTCCTTTTATTGCTTTCGATCCACGTTCAGGATTGATGTCAACAAAGCGTCTAAAATGCAGAAAAGACGAAAAAAAACAATGAAATATTATAGACTGTGCATATAGAGAGACAGAGAGATAGAGAGAGAGAGAGACAGAGAGAGAGAGAGATTTAACGACTATTCACCCAGCTTATATTAACAATATAATCCCCTCATCAGGTACTGAATAAGGGCCTACCAGAGTGTCAGTTAAAATGCAGCCATAAACCCTGTTTATGTAGATCACACATTGCCGAATCCAGTCCAAACATTTGTGACTTCATTAATTTAACTAAATTTCAACCTAGGGTCCTTTGCACCATGACCTTGAGCCAAACACTAAGTTGTCCAAAAAACCTTTTCAGCAACACCGGTTGATTGTGCAAGCCCTTACAAGCTTTTACCAAATCACGGAAGTGACCTCCACGTCTGTGTTAGCGGTAGCATTCGCCGTCAGGCAATTGTTATTTAATAAACTCCTGATGTACTTACAAACCTTCCAATCCCTCGTTTTAGGAGTACAGAACCTATTTGTACTACTGTAGAAGTTTGGTACCATTCTGGTCATCATTCTTAATTGGGTAATTTACGAGACAAAACTTTTTGAAAAGGCTTCTGGGGGGGTGTTCGTCTCAATGTCATGGTGAAAATGACCCTAGGTTGATTTTACTCTGAACCATCCCTTTAAATACCCTTATTTTACTAAGGCCTAGACCTGGCTTAAAGGGCAAGTTCAATGAAATATAAAAAATGTCATATATGACTCACCCTCATGTCGTTCCAAACCCGTAAGACCACAGTTTAAGATATTTTAGATTTAGTCCAATAGCTCTCAGTCCCTCCATTGAAACTGTGTATACGGTTTACTGTCCATGTCCAGAAAGGTAAGAAAAACATCATCAAAGTAGTCCACATCAGAGTCAGTGACATCAGAGGATCAGTTAGAATTTTTTGAAGCATTGAAAATACATTTTGGTCCAAAAATAGCAAAAACTACGACTTTATTCAGCATTGTCTTCTCTTCCGGGTCTGTTGTGAGTGTGTTCACAACACTGCAGTGATTGTAGGGGATGGGGTTGCATTGATCATGTGACGCTGAAGCCAATAGGTTCCCTCCATGAGCTTGCAAACGTCTCCTCTCTCTGCTCCAGAGATTCCTTCATGTAGATGCATCTCCTCCATCTTCTGACGTTTCACTTCAAGACTGTCATAAGTTTCACCAGGTGGAAGAGCAGGCTGCCATCTTGTACAACCATACGAGTCAGTGGAACTTCGTTTTCTAGTAGTTCCGGTGTCACTTCTTTGGATCCTATGATGACTTAGTGTATTTGTTCGATTCAGGTGCTCTATGCGTACTTTCAGCTGTGAAAGAACATATTCATATCCACCCCCAACCTGCTTGTCACCCAACATGTCAGCAAAAGACTTTGGATACTGGCTCACTATTTTGCGACTAACAGTAAGACACTGTGATCTGGTGGGGTTTTTGTCATGTTTTTTCATTTCGTCAGCAAGGATTCTAATCATTTGTCTTCGATCAGAAGGAGAAGGTCTCTGTCCATTCTCAACAGCACTCTTTATACCATCTGGCATTAAGTTCCAGGGAACTTGGAAATTTTCAGTCCATGAATGTGTGGCACTGGCTGATGCTAAACTGCTTGATGTTGGCATTGAGGAGCTTGATGGAGGTGAACCAAGAGTAGTGTTTGTTTCGGGGGGAACCGAGGGGAGAACCTCAACAGGTTGCAGTACGACTGTGCAGTTTTGATGTTCTGTGTTTAAATAAATATATATGAATAAATAATCAGTTATTGTATCAAATTATATAATAAACAGTACTAGAATGCATTTTAACAGATAAAAGGGATAGTTCACACAAAAAAATGTTAACATTCTGTCATTAATTTCTCACCCTCACGTCATTCCAAACCAGAAAGACTTTTGTTCACTTTGGTACATAAATGAAGATATTTCTGATAAAATCCAAGAGACTTGTGTCCCTTCATAGACAGTATACTCAACTTCCACTGTCAGTATAGTAATCTATATGACTACAGTGGTTTAACTTTAATGTTAGAAGTGGTTTGTTTAACCCCAAAAACTAAAAACAATGTACAAAATAATAATCTCCAATGTGTGTTCACACAACAATGTCTGCTCTCATGTCAACACAGCATGGCATGCATTATGGGGCTTTAGTGAACAGATTAATATTGTAGAAAATAAAGATTTTTAGGGGGGGAAACAACACACTCATGTCGCTACATAAAATAGAGGTTACACCCCTGGTGTAACATCCATTAATTTAATATCTATGGAGTGACAAAAGTTCTTCAATTTCACTCACTTTCATTTAACTTGAAAGTGAGTAATTAATGACAAGGTTTCCATTTTTGGGTGAATAAATCCTTTAAATTTTCATATACTATATATACAACTTTATCTTTACCTTGATTTTTCCATGAACTAAGAAGTTTTCTGCATTGGATAGGTCTTATAAACTCCAAAATGTCATCTTCTTTTACATAAACCAAATCATCCAAGCCTTCGACACCTTGGTCCATGAGTTTCTCCACAAGCTGGTTGGTTATATCTGGAGATAGGCTTGGCAACACCAACAATACAGCATCTTTCAGGACTTCTTTCATTCCAGACATTATTCTAAAATTGGGAAGGAATGATGGAGAACAATTACTGACAAGCCACACAATGAATATTCAGGCAGAGGATAGTAATCCAGTAGACTGTCTTGATTTATGCCTTGATCTTGTGGTTTCAAGCAATGAACTCCCTGGTCTATAAGACAAAAAGACTGAATTTTCTTTGGGTGTGTAAAATGTCGCAGTTAACTTAACGTTACTTGGTAAAGAAGGAGTGTTTTTTTTCGCGGTAGAAAACCACGTTAGCAAAACCACGTTAGCAAAACCAAACTATTCGTGTAACTTAAACAATGTAGAAAACCGAACGCAATGAATAAATAAAAATAGATTGGCTTACCGTATCAGTCAGTTGAACAGTCTTATCAAGCTCTAAAATCCACTTTAGCTCACAGATGCATGACCGATTTTTCCTCCCGTCTTCATGAAGTTCATGTGCTGTTAACCGTTTCTGCTGCGTCACAGGCAATATTTGAAAGACGCACACAAAAGCTCAGACGAAACGAAGCTCACACGAACCAAAAAACTTAATTACAAATTCACAAAAAATCACACAGTTGGCACATCAGTTGCCACGTCTCATCTGAATTTGAGCGAATAAAATCAATCCCACAATGCAATGCATTTACAGTCTGATACTGTATTACAAATTTATCGGTTGGAAAACAGAAATGTGCTGTATATTTACAGCTGCTCTGTAAATTATACAGCCTTATACTGTATTACGGAAATACAGTACAATTCTGTAAGAAATTCACTGTAAATTTACAGTAAAGGGTTACAGTGTACCACAAATGATAGAAATCCATTGGGGTTTCCCCGCACAGGTTAAAATCCTGTCAACTACGCAGCCCTTTGTCTTGACAACTTTGTTCCATGCTGAGGGTGAGTGAATGGCTAACACTTACTTCAAGACATCTATTTGGTGGCCAGAAAACTATAGTGTTTTCCGACATCTGTAAGCATTGCAATTTTCCTCATTGTATAGAACCAGTCCTTCGGTGCAATGTAGATGATGGCAAGCGTCTACTTTACTTTTGTTTGAAAATATGCCCTGTTTTCTCTGGCTGAGAATTGAACCCCTGCATTTTGATCAAGGTCCCCATAAAAATCTGTAGATAAATACACAACATCTGATGTGAGGCCACTAGTTAGCATGCTCATTTTGCCATTGTCAATGTACAGCTAACAAGCTGATATAGGTTTCAGCCCAACACAATAACCTACATGGGACTAAGCAATAGAAATTGAATGAATGAACACCCTTGTATGATAAATAGAGACCACATAATCAAGACCATTGGGTGCCCAAGAAGGCATGTGGCCATGTCCCCTGTATTCATTTACTTTTGCTGAATTCTGTTCAATATATACTTGTACTTCCCAAAGAGGGAATGTGGCCATGAAACACACTGTTTTTGTAAGTAAAGACTACATGTTTTCCATGACCGATAATCGAAACCAGTGACTAACGATCTCCTCCTTCAGATGGATGAGGACTCATTGGCTATACTGTTGTTGCGAGATCTCAGCGCTGCATTTGATACGATAGATCATGCAGTGCTAATCAACAGACTTAAATAGTTTTTGGCATCTCTGGCTCCGCTCTTGCCTGGTTAGAATCCGCTCTGAGTGAAACAGTCAGGTCCATAAATATTGGACATCGACACAATTCTAATCTTTTTGGCTCTATACACCACCACAATGGATTTGGAACAAACAAAATGTGCTTCAACCGCAAACTTTTATCTTTAATTTAAGGGTATTTACATTCAAATCAGGTGATAGGGGTAGGAATTACAACAGTTTGTATATGTGTCTTCCACTTTTTAAGGGACCAAAAGTAATGGGACAATTGGCTGCTCAGCTGTTCCATGCCCAGGTGTGTGGTATTCCCACATTATCCCATTTACAAGAAGCAGATAAAAGGTTCAGAGTTTATTTCAAGTGTGCTATTTGCATTCGGAAACTCACTATCAGTGAAGCATGCCATCATTAGGCTGGAAAAACAAAAAAAAAAAACATCAGAGAGATAGCAAAAATCTTTAGGTGTGGCCAAATTAACTGTTTGGAACATCCTTAAAAAGAAAGAACGCACCAGAGAGCTCAGAAACACCAAAAGACCCGGAAGATCACGGAAACAACTATGTTGGATGATCGAAGAATTCTTTCCCTGGTGAAGAAAACACCCTTCACAATAGTTGGCCGGATCAAGAACACTCTCCAGAATGTAGGTGAATGTGTGTCAAAGTCAACAATCAAGAGAAGACTTCACCAGAGTGAATTTCAGAGGGTTCACCACAAGATGTAAACCATTGGTGAGCCTCAAAAACAGGAAGGCCTGATTAGAGTTTGCCAAACAACATCTAAAAAAGCCTTCACAGTTCCGGAACAACATCCTATGGACCGATGAGACCAAGATCAACTTGTACCAGAGTGATGGGAAGAGAAGAGTATGGAGAAGGAAAGGAACTGCCTATGATCCCAAGCATACCACCTCATCAGTGAATCATGGTGGTGGTAGTGTCATGGCGTGGGCATGTATGGCTGCCAATGGAACTGGTTCTCTTGTATGTATTGATGATGTAACTGATGACAAAAGCAGCAGAATGAAATCTGAAGTGTTTCGGGCAATATTATCTGCTCATATTCAGCCAAGTGCTCAGAACTCATTGGACGGCGCTTCATAGTACGAATGGACAATGACCCGAAGCAGTAGGTATACGTTCACACTGGTTGTAGATGTAGGTACGCACTCACACTGTTTGTAGCTGTAGATACACACCCGCTGTGGTTTGTAGCTGTAGGTACACACTCGCATTGGCTGTAGCTGTAGATACAAACTCATACTGGTTGTAGCTGTAGGTACAAACTAACACTGGTTGTAGATGTAGGTACACACTCTCACTGGTTGTAGCTGTAGGTACACACAGACACTGGTTGTATCTGTAGGTACACCCTCGCACTGGTGGTAGCTGTAGGTACACACTGACACTGGTTGTAGCTGTAGGTACATGCTCAATCTCTCATATTTATATTAAACCTGCCTATTTTTGCAGTAGTATTTAGTAGGATTTTTGTACAATATTTACTTGTACTTGCCAAAAACTGCAAGTGGCTATGTCTTACACTGTTTTGGTAAGTAAGGATAACCTGTTTTCCCTGACCGGGAATCGAACCCGGGCCGCGGCGATGAAAGCGCCGAATCCTAGCCACTAGACCACCAGGGAAAGACAAGATGCCACCTGTGAACAAGGTCTGCATGTGATTTATCTGCAGTGATTGTTTGACTCAGAGCTATTGTATGTTATTGATGGTAAGACACCATGTGAATAAGTCAATTATATGCCAAAGATGTTATGAAACCTTTTGTATTAATGCTTTTGTATGAATAGAAGGCCTTATTTTCCTGACCGGGAATTAAACCTGGTCCACGGCAAGGAGCCCAGGTGTATTCACTCTAACTTGGTACAGCACATCTAACTGCAAAGAATAGCCCCTGATTAAGGCAACTTTACCACAAATGTTAAACTAAATATTGCCCATGTAGTTGTGGCCGAGTGGTTAAGGCGATGGACTTGAAATCCATTGGGGTTTCCCCGCACAGGTTCAAATCCTGTCAACTACGCAGCCCTCTGTCTTGACAACTTTGTTCCATGCTGAGGTTGAGTGAATGGCTAACACTTACTTCAGGACATCTATTTGGTGGCCAGAAAACTATAATGTTTTCCGACATCTGCAAGCATTGCAATTTTCCTCATTGTATAGAACCAGTCCTTCGGTGCAATGTAGATGATGGCAAGCGTCTACTTTACTTTTGTTTGAAAAGATGTCCTGTTTTCTCTGGCTGAGAATTGAACCCATGCATTTTGATCAAGGTCCCCATAAAAATCTGTAGATAAATACACAACATCTGATGTGAGGCCACTAGTTAGCATGCTCATTTTGCCATTGTCAATGTACAGCTAACAAGCTGATATACGTTTTAGCCCCACACAATAACCTACATGGGACTAAGCAATAGAAATTGAATGAATGAACACCCTTGTATGATAAATAGAGACCACGTAATCAAGACCATTGGGTGCCCAAGAAGGCATGTGGCCATGTCCCCTGTATTCATTTACTTTTGCTGAATTCTGTTCAATATATACTTGTACTTCCCAAAGAGGGAATGTGGCCATGAAACACACTGTTTTTGTAAGTAAAGACTACATGTTTTCCATGACCGGTAATCGAAACCAGGGACTAACAATGTCCTCCTTCAGATGGATGAGGACTCATTGGCTATACTGTTGTTGCAAGATCTCAGCGCTGCATTTGATACGATAGATCATGCAGTGCTAATCAACAGACTTAAATAGTTTTTGGCATCTCTGGCTCCGCTCTTGCCTGGTTAGAATCCTCTCTGAGTGAAACAGTCAGGTCCATAAATATTGGACATCGACACAATTCTAATCTTTTTGGCTCTATACACCACCACAATGGATTTGGAACAAACAAAATGTGCTTCAACCGCAAACTTTTATCTTTAATTTAAGGGTATTTACATTCAAATCAGGTGAATGGGGTAGGAATTACAACAGTTTGTATATGTGTCTTCCACTTTTTAAGGGACCAAAAGTAATGGGACAATTGGCTGCTCAGCTGTTCCATGCCCAGGTGTGTGGTATTCCCCCATTATCCCATTTACAAGAAGCAGATAAAAGGTTCAGAGTTTATTTCAAGTCTGCTATTTGCATTCGGAAACTCACTATCAGTGAAGCATGCCATCATTAGGCTGGAAAAACAAAAAAAAAACATCAGAGAGATAGCAAAAATCTTTAGGTGTGGCCAAATTAACTGTTTGGAACATCCTTAAAAAGAAAGAACGCACCAGAGAGCTCAGAGACACCAAAAGACCCGGAAGATCACGGGAAACAACTATGTTGGATGATCGAAGAATTCTTTCCATGTTGAAGAAAACACCCTTCACAATAGTTGGCCGGATCAAGAACACTCTCCAGAAGGTAGATGAATGTGTGTCAAAGTCAACAATCAAGAGAAGACTTCACCAGAGTGAATTTCAGAGGGTTCACCACAAGATGTAAACCATTGGTGAGCCTCAAAAACAGGAAGGCCTGATTAGAGTTTGCCAAACAACATCTAAAAAAGCCTTCACAGTTCCGGAACAACATCCTATGGACCGATGAGACCAAGATCAACTTGTACCAGAGTGATGGGAAGAGAAGAGTATGGAGAAGGAAAGGAACTGCCTATGATCCCAAGCATACCACCTCATCAGTGAATCATGGTGGTGGTAGTGTCATGGCGTGGGCATGTATGGCTGCCAATGGAACTGGTTCTCTTGTATGTATTGATGATGTAACTGATGACAAAAGCAGCAGAATGAAATCTGAAGTGTTTCGGGCAATATTATCTGCTCATATTCAGCCAAGTGCTCAGAACTCATTGGACGGCGCTTCATAGTACGAATGGACAATGACCCGAAGCAGTAGGTATACGTTCACACTGGTTGTAGATGTAGGTACGCACTCACACTGTTTGTAGCTGTAGATACACACCTGCTGTGGTTTGTAGCTGTAGGTACACACTCGCATTGGCTGTAGCTGTAGATACAAACTCATACTGGTTGTAGCTGTAGGTACAAACTAACACTGGTTGTAGATGTAGGTACACACTCTCACTGGTTGTAGCTGTAGGTACACACAGACACTGGTTGTATCTGTAGGTACACCCTCGCACTGGTGGTAGCTGTAGGTACACACTGACACTGGTTGTAGCTGTAGGTACATGCTCAATCTCTCATATTTATATTAAACCTGCCTATTTTTGCAGTAGTATTTAGTAGGATTTTTGTACAATATTTACTTGTACTTGCCAAAAACTGCAAGTGGCTATGTCTTACACTGTTTTGGTAAGTAAGGATAACCTGTTTTCCCTGACCAGGAATCGAACCCGGGCCGCGGCGGTGAGAGCGCCGAATCCTAGCCACTAGACCACCAGGGAAAGACGAGATGCCACCTGTGAACAAGGTCTGCATGGGATTTATCTGCAGTGATTGTTTGACTCAGAGCTATTGTATGTTATTGATGGTAAGACACCATGTGAATAAGTCAATTATATGCCAAAGATGTTATGAAACCTTTTGTATTAATGCTTTTGTATGAATAGAAGGCCTTTTTTTCCTGACCGGGAATTAAACCTGGTCCACGGCAAGGAGCCCAGTTGTATTCACTCTAACTTGGTACAGCACATCTAACTGCAAAGAATAGCCCCTGATTAAGGCAACTTTACCACAAATGTTAAACTAAATATTGCCAATGTAGTTGTGGCCGAGTGGTTAAGGCGATGGACTTGAAATCCATTGGGGTTTCCCCGCACAGGTTCAAATCCTGTCAACTACGCAGTCCTCTGTCTTGACAACTTTGTTCCATGCTGAGGGTGAGTGAATGGCTAACACTTACTTCAGGACATCTATTTGGTGGCCAGAAAACTATAATGTTTTCCGACATCTGTAAGCATTGCAATTTTCCTCATTGTATAGAACCAGTCCTTCGGTGCAATGTAGATGATGGCAAGCGTCTACTTTACTTTTGTTTGAAAAGATGTCCTGTTTTCTCTGGCTGAGAATTGAACCCATGCATTTTGATCAAGGTCCCCATAAAAATCTGTAGATAAATACACAACATCTGATGTGAGGCCACGAGTTAGCATGCTCATTTTGCCATTGTCAATGTACAGCTAACAAGCTGATATAGGTTTCAGCCCCACACAATAACCTACATGGGACTAAGCAATAGAAATTGAATGAATGAACACCCTTGTATGATAAATAGAGACCACGTAATCAAGACCATTGGGTGCCCAAGAAGGCATGTGGCCATGTCCCCTGTATTCGTTTACTTTTGCTGAATTCTGTTCAATATATACTTGTACTTCCCAAAGAGGGAATGTGGCCATGAAACACACTGTTTTTGTAAGTAAAGACTACATGTTTTTCATGAACGGTAATCGAAACCAGGGACTAACGATGTCCTCCTTCAGATGGATGAGGACTCATTGGCTATACTGTTGTTGCAAGATCTCAGCGCTGCATTTGATACGATAGATCATGCAGTGCTAATCAACAGACTTAAATAGTTTTTGGCATCTCTGGCTCCGCTCTTGCCTGGTTAGAATCCTCTCTGAGTGAAACAGTCAGGTCCATAAATATTGGACATCGACACAATTCTAATCTTTTTGGCTCTATACACCACCACAATGGATTTGGAACAAACAAAATGTGCTTCAACCGCAAACTTTTATCTTTAATTTAAGGGTATTTACATTCAACTCAGGTGAATGGGGTAGGAATTACAACAGTTTGTATATGTGTCTTCCACTTTTTAAGGGACCAAAAGTAATGGGACAATTGGCTGCTCAGCTGTTCCATGCCCAGGTGTGTATTCCCATTATCCCATTTACAAGAAGCAGATAAAGGTTCAGAGTTTATTTCAAGTCTGCTATTTGCATTGAAACTCACTATCAGTGAAGCATGCCATCATTAGGCTGGAAAAACAAAAAAAAAACATCAGAGAGATAGCAAAAATCTTTAGGTGTGGCCAAATTAACTGTTTGGAACATCCTTAAAAAGAAAGAACGCACCAGAGAGCTCAGAAACACCAAAAGACCCGGAAGATCACGGGAAACAACTATGTTGGATGATCGAAGAATTCTTTCCCTGTTGAAGAAAACACCCTTCACAATAGTTGGCCGGATCAAGAACACTCTCCAGAATGTAGGTGAATGTGTGTCAAAGTCAACAATCAAGAGAAGACTTCACCAGAGTGAATTTCAGAGGGTTCACCACAAGATGTAAACCATTGGTGAGCCTCAAAAACAGGAAGGCCTGATTAGAGTTTGCCAAACAACATCTAAAAAAGCCTTCACAGTTCCGGAACAACATCCTATGGACCGATGAGACCAAGATCAACTTGTACCAGAGTGATGGGAAGAGAAGTGTATGGAGAAGGAAAGGAACTGCCTATGATCCCAAGCATACCACCTCATCAGTGAATCATGGTGGTGGTAGTGTCATGGCGTGGGCATGTATGGCTGCCAATGGAACTGGTTCTCTTGTATTTATTGATGATGTAACTGCTGACAAAAGCAGCAGAATGAAATCTGAAGTGTTTCGGGCAATATTATCTGCTCATATTCAGCCAAGTGCTCAGAACTCATTGGACGGCGCTTCATAGTACGAATGGACAATGACCCGAAGCAGTAGGTATACGTTCACACTGGTTGTAGATGTAGGATGCGCACTCACACTGTTTGTAGCTGTAGATACACACCTGCTGTGGTTTGTAGCTGTAGGTACACACTCGCATTGGCTGTAGCTGTAGATACAAACTCATACTGGTTGTAGCTGTAGGTACAAACTAACACTGGTTGTAGATGTAGGTACACACTCGCACTGGTGGTAGCTGTAGGTACACACTGACACTGGTTGTAGCTGTAGGTACATTCTCAATCTCTCATATTTATATTAAACCTGCCTATTTTTGCAGTAGTATTTAGTAGGATTTTTGTACAATATTTACTTGTACTTGCCAAAAACTGCAAGTGGCTATGTCTTACACTGTTTTGGTAAGTAAGGATAACCTGTTTTCCCTGACCGGGAATCGAACCCGGGCAGCGGTGAAAGCGCGAATCCTAGCCACTAGACCACCAGGAAAGACAAGATGCCACCTGTGAACAAGGTCTGCATGGGATTTATCTGCAGTGATTGTTTGACTCAGAGCTATTGTATGTTATTGATGGCAAGACACCATGTGAATAAGTCAATTATATGCCAAAGATGTTATGAAACCTTTTGTATTAATGCTTTTGTATGAATAGAAGGCCTTATTTTCCTGACCGGGAATTATACCTGGTCCACGGCAAGGAGCCCAGGTGTATTCACTCTAACTTGGTACAGCACATCTAACTGCAAAGAATAGCCCCTGATTAAGGCAACTTTACCACAAATGTTAAACTAAATATTGCCAATGTAGTTGTGGCCGAGTGGTTAAGGCGATGGACTTGAAATCCATTGGGGTTTCCCAGGTTCAAATCCTGTCAACTACGCAGCCCTCTGTCTTGACAACTTTGTTCCATGCTGAGGGTGAGTGAATGGCTAACAGTTACTTCAGGACATCTATTTGGTGTCCTAGAAAACTATAATGTTTTCCGACATCTGTAAGCATTGCAATTTTCCTCATTGTATAGAAACAGTCCTTCGGTGCAATGTAGATGATGGCAAGCGTCTACTTTACTTTTGTTTGAAAAGATGTCCTGTTTTCTCTGGCTGAGAATTGAACCCATGCATTTTGATCAAGGTCCCCATAATAATCTGTAGATAAGTACACAACATCTGATGTGAGGCCACTAGTTAGCATGCTCATTTTGCCATTGTCAATGTACAGCTAACAAGCTGATATAGGTTTCAGCCCCACACAATAACCTACATGGGACTAAGCAATAGAAATTGAATGAATGAACACCCTTGTATGATAAACAGAGACCACGTAATCAAGACCATTGGGTGCCCAAGAAGGCATGTGGCCATGTCCCCTGTATTCATTTACTTTTGCTGAATTCTGTTCAATATATACTTGTACTTCCCAAAGAGGGAATGTGGCCATGAAACACACTGTTTTTGTAAGTAAAGACTACATGTTTTCCATGACCGGTAATCGAAACCAGTGACTAACGATCTCCTCCTTCAGATGGATGAGGACTCATCGGCTATACTGTTGTTGCAAGATCTCAGCGCTGCATTTGATACGATAGATCATGCAGTGCTAATCAACAGACTTAAATAGTTTTTGGCATCTCTGGCTCCGCTCTTGCCTGGTTAGAATCCTCTCTGAGTGAAACAGTCAGGTCCATAAATATTTGACATCGACACAATTCTAATCTTTTTGGCTCTATACACCACCACAATGGATTTGGAACAAACAAAATGTGCTTCAACCAAACTTTTATCTTTAATTTAAAGGTATTTACATTCAAATCAGGTGAACAGGGTAGGAATTACAACAGTTTGTATATGTGTCTTCCACTTTTAAGGGACCAAAAGTAATGGGACAATTGGCTGCTCAGCTGTTCCATGCCCAGGTGTGTATATTCCCACATTATCCCATTTACAAGAAGCAGATAAAAGGTTCAGAGTTTATTTCAAGTGTGCTATTTGCATTCGGAAACTCACTATCAGTGAAGCATGCCATCATTAGGCTGGAAAAACAAAAAAAAAACATCAGAGAGATAGCAAAAATCTTTAGGTGTGGCCAAATTAACTGTTTGGAACATCCTTAAAAAGAAAGAACGCACCAGAGAGCTCAGAAACACCAAAAGACCCGGAAGATCACGGAAACAACTATGTTGGATGATCGAAGAATTCTTTCCCTGGTGAAGAAAACACCCTTCACAATAGTTGGCCGGATCAAGAACACTCTCCAGAATGTAGGTGAATGTGTGTCAAAGTCAACAATCAAGAGAAGACTTCACCAGAGTGAATTTCAGAGGGTTCACCACAAGATGTAAACCATTGGTGAGCCTCAAAAACAGGAAGGCCTGATTAGAGTTTGCCAAACAACATCTAAAAAAGCCTTCACAGTTCGAACAACATCCTATGGACCGATGAGACCAAGATCAACTTGTACCAGAGTGATGGGAAGAGAAGAGTATGGAGAAGGAAAGAAACTGCCTATGATCCCAAGCATACCACCTCATCAGTGAATCATGGTGGTGGTAGTGTCATGGCGTGGGCATGTATGGCTGCCAATGGAACTGGTTCTCTTGTATTTATTGATGATGTAACTGCTGACAAAAGCAGCAGAATGAAATCTGAAGTGTTTCGGGCAATATTATCTGCTCATATTCAGCCAAGTGCTCAGAACTCATTGGACGGCGCTTCATAGTACGAATGGACAATGACCCGAAGCAGTAGGTATACGTTCACACTGGTTGTAGATGTAGGTACGCACTCACACTGTTTGTAGCTGTAGATACACACCTGCTGTGGTTTGTAGCTGTAGGTACACACTCGCATTGGCTGTAGCTGTAGATACAAACTCATACTGGTTGTAGCTGTAGGTACAAACTAACACTGGTTGTAGATGTAGGTACACACTCTCACTGGTTGTAGCTGTAGGTACACACTGACACTGGTTGTATCTGTAGGTACACCCTCGCACTGGTGGTAGCTGTCGGTACACACTGACACTGGTTGTAGCTGTAGGTACATTCTCAATCTCTCATATTTATATTAAACCTGCCTATTTTTGCAGTAGTATTTAGTAGGATTTTTGTACAATATTTACTTGTACTTGCCAAAAACTGCAAGTGGCTATGTCTTACACTGTTTTGGTAAGTAAGGATAACCTGTTTTCCTGACCGAATCGAACCCGGGCCGCGGCGGTGAAAGCGCCGAATCCTAGCCACTAGACCACCAGGGAAAGACAAGATGCCACCTGTGAACAAGGTCTGCATGGGATTTATCTGCAGTGATTGTTTGACTCAGAGCTATTGTATGTTATTGATGGCAAGACACCATGTGAATAAGTCAATTATATGCCAAAGATGTTATGAAACCTTTTGTATTAATGCTTTTGTATGAATAGAAGGCCTTATTTTCCTGACCGGGAATTATACCTGGTCCACGGCAAGGAGCCCAGGTGTATTCACTCTAACTTGGTACAGCACATCTAACTGCAAAGAATAGCCCCTGATTAAGGCAACTTTACCACAAATGTTAAACTAAATATTGCCAATGTAGTTGTGGCCGAGTGGTTAAGGCGATGGACTTGAAATCCATTGGGGTTTCCCCGCACAGGTTCAAATCCTGTCAACTACGCAGCCCTCTGTCTTGACAACTTTGTTCCATGCTGAGGGTGAGTGAATGGCTAACACTTACTTCAGGACATCTATTTGGTGGCCAGAAAACTATAATGTTTTCCGACATCTGTAAGCATTGCAATTTTCCTCATTGTATAGAACCAGTCCTTCGGTGCAATGTAGATGATGGCAAGCGTCTACTTTACTTTTGTTTGAAAAGATGTCCTGTTTTCTCTGGCTGAGAATTGAACCCATGCATTTTGATCAAGGTCCCCATAATAATCTGTAGATAAATACACAACATCTGATGTGAGGCCACTAGTTAGCATGCTCATTTTGCCATTGTCAATGTACAGCTAACAAGCTGATATAGGTTTCAGCCCCACACAATAACCTACATGGGACTAAGCAATAGAAATTGAATGAATGAACACCCTTGTATGATAAATAGAGACCACGTAATCAAGACCATTGGGTGCCCAAGAAGGCATGTGGCCATGTCCCCTGTATTCATTTACTTTTGCTGAATTCTGTTCAATATATACTTGTACTTCCCAAAGAGGGAATGTGGCCATGAAACACACTGTTTTTGTAAGTAAAGACTACATGTTTTCCATGACCGGTAATCGAAACCAGTGACTAACGATCTCCTCCTTCAGATGGATGAGGACTCATCGGCTATACTGTTGTTGCAAGATCTCAGCGCTGCATTTGATACGATAGATCATGCAGTGCTAATCAACAGACTTAAATAGTTTTGGCATCTCTGGCTCCGCTCTTGCCTGGTTAGAATCCTCTCTGAGTGAAACAGTCAGGTCCATAAATATTGGACATCGACACAATTCTAATCTTTTTGGCTCTATACACCACCACAATGGATTTGGAACAAACAAAATGTGCTTCAACCGCAAACTTTTATCTTTAATTTAAGGGTATTTACATTCAAATCAGGTGAACGGGGTAGGAATTACAACTTTTTTATATGTGTCTTCCACTTTTTAAGGGACCAAAAGTAATGGGACAATTGGCTGCTCAGCTGTTCCATGCCCAGGTGTGTGGTATTCCCACATTATCCCATTTACAAGAAGCAGATAAAAGGTTCAGAGTTTATTTCAAGTGTGCTATTTGCATTCGGAAACTCACTATCAGTGAAGCATGCCATCATTAGGCTGGAAAAACAAAAAAAAAACATCAGAGAGATAGCAAAAATCTTTAGGTGTGGCCAAATTAACTGTTTGGAACATCCTTAAAAAGAAAGAACGCACCAGAGAGCTCAGAAACACCAAAAGACCCGGAAGATCACGGGAAACAACTATGTTGGATGATCGAAGAATTCTTTCCCTGGTGAAGAAAACACCCTTCACAATAGTTGGCCGGATCAAGAACACTCTCCAGAATGTAGGTGAATGTGTGTCAAAGTCAACAATCAAGAGAAGACTTCACCAGAGTGAATTTCAGAGGGTTCACCACAAGATGTAAACCATTGGTGAGCCTCAAAAACAGGAAGGCCTGATTAGAGTTTGCCAAACAACATCTAAAAAAGCCTTCACAGTTCGAACAACATCCTATGGACCGATGAGACCAAGATCAACTTGTACCAGAGTGATGGAAGAGAAGAGTATGGAGAAGGAAAGAAACTGCCTATGATCCCAAGCATACCACCTCATCAGTGAATCATGGTGGTGGTAGTGTCATGGCGTGGGCATGTATGGCTGCCAATGGAACTGGTTCTCTTGTATTTATTGATGATGTAACTGCTGACAAAAGCAGCAGAATGAAATCTGAAGTGTTTCGGGCAATATTATCTGCTCATATTCAGCCAAGTGCTCAGAACTCATTGGACGGCGCTTCATAGTACGAATGGACAATGACCCGAAGCAGTAGGTATACGTTCACACTGGTTGTAGATGTAGGTACGCACTCACACTGTTTGTAGCTGTAGATACACACCTGCTGTGGTTTGTAGCTGTAGGTACACACTTGGCTGTAGCTGTAGATACAAACTCATACTGGTTGTAGCTGTAGGTACAAACTAACACTGGTTGTAGATGTAGGTACACACTCTCACTGGTTGTAGCTGTAGGTACACACTGACACTGGTTGTATCTGTAGGTACACCCTCGCACTGGTGGTAGCTGTAGGTACACACTGACACTGGTTGTAGCTGTAGGTACATGCTCAATCTCTCATATTTATATTAAACCTGCCTATTTTTGCAGTAGTATTTAGTAGGATTTTTGTACAATATTTACTTGTACTTGCCAAAAACTGCAAGTGGCTATGTCTTACACTGTTTTGGTAAGTAAGGATAACCTGTTTTCCTGACCGAATCGAACCCGGGCATGGCGGTGAGCGCCGAATCCTAGCCACTAGACCACCAGGGAAAGACAAGATGCCACCTGTGAACAAGGTCTGCATGGGATTTATCTGCAGTGATTGTTTGACTCAGAGCTATTGTATGTTATTGATGGCAAGACACCATGTGAATAAGTCAATTATATGCCAAAGATGTTATGAAACCTTTTGTATTAATGCTTTTGTATGAATAGAAGGCCTTATTTTCCTGACCGTGAATTAAACCTGGTCCACGGCAAGGAGCCCAGGTGTATTCACTCTAACTTGGTACAGCACATCTAACTGCAAAGAATAGCCCCTGATTAAGGCAACTTTACCACAAATGTTAAACTAAATATTGCCAATGTAGTTGTGGCTGAGTGGTTAAGGCGATGGACTAGAAATCCATTGGGGTTTCCCCGCACAGGTTCAAATCCTGTCAACTACGCAGCCGTTTGTCTTGACAACTTTGTTCCATGCTGAGGGTGAGTGAATGGCTAACACTTACTTCAGGACATCTATTTGGTGGCCAGAAAACTATAATGTTTTCCGACATCTGTAAGCATTGCAATTTTCCTCATTGTATAGAACCAGTCCTTCGGTGCAATGTAGATGATGGCAAGCGTCTACTTTACTTTTGTTTGAAAAGATGTCCTGTTTTCTCTGGCTGAGAATTGAACCCATGCATTTTGATCGAGGTCCCCATAAAAATCTGTAGATAAATACACAACATCTGATGTGAGGCCACTAGTTAGCATGCTCATTTTGCCATTGTCAATGTACAGCTAACAAGCTGATATAGGTTTCAGCCCCACACAATAACCTACATGGGACTAAGCAATAGAAATTGAATGAATGAACACCCTTGTATGATAAATAGAGACCACGTAATCAAGACCATTGGGTGCCCAAGAAGGCATGTGGCCATGTCCCCTGTATTCATTTACTTTTGCTGAATTCTGTTCAATATATACTTGTACTTCCCAAAGAGGGAATGTGGCCATGAAACACACTGTTTTTGTAAGTAAAGACTACATGTTTTCCATGACCGTGTCGAAACCAGTGACTAACGATCTCCTCCTTCAGATGGATGAGGACTCATCGGCTATACTGTTGTTGCAAGATCTCAGCGCTGCATTTGATACGATAGATCATGCAGTGCTAATCAACAGACTTAAATAGTTTTTGGCATCTCTGGCTCCGCTCTTGCCTGGTTAGAATCCTCTCTGAGTGAAACAGTCAGGTCCATAAATATTGGACATCGACACAATTCTAATCTTTTTGGCTCTATACACCACCACAATGGATTTGGAACAAACAAAATGTGCTTCAACCGCAAACTTTTATCTTTAATTTAAGGGTATTTACATTCAAATCAGGTGAACAGGGTAGGAATTACAACTTTCTATATGTGTCTTCCACTTTTAAGGGACCAAAAGTAATGGGACAATTGGCTGCTCAGCTGTTCCATGCCCAGGTGTGTGGTATTCACATTATCCCATTTACAAGAAGCAGATAAAAGGTTCAGAGTTTATTTCAAGTGTGCTATTTGCATTCGGAAACTCACTATCAGTGAAGCATGCCATCATTAGGCTGGAAAAACAAAAAAAACCATCAGAGAGATAGCAAAAATCTTTAGGTGTGGCCAAATTAACTGTTTGGAACATCCTTAAAAGAAAGAACGCACCAGAGAGCTCAGAAACACCAAAAGACCCGGAAGATCACGGAAACAACTATGTTGGATGATCGAAGAATTCTTTCCCTGGTGAAGAAAACACCCTTCACAATAGTTGGCCGGATCAAGAACACTCTCCAGAATGTAGGTGAATGTGTGTCAAAGTCAACAATCAAGAGAAGACTTCACCAGAGTGAATTTCAGGGGGTTCACCACAAGATGTAAACCATTGGTGAGCCTCAAAAACAGGAAGGCCTGATTAGAGTTTGCCAAACAACATCTAAAAAAGCCTTCACAGTTCGAACAACATCCTATGGACCGATGAGACCAAGATCAACTTGTACCAGAGTGATGGGAAGAGAAGAGTATGGAGAAGGAAAGAAACTGCCTATGATCCCAAGCATACCACCTCATCAGTGAATCATGGTGGTGGTAGTGTCATGGCGTGGGCATGTATGGCTGCCAATGGAACTGGTTCTCTTGTATTTATTGATGATGTAACTGCTGACAAAAGCAGCAGAATGAAATCTGAAGTGTTTCGCAATATTATCTGCTCATATTCAGCCAAGTGCTCAGAACTCATTGGACGGCGCTTCATAGTACGAATGGACAATGACCCGAAGCAGTAGGTATACGTTCACACTGGTTGTAGATGTAGGTACGCACTCACACTGTTTGTAGCTGTAGATACACACCTGCTGTGGTTTGTAGCTGTAGGTACACACTCGCATTGGCTGTAGCTGTAGATACAAACTAACACTGGTTGTAGATGTAGGTACACACTCTCACTGGTTGTAGCTGTAGGTACACACTGACACTGGTTGTATCTGTAGGTACACCCTCGCACTGGTGGTAGCTGTAGGTACACACTGACACTGGTTGTAGCTGTAGGTACATGCTCAATCTCTCATATTTATATTAAACCTGCCTATTTTTGCAGTAGTATTTAGTAGGATTTTTGTACAATATTTACTTGTACTTGCCAAAAACTGCAAGTGGCTATGTCTTACACTGTTTTGGTAAGTAAGGATAACCTGTTTTCCCTGACCGGGAATCGAACCCGGGCCGCGGCGGTGAAAGCGCCGAATCCTAGCCACTAGACCACCAGGGAAAGACAAGATGCCACCTGTGAACAAGGTCTGCATGGGATTTATCTGCAGTGATTGTTTGACTCAGAGCTATTGTATGTTATTGATGGCAAGACACCATGTGATTAAGTCAATTATATGCCAAAGATGTTATGAAACCTTTTGTATTAATGCTTTTGTATGAATAGAAGGCCTTATTTTCCTGACCGTGAATTAAACCTGGTCCACGGCAAGGAGCCCAGGTGTATTCACTCTAACTTGGTACAGCACATCTAACTGCAAAGAATAGCCCCTGATTAAGGCAACTTTACCACAAATGTTAAACTAAATATTGTCAATGTAGTTGTGGCCGAGTGGTTAAGGCGATGGACTAGAAATCCATTGGGGTTTCCCCGCACAGGTTCAAATCCTGTCAACTACGCAGCCGTTTGTCTTGACAACTTTGTTCCATGCTGAGGGTGAGTGAATGATTAACATTTACTTCAGGACATCTATTTGGTGGCCAGAAAACTATAATGTTTTCCGACATCTGTAAGCATTGCAATTTTCCTCATTGTATAGAACCAGTCCTTCGGTGCAATGTAGATGATGGCAAGCGTCTACTTTACTTTTGTTTGAAAAGATGTCCTGTTTTCTCTGGCTGAGAATTGAACCCATGCATTTTGATCGAGGTCCCCATAAAAATCTGTAGATAAATACACAACATCTGATGTGAGGCCACTAGTTAGCATGCTCATTTTGCCATTGTCAATGTACAGCTAACAAGCTGATATAGGTTTCAGCCCACACAATAACCTACATGGGACTAAGCAATAGAAATTGAATGAATGAACACCCTTGTATGATAAATAGAGACCACGTAATCAAGACCATTGGGTGCCCAAGAAGGCATGTGGCCATGTCCCCTGTATTCATTTACTTTTGCTGAATTCTGTTCAATATATACTTGTACTTCCCAAAGAGGGAATGTGGCCATGAAACACACTGTTTTTGTAAGTAAAGACTACATGTTTTCCATGACCGATGTCGAAACCAGTGACTAACGATCTCCTCCTTCAGATGGATGAGGACTCATCGGCTATACTGTTGTTGCAAGATCTCAGCGCTGCATTTGATACGATAGATCATGCAGTGCTAATCAACAGACTTAAATAGTTTTTGGCATCTCTGGCTCCGCTCTTGCCTGGTTAGAATCCTCTCTGAGTGAAACAGTCAGGTCCATAAATATTGGACATCGACACAATTCTAATCTTTTTGGCTCTATACACCACCACAATGGATTTGGAACAAACAAAATGTGCTTCAACCGCAAACTTTTATCTTTAATTTAAGGGTATTTACATTCAAATCAGGTGAACGGGGTAGGAATTACAACTTTTTTATATGTGTCTTCCACTTTTTAAGGGACCAAAAGTAATGGGACAATTGGCTGCTCAGCTGTTCCATGCCCAGGTGTGTGGTATTCCCACATTATCCCATTTACAAGAAGCAGATAAAAGGTTCAGAGTTTATTTCAAGTGTGCTATTTGCATTCGGAAACTCACTATCAGTGAAGCATGCCATCATTAGGCTGGAAAACAAAAAAAACATCAGAGAGATAGCAAAAATCTTTAGGTGTGGCCAAATTAACTGTTTGGAACATCCTTAAAAAGAAAGAACGCACCAGAGAGCTCAGAAACACCAAAAGACCCGGAAGATCACGGGAAACAACTATGTTGGATGATCGAAGAATTCTTTCCCTGGTGAAGAAAACACCCTTCACAATAGTTGGCCGGATCAAGAACACTCTCCAGAATGTAGGTGAATGTGTGTCAAAGTCAACAATCAAGAGAAGACTTCACCAGAGTGAATTTCAGAGGGTTCACCACAAGATGTAAACCATTGGTGAGCCTCAAAAACAGGAAGGCCTGATTAGAGTTTGCCAAACAACATCTAAAAAAGCCTTCACAGTTCCGGAACAACATCCTATGGACCGATGAGACCAAGATCAACTTGTACCAGAGTGATGGGAAGAGAAGAGTATGGAGAAGGAAAGAAACTGCCTATGATCCCAAGCATACCACCTCATCAGTGAATCATGGTGGTGGTAGTGTCATGGCGTGGGCATGTATGGCTGCCAATGGAACTGGTTCTCTTGTATTTATTGATGATGTAACTGCTGACAAAAGCAGCAGAATGAAATCTGAAGTGTTTCGGGCAATATTATCTGCTCATATTCAGCCAAGTGCTCAGAACTCATTGGACGGCGCTTCATAGTACGAATGGACAATGACCCGAAGCAGTAGGTATACGTTCACACTGGTTGTAGATGTAGGTACACACTCACACTTTTTGTAGCTGTAGATACACACCTGCTGTGGTTTGTAGCTGTAGGTACACACTCGCATTGGCTGTAGCTGTAGATACAAACTCATACTGGTTGTAGCTGTAAGTACAAACTAACACTGGTTGTAGATGTAGGTACATGCTCAATCTCTCATATTTATATTAAACCTGCCTATTTTTGCAGTAGTATTTAGTAGGATTTTTGTACAATATTTACTTGTACTTGCCAAAAACTGCAAGTGGCTATGTCTTACATTGTTTTGGTAAGTAAGGATACCCTGTTTTCCCTGACCGGGAATCGAACCCGGGCCGCGGCGGTGAAAGCGCCGAATCCTAGCCACTAGACCACCAGGGAAAGACAAGATGCCACCTGTGAACAAGGTCTGCATGGGATTTATCTGCAGTGATTGTTTGACTCAGAGCTATTGTATGTTATTGATGGCAAGACACCATGTGAATAAGTCAATTATATGCCAAAGATGTTATGAAACCTTTTGTATTAATGCTTTTGTATGAATAGAAGGCCTTATTTTCCTGACCGTGAATTAAACCTGGTCCACGGCAAGGAGCCCAGGTGTATTCACTCTAACTTGGTACAGCACATCTAACTGCAAAGAATAGCCCCTGATTAAGGCAACTTTACCACAAATGTTAAACTAAATATTGCCAATGTAGTTGTGGCCGAGTGGTTAAGGCGATGGACTAGAAATCCATTGGGGTTTCCCCGCACAGGTTCAAATCCTGTCAACTACGCAGCCGTTTGTCTTGACAACTTTGTTCCATGCTGAGGGTGAGTGAATGATTAACATTTACTTCAGGACATCTATTTGGTGGCCAGAAAACTATAATGTTTTCCGACATCTGTAAGCATTGCAATTTTCCTCATTGTATAGAACCAGTCCTTCGATTGCAATGTAGATGATGGCAAGCGTCTACTTTACTTTTGTTTGAAAAGATGTCCTGTTTTCTCTGGCTGAGAATTGAACCCATGCATTTTGATCAAGGTCCCCATAAAAATCTGTAGATAAATACACAACATCTGATGTGAGGCCACTAGTTAGCATGCTCATTTTGCCATTGTCAATGTACAGCTAACAAGCTGATATAGGTTTCAGCCCCACACAATAACCTACATGGGACTAAGCAATAGAAATTGAATGAATGAACACCCTTGTATGATAAATAGAGACCACGTAATCAAGACCATTGGGTGCCCAAGAAGGCATGTGGCCATGTCCCTGTATTCATTTACTTTTGCTGAATTCTGTTCAATATATACTTGTACTTCCCAAAGAGGAATGTGGCCATGAAACACACTGTTTTTGTAAGTAAAGACTACATGTTTTCCATGACCGGTAATCGAAACCAGTGACTAACGATCTCCTCCTTCAGATGGATGAGGACTCATTGGCTATACTGTTGTTGCAAGATCTCAGCGCTGCATTTGATCGATAGATCATGCAGTGCTAATCAACAGACTTAAATAGTTTTGGCATCTCTGGCTCCGCTCTTGCCTGGTTAGAATCCTCTCTGAGTGAAACAGTCAGGTCCATAAATATTGGACATCGACACAATTCTAATCTTTTTGGCTCTATACACCACCACAATGGTTGGAACAAA